>CM053790.1:138272168-139472168 GCA_028749045.1 Cupressus sempervirens | reverse complement strand
GACTCCCTCCACCCATTTGGTGAAATAATATATAGTAGTGATGATCCATTTGTGGCCTTTTGAAGATAGGGGTGTAGTAACACCAATAAGGTCAAATCCCCAACATACAAACAACCATGGTGGTGTTATAGGTTGGTGATCTCAAGTCAAAGCTTGTATCAAATTTGCATACTAATAACAAGGTAGAAATTTTTTGACAAAATCAAAAGCATCATGTTCAATAGTATGCTAATAGTAAACTACTCTCAAGATATATTTTGTTGGGACTATACCACTTGTGTGAGCACCACAAAGTCTGGAATGTACCTCTTTTAATGCCATGACACCCACATTTTCATCTAAACACTTAGAAAGATTATCATGATAACCTAGACCATATAAGGTGTTGGCTATGATCATGTATCAAGATACTCTGCAAATAAGGTTTTGGTTTTGTGTTCATGTGAGGTGAGGGGATATGATACCATTTTTGAGATAAGCATGACTTTCATCATACCATAGGGATTGGAGATTAACCAAGATGCATACTCGTATTGATTTATTTTTTTAATATGCGGGATCATGTAGTTTCTTGACTAAGAACTCATATTTGGTAGCTTCCTAAGGACTCTCCAAGAGTGAACCAATAATGGCCATTGCATTTGCATCCTTGTTTTGAAACCTTGATACCTATGTTAATTGGATCTAGGTGAAATTTTTCTTTAATTGATCAACTAATTCTTGTAGGGTAGTAGCTTATCATCCTCTATTTGGCATTCATCAAGTACTTGTTTGATAATCAAATATAACTCCCAATAGACCTGTAGCTCTATTATGTTCCATCCAACTGGCTTCTTGAGCCCTATAATTAGAGCTTCATACTTGGAGACATTGTTGATACATTGGAATTGTAACTTGAATTCTTTGGGAATGTAGTCACCTTGAGGGATAATGAATAGCATGCCTACTCTTGACCCATGGGAGGTATAAGATCCATCAAAATATAGCTTCCATGATGGTTGTTCCTCTATCATGTAGAGATGTTCATCTAGAAACTCCATAACTAGAGGATGATCATCAACCAATGGTGTATTAGCCAAGTGATCTTCTATGGCATGTTCCTTGATTTCCTTTTATCAACATATTTGAATGTTATATTTGCTTAGGAGCATGACCCATTTTTCTAGGTGGTTGGTGAGTTTTTTGCATGGTAGCATGTATTTAAAAGGATCAATCTTGGAAATGAGTTTAACAATATCACTCAGCATCTAATGGTAGACTTTCTAAGTGGTGAACACCACATCTAAATAACATTTTTCCATAGAAGAGTAATTAATCTCCTTGCTAACTAGAGTGAAAATGATGTAGTAGATAACTATTTTTTTCCCTTTTTCATCATGTTGTGCTAGAATTGTACCTAATGTTTTTGGAGTAGTTTTTATGTATAGTATCAAGGGTCGCCTAGCAACTAGAAAAACTAAGATAGGTAGATTGGCCAATTATTTCTTGATCTACTCAAAGATGTGCTAATATATAGGATCCCATCTAAAATTATGATCTTTCTTGAGAAGATCCACAAACAACTAGCATTTATCTACCAGGCGTGAGATTAGGCATCTTATTAATTGCAATTTTTCCTAGAGAGAATGAAACTATAGAAATATCTTGGGAGGAGGCATGTCTATGATGGCCTTAACATTCTGGGGTTAATCTTAATGCCATGCTATCATACATTAAAAAAAAGATCTTTCTAGATGTGATGCCAAAATTACATTTCCTAGGGTTAATCATGAGGAGATATTTTGCTAGCAAACCAAACACTTATTCAAGGTGAGATAGGTGATCCATGGTATTAATAGATTTGTCCAAGATGTCATCTACATAATCTTCAAGGGTCTTATGGATGGGGTTATGGAAGATGACTATCATAGCTTGTTGATAGGTTGCTCATACATTGTTTAACCCAAACAGAATCATGTTGTAGTAAAATTTTCCCCAATGGGTGATGAATTCCCTCTTATGTTGATCTTGTTCTGCTATCTATATTTGATTGTACCCAAAAAATATGTTCGTGAGGGATAAGAGTTCATGCCCATCCAGGAGATGTATAATCCTATCGATATTGGCAAAAGGAAATCATCCTTAGGACAAGCTTTATTGAGGTGGTTGAAATCAGTAAAAATCTTGATATCACTAGAGGGTTTGGTGACAAGTACCATGTTGGAGACCCAGTTTGGATAATCAATTAGGTAGATGATCTTTGCTTCTAGTATCTTTTCTAATTCCTCTTTTACCAGTAGAGAAACCTTGGGGTGCATCATTCAGAGCTTCTACTTGATTGGTTTTACCCTTGGAGCTACTACCAAATGGTGTTCTACTAATTTAGGATCTAGTCCTAGTATGTCCTAGTAAGACCATGGAAATCAACCAATATTTTCCCGAAGTAGCTCAATGAGAAGATGCACTTGATCTAGTGGTAAAGAAGCTGCAATATATGTAATCTTGGGTATCTCTATCAAATTGATGTTGACTTTCCTAGTGTCTTTAGTCAATATTGATGATATTATAGGCCTATGATCTTGTGGGGGAAGGATGAAGTCTCTGTCTTCAAGCACCTCAAAGGGGTTTTCACTGTCACATATGTCCTTTATTTTTAGTTTTTTTTTGAATGAACTGATGGTGCTCCAGAAGAGTTTTCACCATGGGATACCCTGGTTTTTATTTTTTTATTTTGATTTTCTATTTTCTCATCATTTTTGTGACTAGAGACTTCATCCTCTCCAAAGTATCCCTTTAGGTCCAATTTGTAGAAATAATCTGCTAGTGGTGGTAGCTTTTTGTGTGGTGTCATGACATCGATGAATTTTAGGAGTGTGTGCTTTGTAGAAAACTTGGTCCAATTAATGAGTTTATTATAAGTGAGGGGAAGGTCTATGAATTTGATGGATAGTTCATAGAGCATAGAAGTTTCTAAGATGATTCCTTCAAGGAAAATATCATCATAGGCTTTCTTTTAAATTTCATCAGGGATATCTTTGACTTGTACAAGGTCATACTAGATGTTTAAGAAGGCATGACCATCCTTAGTAGTGCCCCCATTGTGGGGAGTGGGTAGCATAGACCTTTATTCTTTTCCTCCTTGTATGCTTTTACTAGTTGTCTAATGCCTTACTCCTCTTTTCCTAGGCCACTACCTTGATAATCTGACTATTTAGTAGCAAGTTGGTGTGAGTGTAAATTATTTTATTTGAAGTAATCAAGAAGTTATTTATCTTTTGGAGGTGGCTTTTTTTATAACCATGTACTGATATCAGGGTTATTTCTTCCCCATTAAGGATCCCATTGGAAAAAAATATAGCGGGCTTGAGTATTTTGAGCTAAATAGTTGTCTTTTTCTTTGGTCCTTGAGAGGTTGGGTAGCCTTGAGTATGTGGGTCAAGAGGTAGAAAATCAACAAAAAAATACATCTAAGAGACTATATGAACCATAACTTTGGTGGTTGATATTAATAGTGGTGAGTGTGGAGGCTAAGATGGTGTTAGGATCATGGTAGGTGTCAAAAGAATTGGAGATGGTGGCACCAAGCTCGATTCCATGGCAATGATTATCATAGGATGCTTCTGCCACATTGCAATATGCAAAGAGTTTTGGATTGACATGGATAGTTATTTCAATACCATTATGTAGAAATTTGACATAATGATTTGGATATTGAAGGATAAGTTAAGATCAACTACATGGAAAAGTATTTCCTGAGTAGCTAGTCCAACTTTGATAGGGAGCAAGATGGATCCTTCAATGGTTTGTTTTAAGCTGTCATAGGCTTTGATGGTGATGACTTTATTTATGATGTCTGCCTCAGTGTACCCTCCTTGTTTGATGAATTTCAATGTACATAGGTTTAAGGTTGATCCATTATCTATCATGAACCTCTTGATGGAAAAGATGGAAATCATGATAACTATGCAAAGTGGAAGGATGTGATGTGGTTCAACTATTGGGATATCAAAGTTTTTTGAAGGATAATGCACATCGGGTGGAGAGATGGCCTACCAAAATTTAAAATTTTGTAGCATTGATATCAGTAAGGATGAAAGATTCATGAAGTCCACTATTTTATTTATAAAGTGGACTAGTTTAGAGTAAATCCAAGATGGAGATTTGTGTTGGCATGCTCCCAAGATGTTCAAGAATATTGTATTGCATTGTGGAAGGAGCAAGTGCAGATGCAAGTGGCCTTTTGATGTTGAGTAGGGTTCTTCATGTAGTGACTACACATTGATCATTAGGGCCTTTGACATTGATTACATTAATATAGGATTCCAGTTGGTATACGTAGTCAATCAAGCTACTGTAGTCTACATATGTAGAAGTATAATCCTGAGATCTTCCATGATTGTTACCTTACTTGGTTTGGGTTTTGTTTTTTGGTATTTCTATTTTGTACAACTACCTTGCCTACATTTTTGTTGTTGTATGTATTAGAAATTTATTTAGTGCTCCATTTTGGATTCATGGAAAGGGCTTAACCACCTCCTATGTACTATAAGTTGAGTGGTTGCATTGAGCATTAAAAGATTGGTCATTTGGTGTAATGACAATTGGACTCTAAAAGGTGTTATGAGAGCTTGGTCACACGTTCAAATCCTCAAACCCTCAAGTAATGCTGAGGGGATATTTTTAGAAATTTATTATGTTTTCCACTTGAGAGAGGGTCTTAACCTCATTTGTACTGTAAGTTGACTACTATCATCAAGAGTTGAAGGGTTAGTCTTTTGGTGCAACGAAAACCCCACTCTAAAAATATGGTGGGAATGCATTTTGATAGATCAATAATCCTACATTTGGAGAGGATTGTGCTCCAATAATGATTTCCTTACAATTGATTAGATCTTGCATATAGTCTTTGAGCTGCATGCATCTAAGTGTGAGATTCCCTTTCACATGATGAAATTTGTAAAATTTGTTCTCTCTATACCATGGTGCTTTATATTTATTTGGGTCCAACAGTTGTGCTTGTGGGTGTATATGAGCAATGTTAGTATGCTAATAGAAACCAAATTTAAATAAAGCTTCTACAAACTAAACAAAATTCATAAACTTCAAGATAGACTAAGATGAGCTCTCAATTGAGAATATGAGCCATTAATGGACTCTCTCAATAAGAAGCTCTCTTGTTGAGTAGCTTTATCTAAATGGATAGGATGTATGCTCAATATGCTTCCAAAGGCTTCAATGGATGATTGTGGATTTTTGGTGTGGATAGATGGCTTTAGTATGGATTTGGCTCTCAAAATAGCATTATAACTTTACTTCATGGATTGTGTTATTTTGCAAAGGGGAAGGATTCAATTTATAGGCAAGAGACTTGAGGGATTGAGGGCTAAGATGCAAGGATGGGAAAAAGCTCATGGAGGGCTTAGATTGCATGAGAGGAGAGCACATGGATTGTGCTTCCTTACAACCAATCAGAGAGTGACACATGTCACAGGGTGAGAGGATGGAGGAAAGGGCAAGATGAGTCAACAAAGGAGGCTCAAGGGATAAAATCTTCATAAAGACCCTCATAATGACTTGTAAGAGCAATAAAAGGGCTTGGAAGAGTCATTTATGGCCTAGTGGGCTTCATAAAGTTTTATGGTTGAGATATTTTGAGGGTGATGAGAGCAATTTCGACTTGGACTTGATTAGGAAGGTTTTAAGCTTTCTTAGGCTTGTACAAATGATTAGAGGATGGATTAGGATGGTTTAGGATTAGCTTTAGGGATAGGCAAGTGGATTGCAAGTGGATTGCAATTAATGAGGGTGGGTGAAGGAGGAGATATTTGTTAACTTTGGCTTGGGTTAGGTAGTTTTAACTCATGTTTAGGGAATGTGACAAGGTTAGGAGGGGATTAGGATTAGTTTTAAAGACATCTTCTAGAAGAGTCTAGACTTTGGATGAGGATAAAAACTTTCTAGAATAGTCTAGAATTTTCTAGGATGAGGATGAAGACTTTCTAGAAGAGTCTAGAACTTCTTAGGATGAGGATAAATTAGATTTTTAGGAAATAAAGTTTTATTTATTTCAAAGGTTTGGGTTGAGGAGATATTTATTAATTTTTTTTTAATAAACATGAGGATTAATATTTAATCTTAATTAAATATTTTGAGTTGGGATTAGGGGTAGGAAATGATGGGATTAGCCTTTAATCGAAATTAAAGAAGGATTAGAAGATTTTGGAAGAGGTTATTGGTCATAAGGAAATTGGCCAAGTTTTGGGCAAAAAATAAATTTTTTATTTATTTTAGGATTTTTGGTCAATTTATTAATTAAATAATTAATAAATAAGGAAATAATGTTTAAATAAGATTTAAACATTTTGGGAGGGATTCCTTAATTAAATATTTTTAATTAAGATAAAGGGATTCAATGGCATAAAAATAAATTAATTAATTAAATAATTAATTAATTAATAAATGATGATGTCATCAGGACTTTTTCAAAAAATAAAAATACTTTATTTTCTAAAAGTTTTTAGGTGTCTACATTTTGCCCCTCTTTGATGTGATGCCGCAAGTGGCAAGACATCAAAGATAAGAAAATAAGATGCCCAAGGCTAGAGCAGAAGAGGAGAGAATGGACTGTGAGATGCCCCCTCAAGAAGGCAGCGGGGAGAGAAAGCGAGGCTCGATGGCTTCTTGAAAAGTACAAGAATCTCGGATGAGCAAGGAAACTCAGATTGGCAAAGAGAAGGGGCTGAATTAGCTCAAACTCTCACTATGGGAGAATGATAAAGGAGAATCAGATGCACAAGAGGAAGCAAGCTTAAGATCTCAGGGATGGTGGAGGATGAAGGAGCAGAGCGCTATAAAAAGGAATCCAGGATAGGGAGATGGATGAGGGGATTATAAAGCTAATGCAACAGGATTTCAAAGAGTTAGATTGGTGGAAGATGGGTTTTAGAGATCCCTAGGACTAGGATTGTGGATCTTGAAAGATGAGGCTTGGTGGATTGATTTGGATTGGTGGATCCCTAAGACTAGGATTGTGGATCCCTAAAGCTAAGAGTGATGAGTGATTCAAAGAGATACTGATGCATAAGCTGGGGTAGGAGAGATGAATGCTGGATATGGATGGGGGATAATGGAGATGAAGGAAAACCATTGAAGCTTTTTGAGCGGGGGGGATACTTCAAAGAGAAGTACCACCATGTAGTTGAGCACTAGATTTGCTATAGGACTGTTGGTTAATTGCCAAGGTTACCAAGAACATCAAGGCCTTTTTACCAACTGTCCAGAGGACTGACGAACTGACTCAAAACAAACACGCAAGGATTGCCCCAGTATCACACATGAATCCCAGAGGAAGCAGTGTGGAAATGACATTGGGTAACCCACAAGCAAAAAAGAAAACAAGCAAAAGACATGATCAAGACCTTACGCTCTGATTGCCCCATTCACAGTATACCATGATATGGAAGATCGTGGCAACCTTGAGGAGGGAACAAGGAGATTGCTTGGAAAAAATATTTCAAGACCCAACAGGGAAGAGTCCAAATCAAAAGAAAGCGAAAATCCAAAAGAGAACCGTTTGCCAACGAGATGGGTAGGACGAGGTACTAACGGACCAAGATTAGACATGAGGAAAGCTATATCCTGCAAGGACCTATCGAAGAGCACCTAAGCTGCTGGATTTGGATGAGTGATGCATCTGGCAAGCTGAACTAAGAAAGATAACACTTTGGTGATAGGAAATCTAGCTAAAGGATGCATTGGAATAGCTAACCAAGATGTGCGATGGGTGCAAGATGCTGATCAAGGATGAACTGACATGAACGCTGGATAGATGCAATGGTACTAAGCTAAAGAGGATGTACAAGCTGACAAACCAAGATATTTACAAGTAGGCAAAAGCTCAGGATGATAGGATAGCAGGATGGTTCGATGTTGTGCAAGATGTGAAAGCTAAGGGTGGGGTGATAGCGAAAGATATGGATTTGGCAGGATGCATCCAATGATGATGAGAGATTTTGTGACCAAGGATAGCTAGAGGAGCAGGATGAGATGGCTGTATAGGATGGTAGATAGCTAGGATTATGATGGATATAAAGAGATAACATTGGGTTTGCATGAGGATAGCCTAGAGCTAGATATCAATGACAAGGGAGGATGGACAAGACAAGATCTCCAAGGAATACAGTGCCCCTAGTCAGAAGATGACATGTGGAAAGAGGTCTTATGATGCATGTGATAGGATTGAAGCTAGGATGGAAAAAGCTGAAGGGGCTAGGGAGATGGATGATAGTTGGGATGGTTGGCTGAAGCTACAGGAGATAAGTGGATGGTGTGAGATGGAAGATGGAGGGTGGAGGATAGGTGGATAGATTGGAAGATGGTGTTGGATGTCAAGAGATGACCAAAAGCATGAGGGTGATAGGCTAAGCTGGGGATGGCGGGATTACGCATGACGCTTGTTTGCCAAGTTTTCATCATGGTACTTGTCCAAGGCACTTGAATTGCCAAGTTTTCACCAGTGGACGCTTTATTTTTCTTTTTCTTTTTTTTTTTTGACTTTTTGACTTTGGACTTAGCTGGAATGATTTTGGCTTTCTTCAGCTATTTTGGCTTTTTTGAGATTTTTCACTGGCTGTTGGAATGTTCAATTTTGTTGCTAGTTGTTGGTACACCAGATGTGTGATTTATGTAATAGATCGGATTAGATGGGATTGATGGTAGGAGATGGAGGGATGAAAATGCTGGAAAGGAGCATGAGATGGGGATGCTTGCAAGAGCAACATTGGCACATGTTGGGACGGGTGTGAAAAGAGCATATGGGGGATAGATGGTAGATGCGGGCGTGATGGAAGATTTGTGGAAGTGTGCTTGGGGATATAGGCACCCAAGATGGAGTTAGGAGATGGGGGACATGAGTCACTAGATGGGGGATTAGCAATGGTGGATGCCATTATGCATTGGGTTTCAAATTTTTTCTTGGGGATCCACATGGTTTTGGATTTTCTTTTCATAGGCTTTTGCATTGTTTTGCAATCTTTGATTGGATTTTTCCTTTTTGGAGTATGTCTTTTAGAATAGACATATGATTGCCTAGGATGTGGATTTTTAGCTTTATGCATTTTGAAGTTGGCATTTACATTGTTGTGGTAAGCTTTGGGAAGATGGTTAGGAGAAGTTTTGTGAGATGGAGAGGATACAAAAGAGCATGTAGGGGGATGATGATGGATGATGTGCCCTGATATGTGCCTTTGTTGATCTTGCATAGCAATGGATGGAATAGGATTTTTATGATGGCTAATAGGAGGATGGAGGATGGTAGATTTTGGGACATAGGGACCCAAAATGGATTTAGCGGATGAAGGGGGGATATGGTAGGTTGTTTTGGGTTGCAAAGATGGTGGAGGGGGGATGACATAAGATTTATTGAAAGAGTGATGGGAGGCTGGCATGGTGGGCTTGGAGATAGGCTTGGTTTGGGGGTGTGGTGTACCAACACCTTTAGATGGTGAGCCTTTGGATACATATCCAAGACCATGAAATCCTAGATTTTTTTTTGCAATAATAGGCTCTCTGATTCCTTGCTCTTGTGGTCCTAAACCTTGACCTTGATAATGCCATCGATTGAGCATTTGAACAAGCTGAGGAAACTTTTTGCTTGCAGAAAATGGTAGAAGTGATTTATTAGGTGTATTGCAATGGGGAGATATTGTTCTTAATTCTTCTGCTGAGAGAGGGCCACCGTGGATGAACGTAAGTGAACCAAGAGGGTAGATTATAGATGGTGGAATAGCTTGGATAGGTGGTAAGATGGAAGCATGGAGCGGGGGAGATGGAAGGATAGGATCTTGATGTAGCTGGTGGAATGACAAGATATCTTGTAGTGGAGGAGATATGGCTGGAGGTTTTGGAGATGGAGGAGATGGTGATTGCACTATGGATGGAAGACATGGTACGATGATATCTTCATTTATGCTTTGGGGGATGTCAACATGCTTTTGGGCAGGATCTTGATAGGATTGGTTTGGAGTGGATGGTGCGATAGGAGGTGAAGGGATGGATTCTTCAAAGGCAGCGGATGGATAGATGGGAGATTCAGTAGTGGAGATGGGTGAGTAGAAGATGGATGCATAAGGGTCATTACGAGAGATTTGGGAAATGCTTGGAGGTGATGTGGATAGGATTTGGAGGGATTTGACAGGTGGTGGGATTTTGATGCTTGCGGGAAGTGGAAGGATTTTAAGCAATTTGATGGATGGTATGGGGATGATAGCTATGGGAGATGGAGGTGATATTATAGATGGGGAAGCTTCATCACTGACTACTTCACATGGTTGGATTAGATGACATGGCTTATCGACTGTTGGAGGCAACTTTTCTTGTATTTCCTCTAGGAGATTCCTTGGAGACTCGTGTGTCGAAGGTGGAGGTGGATTGACAGGAATAGCTAGTGTGATGGGGGTGGAAGATTGGAAGCTTGGTTGATGGGGTGATGGAGGGGAAGCTGGAATATCAGATGGCATGACTAGATAGTTTGGAATAACTCTTGGATTTTGGGGGATGCTTGGGGGAATGTTTCTAAGGCTTTCAATATACCTGTCATAGTCAACAAGATTTTCATCATCATTGGAATAGGAGGTGGCGGGAGCAAGGATAATACGACCAAACACATCATGATAGGATTGGTACTTCATGCTTTGATGATGAGTTTGATGGGGATGGGGTCTTGCATATGGATGAACACGGAAGCTCATGGTTGGATTTGGATTAAGCACAAATTTTGGATTGGCTGATGAAAGATTTCCTAGGGAGAGTCAAAGCTGTATGATAGACCTAAGGAGGATTGGCTGGAGATTTTTGGCTTTCTTGTGGGTGGAAGACTTCAAGGGTATGCTATCAAAAAGTGAGAGTTTTGCTTTCCTATGTGCAAGATTTGTGGTGATTGTGTCAACTTAAGGATAGACTAGTGATCCCATGGCATGACATGAGATTGATCACTTGTGGATCCCAACCTTTAGCTCAAGGTGATGAGGGATACAAGTGACAAAGCTGGATTACCCTAGACAATGCTCTGTCAAGGGGATAACCTTGGTGAGGCTGGTGGATTGGTCGGATTGATTGGATAACAAATTCTAGCAGAATGACAACAACTCTCTAAAGGCTTGGGTGATTTTGGATTGGGTTGCTAGCTAGCTGGGGGGATGATTTGGATGGACTTTGGATTTGGGATTATTCTAAGGCAAAGAACTAGATAGATTCGGTTGCAGCAGGGGGAGCTTGGATAATTTTCTGATAAGGTAGTGACTATGCTAAGTATGCCTTGAGCTGGGAGATTTCTATTTTTTTGGGATTTTGACCAAAGTTGGCAAACATTCATTCAAAAGCTATGAACAAACAAGCAGACAAAAGTTTTGAGCAAGTACATCAAACACACCAACATCTTAGGAAGCTTTCTACAAGGATGAAATTTGGTTTAGCTAGGGAGTCCTCGATATACGCAATGTACGTGAGGCCCAAATCCGTAGATGAAACCAAAAAGATGTCACACAGTCGAGAGGAGCGGTAACCCACTTCTCCTCTTTCACTTCTCAAGGGTATAAAGTTCCTTGAGGCTTAGCCCAAGTGACAAAATTTTGATCCCAAGAGAGGTGTCTTTGGATTCACCTCCCGATCTTTATACTCCGCCGGAATGCTGGAGTTGAGGTCGTCCCAAGGGGTGATGAAATCCCCAAGCAGGCCTCCTAAAAAGCTAAGACAAGATTTTGGATCCTAATCTTATGCACCCAAGATGGCCTCGAAAGATGACAAGGGGAGAGAAGACTTGGATGATGTTGGGTTAAAAAGCATGCTTGTTCTTTTACCAACTGACGCTTAAGTTTTCTGATCTAGACTTTGCAAGCACTCATGTTTAAGATACAATGTTTATTCCAACTTTGAAGCGTCGACAAAAATAAAATTGATCGAAGAATGCGAACAAGAAGAAGAGTTAGGGTCAACAAGAAGGTAAACCCGTGCGCCCGGAGGCCCTCCACGTCAAGTATCGATTGATTTTTCTTTAAGGCATTCAAGATTGATTGGAGTTTATTTTAAGCCCAAAACAAAGGTGTGTGAGATTCAATTTCAAGCGCGTGCCCGGAGGCCCTCCACGTCAAGATTTGTCCAATTTTTATGCCCAAATAAAGTGTGAGTGAGATTAAGGTGCATTCAAGGAAAAATTGATTTTAATCCATGGCATTCAAGAGTGATTTTAGCAACATGCATTCAAAGACACGTGATTAAACATTCAAGTTTTTTCCTTTGAGCAGTCAAGATTGAGATTTTGTGTGTTGTTTTAAGAACATTGAAGTGCTTTGTTTTAACCTTAGATCATTCAAGATTGTTTTGGACTCAAAAGTGAAAATGACTCTTTGGACTTTGGTTTTCATTCAAGATTTTGTGTTCTAGTTTGCATATTTTAAGCCCAAAAATGATATTCCTAGATTGTTTTGATGCATGAAAATCCTAAGAAACATTCAAGATTTTGCAAATAAGAAATTTGTTTGGAACAAATAACAAAGCTTTTAGGACAATTTTTTGGCAACCATTTAGGACTCTTAGTTTTCATGAGATTTTTTAAAAGAACTTTAGTGTGCACTTAGTGTTGATTTTGAACCTTTTGAAATGGAAACTTGAAGTTCTTTTTAAATTCCCAAAAATGAAGTGTTCCTAATTTTGCATGAATGCATCTAAAACCTTGATGTTGCAAGGATGCAAATGATTAGATTGGTTTAGTTTCACTTGTTAAAAGATTTTTTCTTTTTTGCAAATTTTTAATTTTTCAATGGATTTAAGTATGATTTGGGGGTTCATTTTAAGCACTAAAAAGAAGTGAGTATGATTTTGCTTCCTTAAAAAAAAAAATGGCCAAGATCTCCCACAAGAAGAAGAAGAAGAAGTAGATGGAATAAGAAGAATATAGACAAGAAGAGGAAGAAGAATTCCAAGTTCTTTGTCCACCTATAAGCTTGAAAAATCTGCAAATACTATGAGATAGACTATGAGTTCCTTTGTCTTCTTCATGCTCATGTGGACCTACAAAACCAATTTATACAATCCTACAATCACAAAAACAAGCAAAATTAGCTAAAATCAGCAAATGACATACAAAACTTGACTAAAAAAGCTAATGAAGATGACCCATGCGGGGTCCCACCGGGCGTGCCAAAATGTATATGAGCAATGTTAGTATGCTAATAGAAACCAAATTTAAATAAAGCTTCTACAAACTAAACAAAATTCATAAACTTCAAGATAGACTAAGATGAGCTCTCAATTGAGAATATGAGCCATTAATGGACTCTCTCAATAAGAAGCTCTCTTGTTGAGTAGCTTTATCTAAATGGATAGGATGTATGCTCAATATGCTTCCAAAGGCTTCAATGGATGATTGTGGATTTTTGGTGTGGATAGATGGCTTTAGTATGGATTTGGCTCTCAAAATAGCATTATAACTTTACTTCATGGATTGTGTTATTTTGCAAAGGGGAAGGATTCAATTTATAGGCAAGAGACTTGAGGGATTGAGGGCTAAGATGCAAGGATGGGAAAAAGCTCATGGAGGGCTTAGATTGCATGAGAGGAGAGCACATGGATTGTGCTTCCTTACAACCAATCAGAGAGTGACACATGTCACAGGGTGAGAGGATGGAGGAAAGGGCAAGGATGAGTCAACAAAGGAGGCTCAAGGGATAAAATCTTCATAAAGACCCTCATAATGACTTGTAAGAGCAATAAAAGGGCTTGGAAGAGTCATTTATGGCCTAGTGGGCTTCATAAAGTTTTATGGTTGAGATATTTTGAGGGTGATGAGAGCAATTTCGACTTGGACTTGATTAGGAAGGTTTTAAGCTTTCTTAGGCTTGTACAAATGATTAGAGGATGGATTAGGATGGTTTAGGATTAGCTTTAGGGATAGGCAAGTGGATTGCAAGTGGATTGCAATTAATGAGGGTGGGTGAAGGAGGAGATATTTGTTAACTTTGGCTTGGGTTAGGAAGTTTTAACTCATGTTTAGGGAATGTGACAAGGTTAGGAGGGGATTAGGATTAGTTTTAAAGACATCTTCTAGAAGAGTCTAGACTTTGGATGAGGATAAAAACTTTCTAGAATAGTCTAGAATTTTCTAGGATGAGGATGAAGACTTTCTAGAAGAGTCTAGAACTTCTTAGGATGAGGATAAATTAGATTTTTAGGAAATAAAGTTTTATTTATTTCAAAGGTTTGGGTTGAGGAGATATTTATTAATTTTTTTTTAATAAACATGAGGATTAATATTTAATCTTAATTAAATATTTTGAGTTGGGATTAGGGGTAGGAAATGATGGGATTAGCCTTTAATCGAAATTAAAGAAGGATTAGAAGATTTTGGAAGAGGTTATTGGTCATAAGGAAATTGGCCAAGTTTTGGGCAAAAAATAAATTTTTTATTTATTTTAGGATTTTTGGTCAATTTATTAATTAAATAATTAATAAATAAGGAAATAATGTTTAAATAAGATTTAAACATTTTGGGAGGGATTCCTTAATTAAATATTTTTAATTAAGATAAAGGGATTTAATGGCATAAAAATAAATTAATTAATTAAATAATTAATTAATTAATAAATGATGATGTCATCAGGACTTTTTCAGAAAATAAAAATACTTTATTTTCTAAAAGTTTTTAGGTGTCTACAGTGGGTAGTGGATGAGATCATCTTTGGCTAATTTGTCAAAAATGACATCTACTAGTTCCCCCAAGGGAGTATATACTTGAGATTGTCTTCAAACCCATTCTTTTGGTCTAGTTGTGATAGTGAGAGCATTGGTTTGATATTCTAGTCCTTAATAAGTAGGTTCTAGTGTGTTTCATTGATATTGATGTTTTGAAGATTTTTTATACATTTGTTCATAGCATGTGTTTGGTTGATATGATGGTTATTATTGTTGGGGTATTGGTTGGTAAGGAGCTTTTGATGTGCTAGGTGTTGTATTGACCACTTCAACATGTCAGGTGTTAGTGGCACCATTTGTGATAGTATTCTTGTTTTTGAAAAATATATCACCTACAAATCATTAGTGTTAATGGAATACAATGATTAGACAAAAGACTCAATTAAAAAAAAAAGGTTAACACCTATGAGTGGACAAAAGGAAACAAAATAAAGAGAATGCAAACACTATGATTAATATTCCAAGCCTCCTTTGATGGGTAATGTGTCCAATGATGGAGATGTGTGCTCAAACATAACTCAAGCCTTCAATAATGAGAGCCTTCAAAGGATAAAGCATGTTGTATAGGGTGAGTGTGGATTCCTACATGGTAAGGGCATGATTGAGTGATTTTTCCTCTAAAGGGATATCATGAGTTTCATAAGAGTTGATTGATAAATAGTGAAGGGAGAGGGTTTCATTTATAGGCCAAGGATGTGATGATGGAGATCTAGGATGCAAGAATAGATAAGGGATGAGAGAAGGCTAGGATGCAAGGAGAGGGAATCACATGGATTGTGTTTCTTCAAATACATAGGCTTTTGATAAGTGTCACAAGGGGAATAGATGTGAGGGGATGGTAAAAGAGAGTTATGAGGTGGAAGGAGCATGGAAGAGGGATGTAAGAGGCCTTAGAGAGACTTTAAGTCATTTAGATAGGAATGTATGATAGATGAGATAGAAGTTTCACTTTTCTTTGGCTTAGGACTACTTAACCCTTGGTTAAAATTGTGCACATGTTTAGGGAAGAGATTAGGCTCAGCTTAGGAGGAAATTAGGATGCAAGTCAAATGTTAGAGGGATGCAAGTGGGCTAGCACTTATGAGGTGCATTAATTAGTTATCTAAGAAAGGTTAATATGGGTGAATGGGTTATATTTAGCTAATGATATGGATTTAGGAATAGTTAGGGGTTGGGGATTTGATTAAAAATGATTTATTAAATTAAAGGGGATTTTAGGATTAAGTGAAATGGATACTATGCATTTATTTTATTTAATAGGAGAATAGTGATTTAATTGATAATTAGATTTTTGGTTTGTCATTTGATTTTATCAAGTGGACTATAGTTGATCATCTAAATTAATTAACTAGAGTGTGACATTGAAATAATTAAATATTAAATACTTACTCAATGATCCCTAAGGAGATAACTAAATGGGATTACTTAACTGATGTAACCAGATTTATGTGTCTACTCCAAGAATAACTAATACAACTTTATTGCTAGTGTTTCTCTCATCTTTTCAAATCATCTTCATCAATGAAATCAATCTATCATAGAAATATCTCTCCCCCATTGATGTACTTCCCCCATTGACATCAATACTCCCTCCATTGAATGTTTTTCATGTACAACTCTCATCCATTCATGGGAGATACTTCTCTCCTTGTTCTTAGGAGATGTTTTTCATGCATTCTCTACCCCATTGAAATTTATGACAAATTCATCATTATGTTAATCAACTATTCAATATCTTCAATCAGCTCAAGTGTCCAAAGACACTATTGAAATACCAACTACCAAGATTCCTTTATGACTTAGCTCAAACATAGATACTCATCGATAGAGGAACCATCAAGATCCAATCCAAATAAATAATGTTATGTATTACTAGATTAGTGAAGTCTCTACATCATCTACTTTGAAGTAGGTAGGGGCATGAGCCTAAGCATGACACTCAAATATTCAAATGTATTCTTAGGTTAAGGCTTTGTAAATATATCTCCAATCTTCTCTTTTGTACTAACATATTCTAGTCTAATCTCTTTCTCTACAACTTTCTCTCTTAGAACATGATATTTAATAGATATGTTCTTTTTCTTAGAATGTAACACAAGATTATTAGACATACTCACTCTACTTGTGTTATAACAATGTATGATAATAGGTTCTACAAACTCAACTCCAATATCCTTCAACATATGTTTGAACCACATGATTTGATTGCAATTTTTTATTGATGTTGCTTATTTTCCTTCTATTGCACTATGTGAGATATAGCCTTCTTTCTTTCTTAGCCAAGAAACCAATATTCCTCCTAGGAAAAATGCTCTACCCCATGTACTCTTTTTGTCATCCATACTTCCTACCCAATCTACATTAGTATATGTACACAAATTAAAGTTATTTGATCTATTGTACCACAAACCAAAATCAAGTATACCCTTAAAATGTCCAAAAATCCTCTTTATTGTTGTGTAATGTGATTCTTTAGGATCATCTTAAAATATTGCAACAATACCAACTACTTTAGCTATAACTAGTCTTGTGTGAATCAAATACTATAGACCTCAAATCATATATCTAATACTTTTTTTTCTCAATTGTAGGTGTCACATATTTGCTAGATAACTTGTGACTAGTTACCATAGGTGTACCAACAATTTTACAACTTTCTAAACTAAATATTTTCAACAAGTCTTTCAAACACATAGTTTGATAAATAAAAGAACCTTCATCATTTCGCATTATCAATAAATCCAAGAAATATTTCATCGCATCAATCATGTTCATCTCAAAATCTTTCTTCATTTCATTGGAAAATTTATCACTTGCTTCATCATCACCTCCAATGATTATATCATCCAAAAATATCACAATAACCAATAGACCATTCTCAATTTTTTTTAGATACAAGTTACTGTCTGTGGTACCTTTAGCAAATTCCAAATTTTTAAGTACTTGTCCAACCTCTCATATCAGGTTCTAGGTGCTTTCTTCAAACCATATAGTTCTTTCTTCAAATTACATACCATTTCTCCTTCTTCTATATAAGGAAATCCTTTGTGTTTCTCAATGTAATCTTCTTCTTCAACTTCTCCATTTAGAAATGTTGATTTCACATCCATCTAATACCCTTTCATTTTCTTATTTGCTACATAAGCAAAGAACATTCTTACTGCTTCAATTATGGAAAATTATGGAAATAGGTGCACATTTCCCCTCATAATCTATACCTTCTTGATGTGAATATCCTTTTCATACATGTCTTTCTTTATTTCTTGCAACTTCACCCTGTTCATTAATCTTATTTCTAAAAACCCATTTAGTTTGAATGATATTCATGTCTTTATGTCTTGTAAGTAGTTCCCAAGTGTTATTCTTCTCAATTTTCTCCAATTCTTCCTTCATTGCTTGAATCCAATGATCATGCTTATAGGCTTCATCAATATTTTTAAGATCAACATGAGAAATTAAACACAGCTCTTCATGTACCTTATTTATTTTCATAACTCCCACGTCTTTTCATATAATAATTTGTTCAACATAATGATTCTTTGTCAAATTCTTGTTTGGCATTACTCTTTCAACTCTTTCTTCTACTCTAGGTTCAGATCTTGGTTCCTCTCTTTGTTCCACAACTTGAATATCATTCTATAAATCATTGTTATTTTTATAAACTAATTCAACATTTTCTTGATTAGTCTTAGGATTAGCTTCTTTATCAAAACTATGATCATGTATTCTTTCTTGAACTCCAATCTTCTCACCCACTTTAACATTTTTGCTCTCAATAATAATCTTAGTCCTCTGATTAAAAAATTTATAGGATTTTATTTTCAATGAATAACTAAGGAACACACTTTCATTTCTTCTTGAATTAAACTTCCCAATATCATCATCTCCCTTGATGTAACATTTACTCCCAAAAATTCAAAAATACTTTACTGATGGTTCAAGTCCAAACAATAATTCATAAGGAGTCTTATTTGTACCTTTTCTAATCTATACTCTATTCATTGTATATATTGTTGTGTTTACTAATTCTCTCCATAATCTCTTAGATACATCATTTTTAAATGTCATAGGTCTTGATGCTTGTGCTATAGTCTTGTTTTTTCTCTCCACTATACCATTCAATTCAAGTGTTTTAGGGGCTACAATTTAACTCTTAATAACCTTCACTCCTAAAAAGTGTTAAAATCATTTTAAGTAAATTCTCCACCTCTATCAAATCTTAGACATTTAATCTTCAATCTATATTCATTCTCAAATCTATTCTTGAAAAACTAAACCTTCTCAAATGCTTCAAAATTTTCATTAATAAAGGCTACCCACATCATCCTAGTAAAATTATAAACAAGAATTATTTAATACCTCTCACCATAGAATCCTCTTTTGTTTGTAGGACCACTCAAATATATATGAACAATCTCCAAATTCATTCTTGTAGTGAGATTCTTTCTAGGAAAGGAAGTTTTCTTTTGTTTAGCCACAAAACATTCCTTACATACAATGTTAGTAGGCTTCACAATTTTAGGTAAAGCTCTCACTACAAATATAGTGGTTCCTTTAACAATTTTATCAAAGTTTATGTGTTAAATCCTTTTATGCCATAACCATATGTTTTCAGCATTAGTAACTAAGCATATAATCTTAGTAGATTCAACTAAAAAAATTACCTCTAGATTTTGTACCAATACAAATCCTCTTAATTACCATGCTTATCCTTGATAATAAATGTATGTTATATGAACTATGAATAATATCTCATGTCAAATAATTGTCCAAAACTCAAAAGATTATATTTCAATCCATCAACAAAATAAACATAACCAATATTAGTGTTTCCATCAAGAGTAATGGATCTTATTCCCTTTATGAGACAAATTGCATTATTTACGACTCTGATAATTCCTCCATTACAATTATTGAACTGTACAAAAAAATTCATATCACCAATCATATGATGTGAACAACCAAAATCTATCATTGATTCAACTTTTTTCTTAACTTTTGACACCAAGGCTCTTTCTTATCTAACTTCTTTTTTAGGACTTGCTTCTTTTATAGAAACAAATTCTAACTCATCATCACTTTCAATCAATTTTTTTTCATCTAGATCATCATCATCATTAGCATAAAATCATACTCTATTCTTTCTAGACTCAAAATTAATCACAAGTCCAACAGTTATAGATTTTCTTACCATATGGTTCTCTTCTCACAAGTAGGGAAATTTCTTCTTCAATATTTTTGTCTTCTTTAGATCTTGATCTATTGTTCCTAGCATAATATCCATTGGTGGTTTCACTCCTAGATATGATAGGAGAAACACTTAGTGCACTAATGGCAGTCTCCACTTTAAAAAAATCTCTAGACTTTTCCAAACTTATTTTTTCTACTTGCAATCTTCCAAGAAGAGGTTTTCTAGAGAATTTCTCAGTTCAAGGTACCACTTTCTCAATCATCTATGTTGTCTTCTTGAATTGTGGTGTTAAATTTTTCAATAATTTCTATGTGAACTCATCTTCTTCTTTACTTCCTTCACAAACCTTGATTTTAGAAACAATTTGTGATATTTTGCCAATATAACTTCTTGTAGATTCATCTTCCATCAATTTAGTTTCTTCAAATAGACATATCCAATTCTATAGTCTAATCCTTTTAGCATGTTTATCACCTTCAAAATTAGATTCCAAATATTTCAAAATTCTATAAGATAACTTCAAATATTTTACGTTATTATAATTTTTTTATGATGAGCTGACAAAAGTGCTTCTCTAGTGAGCATGTTACACATGCAAAAATCTCTTTCAACTTCACTAGACATTCTTCAAGCTTGTTTTCTTCAATTATGGTCTTCTCATTTTAGTTGATCAACTTTTATCATGGACCCATGCATAGAAGACATGTCTTCATTTTCTCTTTGTAGTTGTCATAGTTAACTCCATCAAACCTAGAACTTTCTTTTCAAAAATGGCATGTCATTGACCTTCTTGACCTCTTAAGATTTTCCTGCAAGGATCTAATGCTCTAATACCAATTGTTAGAAACTAAAGTCCACCGAGATAATTGAGGTGGGGGAGGTGAATAAATATTTGATCAATACAAACAAAAACTATAAGAATATAACCATACACAATAGCACTAGATATGTTAACTAGGGAAACCCTTCATTAGAGGGAAAAATTTGGTGGGGATGATACCCACAAAATGATGTACTAATACATAGGTTCCTTGTAAGAGGATGGACCTTGTTAAGATCCAATGAAATTCATGCAGTACATATCAGTCCTTGTCAGGAGACTTTGAGTCCTTATAAGGAGATTATAACCATGTTAGGAGTTGTATAAGGCAAAAGGACCCACTATCCAAATAGCTTTAGAGGCAGACCATCAAACTCACTATCCAACTAGACCTTTTATTACCCCTTGTAGAATAATACCAAATACAACTAATCTCAGTAACTCATACTCCTTCTCAATTCTCTTAACATACTTCTTTTGCATGAAATACTTCATAGATCTCAATATGAGATTTATTTACTCACATTATACTTCACATATCATTTCAAAAGATCACATATATTCATACATAGCTAAGGAAACAAACCTTCTTTTATACCAAGTCCTCAAAATATTTTATTGAGTCAACCTTGAGGCTTTCCCAATTTATAATTACAATAGGACCTCATTAATCTAAAATAATACATGTTACATTACATCTTTTCATAGTTACATAACATTGTTGGCTCATAGTCCTTACAAATCTTTCACATGTGTGACCTTAGACTTTGAGCACTCATTAACATCATCATCAAGGTATCTCCTATGTCTTTATAACTTTTATCAACTAGATTATATCCCTATTATGAGATACAACTTAATTACTAGGAACTACTACTTAGAAAATCTATTTGTAAATCATCTTCTATAAATCTCAAATAAATGTTACTAGTTCCCATATTTCATTCTTCACAATCTGATCTAGTTCTTTCTTCACAATCTGATCTAGTTCTTCTTTCATTTCTTGAATCCAATGATCATCCTTACATGATTCATCTACACTCTTCAGTTTAACCTGATAAATTAGACATAATTCTTCACGTAATTTATTGCTAGTCACAACTCCTCTATCTTTGCCTCTAAAAATATGATCACTAGGGTGATTCTTTATGAGATTCTTGTTTGGTGTAGGTATTACCAAATCAATTATTATTTCTTCTCTAGGTTAAAATCTTGGTTCTTCTCTTTGTTCTACAACTAGAATGCTATTTTGTAAATAATTGTTAGTCTTATAGAAAGTCTCAACATTTTCTTGGATAGGCTTAGGATTAGCTTGTTCATCATCAAAATTATAATCAAGTGTTCTCTCTTTAGCACTGAACTTCTTGTCCACTTTTACATTTAAGCTCTCAACAATAGTCATATCTTTCTAATTAAAACATCTCTTATTTCCAATGAATAACCAAGGAACATGCCTTCATCTCTTCTTGCATTAAACTTACCAATGCCATCATCTCTCTTGATATAACATTTTCTTCCAACATTTTTGATATACATCACTAATGGTGCATGTCTAAACCATAATTCATAAGATGTATTGTTTGTACCTTCATTGATCTAGAGTCTATTCATTGTATATACTTTTGTATTAATTTCTTCTCTCCAAAAAGTCTTTGATACATTAGTCTCAAACATCATATCTCTTGTTGCTTCTATTATAGACCTATTTCTTCTTTCAGTGGTTCTAATTCACTTTGGATTCTTAAGAGCTAATAGCTACCTCTTAATATAATTTACATTACAAAACGTTTTAAAATTATTTGAGATGAATTCTCCACCTCTATCAGATATTTAACATTTAATATTAAATCTACTCTTAAACAACTGAACCTTCTCAAATGCTTAAGACTTTTCTTTAAGGAACGCTACCCACATTATCATAGTAGAGTCATCAACAATAACCGTGAAGTATATTTCACTATAGAAACCTCTTGTCTTTATGGGACCACATAGATCCATATGAACAATCTCCAATTTTGTTGTTGTAGTGAACTTCATATTAGGAAAAGATCTTTTCTTCTTCTTAGCCATAACACACTCCTTCCACACAACATTAGTAAGAAGAATGCCATTTTTGATAAATATCTAACGACAAATTTACTACTTTCCTTCACATTATTATCAAAATTATATGACAAAAATTTCCATGCCACAACAAATTATTATTAATATTAGCAACCAAACATGTCATCTCTACAGGGGTCAACTGAAAAACATTGCCTCTATATCTTGTATTAGTACCAATCAACTTACCATCTTTGACCTTAATAATGCATGTCTTCTCTATGAACTATAACCGATATCACTTATCAACCAACCATCCAGCACTCAATATGTTATAGTTTAATCCATTAATAAACTAAACATCATCTGTGTTAGTTCTCCCATCAAGAGTAATAGATCCTATTCCCTTGATATGACAAGCCTCATTGTTACCAACTCTAACTATTCCTCCATCATGGCTATTGAACTTAACAAATTTATTCATATCACCAATCATATGACGTGAACAACTATGGTCTATGATCCAATTACCTTTCTTCACAATCTATGACACTAAAGCTTTCACTTCTCTAACATTTTTTTTAGGATTCTCTTCTTTCATGGCTACAAATCATAACTCATCATCACTCTCACTCAGAACTCTCTCACTGGACTCGTCATCTTCATTTTCATACAAACATTCTCTAGGCCTTCTAGACTTGAAACTCTTTTTTAACTTTTTAACTTTTTTAGGACATTTAGAAGCATAATGATCAAATTCATCACAAGTCCAACATCTAAAGATTTTCTTACCATTTGGTTCTCTACTCACATGAAAGTCAAATACTTCTTCAATCTTTCTTTATTCCTTGTATCTAGATCTGTTGCTACTAGCATAATCTCCACTGGTGCTTACACTTCTTTACAAGGAAGCCAAAACACTTAATGCATAAAAAGCAATTCCAAATCTAGGAAAATCTCCAGATTGTTTCAAACTAACTTCTGTTGGTTCCAATCTTCCAATAAGAGTCTCTCTAGAAAGTTTCTTAGTACAAGGTATCACTGACTTAATTTTCTATGATGTGTTCTTGAATGGTGGTGTCAAAGTCTTCAAGATCTTCCATGTGAGCTCATATTTATCTTTAGTTCCATTACAAGACTTGATTTCCACAAAAATTTATGATATTCTGCCAATATGAATTCTTACATATTCAACTTCCA
The DNA here is from genome assembly GCA_028749045.1 of Cupressus sempervirens. Lineage (NCBI taxonomy): Eukaryota > Viridiplantae > Streptophyta > Pinopsida > Cupressales > Cupressaceae > Cupressus > Cupressus sempervirens. The sequence goes on along the minus strand of CM053790.1, from coordinate 139,448,190 downwards.
TTATTTTAGCCTTTTGAAAAAAACATATCTAATTTTTTAATCTAATTCTCTTAGCATGCTTATCAACTTCAAAAGTAAATTCCAAAGCTATCCAAATTTCATGAGATGTTGCTAAGGATTTTACCTTATTGTACTCATTTTCAAGAAGAGCTCACAGTAGTCCTTCTCTAGCAAGCATATTACACATAAACAAATCTCCTTCAACTTCATACCATTCTTCAATTTTTCTTTCTTCCATAGTGGTCTTCTCTTTCTTTGTCATCAACTAGTATCCTAGACCCATGTATAATAGATGCATCTTCATCTTACCTCACCAGCTATCATAATTAACTCCATTGAACTTAGGGCATTCTTTTCTAAAGTGACCTACCATTGATTTCCTTAAGATGGTAAGATTTTCCTTAAAGGACATGAAGCTTTGATACTAATTGTTAGAAAGTAATGTCCACCAAGATAACTAGGAAGAGGGTGAATTAGTTATTTGTTCAATATAACTTTGATGAACCTTATTGAACCTTAAAGCATGGGATCAATATAATTAGCAACCATAAAAATATACATGTACACAATAAGACCACATATGTTAACTAGGGAAATCCCTGGTTAGAGCGAAAACCTTAGTGGGGATTGCACCCACAAAATGAAGTACTAATATATAATTTTCTTGGAAGAGCGTGGACTCTATTAGGAGCCAATAAAATACAATTTGTAAATATCAGTCCATGTTAGGAGACTTTGAATGCATGTGAGGAGATTCCAACCCTATTAGGAGTTTTTCCAACCTTCTTAGGAGTTGTAGATGGTAGATGGACCCATTGTCCAAATAGCTTTAGGGAAAGACCACCAAATTCATTGTCCAACTAGTCTCTATACTATTCCTTTAAAAATAATAGAAATGAAAACCATAATGCTACAAATCATGCAAACCATAATGCCAAAAATCCAAGCTCAAAGCCCTTGCATACAGGACCACTAACATCCCTAGGATGCTCCTACATTAATACGCAACTTCTCACATGTGTGACTTTGGACTTTGTGCACTCGTTGACATCGTCATCAAGTCATCTACTATCTATCTCTAACCTCACTTATCCATATTCTATCCCTAATAGGAGATACAATCTGAACACTAGAATCATTTTTTTAGGTACTTTCTCTACAAAGTGTCTTCTATAAATGACAAATATCTCTCACATGTCTTCATCTTTTTGCACACGCACTTGTCCACATCACCAAGATACACTGTAGAACATATCCTCAATTGTGCTTGACCTTGTCATCAATACTCGATCTGTACGATATCATTCTCTATATTCTACTCTGCCAATCTTCACAGTATGCCGACATCAATTAAAAACATAGTAATGAATGCAACACATACTCATGCTAACTATCTCCCCATTGGAATATCATCAACATTCATGCTAACATCCCCTAGATTTTCTTGGCCATTTCTAGTCCTTGGAAGGATACATTGAAAGAAAAATAAATAAAATAACCTGGGTGGTATCTTCCAAACACAAATCGTGATCCCATTGATGTATTAGGGATGAAAAATGACAAATATTCACCACCTTGATGAACTACTGCTTTAGGTATTTAGAGGCTCCTTTATTTTTATTTTTCTTTCAAGGTATGCCTACAATTATATTTCTAATAGTTTGTTAGGCACTTCCTAAGTGACTTCAAGAAGAAGTGATTTTATATCCTCATACTTTTTTCTTGCAAACAATGTACTATTAAATTCTTAATAGAAACATCACATTCATAAAAAAAATTAAAGTGATATGTTTTAATGTTTTTTTATGTTTGATATTTATTATTGTGTGTATTTTAAAAATTATTGTTTTAGAAAAATCAAGTAGTTTTATAACCTACTATAATGTCAAAAGAAATAGGGCAAACATAGTCATTGTTCTGTAATAGTGAAATAATAAGCAATTATTATAATAAGTAGAAGATAATTTCCACAATAAGTCAAATTGTGATATTGCTATCACATAGTGAAATCTCGATAGCAATATCACAAATATTATTATGTGAAAATGAAACAAAAATATAGACATTAGAAAATTTGGTCCATTCATTTATATTCTTGATTATCATTGGTTGATGCTTTGATATTTAAAAGGTTAATTGTAGAGTATTATTATTCATTAGAATAATAAATAATAATATTTGAATAGTTTGAACAAGATTTTGATAAAATATGAACCTTAGAAAAATTGGTGAACTGATTTAATTCGTAATGTGTATTGGTTGAAGTTTGACATTTATTGAACTTGGCTGAATACAAAATGACACATCTTTAAAAAAAGGGATCTACGTATGTATAATTACAATTATAATTCCTATATCTTTCTCTTTAGCCTTCACATATGCTTAAATAATATCAATCTTACTCAAAAAGCTTTAATTTAATTATCCACTTTATGTTTAAACATATTTTTCAAAAAAATTATATTTCATCTCTTAACATTATTTTATTTTAAAAATATTTTTCAAATATACTTTTGATTTCATATGTGATATTTTTGATTAAAAATTATCAATTACATCGAAGCTCCTATTAAAATTAAGCCATTTGATTCCATGTACGACTTAGATATTATTAAGGATAAAGTTGATATATTTCGACATAGATTGAGATTCAAGTCAAACTAATGTCGACATACCAATTATTCCAACCCACAATTACCTCTCATTGTTTGGTACTTGGAAATTAATGATCACGATTGGGTGGGGTTTGAAAATGTATCCATATGTTGACATGTCTTATTATTAATGAATATGTGGTTGCATTTACATTCATACAAATGGTTGTTTGCACAACATAAAACCCAAGAAAAGTTTGTCCTTTTGGAAATGTAGAGGGTTTGAGATAATGTTCACCCTTTATGGAGTTTGGATAAACATAAAGCATTCATTGTATAGTAGTAGTGACATTTTTCGAAAATGGATGTCTAGTGGATATAAATAATCCTTTTTAATGGTTTTTTAATTAGATATGACTCATTATAAAATTGGGTTGTGATTTTAAATTAAATTAATAAATAATAGGATGTTGTCTACTAGGGTTCATTCTATTCGCAGAGAGATATCATTGTTGTCAACTTTTATGTGTTCATTATACATTTGGAATGTTTGATATGCAGTCAACTAGATTCAAAAAAAAAAAAAAATATTGTGGGAAAGATTGTAAAAAAGAACATTTATATCTTAACATTAACTTTTAAAATGGTTAAAATGTTATGGTATTTTGTTTTTTTTTTTTTTGTTTTTTTTTTTGAATATATTTTATTAATTATTTTGTATGTAGTTTCCAGTCATTTGTATTTGAGAATTTTATTAAGTTGATAGACTTTATGTAAGAACTTTGTTTTTGCAAATATATTTTTTTAAAGAAAATTATCAGCCCTCTTTATAGAAAGCTTTTTTTCGATTATACACTTCAGTTATTTTATATTACTTTTTCATTGTATTTTTAAAAAATTAGCATATGATAATCTATGTTTTCTTTAGAAAATTCAAATTTGATTTTTAAATTTTAATATTGATTTAATTTCTTTTAAACTTATTTTTTACTTTTATTTTTATTTTTTATAATTATTTTAGTTTAGCTTTTGCTCTTATCTTTGTGTCTTAATTTTTTTCATGTTGTTATGAATTTTTTAGAATAAACTTTTTATGTGGACATTTTTTTAGATGATCGATTTATTCAAATATGATAAATTAATATTAATAAATAATATTTTTAAAGCACTAAAATATTACCTAAATTTTTATTTTACTTAAAGTAAAAATTAATTTTTTGTATTAAATATATTTTAAAATTAATTTAATTATCAAACACCCATTAGCTCATCATTTGCAAGCACAAAAGCATGCAACTCCTATTTTATTTTTTGAATAATAGTTGTATTTAGTTAATCATGAATTTGAACCCACTTGTGAGGATTTAAAGATTCTCTTTAATATAAATTTTTTTTGATGAAGAAGGCCTTTTCTATTAATTTATTATTAAATTACATATTCATGAAAAAGAGATTGGGGGATACAGGATCACTGTACGAGTTCACACAACCAGTAGTCAGAAGGCAATACAACTATTTATAAATAAAAAAATCCACCTCGTGTGGCAAGAGTAGTGCCTACCTAGGGAGGTGGGTCAAATTTATCATTATAACCCCAACAATTTGTGGGGTACGAGGGTGACTTAGGAACAGACCACCTGTCATCAATGTCTTTTTCTTTATCTCTCTCCCTCAACCCTTGGAGGCAAGACCCCTAGATCTAGGTGAGGGAATTATCATTTTGAGGAGGAAGCAAGGAGACAAGCATGAGCATGAGCAACATGGGGCATTCAACCTGCAAGAGCACGAGGAGTAGGGGGTGACCATTCGGAGCCATGTTGCGGTAAGAAGTAGAGTAGTACCTGTGACTATCATTTCCTACCCCAACAGAGCAGTGGGAACCCTAGGACTTTGGAGTGTGCAACTAATGGGCAGAGGAGCTTCGGTAATGCCAATGGCCATGCAACAAAGAATGGTCAGCAGAGGTAGAGTCTTGAGGCTCTGGCAACAAACACAAGGCATTTCCTTAAGGGTTAAGAAACTTCTGAAGGTGGGAAACCTCAAGCACAACCTTGTTAGCTTTTAGATAGATCTACATCACAACATTGTTACAAATACATGCCTTAGTGTAAATAGAAAATTAATATCAAAAAACTTGTGAGAAAAAATAACAACATTTCTATCTTTCCAGAGGGGGAACAAGATTTTCCATCTTGAAGGCATGCCAAATCTCGGTGTACTTGAAAGGAATTGTAGGTGAATCCCCTAGCAAAATCATATGCCAAGAGAAAGGTTTAGGCCTAACAGTACTATAAATATCATGAATATAGACTCAATATTATTGAGCCCTTCTGCAGAACCAAATAATGTGCACAAAAGTTTTTGGTTGTCTACAATCAAGACACCTAGGGTTGGGAACACCAAAATACTTAAGCCAAGGACCTAGGGGCAAGCCCTAGAAAAGAACACACCAAGAAAAGTGTACAATCTTTGGCTTAGGAAAGGTGGTCCAAAAATTATTGAGGAAAAATCCCAACTCGTTTGGGAAGACGGCAAGTGCTAATGTTGGTTGAGAGTGTTGACCATTGGAAAATGGGTTACTAACCAGTAGTATCTTATATTTGGCATATAGTTGAAAAGAGGGATGCAATGATACAACTTCGAGTCTTTCTACCAAGGCTTAACATGTTGAATGCACATCTTATGAAGCATGTGTAAAGGTATGACAAACACCAAGACCTCAAAAGTTTTCTAATCTAGATGGGACAGGTGGAATTGACATTGCATATTCTCCCAAGGTCTAAGGCTCAAAGTAACCCTAGAAAACAAATCCTTAGGTGTTCTAGTACCACACTTATAAAAGTGTAGAGAACTAACACCATGGATTTAAGCAAGCATAATGCCTTCAACAACAAAAAGGGGAAACCACCACATATTTTGTTGATTTATAGACAAGGAATCCCTTAACCTATCTCTAGCCCATCAAAACTAGGACTTAATACCTTCCTACATTCACCAAATAATTTTGATGATAAAAGTGCCCTGGATATGGATGGGCTCAAATATAGTAAGAAGGGTTTCAAATCCAATCCCCTTCCAAGAAAGTCTATAAATAAGAAACTAGAGGAAATATAATGTCTAAGAAGTATCATCCAAGCTTCATCACCATTAATAGCATGAGTCACCAATTTGGAAATAGAGAAGTACCCTTCTTCTAGATAGAAATAAGGAAGAGACCTCCAGCATCTTATAAAATCCATGGCTATCAACTCCTAAAGCCCAGAGGAAATCACAAAGTAATTTATCAAGCTTCAAGTAAGAATCTTGAGAAGGTTGCCAACAAGAGGAATATTACACATAAGTAGCTCCCAAAACTATGGAACAAACTTGGACTTTACCAGCCAAGGAGAGTGGTTTGCTAATCCAATATCAAAGCTTCTTCTCAATCTTAACAAGCACAACATTCCAAAGGTCTAGAGGAGAAACTTGAAAAGTAAAAGGAATACCTAATAAATGAAAAACCTTTCCTTGTTGACTCCATTTCCAATTGTACTTGGAAAACTAAGGAGGAATAGTTAGAAAGGACTAGTGGTAGGAAACGGTTTTGTGCCACTAAATGGTTGAACTAGATACAAGACAAAAAGTGTCTAAACACTGAAGAGCGTTAGAGATATTATCCTCCTCCTCGAGAAGAGTGAGAAAGGAATCATCCATAAAATTCCCATTAACAAGATAAGTAGGTTAATCAAGGAGGTAAATTCCATGAACAAGACTAAGGAACCAACATTAGTTAGCAAGTAGTGAAACCTTCAATAGAAAGCACAAAAAGAGAAGGAGCCAAAGGATAGCCTTGATGAATAGAACTATGTAAGGTAAATGCATCAAATTGGTCCCCTTTATGGTAATGAAAGCTGAGGCATAATCAAAAATCACTTCTTTAGAGTGAATGAATGTAGGACCAAGTCCCAAAACCGAAAGCATTGCTAGAATGAAAGGCCACTCAATGCTATCGCAGACTTTGGAAAAATTAATCTTTATAAAGATGACTTACTTATTAGAAGTCTTAGCCCATTCCATTGCTTCCCAAACCAAAATGATATTGTAAAAATGTACCTACATTTGATTAATCTAGTTTTTTTTGGTCAAACAACAAGAGGCAGAATGAGACAAATCTTAAGAACAAGGGCCTTAGCAATGATCTTGTGGGAGACATTAAGAAAGATACTTGGTGTCTAATTGCAAGTATCTTCAGGGTCACTTATTTTAGGAATGAAATTAATATTTCCTTTGTTAATAATATTTCCAAAGCATTTGGATTGTAAAGAATCTAAGTAAACCATGTGCAAGTAAAGACCAATATGTTCCCAAAGGGATTTGTAAACTTCATATGGAAATCCATCAAAACTAGGCATCCTGTAATCCACCATGGAAAAGATGACTTTGAGTCATAGAGGTTGTGCATCTTCTCATAAAAATCTTGGTGCTTAGATGAAATCCTATTTGGAGTAGCAACAATGCACTCCATAAGAGCATGCTTTCTAGCTACAAAGTCCCCCTGAGAGGCAAAAACCTACTCATGATATCAAACAAAGGCTTGAAAAATGTCAGGAATTTTAGAGAGCACCACATGGCCTTCTTTGATTTTCTTAATCCCTAGAGTGGTATGAAAAGCTCTAAGAGCTTGGAATAAATCCTTAGAGGCATGGTTTCTAACTTTGAGCTAGTAGAGCTAAGCCTTGAGTTTCTCTCCTTTAACAACATAACTATCAACAGTTTTATTTTGATGTTAGTGATTAACTAGGTGGAGATGGATTTAAGAATCAAAAGGATTCAAGGATAGTGAGGTGAAATAATCACAAATATCCTTAGTGTTAGCCTCATACGAATGCCAAGGGTACATAGAATTTTTTTTGTCATATCAATGAAGAAATCTAGCAGTGTGGGTGAGGCATCATTCCACCATTGAATCCAACTAGAGTGGTTTTGGGGTTGAGGCTCCAAGTTCTAAACATGAAAAATATGTTTCATGGTGGGATCATGAATTAGAAATGACATGTTGAGATAAAATTTCATTTTACAAGGACATGATTGATTTGTTTTCCATGCAATAATAAAAGTAATAGGATAGTGTTCTCATAGAGTCACATCAATCAAAGGAGTGATAGGTAATTCCCTTTCTTCCAAGAAAGAAAAGAAGGACCAAAAATTTATCATGGCACAATCAATCCTCTTAATTTTTTTGTCAAAACCAAAGTAAAATTAGACCAAGTGTACCACACCCCATCAAGACGATGGAATTTGGAATTAGGATCAAGAAGACCCAATTTACTAGACATATAGTATGAGGCTTCTCTCTCACCTATTGTCCATTTGAAAGGAAGGAGCCCATTTTTGTGAGATGCCAACTCAACCATATTGAAGTCCCCATAGATAAGCCATGTGGGAGGAGGGAGGAAATCCACATCCAATGCCATAGATGAGATCTTTCAACAACATCATTAGGATCGTAAACATTAACTATCCCAAAAGAATGATTATTTAGAGATAACAAAATCAAAACAATTCTCTACAAAAAATTAAATGAGGGGAAATGATAGTGACAAATCCACCTCTGTCAGCTTCATGCTACAAAGAAAAAGACACACTATTCGGCCAAATGACCCAACATGTAGTAGAGAGAAAAAAAATAGAAATTTTAACTTCTTGGAGGCATAAAATATCTAGGTTGCCTATTTCGAAATCAGAATCAAAGACATGATATTTTATAGGGAGGTATGTTAGACTTCTAACTTTCCATGAGAGAAAGTTCATGTAAAATGAACTTACATGTTATCCTCATCCTTAAGAAAGGAGAAATTTTTATCATTATGTAATAGCATTGAGTTGGTTTTGAATCTAGGAGGAGAATCCCCTTTATAGATAACCCTCTACTTCTTCACATTGCTATATGAATATTCTACACATCCAAAGGGGCTACAAGATCGCCTTAAAGCCTAAGACAAAATTTATGTTGTTTCTTGTGAAGTGTGAACCAAAGGCAGTCATGAATCACTCTTAGCATCCTTTATCCCTTGGTTGTCATGGTTTGAAGTGTTTCATGTAGGGAGTGAATACTCCACCACCAGAGTGGAGGAAGGCATGGTAAGTGAGTCTATTAGTGGCATGGTCATAGACAAAGAGGTCGGTTTAGATGCTAAAACATTTTTACCTTTGCAAACCATTTTAGTCCATTCCTCTTTTTTGGACATTTGAGCTTAGCAAGAGCATCCTTATTCAAGGGTTTCACGTAGGGAAAATCAAGAGAGAAGTCCTTGATATTATGATCAATGGACTCACACTGATAACAAGTACTAGGGACATTCAGATACATCACCTTCTAGATGAAGGTGGTTGCACCAACTTGAATATCTATGGTCTCCTTGAGGTCCGTAGAAAAGTTGACTTCCAAACATATATATTTTTAGGATGAGTTTTAAAGAAATTCTCTAGCACCATGTAAACCACAATACCAAGGGTTTGTGCATAGCTTGGGTAAATACCCAACAAGGTAAGGGAATCCTTAGAAATTTCATCTAGATGAGAGTTGTCAAGTTCTTATCATCTACAATAGAAAGGTCTCGAGACCAAAACTAGAAAATAGTAGGGAAGCTTTAACTATCCATAGCCTATGATTAAACATGGTGTCCATTAGGGAAGGGTTGGAAAAAATGATAAACAAAAATTCCTTTTGTGAGTCTTTGAACACTGTCAAGTCAAACCCCATGAGCAATCCAATATTTTTTTATGATTAACCTCGGATAAAAATAATAGTTACATGAAAATATAACCAATATCAAAAAATAATAGATCACATAAAAGAGAACACAAGACACCAAGATTTAATGTGGCTCATGAAATCCATGGGCTAGATCCACCAATAGCAAGTCCAATATTATTGTTATCTAGCGATTACAACTTGATTATAATCTGTAATTCCTTATTGTTCAATACCACTACAAGAACCAATTTTTGCATCAGTCATTATGAAATCCCTAACCCTAAGACCTTTTATACAATCTTTTTCCACTTACAAAATTAGAGCTAGAATAAGTTGTCCAAAAGGAAAAATAATAGTCAACCCATTTAAAAATATAAGGGCATTTTTGGCTTCGAGGATGTTGTCCCCCAAAACCCCCATAGAGGCATTTCCTCTTGACCCCACCCTATAATATGATAGGGAGTGCATCTAAGGTGTTGCCCTAGGACCCTGCAGGGGCATTGCCCCTTGACCCCTATTGCAATAATATGGGAAGAAAAATATGCCAAATAATACTATGAGTCTAATTAGGCTCCACATCACAACAATCTCCCACTTGGAGACTGATCAGACTCCACAACAATAACCTCCCACTTGGAGATTGATCATAGCACTGCCAAACCTATATCTCCAACTAGAATATATCAAACCACCCTAGACTCTACTATTTTTTAATTTTATTTAGTCTAGAAGACCAAACAAAGCTGAAGTGGAGTACAACTTATCCCTTGTTACTACCTTGGTAAACATATCTTCTAGATTATCATTTGTATGTATCTTCTCTAGCTTTAACTATCCATCATCCAAAACTGACCGAATGAAATGGTACCACAACTATATGTGCTTAGTCTTTGAATACAAAGCTGAATTCTTTGCAAGATGAATGGAACTTTGACTATCTATAAACAAATAGTTATCCCTCTATGGATGTCCCAACTCTTCCATGAAGAACTAAAGCCATATCATCTCCTTGGCTGCCTCTATAGTAGGAACATATTCCACCTCTGTAATGGATAAAGCATTAACCGTCTATAACCTAGAAACCCAGCTCATTGCTACCCCAACAATAGTAAATACATAACCTATAGTACTCTGCCTAGTATCAATATCCCTTGCCAAATTTGAGTCAACATATCTCTATAATCTAGTAGTAGAACCCCCCAAAATGTAAACACTTACTGGATTTTCCTCTCAGATATCTAAGAATCCATTTTCCAACATTCCAATGCTCAATTCTTGGATGACTCATATACCTACTCCCACTGCATGTGCAATATTTGGCCTTGTACATACCATAACATAGATCAAGATTCTTACAGTCAAAGCATAATGTACCTTGGACATCTTATCCTACTTATCTTGTGTCTTGGGAAACATCTCCTTAGTCAACTTTAGATGACCAAGTAAAGTTGTGTTAACAACTTTAGTATTATTCATAGAGAAATGTTGCAACACCTTCGCAATATAATGAACTTGAGATAATGTCAATTTCTTGTTCTTCCTATCTCTATAAATCTTCATACCAAGGATTCTTTTTTATGACCCAAAATCCTTCATGGAAAATGCACGTGGTAACTAGCATTGCAACCCCATAATATGATCCATGTTAGACCCAACTACAAGCATATCATCAACATATAAACGTAAAGTAATGTAGTTGTGATCATCCAACCTCTTAAAATAAACACAATGATCTGAATGAAACCTACTATATCCATGCTCATGAATAAACCTATCAAATTTCAAATACCTTTTCCATGGTGCATGCTTCAAGACATATAAACTTTTCTTCAATCTGCACACAAAATTCTCATTACCTTTAACCATAAATCCCTGTGACTGTGCCATATATATCTCTTCATCCAAATCACCATGAAGGAAGGTTGTTTTAACATCAAGCTACTCCAAATGCAAATCTTCAATAGCCACAATACTTAAAATAGTTCAAATAGAAGTCATTTCAACAACATGAGAGAATATCTCATCAAAATCAATACCCTTTTTCTATGCAAATCCCTTTACTACTAATCTATCTTTAAATATTTTCTTACCGCCATCATATTTGTTTAACCTATAAACCCATTTATTCTATAAAGCCTTTTTACCTACAGGTAACTTGCATAAATCTTATATCTTATTTTTTTATCAAAGAGTCCTTTTTTCTTTCATTGTAGACTCCCATTGAACCTTTGTATGCACCTACATAGCTTCATCATGACATTCAAGTTCACCAACATTAGTAAGTAAAATCAACTACAAGGAAGGAGAAAATATTTTTGGAAGTCTACTTAGTCTTGTTGACCATCTAACATTCACTATGGTGTGTGTTATTTGTTGTTGTGGTTATTGCATATTATGAGCAATTGTTGGAACATCAACTTTTGGAGTATCATCCAACACTACATAATATTCTTCTTTCTTCTCATGTTGCTACAACAGATCTTTGTACAACATTTTCCCATTGAATATGACATCCTTGCTTCTAAAAATTTTATGATTTTAAAAATCACAATGCCTATTACTAAATTTATTAATGCCATAACCAACAAATACACATTTCTTTGACTTAGCTTCCAGCTTGGTTCTATTTTCAGAATCCATTTGAGAAAATTCTTCACTACTAAAGGTTTTGAGAAAAGAATAACTCACCTTCTTACCAACCCATACTTCCTTTGGAATACCATGACCCAAAGGATTAGATGGATTTCTATTAATCAAATATAAAGTAGTATTGATAGCCTTCACCCACATATTTAAGGGAAGCCCTGCATGCAACCTCATGCTTTTTGCACACTCCGTTATAGTCCTATACATGCATTCAACCACTCCATTTTCCTATGGCATCCTTGGAATAGTATTTTTTGTCTAGGAATACCATTAGCAAAGCAATAATCTTCAAATTCATGACTGTAATACTCACCACCATTATCGATCTGAGACATTTTAATTTCTTTCTAGTCTCATTTTCAACCAAGCATTTCCATTTCTTAAAAGTTTGAAATACATTAAATTTTTGTATAAGGAAATAAACCCATAATTTTCTATTTGCATCATCAATAAATGTAACATAATTTTGAGAGCCATGAAGGGAAGATACTTGAGCTAGTTCTCATACATTTGTAATGCAATCTCTAATCTCTCACTTTTCTTTTCCTTCCCAGTCTCCACAAAACTCACTCTCTTTTATTTTCCATACACACAACTTTCATAGAAATCCATATTAACACATTTTAGACCTGGTGAAACTGTTTTTGAATGAAGTACTTTCATACCTTTCTTACTCATGTACCCAAGTCTGTTGTGTCACAACATTGTATCAAAATCTACAATAGCTATTTGTTCTACCTGCTCAACTGTAGCAACTATTCCTAAACATTCAATTTTCTCTGAAATAATCAAAGTAGAAGGAACAATATGACCTATACAAAGATATAAGATTTATACTATCACACCTTTTGCTGCTACAAGGGAACGTTTTGAAACCTTCCAATTTTTGCCATTAAAAGTAACTACACAACCCTCATCAGTGAGTTTCCCTACTAAAATTAAATTCCTACTTAGCCTTGGAACATGTCTAACCTCATGTAGCAGCCAATGATTCCCATTCTACAACTTAATCTTAACTTTTACTTTTCCAAAAATCTAATAGGGTTCATTATCCTCCAAATAAACAAGCCCAAAATTGTAAGGAAACTCAGGTGCAAAAACAGCTTCCTACACTAATCTCATAAGGAAAGTATGGTGAAAATCCTTTTAAAATCTTCTACAGTTACAGATCCAACATCATGTAAACAACATTATTGCAGCCAACCATGCATACAAAAATTAGATAGAGAAAGAACACATAACACAGAGATTTGCTGGTGGGGAAAAACCTTTCGGTAAAACAACCCCACCCCTCCAGAACCTGCACAATGTATTATCTTCAACACAAGATTACAATACACTTGCAATGCAAGTTCAACATCAAAAATAGAAGACTCTAGCAACACCTCAGTACCTGCAAACTTTCATCTATCACACTATTGCATTACAACATGTAATACCCATTTTATGAACATCTTAAGACCCAACAAAATGCCCATAATGGAGTTGGGAATTTTTCATGGCTCAACCACCAAGAAACATGCACAATGCCACATGTACATCCAATACCAAGAAAAGGGCATCCATCCCTTGAATAGACAATGACAGCTTGTCATAGAATCTGCCAAAAATAGCGGTCACAAGAGAAGTGTAAAGGAATCCGTCATACCAACCTATTTTTGGCATATTATCTTACACACACCAACCACTCATTCTTGGACACCTAAATAGGCCTCATGTCATAAGATGCTCTTACACCTGTCATAGTTCATTCCTTAAATATCTCTTACACATCATAGGTTTCGCCATAACCATTTCAGCCATGATCTCCTTCACAGACTTCAAGATGCTAACACATGTAAGTGATCAACATGCCAACTAGACATGTACACTCACATTTACATATTATTTGCAAAAATACATTTTACAAAAAAAATAATAATAAGAATAGGAATTATACAAGGTTGAGACACCTTATTTCTAACATTCTCCCACTTGTCGAACACCTTGTAAGAGCAATCAGGAACATAATAGGAACTAACCGCTATAGGCCAAAAGGCCCATAGACTCTGAACACCTTCTAAACTTCTCAGTGCCCACTAGTTTTGTTAATGCATCTGCAACATTCTTCATAGTATCTACCTTCTCCAAATTTACCTTTCCATCTTCCACCATATCTCTCACAAACTGAAACTACACATCAATGTGCTTCATTCTGGCATGGAAAGTTGGATTTTTCACAAGGCAAATAGCACTCTGACTGTCACACCAAATAGTAATATGTTCAACATCAACACCAACATCAGAACACAATCTCTTAATCCAAATGGCTTCCTTACAAGCATGAGTAGCAGCCATGTACTCAGCTTCTGTAGTGGACAAAGCACCCATAGGTTGTCGCTTACTCATCCAACTGATGACACCACCAAACATAGTGAACACATAACCACTGGTGGATCTCCTGCGATCAATATCACCTGCCCAATCTGAATCCACAAACCCATGAATACAAAATGAATGCGGAGATCCAAAAGAGTTACCATGATAACATATGGAGTAATCTGATGTACCCCTCAAATATCTGAATACTCGCTTAACTGCATCCCAATGTACCTGTCTAGGGTTAGCCATAAACTGACTCAGGACTCCCACTACTTGGGCAATGTCTAGTCTAGTACATATCATAGCATACATAAGACTGACAACTACACTAGCATAAGGTACTCTACTCATGTCCTCCACCTCACTAGGAGATTTTGGACAATCATCTACAGATAACTTTTTTCCCACAGAAATAGGAACACATAGTGGTCTATAGTCTACCATGCTAAACCTGTCCAACACAGACTTCACATACTTACTCTGACTCAACCAAAGTTTTCTGTTAGACCTATCTCTACTGATTTCCATACCCAAGATGTACCCCACTACCCCAAGATCTTTCATCTCAAACTGTGCTAACAACTGAGATTTAAAATCAGAAATCATACCCTTACCCTTCCCAAATAGCAACATATCATCAACATATAATGCAAAAATAAGAAGACGGTCATTTTCAACTCTGAAATAAACACAATGATCTAATTTCAATCTTACAAATCCAATTGATAACACAAAGGTATCAAACTTAAGGTACCACATCCTAGGAGATTGCTTCAAACCATATAGAGATTTCTTCAATCTACAAAAAAAGGATTCTTTACCTTTAACAATGTAGTGCTCAGGCTGTGACATATAAATCTCTTCCTCCAAATCACCATGAAGGAAAGCTATCTTCACATCCATCTGTTCTATCTCTAAATCATATGATGCAGCAAGAGATAATAGAAATCTAATGGGTGTCAACTTTGCAACAGGAGAGAATATTTCACCATAATCTATTCCCTTTACCTGTGAATACCCCTTTGCAACCAATCTAGCTTTGTACCTTTCAACACTCCCATCTGAACAGAATTTCTTCTTGAACACCCATTTACAGCCAACAGGTTTTCTCCCTTTAGGTAAAGGTACAAGGTACCATGTTTTTTTTTTCTCTAATGAAGCCATCTCATCATCCATAGCCTCAATCCAGGAACCTGCATCTTCCATGCCCAAAGCCTCTTTCATAGATCTAGGCTCATCAGTGTTAGTAATCAAAGCAAAAGCACAACTGGAATCTAACATAGAATAACCAAACCTTTCTGGTTGCTTTCTTTCCCTCATGGATCTCCTCAAGGGATGAGGTTGAGGTTGTTCTTCCTCTTCTTCTAAACTATCAGAGCTTCTAGAGCTCTCCTCATCATTAGACCCAACATGGTCTCTCTGTTCAGTCTTCTCAAGGGTAGGAGGCAACTAAACAACATCTTTTTCCTTTTCTTTTTCATCTGGTTTTAGCACAATAGGAGAAGATGTTAGCTCTCTAAAAATAACATTTCTGCTATACAACACCTTACTAGTCACATAATCAATAAAATAACCTCTATGAGGTGTAGCATGAAATGAAGCACTAAAATCTAAAACCCATGAATCATCAAGACTTTCTAAATATGGAAGCAACACATCCTCTTTAAATTTGGTACTTACCATATTTTCCTCCTTGTTCACTTCTGGCTTTTCTCCTTCATTGTTCTTTCGAGTCTAATAATATTTCTTCTTATGCCCTATTTTACCATAGTACCAACAATCTCTTAGTCTGCTAGATTGAGACCTCTTCCCCTTTGAATTTCCTCTTGATTTTCGATGATTTTTGAAATTATATCCTCTCTTAGTCATTCTGCCTCTGCTTTATGTGTTCAAAGTACTTCTCGATGTAGATCTACTAGAGGTTTTCCTACAAGTTTACTCACTCAAAATAACATCGATCACATCATCATATTTTAGGGTATTAGATCTAAAAATAGAATTTCTCACAGCCATTACCAAGCCATTCCAACTTTTAGGCAAACAACACAAAATCAAGAGAGCCCTAATTTCTTCATCAAAATTAATACCCATAGAAGATAACTGACTTGCAATAGTATTAAACTCATTTAAATGATCTACAATAGATCCACCTTCTACCATTTTCATATTAAATAAACGCTTCATGAGAAATACCTTATTTGAAGCAGAGGGCTTTTCATACAATTTTGCTAAGATTTCCATCAACTCATCCATTATCTTTGCTTTTGTAATATTAAATGTCACTGATGGTGCCAAGCATAATTGAATGCTTCCAAGTGTCTTTGTATCTGAAATCTCTCAGTCTTAATCTGTCATAGTTCCCTATTTCTTGGATTTTCCCTCCAACGGCTTCCATAAATCCTTCTGATAGAGATAGTCCTCCATTTTCATCTTCCATAACTAAAAGTTCTTCCCATTAAAATTCTCCACCTTAAGCTTACTCTTATTTTCCATCACTCCCACTCAATTCTGAGACTCCCACTTAATTATGAGAACCTCTTGTAGAGGATCGCTAAATAAAAGTATGATGATAGTTTGGCTATTAAAAAAATGATGAAGATTTAGCTCTGATACAACTTGTTAGGATTAACCTTAGACAAAAATAATGTTTAGTTACATGCAAATATAACCAATATCAGAAAATAATAGATCACCTAAAAGAGAACATAAGACACCAAGATTTAAAGCAATTCACCCAATCCCTGGGCTACATCGACCAACAAAAAATTTAATATTATTATTATCTAGTGATTACAACTTGATTACAATATGTAATCCCTTACAATTCAATATGACCACAAGAACCAATTTTTGCATCACACATCATGAAATCCCTAAACCTAAGCCTTTTTATACAAGCTTTTTTTTCTTACCCTTGACCTCGTCTTGGGGGTGCTACGCCCAAAACCCTATAGAAATAATATGGGGATAAAATATGCCAAAAAAAACTCTAATTCTAATTAGGCTCCACATCACAGAAGATTTGGCAACCCACTCTTTAGGCATGCTTTCCTGGGGAGATCTTCCCACAAAATAACCAATCAAAGTATGCTTTTCGAGCCAACTATAAGCATTATCAAACTTCTGAGCATTAAGGATGATATTTGGGGAATCCATACCCCATGAAATTCCTTTAGGAAAAACTTGCAAGGTCACTTGTGTTCGTATTTTGAAATGCTACAAGTTTTAAATTACCCTGATGAGAAAAAGGTATATCTAGGGGTAGCTAACTCCCATCTTCAATGTACCATTTTAGACACCGAGCTAACTATAAGGCTTGACCCTTCCTCTACTTTAGGCTTTGCAAAACCTAGGTGGGTGGACCTCAAATTCAATCTATATGGTACTAGTGCTAAAACATATTCTTGAATCTATTAAAGTAGATAAAACCCTTAATCTCCTATTGACTCATGCAACAACATAGATCTATGATAGCTAAATGAAAATCTATGAAATTTATAAGTTGAGTAAGGGAATTTTATTGTAGCTCTTCAACATGAAAGGGAAGGACATTTGATTAAAAATGTTGAATATCAACACAACCTCAAATATGTAGCAGTATGAACAAGCAATCCTATAACTAAACAATGCCTTATCTATTGGCCAATTTCATGAATTCAATATATACATCTATGATATCGAGGATAGATTTCATACACCTAGACATTAGATCTATCCTATCACTTTGTGAATTAGACATTAGTGCTCATCAAGATCTCATTCTTATGAAATATCTCTCTTTAATAACCAGCAACCCTGTCAAAATATATCAAGCATTTACTTGGCCCTTTGTTCCAACAACAAAACGTATATGACATACAACCATAAAGGGATGCAAATGGGTCTCAATTCTTTGCCCCTAGACCACATAAGATTAGAGATTACTAAGATATGAGATGAGAATTAGAATGAAACTAAAGAAATTCTTGCTCATTTGTACTCATTTCTTTGAAACTGTATGTTCAAATGCATGAAATCAAAACATGAAAAACACCTAATAGATCTGAACTTTCTATATTATTTTTACTACTACTGTCATACAAGAGAAAATATGCTGAAGAATAATGGTGGAATCACAGTTTTGGACCCAAAAAAGTGGTCTCATATCAAAAATTACCAACCAAAAATGGTCTCACAGTGAAAAACTAGAACATGTGCAAAGAATGAGAATGAGAATGATATAAAGAAGAGTGAATTCTTGGAATTGTTGTGCATCTAGCATGTGTCCACTTGGAAAAGATCTCCTAGCATTGAAAAGAATCTCTCTAATCTCTCTCTTCATTTACATATCAAATCCTCAACCATTTTTTCCTCCCAAAAGCATAAAGTGATTCAGATATTTGATGAAATAATAACCACTTTTAATGCCAAATCTCAAATCAAGGCAAGGGAAAAAATCAATTAAATGACCTCTAGAGGCAAGATAATCTTTTCAAAATTAATTCTTCACATTCAGGTGTCAACAAGCTTTTGAATCTACCCCCTAACCAATTTTGATGCTCAATGGTGTAATATGCCCATTCTGCTGAGAATGCCCCAAATAACATAAATCTACTTATAGCACGAACTGGTGAATATCTATGCAAAATATGACCTCATATTTGGTAAATTCATTTCCTTTCAATTCCAACAGTATATTGAAGTGCCTATTTTGGACAAAAATTTCGCCCTAGCGGCTATTTGAATATCAAGCTCCTAACCATGAATAGTCAAGATAAAGGATTTTGAAAAATTTAAATATTTCTATAGTTAAACTATAGAAAATTCACCGTTTAAAAAAAAAAATTCAATTGCACAAACTAAATGCTCAAACACATATTTATATTTTTAAAATCTTTCTTTAACCTCCTTCAGCCATTCATGTGATGCTATGTGTCAAATTTTGGTAGGCCCTCTGGTCTAGGTGGGTCCCACATACACTTGCTAATTTTTTTGGATTTTTTAACAGGTCTCCATGTTGCTTGCTAGAAAATCCTCCCATTTTCTGGTGGCGACATGGTGACCACTAGATTTTGGCTACCTTTTTCTGGCGAACTCCTCTACCCAGCGACACATCAACACCATTTCAGTGCACGATCATTGCCACATCACCTCCATGTCACTACCACCTCAGTCAGTCACTATGTTGCCATGGTTAACCATTGTGCATCTTGGCTTGGTGACATAGCAATAGCCATGAGATCCTCCACGTGGCATCATCCTACGTGTTTGGTCAGAGATTCACTGCTGCTTGTCCATGTGTCCTAATGGCATCATCACATTTTTCAATGTGTTCAAGTGTTCAAAATTTTTCTTCAGTTGTCCCTAGCTGGTCATCCATGGTCCCCACAAACATGAGCCTTGCATTTTAAAAGGAATTGTCTTAAAGACATATAACATATTGTGTTGAATGGTATTTAAACACATAAAAGCTTTCTAGTATAAATAACGTGGGATATATGTTTGAAGAGAAAACTCCTCTCTATTTTGCATTTTCCATTGCTTTGTTCATTTTAAATTTTTTACCACTCCATCAATGTCCATTTTCTTTGAGAGCTTACATTTGGTTTGAGACATGGGCATGCTTTTCCCTGGCATCTGGTCATGCTCTTCTCTACTTGCATGGGACTTCTCCAAACATTGCCTTGGACATGGTGGTCTTTCCTCATTTTGACACTTCCAACTGGCTCCCTTTGTATGGGCATCCTGCTCTAAGAAAATGCCTCCCCTCAATCAATTTTCCAGTGAATATAATATCAAAACCTCCTTCACATGGATGCTCGACTTTTAATTGGTGGATTTCTTTGCATTGTCTACCTCCTTTTTACATGTTGGCTCCTCTAGCTTTTAGATGGATTTCCTTACATATATCTCTTTTTACACTGAGTTGATCAATTAATGGCTCAAATTGCTTAGCAAGACTTGTAAAAAGCTCTAGAACATCCAATGGTGCCACATCCTTTGGATCTTGGGAATCTGTTAGAGTAATTTTCAAGTTTATCTTCACATTTTTTATGAATTTAGAAGCTCACTTTCCATAATCAGCTCACTTATCAAAATCCTTAAGCCAATCTATGAAAGCCCTAAAAGGCTCCCACTCCTTGAGAGATAGAACCTCCTCACTCTTCCATTTGCAGGTAGGCATCTCTAAAACCCTTGTAAGAGTTCTCTTTCTGATGTTATTCTTCCAGCATGGACTCCTCATTCTATTCTAGTGGCTTTGACTATCTGATGTGTTCTTCATGTGCTACATGGGTTGTTCTTTGTTGCTCCATCTTGTGTCAAACATGATTCTAATGGAATGAATGAGACTTTAGCCTCAAGATTCCCATCCATGATTTACTATCTTTATTTTCTTAATAAAGGTCAAATTGCAAAGGCCAAACTTTGAATCTCAGAGCAGAAAACAACAATGATCTTGGTTTGTTGGGTATCTTTCTCTCAAGGAATTAGACTTTTGGGTCCAAAACAATGGAGTCTTCGAATACAAAAATTATGTATAGTTCAAACTAGAGAATTCTAAAATATTCTACATTTTACTCCTCTTAATACATGTTGAAGTAATCCATCTCCCCAATATCCGGATGAATTATACTCACATCATCCATTCTAATGTGTTTTGCAAATATGGCCATTTGATGATGGAACCTTTAAAATGAGTATGAGCTTTGATGCTTGATTCTCTCATTTATTTATCTCTATGCATAATGACAAACCATTTAACATTAAATAATAGTTTTCTCAAACCAATTTTTTAAAAGTATAGTTATTATAATAACTTTTAAAACAACTCCAATCTCGAATACCTTATCAACTTGCTAAAGTCAGTCGGACCCCCAAAGTGGGTCCAGCTATAAAAATTATAATTTTCAAACAACCAAAATAGAAAAGTAATTGATTGATCAATTTGATACTGATTAAACTTGAATTTGAGCACTAATTGATCATTAAAACTCATTTTATCTTTCATCTACAAACTACAATTTTTTGCTAATAAGGCCTGTCAGCTGGCTTTAAAAATTGACCAAAAAGTCAAACTAGGCTCTAGGAACCGACACACTAATTTTTTCTTCCACAAACTCGTACCCTATCAAATCTCATCTTATGATGAATTCTCAGTCAAAAGATATTAACTGTTGAAATTACCCTCTCAAAACTGGCTGCAAGAAAACATATTAGAAAACAATAAATCACACTTGATTTTAGTTTTGAAAATTGGGCAAATTGACACTTGGGGAGATGAAAAATGGGTTGTCAATTCACTGTCACGAGGAGAGTATAAATTTTTGATTTGGGCTCATGATGAATAATAGGACACATTTGGTGAATGGTTAAAGTAGGCTACTCAAATTTGCAGACTAAAAGCACTGGCAGAAAAGCATTTTTTGCAAATGGAATTGACCTGGGAAAGTGTGCAGACGGATTCGTTAAGACATGAAAATTGAAAAACTTTAAATATTTTTAGAGTACAAAACAGTGGGACAATTTTTTCAATCTCACCTATTAAGAATTCAGAGATATAACATCACAAATAGAGGTATTGCAAATCTGTACTTGACACCAGTAAAAAGTTACAAGTTGCATTTGAAAGTGCATTTGAAAACTAATGAAATGGATTCGTCATAAGCTCAAAATTCAAACATAGAAATTTTTGACCTCTAAAAGGCAATGCAAAAGGAATTGCATCATTTCAATCAATTGGGTCAAAGTTATAACAAGTCAAACAGGGCTTCCTAGAATTTAGAATAATTCACATCAGCATGACAACATTAAAAGACCAACTTTGAGGGATTCAAAACCTAGTTAAACAAATTTGAAATGACTTGAAATCTGAAATAAGGGCTCTCTAGTATGGACACTAAACATTCCCAAAGTAGCAAGTCATGAAACATGTTAGTGTAGTTTTTTATTTTTCCTATATTGCTAGGTTCTTCCTACACTTTTAGCAATCTCACTTAGGTTAATAAAGCATGTCTTATTAGGTGAATGGTTGTGAGGTGTCACTTTCCTACATGTGAGCATCCATTATCTATCTTGGGCAGATAGTTTGCTATCTTTAGTCCGATAGATGGTTGCTCCTCATTGGTCGGTGTTGTCACCTCCTCCCTCTTCTTAGCCTATATAAGCATGCTACCTGGCTTGTATTTGTATCTCTTATTTTTGCATCCTCTTAATGCTATTTTTCTTCTAGCATTTGCATTACTCTTTTGGAGACTAACTCTATGTTGCTATTTTGATTTTGTATCATTTGCATTCATAGTTTAGATATTTATTCTCTACACTAGTTTTCTAGGTTATTAATCTTTTCAAATTCTAACATGGTATTAGAGCTTTTCTACGTGCAAGAGTAGATTTTAGTTTCCTTATTTGAGAGATTCAAGGGGGGCTAATAAATATTATTGTAATTTTTTGAAAAAATGAGTATGCTCTTCTCTCTCATCTTTGGATGATCTTGAGAATTAGAAAAGTTTGACAAAAACATTTTTAATTTCTGAGTGATTGCAACACTTTTTGTTATACTAGCAACATTTCAAGTTGTTCCAATGCATCCAATAGGCTTGAGAGAGTTAGATTTGGCTTTCATTTCACCAAGGTCAGAGATTGTCATACAAGTTCTAAAACTGAGGTTTCAATCTCAATTCTAACGACCAACTTGCATATTTGGTGTTTTCAATCCATATTGTAGGTTCCAGCAAGCCATTTATTGACTTAGGTAGTTGATTCAATCTTTTCATGATGTCTTTTGGTTGCTGGGGTCATTTTTTGGTTGTTGGGGCCATTTTTTGTTGTTAAATGCATCTAATTTACACTATAGCTACATCTTCTATACATCAGCAAGAAAAATGGTTTATGAGTTTTTTTTGTAGCCTCGAAAAACCATCTGGGTATCTTTTAGTTTTTGCATGTAATCTGTATATTTTGAAAAATTGAGTGCAGAAAGCTATAGCTGTACCCCTCTTTGTTAGCAGTCATAGATTTGAACATAATTTTCAATTGCCCTGCTCTTGCTCATATAGACTCCTATTTTGATGATTCTTGTTATGACCTTGGCTATTTTTTTGTGCTCTATCCACTGGTGGAGTTGTTTTTTGATTTTCATGCATAATTTTTTTAGAAATTATAGATTCTTGGCCATAACTATGCACAGTTCTCATTTTGGAAACTTTAGAGGATCATAACTTTCTTATATGACCTTGTATCGAGGTGATTCTTGTTTTTAAAGTGCATGATTTTTCAAGTAGATCACAATGGTGCTATTTGTTTCTTTGATTATTGTTCCTAAGTTCCACTTTTAGCATATGCTCTTCATGAGGGTTTGTAATGCATTGAAATCAAGACCACTAAGTATTTCTTTCTAGTGGTATTTGTAAATGCACTAAAATAAAGTGCCAAATCATTTTTTTGGGGGTGAGTTCTTTGATTGAGTAAAAAGGGGGGGCATTGTCGTGGTTGGGTTCTCTTCTTTTTAGCTCTTCTTCTCTACATTTCTTCATCATGGATCAAACAAATATGCCCATACTAACTCCATACAATTCCTTTGAGTGGAATCACGCATGAAAATTCACTTAAGGAAAGCTGGATTAAATAGGATAACTATGGGACTTGAAACTAAACCTGATAAAGATGAAGATAAGCCTAAGTGGTTAAACAAATGTGATGAGGCATATGGAACATTGTGTTTGTTAGTTTCTCCTAACTTGCTATTTCACATTGAGTATTTGGATACACCAAATAAAATATGGATGAGCTAGAAACTCTATTTGGCACACAAGATTCAATGAGGGGTCATATGTTAGAAAAAGAATTAATTAGTTTAAGTCCAGGTAATTTGAACACAATCTAGGATTTCTTCACCAAATTGAAATCACTAAGGCTATAGTTAAAATAGTGTGGAATTGAGAAGAAAGATGAACAACTGGTTCTTAGTATTCTCTCTAAGCTAAGTTCAAAATATTTTGTGTTTGTCTCTACCTTCTATGCCACTAAGGGTGCACTTGGTACTCAATTCACCATGCCATCTTTAGATGATTTTGTTGTCAATCTCACTTAAGAATAGGACAAACTAATTCAGATGGGCACTCTTAAGTCCTCTAAGTCACATGCCTTGGCTACCAACCAAGGCACAAAAGAACAAAAAGGAAAAAGTAGTAACAAAAATAGTAAGGACAAGAAACAAAATAATAGTGAGCAAAAGAAGGATTAGATATCGGTTGCTTCAAAAGCAACTATTGATACCTCATCCTCTAAGGGTGATAAGCCTAAGAAAGAAAAGGTCAAATGTGCCTATTGTAAAAGACTTGGTCATGATGAACATGAATGTTTGAAGAAACAAATTGATCACTTGACATACATTCTTGAGAAGAATAATATTAGTGTTCCTGACTCTATCAAACATAGTTCTAATGAAGGATCTAACAAGGAAAAAGAAAACAGCAAGGAGAAATGAAAGGGCAAGGCTCTTGTTGCAATTGCTTCCTCACCATGCACTTGGGTTCTTTATTTGGGTGCTTTGCACCACATGGCTTCATCTAAGGAAGAACATGCATTCATGGAGCTGTGTACTATGCCTTCTATTTTGATGGGTGATGACACTCCTGTTGAGGTGTGTGGGAGAGAGTCTATTGATGTGGGGGATGGCACATTCTATGATGTTCTTTATGTACCCTCATTATCAACTAATCTCCTACCAATATACTAGATCACTCACATAGGTTCAGGTAAGAAAGTTGAGTTCACTCCTGATTCAGTGGAAATATGTGAGTTGCATAGTGATTCTATAGTTGCAGTTGGGAGAGCAAATCATCAATCACAACTCTATCTATTTTCTGTTGGGTGATGCGATGCGCTCCCCTGCCTACAGGTGGTTAATTACGTGGTGTTCCATGTTCACTAACAATCATGGCTTTTTGGTGCAATGGCAAATGGGCCCTACAATTGGTATCAGAGCAAGGTTGTCTTTCAGTTATCCTCTATAGGAAAGTCTCATGGTTAAGTGGGAGTCTCACAGTTGAGTGGGAGCAATGGAAGATGAGGGTAAGTTGAGGGTTGACAGGTTTAATGGGTAGAACTTCCAGTTACGGAAGATGCAAATGGAAGACTATTTATATCAGAAGGATTTATGGAAGCCGTTGGAACGAAAAGCCAAGAATCAGGGAACTATGTCAGAGGCTGAATGGGATCTTTTGGATAGAAAGGCACTCGAAAGCATTCGGTTATGCTTGGCACCATCGGTGGCATTTAATATTACAAAAGAAAAGATGACAAAAGATTTGATGAAAACCCTAGCGACACTATATGAAAAGCCCTCTACTTCAAATAAGGTATTTCTCATGGAGCATTTATTTAATATGAAAATGGCAGAAGGTGGATCTGTTGCAGATCATTTAAATGACTTTAATACTATTACTAGTCAATTATCTTCTATGGGTATCAATTTTGATGAAGAAATTAGGGCTCTCTTGATTTTGTGTTCTTTGCCTGAAAGCTGGAATGGCTTGGTAGTGGCGGTGAGTAATTTTGTTCCTGGATCTAGTAGCCTAAAATATGATGATGTGATCGGTGTTATTTTAAGTGAGGAACTCATAGAAAATCCTCAGGTGGATCTACATCAGGAAGTGCTTTAAATGCACAAAGCAGGGGCAGAACGACTGAAAGAGGAAGTAACTCTAGAAATTGTGGCAAATCAAGAGGAAAGTCAAAGGGGAGGAGGTCTCAATAGAGAGGACCAAATGATTGCTGGTACTGTGGGAAACCAGGGCACAAAAAGAAAGATTGCTGGACTCGAAAGAAAAATGAAGGAGATAAATCAGATGGAGACAAAGAGGCAAATGTGGTAATAACAAATCCAAAGAGGATGCTTTGCTTCTATCTTTAGAGAGTGTTGATGATTCATGGGTTTTAGATTCTGGTGCTTCTTTTCATGCTACACCTCATAGAGGTTATTTCATTGATTATGTCCAAGGGGATTTTGGGCTTGTTTATTTGGGGGATAATGAACCCTATCAGATTGTTGGAAAGGGAAAAATTAAGATTAAGTTGCAGAATGGGAATCATTGGCTACTACATGAGGTAAGACATGTTCCAAAGCTGAGTAGGAATTTAATTTCAATAGGGCAACTCGGTGATGAGGGTTGTGTAGTTACTTTTAATGATAAAAATTGGAAGGTTTCAAAAGGTTCCCTTGTAGTAGCAAAAGGTGTGAAATTAGGCACCTTATATCTTTGTACAGGTCATATTGTTCCTTCTACTTTGATTTTTTCAGAGAAAAATGAATATTCAGGAACAATTACTGCAGTTGAGCAGGGAGAACAAATAGCTACTGTAGATTCTGATACAACGTTGTGGCACAATAGACTTGGGCACATGAGTGAGAAAGCTATGAAAGTACTTCATTCAAGGAAAGTTTTACCAGGTCTAAAATGTGTGAATATGGACTTGTGTGAAAGTTGTGTGTATGGAAAACAAAAGAGAGTGAGTTTTGTAAAGACTGGGAAGGAAAACAAAAAGGAGAAATTAGAGCTCGTGCATACAGATGTATGGGGACTAGCTCAGGTATCTTCCCTTGGTGGATCTCATTATTATGTTACATTTATTGATGATGAAACTAGAAAAGTATGGGTTTATTTCCTTAGACAGAAATCTGATGTATTTCAAACTTTTAAGAAATGGAAATGCTTGGTTGAAAATGAGACTGGTAAGAAATTAAAATGTCTCAGATCTGATAATGGTGGTGAGTATTGCAGTCACGAATTTGAAGATTATTGCTCCACTAATGGTATTCATAGACAAAAAACTGTTCCAAGGACTCCACAGGAAAATGGAGTGGCTAAACGCATGAACAGGACTATAATGGAGCGCGCAAGGAGCATGAGGTTGCATGCTGGGTTGCCCTTACACATGTGGGCGGAGGCTGTCAATACTGTAGTATATTTGATTAATAGAGGACCCTCTACTCCTTTGGGCTGTGGTATTCCAGAAGAAGCATGGATTGGTAAGAAGGTGAGTTATTCTTTTCTCAAGACCTTCGGTTGTGAAGCTTTTTCTCATATAGACTCTGAAAATAGAACCAAGCTAGAAGCTAAATCAAAGAAATGTGTCTTTGTTGGATATGGCATTAATGAATTTGGCTATAGGCTTTGGGATTTTGAAAATCATAAAATTATAAGAAGCCGGGATGTCATATTCAATGAAAAAGTGTTGTACAAAGATTTGTTGCAGCAACATGAGAAGAAAGAAGATGAATATGTAGTGCTGGATGATACTCCAAAAGCTGATGTTCCAGCCATTCCTCATGATGTGTAACAACTGCAAAAACAAATACCACACACAATAGTGAATGTTAGATGGTCAACAAGGCCAATTAGACCTCCACAAAGGTTTTCTCCCTCTTTGTATTCTATTTTACTTACTGATGCTGGTGAACTTGAAAGTTATGATGAAGCTGTGCAGGTGGATACTAAGATTTAGTGGGAGTCTGTAATGAAAGATGAAATGGACTCTTTGCTGAAAAATAAGACATGGGATTTGTGCAAGTTGCCTGCAGGTAAAAAGGGCTTAGGGTTGGGTATTTTTATGTGTGGTGATACGAAATTGGTTCTTGTGGCAGTATTGAGCTGTAAGGGATTACGGATTGTAATCAGGTTGTAATCACTGGATTGTAATAAGATCAAACTTGTTGTTTGGTGGATGTAGCCCAGGGATTGGGTGAACCACGTTAAATCT
The DNA here is from genome assembly GCA_028749045.1 of Cupressus sempervirens. NCBI lineage: Eukaryota > Viridiplantae > Streptophyta > Pinopsida > Cupressales > Cupressaceae > Cupressus > Cupressus sempervirens. The sequence goes on along the minus strand of CM053790.1, from coordinate 139,420,113 downwards.
TGGTGCTTTGTGTTCATTTCTGTGTGTTCTATTATTTTTCTGTTATTGGTTATATTTGCATGTAGTTTTTATTTCTGTCCATGGTTTATCCTACAATTGGTATCAGAGCCTAGTTTTGGCTTGGTCATGGGTTCAAATCTCCCCGGTGCCTTCCCGACCTGCATAAGCACCTGGTATGTGCGTCGAGGGGGAGATTGTTGGGTGATACAATGCGCTCCCCTGCCTACAGGTGGTTAATTATGTGGTGTTCCATGTTCACTAATAGTCATGGCTTTTTGGTGCAACAGCAAATGGGCCCTACATTTTCTCAATTTGTTCCTGATCCTCCTTAATCTATTTTTCTCACTCACTCTAATGATGTGAGTAAATTATGGCATTAGCAGTTTAGCCATCTTAACTTCTGCTATTTGCATCAGCTCAACCAGTAGAGCATGGTCATAGGGTTGCCTTCAATTTAGTTCTCAGGTGGTGTTTGCCAAGGTTGCATTCTTGGTAAGCATCCTAAGAAAAAGTTTGACAAAAGTAAGGCATGGAGAGCTTCACAGATACTAGAGTTAGTTCATAGTGATTTGGTTAGTCCATTTCAACATCCTCCTTTCAGTAGGGCCCGATATGTCCTCACATTCATTGATGAACTTTCTCAATATATACTTGGGTGTACTTTCTCAAATAGAAGTCAGAGGTATTTGATCATTTTTTGGACTTCAAATTTTTTGTAGAAAAGAAATCTAGGAAAACCATCAAAGTTTTTTGCATAGACAATGGTGGTGAGTATGTCAACCATCTGTTTGAAAGATTTTAGACTTCAAAGGGGATTGATTTACAACATTTAGTTCCATACAATCCTCAACAGAATGATGTTACCGAATGAAAGCATGGATCCTTGAATGAAATGGCAAACTATATGATTCACTCTAGATCTCTTGCACCACAGTATTGGGAAAAGGCCATTATCTATGCTTTTTATATCTAGAACCTCATTCCTCACTAAGCATTGAATGGAGTTACTCCTTTTGAAGCTTAGAGCAGTCAAAAACCATCAGTCAAGCACTTTCAAGTTTTTGGCTCCCTTGCATGGGCCCACATTCCTACAGAGAAATGTAAGGCCTTGGATCCGCAAAGCAAACCTTTCATATTTGTAGACTATCTTGATGGTGTGAAGGGTTATCAGTTTCTCCACCCTACTACACATGAGTTATTCATTGAGAGGAGTGTTTAGCTTGAGGAGGGATCTTCAAGATCTCTTTCTATCATTTCTCCAACTCCTTCCACTTTGACATTGGAGTCACTTGGAATACACGAGAGATCTTCTAATGAGTCAGATTCACCTGAATATTCTTCTACCTCTACTTCTGATGTAGAGAGTGATTTAGAGAACTCACCTCCTTCCTCTCCTAGTAATCATTCAGAGGTTAATGAATCCCCTCTAGATTCTCCATCTTCCTATCCACTTTGGGCTAGATGGACCTTGCAGTCTATAGGTGATTGGGTTGGAGATCCATCAGACACCAGGAGAATTCATTCACAATTTCAGGATGCTCCACATGTCTTCATTGCTACTGCTTTAGATCTGTAGTTCTTTCATGAGGCTTTTGGTATTCCTGAGTGGTATTAAGCTATGTAGGAAGAGTATAGTTCCTTGATGAGGAACCACACCTGGGATCTTGTCCCTCTTCCTAAGGGAAGAAATTTTTTTTGATGTAAGTGGATCTATGAAACAAAATTTGCAGCAAATGGGTCAGTTGACAAACACAAGGCTCGCTTGGTCGCCAAATGATTCTCCCAAGTTCCTATAATTGACTACTCTGAGACTTTTGTTCTAGTTTTCAAAATGAATTCCTTTCAAATTGTTCTTTCCATTTATGTAGCTAATCATTGGGAAGTACATCAGATGGATGTGAAGAGTTCTTTTCTGCACGGTGACCTTCATGAGGAGATCTACATCGAGTAGCCATAGGGCTTCCTTCAGGATTCTTCACTTGTGTGCCATCTTTGGAAGTCTTTTTATGGCCTCAAACAGGCTCCTCGAGCCTACTATGCGAAGATGGACTCCTTCCTTCTATTAGTTGGGTTCACTCGGTGCCATTCTTATCCTAATGTCTACATTTTGCAACAGGGTGATTCACTTCTATTTTTAGTTTTGTATGTTGATGACTTGCTGATCACAAGAGGTTCTTCACCCACCATTAAGGTTGTTAAAGTGGCCCTTTAGGATAGTTTTTGATGACTAACTTTGGCTTGTTGCATTACTTTCTTGGGATTGAGATCTTTTAGCCTCCTTCTGGGATCACCATCACATAGTCCAAGTATGCTCTAGATTTACTCTTGAGGTTTCATATGGCTAACTATAAGCCTGCTCAGACTCACTTCCTTTCGAGAGTCAAATTTGAGGCTCAATGTTCTTCTCCACTTGTTGATGGCACTTTGTACTGCCAAATTGTTGGGATTCTCATTTATCTGACTCATATGAGACTTGACATCTCGTATGATATAGGCATGGTCTCTCAATTCATGCAGGAGCCCCATGAGCTACACTGGAAAGCATCCAAGTGGATCCTTCACTACATTCAAGGTTCTCACAATTGTGGGATTCACTATGTAGCAGGTATTGACCTTGATTTGGTGGGCTACATAGATTCAGATTAGGTAGTGATTCTTAGGATTGAAAGTCTACTTCAATGTACAACTTCTCACTTGGGTCATGTCTTGTTTGTTGGTCGAGCAAAAAGTAGTCTACTATTGCTCTATCTTCTACTGAGGCTGAGTATTGGGGGGCTGTAAATGCCACCACTAAGGCCATTTTGCTTCAACATCTTCTCACTAAGTTTGATATCTAAATTAGACAACCATTAGTCATATTTTGTGACAACCAAAGTTCCATTCAGATCTCATGGAATCCAATTCATCATCGGCAGACCAAACGCATAGAGGTCTACATGCACTACATCTGGGAGCTCATCCATGGTCATGTAATTGACCTTTGCTATTGTCCTACTTTTGAGTAGGTTGTTGATATCTTCACCAAACCCTTCATTGAGAGAAAGTTCCTTCATTTGTGAGCTTTGTTGGGGGTGCAAGATGCTTCATCTTTTTTAGGGGGTCTCTTCCTCTCACTCAGAGTCCTAACTTTTTTTTTGGGGGGTCTCTTTTCTCTCTCTTTTGGGGAATCTTTTGTACATGGGTATCTCATCAGGATTGAATTTCCAAGACCCAATTCCACCTAAGCTTTTCTTATGGGGGGGTGTTAGTGTAGTTTTTTATTTTTCCTATATTGCTAGGTTTTTCCTACACTTTTAATAATCTTGCTTAGGTTAATAAAGCATGTCTTATTAGGTGAATGGCTGTGAAGTGTCACCTTCCTACATGTAAGCATCCATTAGCTATCTTGGGAAGATAGTTTGCTATCTTTAGTCCAATAGATGGTTGCTCCTCATTGGTCAGTGTTGCCACCTCCTCCCTCTTCCTAGCTTATATAAGTATGCCACCTGGCTTGTATTTGCATCTAGAATTTGCATTACTCTTTTGGAGACTAACTCTATTTTGCTATTTTGATTTTTTATCATTTGTATTCATAGTTTAGATATTTATTCTTTGCACTAGTTTTATAGGTTATTAATCTTTTCAGATTCTAACAGGCTTTCTAGAATTTAGAATAATTCACATCAGCATGACAACATTAAAAGACCAACTTTGAGAGATTCAAAACCTAGTTAAACAGATTCAAAATGACTCAAAATCTGAAATAAGGGCCCTCTACTATGGATACTAAACCTTCCCAAAGTAATGATTCATGAAACATTACTGGGTGTGAGATATTCTATTCCAAACATGACCTCTTGTCGTTGTTTGACACTTAGGAAAAAAAGCAAAATTGGACACTACTCAAAATGGAACTTCACAAAATGGCTCAGAATGGAAATTTATCATCATGGAATAGATAGATGCACTAAATTCAAGGTGTTAGAAAAATTAAACACCTCTTAGGCCTCACAAGTATAGTTAGGTATATATGCATTAAAAAGCACTTATGGGGCTTGATTTTTCAATGGTATTCAAAATTGGGGCTTCAATTTTGAGTCCCAATAGCTTGTTCTGAGGAGGCACCATTAGCATCTACAACAATAGCTCCAACATCATCTAAAACTCTTAAGCTAAGGCCAATCAAAGCCATTATGTATCCCTAAAAAAAATTCCATAATAAATGGGGTATGAAAGTCGAAGAGCATAGAGAAACTTAGCAACATAATCATATAGCATGTGAAGCACTAATATAGCTCATTTCTGTAGTTTCAACATTTTATCATTACTTTAATTTATGTAATAAACTAGTAGTTGTGTATTTTTGCACATGCAACAATAAGTTGACAAGGGTGATATGTTTGACAATGAAGATAAGATGACATAATTAATAATGAGTTTTTAATCAAAGGAATCTACTTACAAATTTTACTTCCATTGTTTGAATTTCAAAAAACTAATATAAACAACAATAAAACTTACACAATAAAAAATTACATGAATTAAAATAAAATCTCAAATTAATATTATAAAAGAGGAAACAAATAGTATAACTAATTTCAGTTTTAAAATATAACATTTTTTTAAAAAAAAATTACCCAAACTATATACATTCATTTACTTCAATAGTTTAATATTTTATTTTATAATATATTGATATAAAGATTATTATTATTTATTATGAATTAATTTATATTTATTAATTCAGCTAAATCAAAGTTTATATAGATTTTCTGCTCTTTATCTAAATCCAGCACACTAAATTAATATCAAAAATTATATTCATCAATTTTCAATTCTTCAGACAATAATAGTAAAATGTGTGATAGTAAGGGAAAGGGTGAGGATAGTATTCTTTTGAGCCCCCTTCCCTTCCATGTCTCTAATACCCAAAAAAACAATATCCTCAAAAATCCAGGGGGTGAGTTAGGTGAAACTCTCACCTCCCCCCCACAACTAACTAAAAAAGGTGAACACACACTTGACAAGGATTCCCCATGACCCCTTCCTACTAATAATTAGAAGAAAATTGAAGGGTTAGGGTTCATTCACATGAACCTTAAAAAATGAAAGAGAGATAGGAGAGTCCAAAGCAGAGGTTCAATGAAGTTACCAAGTTTGTCGTTAGGGTGATGCATTCAGCTGCATCTACCCTCCACCTTCTACATGTGGAGAAATAAGGTCTCAACTTGGGGATGAGAGTGGACACCATGGGATCACTCTAAAAGTTCTTGGTGGATGACTCACTCTAATTGTATCTAGATAAATAGGAGGAAAACAAAGAGAATTAGTTTTTTTTTTTAAGTTTTAATATTTTTTATGTTAACTACTTTAGTACTAGGCTTTTGTGGGTGTTATTCATGGTGTTTTTATGGACTCTAAAATATTATTCTTTTGTATATCTTATGTTACATAATGTTTGTAGTTTTCTTGGTAGATCTAGGGATACTTTAATGTGAGAGTTTTTGCAATTAAAAAAGGGGGTAGGCTAATGCTAGTCTCTTCTTACTTCTAACTATTTTGCAACATTTTTTTCTTCCAAGTAAACCCCCATTTTCTGGCTACTTTTAATTTTAAATACAATAAAGTATGAGATGTCTAGATTTCATAAGATCATTTCTTCAAAATAAAATCTAGGACCTATTGGTAGCTCTACAATGTTATGAATAATTTTTTTAAGTTGGCAAAGGTTTTAAATTGAATGCTTGCTTAATATTTGACCACACTACAAAATAAATAGCCATAATGGATACATAAAATAGCCTTATGCATGTTGGATGTTGCATTGGCCTAAGAATAAACATGTACTTCTTTAACAATGGCAACCATGATCTCTAAATTTTTTTATCATTTTACATGCAAAATTTATAATAAGGTAAAATTTTATAATGGAATATAAGGAAAGTTCATGGGAAGGAGAGAATAAAGGAAACACAATGTACTATATTTTTTTGACAAAAATTCTATGAGAAATGTGACATACATATCATTAATGTGTACGCAAAGAAATAGAAACACAAATGAGTAAAAATTAATTTTAAAATTTAAATTGATAGGGTTCATTACTTCAACAAATGTATTTCAAGGAAAAAAATGAAACATAATGATCCTTCAATTGTTTGAAAAAAAACATCTTTACTCAACCAAGAAACTCATTGTGAGAATTAGAAACTTGCTAATTCTAAAATTATGATAATATAGCTGACATACTAATTGTATTATGAAATACAATTAATAAATATTTTTTAAATTATAGATGCTAAATGTTCATGATGATTAATATTATTTCTTTTGTATTATCTCAATCATCAATTCTAAAATTATGATTGTATTGATAGTACAACAAACATAGTGATTATTCAAGCCTATTTGATTTCATGTTCATTTTCTTCAACCTTCACTTTACTGTAAATCCTTTTCTAGAGCCATATTTGTGCTTAAGGTTTCATTTGTACATATAATTCCATGATAAAAATTTAATTAGAGAATATTTTAATGACAAAATGACATAATAGAGGAGTCATACATATCAAGAAATGTCTGGAATACAAACACAAAAGAGTCAAAAAGAAGAAGAAGAAGATTTATTGCTTGAATAAATATATTTTAAGGATAAGTGAAACATAATGGTTCTTCAAGTCACTTGAAAAAAAATAGCATCATGGAAGATTCTATTAGATTTTTTATTCTATAAGAAAAGTTCTAAGGAAAATTCAAAACTAGCCTTGACAATTAGAAACATGACAACTCTAAGATTAAGTTAGAAACTTGTCGCCATAGAATATTATGAATTTTAAGATTATTTAGAAAATCAGTAAAGTTTATAAGAATAGAAAGGAATTTAAGGAAAATAAAAAAAATATGAAAGAAAACTAATTTAATAGGAAAACTATTTAGAATAACCAGAAATAATATTTTGCAATAGGGGCTAACAATTTTTCATGGAAGCAAATATCCCACATATAAGCCTATCAGCTTAATAAACCAAAAATGATGAATTTGGAAAAACTTATTTTTGACATTAGATTGATGATACAATATGAAATTCTTCTTAGCATATGTGTTGTGAATTTAAAATGTAATGACTATGAATAACATTACAAGTATTTAATTATGTGCAAAAATAATATAGAATCTCCAAACACAATAGAATGAGAAAAGTCTAATTCCTATGTGAGTTTTAAGATTTGATCAATGTTTATTTTTTATTCACTAAGATGCTTTGTGAGTTACATTAAAATTTTCAAAATTGACAATTTTTTAGTGTCTTCCAATTTTCTAGTTATGATATATACATTGAATACACTTAAGCCTCCAAATTTGGGAAAGTTATCAATTATGTCATTATGTATTTTGTGTATAAAATATTTACATGTGTAAGAGGTTTAAAAGTAATTATTCCAAATTATTTGATACTATTTATGGAGTACTCAAAGTTTAAGTCATGTCTAACATTAGTGTGTTTTCAAATTTCTAACCTTTCTATATATCGAGTTATGGGATAAAGAAGTTGTAACTACATTTATGATTTTAGGTTATCATAAAAATGTTAACTAATGTATGCTAGCATGCATTTAATTAAGATTACTATATGTTGTATATTTATAATTTTCAAAATGTCTTTTAATGCTATTTTTATTGTTTACATAGCTTAAACTTCTTGTTGTTGTTGTGTAGGATGACACCTTTTACATTGATGTCAATAGGGGAGAAATACATATGAAAATGTATTTTTGATAATTGGGAGAGAAATATGAAAAATCCCATTTTCAGTTATTTATTGTGAATGGGGAAGATTATCTTTGTTACAGATTGGTAGTATTGTTGGTTAAGTCAATAGATGATGAAAAAATATATTTTAGTACTTTGATGTTTCTCATCTTATGTTGTCATCAATGGAAAAGGGAGGTATTATTGGCATGAATGCATAAGAGATACTGATGAATTGCAATGAGGATATTTATAGTATTTTTGGAGAGATTATTGAGTTCTTTTGTGCTTCATTCAGTGCATAGTTTGCCATTTATTTCAACATAAGAACTTCCTAGACAATTCAAGAAGAGTTAAAAAGATAGTCTTGTTTAACACAATTTGTGGATAAAGAATTATGTGCATTGAGTTTATATTTTACTTGTGGATTATATTCATGATATATCTATGTTCATGGAAAGAGTGATGAATTTTTTTATGAGTTACCCATATTTTTTAGAGAACTGTTTGCAAGATAGTGTGAAGAAAATAGTATGTTGAAGATTGAGGTGTATAGTTTTGGTGAGCTTGAAGCTTGTTCAAAGAACTTAGATTTTGGTTAGAGACATGTTAATGATTCTATTTTTGAGATGAAAGAGTCTAGCTTTCATTATATGAAGAAGTTTCAAGGATAATGTGTGGGTTATTCCTTGGAGGCTGACTATATTATATAATTTATCTAATTTATAGTGTAACATGTGGAACCTAATTGTAATATAATATTATGGTCATATATTATTCATTGCACATTGGGAGAGCCTCAAAGATAACCCATTTATTTTATTTAGGACATTATATAAAGGAAATGTGTTTCCTTGGTTGCAAATAATCATATGCAATCATATGAAATGTAATGTAATATTATGAAAGCTTTGGATGCAAATTTGTAAAGGTTAGAGAATAGGATGATGTTGAGGATATGTTGACTAATTCAAATGAACTCTAATGGAAAGATAAGTTTTTATGTTATCGAGTTCATTTTATTGGATATGGTGTATTGAATTTCTTAAAGAGGATATTTCTTAAGAAATTTGTATAGTGGGCCCAATTTACTTCTTGTTAGCTCCTAATTGGGCGGAAATAACTCCTAACATGGTTAGATTCTCCTAACAAGGCTTCAAAGTCTCCTAATAGGGACTCATATGTATTTATTGTTTGAATTTATTCCTAACATAGTCACATTATTTTACAAGGAACTTTTTAATATTAGTACATCATCTTGTGGGCATAGTTTTTCCCTATAGTCAAGAGTTTCCCTAGTTGACATGTACCTTGTCTCACTTTACATGGTTATGGTCTTGTGGTTATTGTATATTTTAATTAGGTGTTTCAATTTTTATCAAGTTGATGTAATTTATTTGAAATTCATAACTGATTCAAACCCTCCCCCACCCCTTCCTCCAAGTTATATTCGTGGATTGTACCTTTAAAAATATAATCACCTCCTATCTCCTTTCATCAGTCTAATATGTTTAAAGCATCTAATGGTCCTCTTTACATTACTTCTAGAGGATTTCTCATATTCCTTCTCATGGCATGTTGTTCAATCCTTCTTCCTCTATGAATGTTGTTACTGAAGAACGTATTTTTAACAAAGGACTGCATAAGAAGATCTAAAATATATTTATTGTATGGATTCAAACTTGTAATGATTTTCTATACTAACCTCAAGGTTCTATAAATATTCTTGTTACTCTTTCTAGGAGATTTTTTCATAATACCTTTTTCTAGTCCTACATTTGATTAATTTCAAGAAAACCTTGGTATTCCATGGCTTTCTTCCATGCAAACTATAGCTTCTTCCATTCATAAATGTATCAAAGTTACCCATAATGGAGGGTTTTTTCATGATTAATTATTCACTTTATAAACCTTTGTGTCCTTAAGATTGTGTAAGACTATTTTTTATTGGGAAACTCTCTATTAAAAATACCCTACTCATCCTAATTATTTGTATTGGTCCTATAAACAATCTAAGTTAGAAAAAAATTCAAAGATTATCCTTCCTAAGGTTGATCCTTCTACTTTATCTATCCCATCTATTTGTTTACCCAATACTTCTAAACCTATCTCACCTATTCCATCTTTTTCTCCAACTACTATTATTCGACCCATATTTTTTCATTATTTTGAACCTATAGTAATTGATCCTAATCCTATAAGTTTATCTTGTTAAACCATTCTCATTCAACATGTTTACAAGTGTCACAAGGGCCATCAAGATAAGTCTAAGGCCTCTACTCTTTCTTCTCATAGTTTTTTTTCATCTAACCATTAACCTTCCTTTGATCAACCCATGGTTGAGACTTTAGAATAACTTAATCAAGGTAACACTATATTGAAAATAGATAAACATGATGGTTCTTCTCATGTTCTAGATTCTATTAATCTCAATATGGAATATACTCTTGTTAGTGATGACAAATACAGTGATATGGATTATGATTTTTCTAACATTCTTTCTATGCACCTTACACTCACCTCCAATGATGAGCACAATGGATCCAACTATAGTTCGGGTTTGGATCTAGTCATGATACCTACTATGTTGGATATTGTTCCTCTAGAGAAATTTCATCCTTCCCCTAACATTATAGACTCAAATAGGGTAGACACATAGAATACTTGAAGTGGACTCCTTTATTATGGTAGTCTATGTGTTTTGTATTTGTTTTTTCTCCCCCGTTGTCTTATTTATTATATGTATTGTGCAAATTTCTTTAAACAATGCTTGTTTCTTTATTGGCACAAGAGGATAAAGTAACTGCACACCTCTTACACATTCTTCTATTGGAATCTCTCTTCCTCCATATGTTATTTTGTATATGTACTATTATTTGTATGTGTTCCCTTGTACATTCTTCTTGGTTACTTACTACATGGTAGCACCAATTATTTTTATCTTTGTGGTATTTTCCCATAAGACTCTTCTTTGTCTATCTAATGTTCCAATGTGCCTTTTCATCCATTTTTTGTGGTTCTACTTTTTTTGGTGGATGATGATATTTCATACTTGATAATAATAGTGTACATATTATGATATGATCAAACTAACCTCAAATTTAGTAGATTCCTTTATGTTCTCTCTCTTTCGTCATGTGTTTTTTTCCTTGATATGTTAACCTTCTTGGGGAAATCTCATAGTATAAAAATTCTTAGTGGATGCACGTATGCTCTCATTAAAGTTGTTTCTCTCATTAAGGTATTTGTAAAAATGCATTAACATGGGAGCATACACTTTTCTCGCCTCTTCTCTTGTAATTATGGAGTAGCAAATATGGATTCTAGGTATGACTTAGAGTACTTTAGCCTGGGTGGGTTGGTATGGTCTCTAGGTTAACCTCAAATATATGTATTATTGCTTCATTTATTTTTGGATGTAGTTTGACATTTTCATGTCCTTTGAACTAATCACACCTCATGGAGACTTATTTTTTATTTTTTGCATCAAACTCTAGACCATTCAAAGTCTGGAAGGCTTAATCTTTATTTCAATCCTTCTTTAGAGTATTAATGGTTTAGGAAGCCTGATATTATTTTTTATTTCTTAAGGAAACATACATCCTTATGCTTAAGTCATTTTTTAATTCTTAATTTTGAGACATGGAGTTCCCTTGAAGATGAATCTTTTTGATAGATTGACTAGCATTACATGCACACTTTCTAGATGATGAAATTCATTTTTGATGGGTTGAATAGAATGCAACAATTATATTCTAGACCATTCAATTCCTTCTCATATAGCACTTCTATTGTGATGTGGAGCCTAACCAAAATCAAAGGTTTGTTTGAAAAAGTTTCCCCCTAGATTATTTCTATGGGAGTTTTGGGGAAGTGCCCCCAAGATGGGGTAAAGGGGTAGCACCCCTTGTGGGGTCCTAGGGTAGCACCTCAAATGCACTTCTTGTCATAGTACATGGTGAGTTGTGCACTCTAGGGATTTTTAGGGGCGACACTTGTGAAGCCAAGAATGATCTTACTATTGTAAAGAGCATCAATTGCTGTTTTTCTATTGGACAACTTATTCTAGCCCTAATTTTGTAAGAAAAAAAAGCTAGTATAAAATGTCATAGGGTTGGAGATTTCATAATGTATGATGATATTCTAGCTTCTTGTGATGGTATTGAGTTGTAAAGGATTGTGAATTTTAATCACTATATAATAATAATATTGGACTTGCTATTGGTCGACATAGCCTAGGGATTGGGTGAGCCATGTTAAATCTTTGTGTCTTGTGTTCTCTTCTGTGCAATTTATTATTTTCTAATTTTGGGTATATTTTCATGTAATCATTATTTCTATCTGTGGTTGATCTAATAAATTCCTCCATCTTTCTCTTGTGTGTTTTATAATAAGGAACACAAGCCTTATTGTAAAAGTTGAATACACTTTCTTATGGTGGTATCTCCCTTATTATAATTTTGGATATGACGAAAAATCAAGTGACTTGGGGGTTTTATGGTTTCTTAATCTCCTTACTTATGATAAGAGTGCATTTTTATTTTTATCTATTTTAATCCAAGTTTCAACAAACTTATAATCCTACTAAAGTAGTGGTTAATTTTACTTTCTCAAATTTTAGTACATGTCCCATAGATGAATCTGTTCTCAATGTCCTATTTGTCTTGTTTCTTTTATCTTTTCTTGATTTTTCTTTGCTTCCTTTGAGACCTTCTGGTGATCTATTTGGACCATGTAGAATAGTAGGGGCACAAGCACCAAAGTATCTTGGGGATTTAGTCATTTAGTTTTATTTGCTAGTTGGCTTGTATTTGTTTCTTGCCCAAAACCTAGTTTATAAGAAGGCTTGAGATCTTCATTTACATAAAACAATAATTGCACCTTCATGATACAGAAAATTACATGCAAACTCAATTTATTCAAGCATCTCAAGCATTGAATCAAGGAATTTTAGATCAAGCATTCAAGGATTCTTTGTAAGCATTTCCTCTTCAAGATCTAGGATTTGATGGCTTTCAAGGAAGGAGATCTATATGGAGAAATTCTTCATCTCCTTCATTGATGCATATTTATATCTATGGCTCCATGATGTTGATTTTTTATATCCATTGCAATTTTAGAGATATCCTACTTTCTACATACCAAATTCAACATCTATCACATACAACAAGGAAAAATCCTTATTAACAAGGGGTTTTACAAGAAAGGTAAATTCCTACTTTAGTCTTGTTTCTTTTAGATATGATCAAATTTCAATTCAAGGTCAATTCCTTAATCTAGGACTTGACTAAGGAAAGCCCTTATTAAACAAAAAACAAAAATCTGAATTTACTCTGCACTAGAATAGGATAGTGAAGTTTTAGATTGCAATTTATCTACAAAATACTCCCTAGAATATTTCAAAGAAATATGCGCAGACCTAGCTACAATGTCCCAAGATAATTTTGAATTGGAAAAATGTGTTCTAAATCATTTTAAACCAAGTGGGCCTATTCCAAACACCATGACTAAAAATGTGGTTATGGGTTTTTTTCTTGATTTTCTATTTCATTCAAGAATCTAAGATCACACTTTTAGTAACAAATCCAAACATAGACTTTTCAAAGAAAAAAATTATATTCCTCTACACATTTCAAGGTGAGAGTTACATATTTCATTTCAATTTATAGTTAAAACATAATTTCATATCTTAATTGGGTTGTTTACATACATTTAGCATGTAGATTTACACTTCACATGCTACTTAATAAATTAGCTCGATTTTGCATTTACATTTACACACATCACTCATAGGATAAAGAAGTGGTTTCTTTGCATCATATTCATTTTAGTTATTCAAGTTAAGAATTGGCATAATTTCCTCTATTATGGTCTTGCTAATCTAATTTGAATTCAATAGGGGTTGTTCTTACAAATCTTACTTCTCCCCACAATGTTTTAGTCACGTGAAGTGGAGGCCTTTACCCTGTTTGAGTGCTTTCATTTTACTACTAAATAGGGTGTTCTAGTATTTAATTTAGTTTAAGCTACTAGTGATTATTGGGGTTTCTTCTAGAGTTCCTTATGAGTTTTACTCCCATTTCTATTTATTCTTGTTTGATGGTAGTTGTTGTTAGCTACTGGAATTTATGTCTTATGAGTTTCATTTTGCTATCCATTGGAATTTATGTTATTTTTGTATTAATGGTTCATGCCCTATCCCAATTTATCTAATTATAACTATAGATTGAGGGACACCATAATTATAATCTCACACATGATTGGTAAGTTCTCATAGTTTCTTAATCCATCTCTTAATCCTAGGTAGACAATTGATAGGAAAAACAATAGAATTCCATATCCTTTTCACATTGCAAATATTCTAAAGAGCTAACACATATATTTACTAATAGTAATTTTTAAATATACACTACATATTCTAAAATAAAAAACTTTCATATCCATAATTAGTCACCACCATTCGTATGCATAACTTACCTGAAAGAAGAATCATGGATTGAAAATTCTCCTAGTTCCAAACATGGGTGAGAGCTTTGTAGGAGAGAAATGACTAGCTAGGGTTTGTGGAGGAGGCCAATCCACAAAGGTGGGTGATGCTAAGGATTTCTTAGATGAAGAAGATGATGTGGGTTTTTTCCTTGAAGGGGTCCTTAATGTTGGCTCTTTGAGCTTTGGTGTTATCTATAGTAGATTTTTTGCATATGTGGATGGACACTTTCCCCTCATGTGGTAGTCACATCATTTTCTTTATGTCTTGGTTAGAGACTCTTTTTATGGATTTGGTAATCCCTATTAGGTAGGGACTACCTCTAGTGGCTTTATGGGGCATCTCTACAATATTCATGTTGTTGTAAATACCTTCTAGGATTGCTATGTTGTTGAAGGGTTTGGAGTTTGTGGGTGGAGGTGTTTTTTGTTGGCACTCATGTTCCCCACTTTGGGATTTAGATGTATTGGGATTTGTGCCCCAGGTGTATTGTTGGTCTCTACCTGTAGTGCACTATCTTTTATTTGGAGTTTACTAGAGATGAAGATGTAGATGGGTTTGGATTGGATGGCTATGTGTAGTGGCTTCAACAACAATTCTTCTCCTTGGGGCCTCCTTTTGTGGCTCGTGGGGCTTCTATGATTCCTAGGATTTTTAGGGGCTTCAATGTTGATGCTCTGCTCTATAGGGGAATTTTTTCCCCTATCCCTACTAATAGTTCTATTAATAGCATTACTTGTAGTTGATGTTGAGTTCCTTTGGTTATTGATTTTAGTGGCTAATATTTGTCAATTAGCTAATTTTAGAAATTTTTGGCTAGTAATTTGGCTAATAATTTAAGATTTAATGCAATCCAATCACCACATTTTTATAAATTTTAGCTCTAAAATATTTGAAATTGCAAAATAATTTATTGTATTAAAAATTTTAAACTCAAATATTTTCCAAAATATTCAATATATAATTAGATTTGGTTCACCTAAATACTATTTATCATTGCAAAAATTAAAATTAATTCACCAATAATTATCATAATTATTAGTTACTTTAGGGATATATCACCAATATTTAGTTTTCACTATTGATTTAAAATATATGTAATGATCCTCATAATATTCCACAAAGTTAAAAATATCAATTTTTGATTTGTAATATTCCATGTTGATTAATGAACTTCCTATTATTATCGAGATTTGCAAATTTTTCTACACAAAATTTATGATTCCAAAATAATTGCCAATATAAATAATATTTAAAATAAAAAGTTTTATAGATTAACAATAGAAATAATTTTTATTTTCAAAATAATGAAAGATTCTTAAATATTTTATATCTTTTTCTGGAGGAAGGTTTCTTAAAGATTGCCCTGGTCCCAAGTTATTTATTGACAATGTTGACCATGGTTAGCATGTCAATCATGTGTGGACCTTTTTCTTTGACAAAGGGGTATATGATTTATGTACATCTTTCATTACTAGGTGTTGGTAGTGTTCTATTATTAATGTCTAGAGATCTGATTGTACTTTGGCTCACTAGCCATTAATTACCACTTTTCTTAATAAAAAAATTACTAGAAAGAACTCAAAGATAAATATGAGCTATCAAATGGTAACTCTTCTTAACTTTCAATTCCAGCATGAGCTAGCTCAAATACTAAGGATTTGTAGAACCCAAATGAATATTTGAGAGGTTTTTAAAAATCATCATAAAATATTTTCTCCAGTGATAAGTAGCTTAATTTAATTCTTCATGTGCTATGCATGTAGGAATGAAATTAAATGTTTGGTCCTACATTTATACATTAAAAATGAGAACATTATCTCTAGGGATATAATATATAAAATAAAAACTTGGGATTATCCTTTATCTTCCTACCTATAGGTTTTCTTCCTAGCAACATTTATGCTCAATCTTATCTTGGATTTCCTAAGTCTTTGGATGCAAGAGCATCTAGGTTTGCATTTCTATCCTAAATGTTTGCCAAGTTTCTTAGTTTCTATGAAGTTGAAATGCCTTGAATTATCGAGTTCCTATGGTTTCCAAGTTCCTTTGGTTGCCAAGCTCTTTGGTTCTCAAGTTCATAGTTGATGTCAAGTTCCTTTGGTTACTAAGTTTTTTTGGTTGCTGAGTTTATTTGATTACTAAGTTCTATGCATTGTAGCATTTTTTTTTGGTCTTTCATTTGTCAAGTTGTCTATGTGTAATTTCTAGTTGGAGTTGACCTTTGCATTTAATTTTCTGATAGTTATTTTATGAAGGCTAACTTGTGGCTTGTTTTTACATTTAATGTAAGGGTTGAATTAGTCAGTATTTTTGATAGGCCAACTTGTGGTCATGCATGTATTTTAAAGGGGGTCTTGGATAAAATTATAGAGAGAATGGTAGATGGAAGGAGCATAGGAAGAGTAGAAGCAAGTAAGAATACAAAATTTAATCTTGAATATTGAAGTCTAATTGTAATGTTGGTCGTAACCTAGAAGGCCTTATAGTGGGGCATGTATTTGATATTTTGATGAATCTATGAGTCATTTTGGCTCTTCTATCTCCTTGGGTTGTTGTTATTTGCATTATTTTCCATTGTGTTTACTCTCATGGGTAGTTTGAATAGCTTGGTGTGACTTTGGCCCTAGTTATTTCAACTCTCCCTATGTCAATTGGTATTAGAGTAGAGTGCCATCCATGTGGAGCTTGGATCATGTACAACCTTAAGTCATTTTGGTTGCAGGGTTGACAATTTACAAATTTGACCTATAACTTGCAAGGTTTATGATCTTGTAGGAACTTAATTAAAAAGATGTTTCAACATAGAGGAAATGTTAAAAATTCCATATTGGATAGATTGAGATAAATTGCAGCAAGATTAGATGTTGTGGAGACAACCCAAAGGATAGGAGTGCATCTTGATGATGTGAGTGATGATGAAGAAGCAACACCAAACCCTAATCTAGAACCTAAACAAGATCAAGATGAAGCAATATTTATTGAGAGTATTGTCTAGGGAAAATTAAAAACATAGTGTAGAAGTTGTTCCTTATGATGGAAAATTGGATACCAATGTTGTGTTGGATTGAGTCTCTAAAATGGAAATTTCTTGGAGTATGAAAATACTCTTAATAATAGGAAGGTGAAAATTACAATTACTAGGATAAAAGGGCATGCTTACTATGGTGGGAGCATTAATAAATTGATATAAAAAGGAGGGGAAAGGAGAAGATCAAGACCTCAATGAAGATGGTGAACAAGGTAAAGAACAAGCTCCTACCTACTGATTACCAAGCTATCTTGTTGAGAAAGATGAAAAATTTGAGATAGAGACATGAGTATGAAGGAGTATATTGAGGAATTCTATAAAATGGACATTAGATGTGGACATGTGGATGATGATGTTGAGAAAATTACAAAGTATATAAATGGATTAAGATCTTGGATTCAAGATGAGACAAGTTTTGTGAAGTTGGAAAGTGTGGAAGAATGATGTAGGGAGGGATGAAATAACTAGGGCCAGAGGCACACCTATCGATTCAAACCACCTATGAGAGTAAACACAGTGGAAAAAAAAACAACAAATAATTACAAACACATAAGATAGAGGAACAAATTCTTACATATATACATTAAATCATCAAATGCATGCCCAGTTGTAAGGCCTTCTAAGTCACAGCCAACATTATAGTTTAGATTCAATCAACAATGATCAAACTTCACATTTTAGATTTCCTTTTGCTCCTCCTACTCTACTTTGATATCCTTCTCTAACCTACTACCCAAAACTTTACCAAAGACCCCTTTAAGTATATGCATGGCCACAAGTTAGAATATTGCAAATACAACAAAATAAACCCATACAATAAATGTTAAAACAAGCCACAAGTTGGCTCTTAGGAAATACCTAACATGAAATTAAATGCATAGGTTGGCTCCAACTAGAAACTTCACATAGACAAATCGGCACACAAAAGCCCAAATAGAATGCTACATCTCAGTGAACTCAACAAACAAAGGAACTCGACAACCAAAGGAACTTGATAACCAAAGGAACTTAGTAACCAAAGGAACTCAAAAACCAAAAGAACTAGGAAACCAAGGAGAACTCAACAATCCAAGAAGTTGCAACTCGACAGCAACTAAGAAACTCATAAAACATGTAGGGTAACACTAGAACCCAGGATGCTCCTACATCAAACAATCGAGGTTGAAAAAAATGATTCTCCTAAATTGTTGAGATGTCACATCCTGAGTTGAATCTAACTTAGATTGGGAAATCCATGTAGCATCTTCAACTAATATATTCTTCCACTTTACCAAATACTCATCGTAATCATTTCCTCTTGTGCTCTTAATAACTTTCTAATCAAGTATTGCTCAACCTCTTTAATCTTTTTCTTAGGATAACTATCTAACACAAAACCTTCATCATCTGACTCATGATACTTCTACAAATCAGAAACATTGAACATAGGAGATATATCTATGTCCTCAAGTAACTCAACTTCATAAGAATTTCCACTATAAAACTTCTTCAAGATCATACAAGGACAAAAATTCTTCATCTTCAACTTATTATATGTTCTAATAGGAATCTTCCTTTCTTCAAATGAACAATCACCTCATCACCAACTTCAAAAACATGATGTCTTCTAGACTTATCGACATTCTCCTTATGCTTCAAATTACATTTTTCTAATCTTAACTTTACTTGCTTATTGAAAGACTTCATAAAATCAGCAAACTCTTCTTCAACATCACTTCTCTTTTCTTCACTAGCAGTATCCCTTAAATCTACTATCCCTTTAGGTTGTATTCTAGTGAAAATCTCAAAAGGTGTTTTTCCTATACTCCTATTCATAGAACTATTATATGAAATGTTGCTTGTGCTAATACCATCTCCCAATTACTTGTATTATCTCCCACCAAACATCTCAACAAATTGTAAGGAAACTTAGGTGCGGAAATAGATTCCTACACTAATCCCTTAAGGGAAGTATTGTGAAAATTCTTATTAAATCCTTACAATTTCAGATTTGATATTATGTAAACAATAATATTGCCTTCAACCACGAATAGATAGAATAGATAGAGAAAGAAAATACATAAACACAAACATATGCTAGTGCAGAGAAACCTTTCAATAAAATAACCCCACCCCTCCAAAATCTACACAATGTATTATCCTCAACACAAAGGTTAATATACACTTGCAATACAAGTTCTTTCAGGACACGAAAGATAAATCTATTAACAACATACCATACCAACAATACACTTTCTCTCTCTCTCCAAACTACAACCCTAAAATGCTTATATCATGTGCTTTCCCTTTTTAGGGAAACCTCCAAAGAACAACCATATTAGGGTTTTACCATTCTTCAAAAAAGTAGGAAAAGTAGGAACCTTGCATGCTAGATGGAGACTCAAGTGTATAGTATTCAATGATCAATTGCCACATGTCTTTGTTATAATTCTTTAGAATAACTAAGAGCGGGGGGGGGGGGTGAATTAGTTATTCAAGGTTCAATGCCACTTCTTCTCTCAATCCTTAATAGCACATAACTGAAACTATCATGCATGTAATTTGAACATTTAAACAAGTATGAAAAGTAGACATGCATCACACCATAATACCAAGAAATTGATAACCTAGAAACCCTCCAAGAATAAGAAGGTAAAATTGGGGCACGAATGATACCCACAAAATAACTATGCAATTGATTTCAACCACTTCTGACGGTCTTCCATGTTAAAGGCTTGCCCTATTAAAGGCTACAACACATTGTTAAATGTGACCTTGTTAAAGGATTTCACCATATTGATAGGAATGGGCCTAGTTAGAGGACTTTGGAACATTCACTTGGAATGTCACCTTGTTAAAGGATTTGCAACATGACTATTAAACCAACCTAAGTCCATAAGGTTGATCTTAACTATTATAATTGCTAGAGAGTAATAATAATGAATTTTGATTTGATACAACTTACAAAATATCTTGCAAATTATAGATCACACTTCAATTCAATCCTTTTCTTGGCTTTAATCACTGCAGCTCTGAAAACTTGTCATCTCAAGCTTTTTCATCTTGAGTCTTCTTACTCATTACACCAATGTAATCATATCTATGGTCACCTATTGAAGTAGAGCATCTATGCTCTCTTCCACCTTAGCACTTTCTTCAGCATTTCATAATTTCATGCTTGACCACCACACCACTTTTGCTTCGTGACCTTATGATTCCTTAAATAGAAATCTAGAATACCTTTCCTGCTCGATTCTCCCTTTCCAACTTTAGGGCTCCAATAGATTAGGTAAGATACAATGTATCTATCCCATATCTTGCTCTCATCTAGAAACTTTGTGTAAAATCCAATTGTATTTTCAAAAAATGGTTTACATAGTGTTCTGTGCCACTAGCTCATCATTCTTATCTTCTATCTGGTTTACAAAATTCTAGATAACTACCATGTCGGCTCAGATCTGGCAAATCTTCTATTTTCAAAATAATGCAGCAACTCGGTATTATTGATTTACTAATGCTCAGCACCCTCTATATTACTTGGCTCCTATATTCTACTTGGCATCTGTTGGTTTATTGATGTTCAACACTTGATATTTACTCGGCACTTGAAGATCACTCGACACTTGAAGATCACTCGGCACACTCTAAAGGTGAACTTGCTCGGCTTCAACTAAGAATATGTTCAGCACTAACTAGCTTGCTCGACACTCTCTTATGAACTTAGTTAGGCTATACAAATGACTTAGCTAAACCTTACATCTTTGATATGTCTTGGTGTGTCTATCCTCTGTGTCTTAGAGTATGTCATAAATACACTATTTCATCAATGGCTTAGTTGATTCTTATACTTCATTACAACATCATAACTTCAACCTTTGTCTAGGTACTCTAGTTACATCTTATTGATTTCCACCTCCTTGTCAATCAACCAACTTATAGTATTTGGATCACTAAACCAATTGTCATTGCTGCAAGTAGCAAGTTTAACATCAATGACAAAACAATGATTGAAAACATTCTTTACCAGTTCCATCATTCTTCATTCATGATCTTTTCAATCATTTCCAATAGTCTCCACATCTTCACCTATCATCATATCTACTAGAGATAGCTCTTACACATCATAGGAATCTATCATAACCATTTTAGCTGTGATCTCCTTACACACAATTCAAGATGTTGACACATACAAGTGGAGTGACACATCAATATTCCAACTAGACATGTATGCTCACACTTAATTACATTATTTGCAAAATATACATTTACAAAACAAATAATAAGAATAGGAATTATCCAAGGTTAAGACACCTTATTCGTAACACAAATTACCTAATCTTCTATTCACAACTTTTGTCTATACATTTGTTTGTGGATGGAATGCAGAACTAAACCTCAAATCAATACTCATCTTCTTCCATAAAGTCCTCCAAAGTAACCAACAAACTTTTTATCTCTCTTAGAGATAATACTTCTTGGTAATCCATGCAATCTAACAATCTCTTTGAAGAAAATATCAACAATATGCTTGGTATCTGATGTCTTCTTTACAAGGTATGAAATGAGCCATTTTAGAAAATCTATCCACAATGACAAATAAAGAATTGTACCCATTCACTTTCTTACAAAATCCAAGGATAAAATACATACTAATATCACTTTAAGGTTTCTCAGGAATAGAGATAGGTGTATACAAGCCATTATTTTGACTTACTCATTCTACAAGTTGATAAACTCCATAACTCTTTACAAACTTTTGAACATCCTGGTACATTTGTGGCCAATAAAAATTATCCTTCAACAAACTTAGTATCTTATTAATTCCAAAATGTCCAGCCAATCTACCACTATTCTTTTCCTTAATCAAATTTAGTCTCATACAAATCTTAGGAATACACAACAAAATACCCTTAAGCAACATACCATCTTGAATAAAATATTCATCAAAATTACTTTATTCTTCTTTAAAACTAGGTGCTATGCACTCTCTCCACATCTTAGAAAAATTAGTAGTATCATACAACTACTTCATCTCATCAAAACCAAGAACTTCAAACTTCATCTTAGTCAGGAAAGAACATCTTCTACTCAATGCATCAACAACTCGGTTAGTGACTCCACTCTTATGATTAATCACAAATGTGAAAACTTTGCAATTACTCCACTCACTTCATATGTCTCTTATTTAACTTATGTTGACTTCCCAAGTACTATAAGAGTTAATGATCAGTATACAACAAAAACTCCTTAGGAATCAAATAATGTCTCCACTTCTTCAATGCTTAAACAATAGAATAAAACTCTTGATCATACACATAATACTTCCTTTTAGCATCATTCAAATTCTCACTAAAGAAAGAAACATGTTTACATTCTTGGCTTAATAAAACTCATATTCCACTACCACTTCCATCACATTCAACTTGAAATACCTTATTGAAATTAGGAAAAGGCAATACAGGCAGCTCAACAACCTTTTGTTTCAAATTATGAAAACTATTATCAAACTCATGTATCCAATTGAATTCATTTTTATCTACTCTCATTGTCTTAGAAATAACATTACAAATTTAATTAAAATTCCTTATAAAATTCTTGTAAAAGCTATCCAAACCATGAAATGATGTTACCTCACCCACATTATCAAGTGTAGGCCATTCCAAAATTGCTTTAACCTTCTCAGGATCCATCTTTAGACCATCAACTAAAATCACAAATCCCAAATACACAATCTCCTCTTCCATAAAAGAACACTTCTTCAGATTAATTATCAACTTTTCCTCTTTCAATCTTTGTATCACTTATCTAACATGCTCAATATTTTCTTCCTTAGTCTTATAGAATATCAGAATATCATCCAGATATACAATCACAAACTCACCAAAAAATATTTTGAGAACTTCAGTCATCAATCTCATAAAAGTATTAGGTGCATTAGTTAAACCAAAAGGCATAACCAATCATTCATACAAACCATCTTTTTTCTTGAAAGAAGTCTTCCATTCATTAAATTCTCCAATTCTAATTTGATGATCGCTACTCTTCAAATCGATCTTGGTAAACTACTTTTCTCTACTTAAACAATCCATTATGTCATCCATCCTTGGCATAGAGAACCTATATTTTACTGTGATTTTTGTGATAGTTCTAGAACCAGTACACATTCTTCATTCTCCATTCTTCTTAGGTGCTAATACGGAAAGAATAATTCATGGGCTCAAACTTTCTCTGATCAAACCTTTCTGCAACAACTCACACACTTGTTTGTTAAGTTATTCATTTTCATTAGGTGTCAATCTAGATGGTGCTTTATTTGGGAAACTAGCTTCAAGAATCAGATCCTTGCAATGACTTATACTTATCATTGGAGGTAAACCATTAGGTACATCTTGGTCTCCTATTAATTATGGAAAAATAGACTTGATTCTTCTACATTTACTTTTCAAATTAATTTCCATTAACCATGCAAATTCTCACAGTAGTACATTTATCCTCTGCACTTTCAATCAAAGGGAGCAATATTTTCTTTTTCGCATTCACCCAAAGAGTATTTTGATTTAATCTTCCATCGTGTATAACATATCTATCATATTTCCAAGCTCTTCCCAATTGAATATGGAAACAATCCATAGGCATAATATCACATAGAACTTCAATAAATTTATGTCCAATCTTGAACTTCACAATACATTGTTCACTTACAAATATCTTATGCTCATCTTTGATCCATGAAGCATGATAAGGTTTAGGATGCTCCAACCTTTGAAATTGTAACTTTGTAACCAGTTCTTCTAATCCCAAATTTGTAGAACTTCCACTATCAATGATCACCTTCCAAAATTTTCTAACCATCTTACATCTAGTCTTTAAAAGACTTCTCCTTCAGATAAGTTCCTCATCACTTCCCTTATTATATGAGGTTCTTTTCACCATCAGATTTTCTCTAGCTCATGTCCACTTGGTGAACCCTTAGTGTCTCCTTGAATCATAGCATTTCTATTATCTTGCTCACTTTCAAAAGATCTACACTCAAAAGATCTATGTCCTTCTTTACCACATCTAAAACAATTACCATGAAAACCACCTCAAGAATAATAATTACCTCTTCCCTAGTAAGAACTAGTACATCCTCAGTAAGAATCATCACCTTTCCACTTGTTCTTGTCTTTATCATCATTCTTCCATTCAGATTTGCCCTTATCTTGGATAGAATTGTCACATATGCCACCTTCCCCATAAGATCTACCTTTGCCTCTATGGAATCTACAACCTCCACCTCTTTGTCTTTGTTCTTTCTTCTTTGTAAATATATCTTTAGCTTCCACTACATATTGATATGCTTCCTCCACACTTTCCAATTTCACAAAACTTATCTCATTCTGTATTCTAGGTCTCAATCCATTTATATACATTGCAATATTCTCATCATCATCATACACATGTCTAGATTTGATGTCAAATCTATAGAATTCCTCAATATACTCCTCCATAGTCATGTCTCTGTCTCTCAAATTTTGTATCTTTCTCAACAAAATTTATTGATAATCAACAGGTAGAAACTTGTTCTTTACCTTGTTCACCATATTCAGCCAAGTCATGATGTTCTCCTTTCCTCTCCTTTATCCATCAATTTGTAAATGTTCCCACTATAATGAGGCATGCCCTTTCAATCTTGTAATTCCAATCTTTACCATTCTTTTATCAGAAGTGTTTTCATAGTCAAAGAACTCCATTTCCAAAATCCAATCCAACACAACATTGATATCCAATTTTCCATCATAAGCAACAACTTCTATAGCCAGTTTTGAGTTTTCCCTAGATAGCACTCTCAACAACCTTGTCTCATCTTGATCTTCTTTAGGTTTTGGATTAGGGTTTGGTGATGTTGCTTCATTATCACTCACATCATCAATATGTGCTTCTCTTCTTTGGGCTATCTCTATAATATCTAATCTGGCTACAATTTGTCTCAATGTATCCAATATGACATTGTCAACATTTCTTCTACCTCGAACCATCATTACAATTAGGTTCATTCAAGATCATAACCCTTTGCAAGTGATAGGTCAAATCCAGTGATATGCAACCCTACAACCAAATTAACTTAGGGTGAACTACATGATCCAATCTCCAAAAGGATGAACCTCTAGATTTGATACTACCTGACATAAGTAGGGATGAAATAACCAGGGCCACAGGCACACCTAGCAATTCAAACTACCTACAAGAATAAACACAATGAAAAACAAACACCAAATAATAACAAACACATGAGATAGATGAATAAATACTTACATAGATTCATCAAATCATCAAATACATGTGTAGCTATAAGGCCTTTTAGGTTATGACCAACATTACAATTTAGATTCAATCCATAATGATTAGACTTCCCATTTCAACTTTCCTTCTCCTCCTACTCTAATTTGATATCCCTCTCTAATCTCCAACCCAAAATTATACCAAAGACACCTTTAAATACAAGCATGGCCACAAATTGGCCTATTGCAAATAAAACAAAATGAATCCATACAATAAATTCTTAAACAAGTCACAAGTCAACTCTCAGCAAATACCTAACCAAGGCCAAAGGCACACCCAAAAATTCAAACCTCCTACGAGAGTAAACATAATGGAAAAAAAACACCAAATAGCAACAAACATAGGAGATAGAGGAATACATACATAAATTCATCAAATCATCAAATACATGCCCAGCTATAAGGCCTTCTAGGTTACAACCAACATTATAATTTTGATTCAATCCATAATGATCAAACCTTCCATTTCATCTTTCCTTCTCCTCCTCCTGCTCTACTTTGATATCTCTCTCTAACTTGCCACCCAAAATTCTACCAAAGACCCCTTTAAATACAAGCATGGCCACAACTCAGCTTGTTCCAAATTAAAAAAACTAAACCCATACAATAAATTTCAAAACAAGCCAAAATTCAACTCTCAACAAATACTTAACACAAAATTAAATGCAAAGGTTAGCTCCAACTAGAAACCACACATAGAAAACTCAACACATGAAGGCCCAAACAAAATGATGCAACTTGTCAAACTCGGCAAGTGAAGGAACTCGAAAAGCAAAGGAATTTGAAAAAAAAAGGAACCCAATAACCAAAGGAACTTGGAAACCAAAGGAGCTTGGAAACCAAAGGAACTTAGAAACCAAGGAGAACTCGATAATGCAAGACATTACAATTTGACAATAACTAAGAAGCTTGAAAAACATTCAAGATAGCACTGCAACCCAAGATGCTCCTGAATTAAATAAGAATAGTACTATGCCTTGAAAAATGAGGATATCTTGACAAAGAAACATGAACAAAGAAAAATAATTCAACTTAGTAGATTCTAGAGAGGCAGAGGTAGATATTATGGAGAAGGTGGTAGATTTGATAATTCTATGCAAGATAAGGGAAAATCTAAATAGAAGAATGATGATAAAAGATAGACTAAGTAGAAAGGTGGTGATTCATACCAAGGAGGTATTGGCTCTTACCAAGGAAGATGTATTTCTTACTCTAGAGGTAATTTTTGAGGTAATTATTCTAGATGTGTTAAAGAAGGGCATAGATCCTTTGAGTGTATATCCTCTGAAATTGGGCAAGGTAACAAAAATTTTGTGATTCAAGGAGACGTTTAGGGTTCACCAAGTGGACCTAAGGCTAGAGAGAATCTAATGGTGAGAAGAACATTATGTAATAAGGAACGTGAAGGAAAACCTGTCCTAAGTAGAAATTTTTTCAAGACCAGATGTAAGATGCTTGGAAAATGCTACAAAGTTCAACAAATTTGGCATCAAAAGAGCTACTTACAAAGTGTTAGTTGTAGATGCTAAGAAATCCTTAACCCTATCATGTTTCATGGATCAAATATGAGCATAATATATTGGTAAATTAATAGTTTATTGTGAAGTTCAAGATTGGACATTATTTTGATGAAATTTTGTATGATATTATGCCCACGGATTATTGTCATTTTTTTTTGGGTAGACCTTCACAATATGATAGGTATGTTATACATGATGGAATATTGAATAAATATACTATTTGGATGAATGGAAAAAATAAAAAATTGCTACATTTGATTGAAATTCTAGATTAGGATAATTCTACTAGATTGTGAAAATTTGCATAGTTAATGGAAAGCAATTTGAAAAGGAAATGAACAAGAAACAAAATTTTTTTTCCATAATACCTAAGAGACTGAGTTGTGCCAGTAGCAGCCAATCATAAGAAAATAGTTATACATGTTGGAAATCTAATTGAAAAGCTCAATGATGAAGATCAAAGAGGGAGATTGTTGCAAAGAAGGAAGATTGCTATTTTCAATCATTGTTTTGTCATTGATGTTAAACCTGCTATTTGTAGGAATGACATTTTCTTATAAGATCCAAGTACTATCACTTAGTTGATTGATGAAGAGGATTTGATCAACAAGAGTACCTAAGGGAAAGGTTTATTTATGATGTTGAAATGAAGTGCAAGGATCAGTTAAGACAATGGTTAAAAGATATATTGGTAACATACTCAAGGATACAGAGCTTGGTCACACTTCGAAACATTGGAGGAATAAGTTGTAACAAGGTTGACTGTAAGGCTTAAACTAAGTTCATTAGTGGGTGCTGAGAAAGCTAGTTGAAGCTGAGCAAGTTCTTAGTTGGAGCTGAGAAACAAGAAATTCTAG
The DNA here is from genome assembly GCA_028749045.1 of Cupressus sempervirens. Lineage (NCBI taxonomy): Eukaryota > Viridiplantae > Streptophyta > Pinopsida > Cupressales > Cupressaceae > Cupressus > Cupressus sempervirens. Next base: position 139,392,190 of record CM053790.1, on the reverse strand, counting down.
TGTATGTCAAGTGATCTTCATGTGCCGAGTAAAGTATTAGGTGTCAAGAATTAGGTAAAACATAGTTGATGCTAAGTAACATAGTATGTGCCAAGCATCAGTAATTCAATAGTCATGAGCTGCTACATTATTTTAAATGACAAAGAGTTTCCAAATCTGAGCTAACTTAGTAGTTATCTTGAATTTTTTGAACTAGTTGGAGGATAAGGATGATGAGCTGGTGGCACAGAATTCTATGTAAACAATTTTTAGGCTAATTCAAAAGAATTATTCAAGAAGTTTCTAGAGGAAAAAACATATGGGTTAGATACAACAAATCCTACCTAATACATACAAATTGAAATCAAAAGAAGGAAGAATTCAGTTGGAAAGGAACTCCAAGACTTCAATTTAAGGAGTCATAGACCAAGAAGAAAATGTTGTTGATGCTCCTACTGCAAAAGTGCCAAATTGAAAAGTGGTTAGAAAAGTGTTAGGAAGAAGACATCTAGGAGAAGGAAGAGCTTAGAGGCTCTGCTTCTATAAGTGGTCAAGAAGAGATGATTGCACTAGTACATTGAGCATAGAGACTCAAGGAGACTAAGCTTGAAAGGAGGGCAAGCTGTCATAGTTGCAGAGATTGAAGGCAAGGCAATGGCATGAGCAGAAGACTGATTTGAGATCTACAAGTTAAGTTGTATGTTGTAATCAAGTGAAATATTTTCTAATACTCTCTAGCAATTGTATTAGATATGGACATCCTATGGAATTAGGTTGGTGTAATAGCCATTTGTAATTCCTTTAACAGGGTAGGTTTCCAATTGAATGTTCTAAAGTCCACTAACTAGGCCCACTTCTAATAGGGTCATTAAATCATCTAACAAGGTCACATTTAATAATGTGTTGTAAGCCTTTAGCAGGGTAGGCCTTTCATAGGGCATCACTTCAGAATAGTGAGAATTAAGTAGCATGTTACTAGTGGTTTTTTTCAAATTGGGTTTCCACATAAATCACTGTGTTATTTGTTGATCTTTTATGTGTTATGCTTGCATGTTGATTTACAGTAACTTTCTGATTAGAAAAGTTAATGCTTGGATGAATGAATAGTTGAGTGGGTACACTACACTTAGTGAAAAGTTTGAATAAGACATTTGAACCTTGAATAACTAATTCACACCCCCCCACCCTCTTAGTTATTCTGAAGCATTTCTAACATAGCTATCTGCTAATTTAGTTTCAAGGTACTAGAAGAAAGAAGATGAAGATGTCCAAGAGAGAAGTTGCCAAGCTTGAAAAAGACAACTTTGTAGCATGGTAGAGTCTGATGAAATTGCACCTTGGATCAATAGGTGACTATGCACAAACCTCTATTGGAATAGAACATTTAAATATAGTAGGACCTCTTACTGCAGATGATCTAAGAAAAATGAAGGAGCACAATCAAGCAATTCTGGAGATTGCCTCTGCACTCAATTATGCAGAATATGATGACATCAAAGATTGTGACACTACATTCAATATGTGGAAAGCCCTAATAGATATCTATGGAGGATATTAGAATGTACAGAGAGAAAAGAGAGGAAGCCTAAGAAAAGAAGTTTGATGACATGAAAATGGAGGAAGGTGAAAATGTTGTTCAATATACTGCAAGAATAAAAGAAGTAGTAAGTGTAATAAGAAGTCTAGGTGGTCAATTGGAAGAAGGAATTGTCATCAACAAATACTTAAGAACTTTGATCCCTATCTATGCTATTAGAGTTTCAACCATCCAAGAGCTAAGGTGTGTACAAGGGAACACACTAACCTTTTAAGGAATAGTGTGAAGACTTACTGTATTTGAGCTATCCAACTTTGACAACTATAGACCTAAGTATATTGAATCTACTTTAAAGGAAAAGATGACAATAAAAGAAACTAAGGAGGAGATATCAAGCAAGAAGAGAAGAAAAGGAAAACATGCATCTAGTGATAGTAGCACAAATGAGGAAGATGTGGAACAGTTAGAAGCACTACTGACTAGGAGATTCCACAAAGGTAGAGTTAAATTCAAAGGTAAGCTCCCTATCATATGTTTCAATTGAAATGAAGTAGGTCATATTGCTGCAAGGTGTACACAAAAGAAGAACTATAAAGAAGGAAAAAAGTACAAGAATAAGAGAGAAGATGATAGCAAAGACTACAAGGAAAAAGGAAAAGGATGTTACATTGTTGAAGAAGATTCTAATGAGAATGATGATGAAGTAGTCTATGTGGCCATGAAGGATGAATTAGATAAAGATGAAGATGAAGCAACAACATTGGTTACATGTGTGAACAAGAATGACAAGTGGATCATAGACTGTGGATGCTCACATCACATGACAAGAGATAAAATTAGGTTCATTACCTTTACTCAATATGATGGAAATAGTGTTAGTTTTAGTAATGATGTTCCATGTCAAATCAAAGGAAAAGGTTCTATTAAACTTATAAAGAAAATTTCATGTGATAATGCATTCTATGTTGAAGAATTGAACTACAACTTGTTGAGTGTATCATAGTTAGACAATATAGGTTGCAAAGTGCCAAGATCTATGACATTGATGGAAATCTGATAGGAAAAGGTGAAAAAAACTAGGAGTAACTTGTTTTACCTAGATAAGGAAGATGCAACTTGTCTTGTTGTCAAACTTGACAACATGAGGTTGTGGCATAAAAGGTTGTGTCATGTTAACTTTGATAATCTAATTAGCATTAGCAAAAAGAACAAAGCTAGAGGGTAGCCAAAATTGAAGAAACCTAAAAACACAATGTACAAATAATGTCAACTAGGGAATATGACTAAGTCTAGTTTCAAAAGAAAAGCATACACTTCCGAAGAAGTACTAAAGTTAGTCCATACAAACTTATGTGTTCCAATAAAGTACAAAGCTACCTAGGAGATAGATACATAATGTTACTTGTAGATGAATATTCTAGGATGATGACTGCTATGTTTTTAAAGAAAAAAGCTGATGCATTTCAAATGTCCAAGTGGTATTTGGCCAGAGTTGAGAAGGAAATAGGAAAGAACCTAAAATGCTTAAGATCATACGGAGGAGGTGACTTCACATCAAAAGAATTTGAAATATTTTGCAATGAAAAAGGCATCAAAAGGAAAACATCAACACCAAGGACTCCAACAAAGAATGGTATTGCTAAAAGAAGAAACTGGTTAGTGATTGACTGTGCTAGAAACTTGATGATGGATAAAAATGTTGCACTAAAGTACTAGAGAGAAGTTGTAAGTACTGCAATCTACACACTGAATAAAGTCTAAGTAAAGAAAGGTACAAATACAACACCTTTTGAATTATGGTATGGTAACTCACCTAATGTTCAACATTTCAAAATATTTGGCTGTAAATGATATATTCTCAAAGATAATAGAAATGGCAAGTTTGATGCAAAAAATGATGAAGGCATATTCTTTGGATACTCCACTAGAAGCAAAGCATATAAGTGTTTGAACACTAACACTAACAAGATTATGGAGAGTGCAAATATAAATTTTGATGAGCATGTAGAAGTTCAAGTTGATGGAACTAAGTAATTAAAGGATTATAGATCCTTTGTATACTTCTATAAAGGAATGAGTGTTGAAGACAATGCTACAAATCAAGCTGGAAATCAACAACAAATTTTAGTATCAACTGAGTCATAGCTAGTGAATGCCAAGCTACATTTAGAAGCCAAGTTGCAGAATGTAGAAAATACACATTTTGGTTCTGAAAATAGTATAGATGAGAGAAATGATGAAGTATTAGATGGAGAAGAGCAAAATGACTCTAAAGTTGACGAATCAAACATGGAAAGAAGGAAAAAACTAAGGTTAGCCAAGTATGTAAGAAGACATCACCTTACAGAACAAATCATTGGGAATAGACTGATGAATGAATCATGCCTATTGAGTAAGGTTGAACCTAAAATAGTGAAGAATGCACTACAAGATAATGACTAGTATAAAGCTATGGAAGAGGAGATAGATCAGATTTAGAAGAACAAGATATGGACCCTTGTTCCTAGACCAACTGATAAGAATGTAATTAGTACAAAATGGGTGTTTAGAAAAAAACTTGATGAGAATGGTGAGATAACAAGAAACAAAGCTAGATTAATTTGCAAAGGCTATGCATAAGAAGAAGGACTAGATTATGGGGAAACATTTGCCCTTGTTGCAAGAATGGAAAGAGTAAGAACACTACTTGCATATGCCACTTACAAAGGTTTCAAATTCTACCAAATGGATGTCAAGTCTTCCTTTTTGAATGGCATACTGGAAGAAGAAGTCTACATAGAACAACCAAAGGGATTTATCAATGATAAGAACAAGGATATGGTTTGACAATTGCACAAAGCACTTTATGGATTGAAGCAAGCACCAAGAGCATGGTATGAGAGACTGCACACATATCTAATGAAGATAGGATTTGAGAGAATAGATGACAACAACAACTTGTATACCAAAGTTGAAAAAGGTACAGATATTTTGATATCAGAAATCTTTGTTGATGATATAATATTTCGAAGAAAAGATTCTCTATGCAAAGATTTTGTTGATCAAATGAAGCCTGAGATTGAGGTGTCAATATTTGGAGAAATCAAATTCTTTGTTGGTTTATAAGTACATCAATTGTGGCATGACATATTTTTGACCCAATCAAAATACATCAAGGAGATGCTCAAGACATTTGGATCAGAAGATTCAAAACTAGTTAGCATGCCAATGGCAATAGGACATAAGCTATCCAAGAATGACGAGTTTGCTAAAGTAAATTAGAAATTGTATAAGTCCAAGAGAAAATCAATTAATGGTAGTGAAGAGAATACTGAGGTATCTAAAAGGAACTGATGACTTTGGTCTATACTACAACAGGAGTGAAAATTTTGAACTAAAAGCCTACACTGATGTAGATTGGGGAGGTAACATTGATTATAGAAAAAACATCAGTAGAGGAGCACTTTTCTTGGGAAAAATATTGATTACATGGACCAACAAAAAGAAGAGTTTTACCTCACAGTCCATTGTAGAAGCTGAATATGTTGCAGTTGCTATAAATTGAACCAATATTGTATGGATCAAACATTTGATGCAAGGTATGAAGGAAGAGGTAACTGAGCTTGTGATACTTTATTGTGATAATACTAGTACTATCAACATATCAAAGAACCCTATAATGCATGCTAAAACCAAGCATATTGCAATCAAGTATCACTATGTAAGAGAGTTGGTGGAAGACAAACAAGTGAAGATGGAATATGTTAGCTCAAAGGAACAGATTGCTGACATCTTCACAAAAGCACTACCTAGAGATTCTTTTGAGTATCTTAGAAGTAAGTTAGGCATGAGACCCCTAATCAAGGCCACTTGAAGTAAAAACAAGACTTCCCTACATCAAATGAGCTAATTATTAAAAGATTTTACACATTGATGTAGAGGATATTTACTTTAGAATTCATGCTTGAGGTAATCAAAGTGTAGAAGTTCAAAATTAGTCACAAGCAAGGTGATAGAGGGAGAAATTAAATGAACCTAAAAAAGCTACACTTGCATATTAAGATGCTAATATATCTTTAGCATTGTTGTCAAAGAGGGAGAAGTAGTAAGAAACTGATCAACAACATGTGATCAAATGTAGATAGAAGGAGAAGTAGACATAAATAATTAAAAGTTGATCAGAATAGAAAAAGATGAGCAAAAAAGAGGGAGAGAAGAAAAGAAAGGTTATAGTAGCTAAGAGGGAGAAGCAAAAATGAAGCAATTAGAATAGTACAAGGAAATGTGAAAACTGATGATGATGGTAATACAATTACTTTTTGGCATTTGACTTATTGTTCTAACCTAGTTAGCTTATGGTTGAATGGTTGATTAGTTTGGTTTTCCATCAATGCCAAAGAGGGAGATTGTTGGAAATCTAATTGAAAAGATCAAAGAGGGAGATTGTTGCAAAGAAGGAAGATTGTTGTTTTCAATCATTGTTTTGTCATTGATGTCAAACCTGCTATTTGTAAGAATGGCATTTGCTTATAAGATCCAAGTAATATCACTTAGTTGATTGATGAAGAGGATTTGATCAACAATATGTAAGAAGAGAACCTAAGGGAAAGGTTGTGTTATGATGTTGTAATGAAGTGCAAGGATTAGTTGAGATAATGGTTAAATGATGTATTGAGAAAATACACAAGGATACAGAGGTTGGTCACACTTAGAAACATTGGAGGAATAAGTTATAACAAAGTTGACTTCAAGGCTTAAACTAAATTCATTAGTGGGTGCTGAGAAAGCTAGTTGAAGCCATGCAAGTTCTTAGTTGGAACCGAGCAACAAAAAATTCTAGTGTGTGTCAAGTAAAGTATAAAGTGTTGAGCATCAAGAAAAATATAGTTGATGCTGAGTAACATAGTGTGTGCCAAGCATTAATAATTCAATAGTATCGAGCTGCTACATTATTTTAAATGACAAAGATTCACCAAATTTGAGTTGACTTAATAGTTATCTTGAATTTTGTAAACTAGTTGGAGGATAAGGATGATGAGCTGGTGGCATAAAATTTTATGTAAACCATTTTGAGGTGAATTCAAAAGAATTATTCAAGAAGTTTCTAGAGGAAACAAAATATGGGTTAGATACAATGAATCATACCTAATCCATACAAATTGAAATCAAAAGAAGGAAGAATCAAGTGCTAAGGAACTCCAAGACTTCTATTTAAGGAGTCATAGACAGAAGTGGAAAATTGAAAAGTGGTTAGAAGGGTGTCAAGAAGAAGACATCTAGAAGAAGGAAGAGCACAAAGGCTTTGCTTATATAAGTGGTTAAGAAGAGATTATTGCACTAGTACATTGAGCATAGAGACTCAAGGAGACTAAGCTTGAAAGGAGGGCAAGCTATCAGAGTTGCAAAGATTGAAGGCCAGGCAATGGTATGAGTTGAAGAGTGATCTAAGATTTGCAAGTTGAGTTGTATGTTGTAATCAAGTCAAAGATTTTCTAACACTCTATAGAAATTGTATTAAATATCGAAATCCTATGGACTTAGGTCAGCCTAACAGCCATTTGTAAATCCTTTAACAAGGTGGCATTCCAAGTGAATGTTCTAAAGTCCTCTAACCAGACCCACTTCTAATAGGGTGGTTAAATCCTCTAACAAGGTCACATTTAATAGTGTGTTGTAAGCCTCTAAAAGGGTAGACCTTTCATAGGGCATCACTTTCGAAGAGTGAGAATTGAGTAGCATGTTATTGGTGGTTTTTCTCAAATTGGGTTTCCATGTAAATCACTGTGTTATGTGTTGATATTTTATGTGTTATGGTTGCATGTTGATTTACAGTAACTTGTTGATTAGAAAAGTTAATGCCTGGATGAATGAATGGTTGAATGGGCTCACTATACTTAGTGAAAAGTTTGAATAAGGCATTTGGACCTTGGATAATTGATTCACTCCCCCCCCCATTATTCTAAAGCATTTCTAACAATATATAGGCTTCTATGTTGACGATGGTTGACATAATAGATTGTTTGAGTGGACCAAAGTATTTTAACAAGATTTATTTGAAGAGTGGCCCTATCATCATACCAAAATCAAAGAAGGTGATGAATGGACGATTTCTTTCAAGACAAAAGATGCTTTGTATGGTTGGTAATGTCTTTTGGTTTGACTAATGCACCTAGTACTTTCATTAGGTTAATGAATGAAGCTCTCAAAATATTTTTGGCTAAGTTTCTAATTATTTATCTAGATGATATTCTTATATTCAGTAAAAATAAGGAAGACAATCTTGAGCATGTCAGACATGTATTGCAGAGATTCAAAGAGGAAAAGTTGATAATAAATCTGAAGAAGTGTTTTTTTATATAAGAGGAGATTGTGTATTTAGGATTTGTGTAATGCCCCGCCAAGGGATCCAAAGAATTAACCTACAATTTCACTAAGTTTGGTAACATTTTTTTTTTTTCTTTAAAAATTACCTGAAAGTAAATACCACATATAACTTATTCACAATAACGGAAGCAATAGCAATGTCCATCTAGGGAGTAAACATAACATGCACAATAGATTACATTCTTTAAGATCCCTTAACATTGAATTACATACATGAATCTATCTAGTACAACAACCACATGAAATAATAATGATAAGTCCAATGTTCATACACTACATTTCCAAATGCTCAATCATCCACTGTACATGTCACAGGGTATGAAGGCTTCAAAGAATATACATATGTGAAACAAGGTACATCATCCTATTCTAATCCATGATACGTTAAGTAAAGATAATCACATGATTCTCATGATACATCATCATAAAATTCATAAACATCCATCATAAAGATCAAACAAAATAAACAAAGTGCACGGTTCCTCCCAACCGTTAATAGCATCATTAGACCATCGTGGGCCCTAGCCATCCCTCCGTGCGTAACATCCCAAATTACCGCAGAGATCATTGACATTAACATAGTAGGAATGTTACTCCTAATAAATACAAAATCATATGTAAAAAGTAATCTAACATGAGAATATAAGCATAGGATAACATCATCTAACATATGCTAATCATCAATGAAAGGATACATATCCACCATCACGAAGGATGCATCAGCCACGATGTCTCGATGAATCTCAAATGATAAGAGTGGAAAATACACTACCACCCGACCACGTGGTACCAAAGTGGTCCACTCACACCGTGCTGAGGAGATAATCTCAAGTCCCAAACAGGCTGTCAGAATCACATAGCACAAGTCTCTAAAGTCCAGGAATCTTGAAAGTATACTAACTCAAAGGTTCCAATCACAAAACAGACATCTACGTCCCAGAGGCACACAATGACATGTAGGAACCTACTATGCAAGAGGGAAAGTGTCATCACATTTATCTCGTACAAGTTACCCTGGCAGTTAGCTAAACTCCACGAGTCCATACAGATCTCATGTAGCCACTAGTATCCTTTCATACTGACAAGGCATACTATGGAATGCAAGGTCGCAACCATGCATTCTCACTACTCCCATCCTAGCCTATACAAGCACTCAAGGCATGGGCGAGAACCAAAACTCTTATCTTTTTAGGTTCATTCAGTTAGTATTAAGTGTAAATGTTATCACTTATTAATCCAACTTACAATGAGTTACCCTAGTAGCCTCTTAGGGCCCCGGCCCCCATTGCAAGCCACTTCCCCTCACTACATGCAGATATCCTACCCTAATGCTCATGGTATCATAATCATAAAGAAAGTCCATAAAATCATCAAATGTCCACAATAAGAATCATCAAATATCCATGATAAAATCATCAAACATGCATAAAAGCATCAAATCTCCATGAGCAACATCCATAGAAAATCATGACTACAACGGCTCTCTTATTGGCAACTGAAGTATCACTGATAATCAAAGTATCCATTGGTTCTTAATAACCAAAATATATCTCAAAATAGATCATCATATTCATTGGTTCTCAACAAGAAACCAAGAATATCTCAAAAACATATTGATTGAAGACTCCAAAATGGTTGAGTCACACATGTCACAACATGACATCATTAAGAATAAATCCACATATTAGTCCCATCATGGCGACTAGAATATAACCAAGGATAACTGATCGATGACCAAAAATAATGGTTAAGTCAAGGGTCTCAAACATAAAATTCTCAACTTTAACAATCAGTAATCACAACCAATACATAGAGCATTCCATCACATAATCATGGTTGAGTTTATAAAGATTGAGAAATAAAACATCATCATGACATCACAAGCACATAACCCCCAAGCCTTTGGTAGACGTCCTATACCGGTCAACACTAGTCAACCCAAAATCCCAAAACATTAGCATAAGGAATACAGAATGTAAACACATGTTTTTGTTTCGCTAAGTTTCAAATTTAAATTCAAATGCCAAATTTCAGTTTATGTTTCCAAGTTTAGAGAAAGAATTTAAAGGAACATTTTGTACGTTTTTTCCATGTACTATTTTTGGATGGATTAAAAGTTTTCCTCTAAACTTTAATTTCCAATTATAATATTTTAAAAATGTTCCCCGCCAACTTTAATTTTCATATACTTTATATATTTTATAATCTAAAACTATTAATTAAATCTTAATAGTTAAAATTATAAAATTACAAAACTATTCATCATTATAAAAGATGAATTCTTAAATCTTTTATCAAACAATTTTTAATCTTTTAATAACATATTTACATATTACATATATACATATATATATATATATTTATATTTAAAAATATATATACATACATATATAATATATAAATATTTATTATTGAATTTTATAAAAATTGAATATTATTAATTTCAAATTATATCATATAACAATAAAAGTCGAATAACAATCTTTCTTTTTAACAAAGTCGAATTATACATGCCGTCGACTATCACCGAAGTGACATCTGCCGCAGGTACCCTGCGACTGTTACTGTCATGGGTATGCTGCGTAGCAGGTACCTCGCGATCCATTCAAAGCACGGGTATGGGGGTGCAATTTCGCCCCCACCCAAAATGTAAATTTTTTAAACAATCGTTGCGCAATTTTTTCAAACGTTTATTAGAACGTTTCCGCCCACAGTAAGATATCCTACTTTTAACACATATGAATATATATATATATATATTATATATATACATATGTATGTATATATATATATATATTATATATATACATATGTATGTATATATATATATATGTATATATATATGTATATATATACATATATGTATATATATATGTATATATATATATGTATATATATATATATATATATGTATATATATATCTATGTATATATATATATATATATGTATATATATATATATATATATATATATATTTATAAATGATAATTTATGAATACAAGCTTTCATTTTCAGAATTTCTCTATGAAACTTGGTTTTGAAAATTTCTAATAATTAATTCTAATGGGTTTGTCTATGAATTGCAACCCTAGCCCCATGTCATTTTTAGATCTAAGCATGTAGAATCCTCAAATAAATTTTGATTGCCCAAATTGAAAATGCATAATGAGGACATATGGAAGACACAAAGAAGACAGGGAAAGCAAGATGCAGAAATAGCATAAGTGAAATCACAAGAATCTACCCGGACTCTAATGCTATATCGCTCTCCCACAGAATAAGCTCCTTTCTATAGAATTCTCGAGTCCTCCAATGCTCCAATTGTTCTCCACGCTATCCACACTATGTCTAAGCTTCTAGGAATGCCTGAATATAAAGAGCTCTCAAGAAACCTCTAGAATGCTTCTAGAAATAGCTGGAAGGTGTCACCAACTAAGAATGGGTATTTTCTAACCTTTTTGATGAGCCATAGGGTTGTAGACACCATGTGCTCAATTGATGCACTAACCCCCGTGTTGTTGACACATGAAAAATGGAGAACTGCGTTAATTCCCAAGCAAGCTTATAACTCCAATTACTTTTTAAAATAATTTCCATTTAAATATTTATAACTCCCATTTTAATTTAATAACTTTTATTTTAATTTTTATAACTTTTATTATTATTATTTGTTTATTAATTTATTAGTATTTTATAATTATTATTTATTTTAATTTTCTAATTTTCTTTTTATTTAATTCTTTTCTCTCAATTAATTCTCCTTGAATTAATTATAATCAAAATATTAAAGATCAAGATATTTAATTTTTTGAAATAATTAATTTATTAATTAAATCTATTTGTTGAGATTTAATTAATAGAAAATTCACCATAGACCTTCAAGATAAAATATGAAAACCCATCATAGGACAATTCATACAAAATCAGTCTAAAGGATTAAAAATCATGAAATATGTCATCCGACACATTTAGTGGGTACTCAACACTGATACTTGTCCTAACTCACTAGGACAAATGGTTTTAGGGTTTGGGATTTGGACTTGAGTATTTATCTCCCTTCTCTTATCATTGAGATAGTATAATAGGGTACGCTCATCCTGGCAATTTAGGGAAGTCGATACTCGGTACCTGCAACCTGCAGAAAAACTATGCATGTACATACAATATATATATATAATGTTAAACTAAAGAGGCAATGGTAGGAAGTGGTGCATCGTGTAGATCCCGACTAAGCAGGTTACTACGACTCCCTTCCTTAACCACATCAGAAACGCCATACAATAAGAAAACACGCACACCATACACATGCAAGTATGGGGTAAGTATCCATAATAAAACACATGAGATAATAAACCATATAACTAATCATCAGTAGTAACTGAAAATAATATAATGATCATCATACATACATGAAATGTAAAGTCTAAATGATCTCATCATATAACAACTAAATCCATACATAATGTCTGATAGTCTCAAAACAATACCACTAATCCATCAACATAATACTAGTCCATCAAAGTCTGATAATAATAGCAACAATGAGTTTAGAAAATATGTGAACGAGGGTAGGCACTACATCCACCCCCCCTTGGATTAGGCTTACTCCTGGAAGCCTATAAACAAGTAGGGATATAACTCCCATAATCTAGCTGCATCCTCCCAAGTAGCTGAAGAATCATTAGTAGGGTCCCATTGGACCCTTACGTGCTCGATGGTTCGACCCCTGAGGGTCAATTCCCACTGCTCTAGAATATGAACCAGCTCCAAAGCCAGCTGCCCATCCTCTACCTGCAACGCATTCCAATAAAGAACATGCACAATATCAAGAGTATACTATCTAAGCACTGAAACATGAAAGACATCATGAATGTGAGCTAGGCTGGGCAGTAGAGCAAGGCGGTAAGAAACCGGGCCAATCCTCTCTAGAATCTTGAATGGTCCCACAAAACAAGGTGCTAGCTTAGAACCCTTTCTATAACGGATCAAACTCTTTCGTGGTCACACTCTCAAGAAAACCTTATCTCCCACTACAAACTACTTATCAGTCCTATGAGCATCAGCATACTTCTTCTACCTATCCTGTGCCGTAGTCAAATGCTTGTGGATACACACTACCTGTTGCTCCATATCACGAAGCATCTTAGGACCCAACAGAATGTGATCCTCAAGGTTGTCCCAACTCAAGGGTGTATGACAAGGATGACCATATAATGCCTGAAAAGGTGCCATGCCAATAGAACTGTAATACCTATTGTTGTAAGAAAACTCCACTAGGTAGAGATAGTCCTCCCAATATGTCTGCCTATCTATCACATACATCTGTAACGTATCCTCCAAAACCTGATTCACCCTTTCTGTCTGACCATCAGTCTTTGGATGATATGCCGAACTAAAGTTTAACTGTGCTCCAAGCTCATGCTGCAACGATGTCCAAAATGCGGATGTGAATACAAGATCCTTGTCAGAAATAATCTTCCTAGGAATACCATGTAATCTCACAATGTCACGCATGAAGACATTAGCTACAGAAGCTGCTGTGTAGGAAGACCTGATGGGTGAAAAATGTGCCACCTTAGTCAATCGATCAACAGTGACCATGATAGCATCATGACGACGAACAGTCATAGGTAATCCTACAATAAAATCCATGGAAATGATATCCCACTTCCAAGAAGGAATGAGATTTGGCTGCAAAAGTCCAGCTGGGTGCTGGTGTTCTGCCTTAACTCTTTGACACTCAAGGCACTTAGCCACAAAATCAGCAATATCTCGCTTCATTCTGGACCAAAAGAACAAATGTCTCAAATCAGCATGCATCTTCTTGACACCTGGATGTGCTGAGTATGGTGTACGATGGGCTTCTGCTAGAATCAAGGTGCAAAGCTCATCCAGTAATGGCACATAAATCCTCCCCAAATGTCTCAAAAGACCATCTGATTCTCAAACATAACCTACAAACTTTCCTTCCAAGGGTCTTCCTGAATCTATCTCTCTACACACTTCCTGATACCATGAATTCGTAGGAAGTGCCTGAAGAATCCAACTCCTCAAATCGACACTAAGAGTCATAAATGATACGACATGTCTCCTACGACTCAAAGTATCTGCCACCACATCCTCCTTACCTTGAATGTACTTAACCTCAAAATCATACTCGCATAGAAACTCCATCCATCGTCTCTGGCGAGCATTCAAGTTAGGCTGAGTAAAAATATACTGAAGACTGCGATGATCGCCGTGTAGCTCAAATCTGTGCCCCAACAAGAAATGTCTCCATCTTGTCAAAGCATGAACTACTGCTGCTAACTCAAGATCATGTGTAGGATAATTTAACTCATGATCCTTGAGCTTGCGTGATTGATACGCTATCACCCATCCATTCTGCATCAACACTACCCCAATCCCTTCAAGAGAAGCATCCGTACACACCATGAAATCTCCCTCTGGATCAGGTATTGCTAAAATCGGTGCACTAGTCAAAAGCTCCTTGAGCTTCTAAAATGCTTCCTCACATTTCTCTATCCACACAAACTTCTTTCCTTTCCTCTAAAGAGAAGTGATAGGATGTGCTATCCTAGAGAAGTTCTGGACAAATCTGCGATAATAACCTGCTAAACCCATGAAACTACAAATCTTTGACATGTTAGTCAGTGTCGGCCAATCTATTATCACCTGAATCTTTGTAGGATCCACTAAAATACCATCACCTGAGATGACATGCCCTAAATATGGAATCTCTGATTTGAAGAATTCACACTTAGCTGCATTAGCATAAAGCTGGTTGTCTCTCAAACACTGCAATACAAACCGCAGGTGTTCCTCATGCTCCTTCTGATTCTTAGAGTATATCAATATATCATCAAGAAACACAAGTACAAACCTGTCAAGATATGATCAAAATACACCATTCATCAAACTCATGAACACTGATGGAGTGTTAGTCAACCCAAAAGGTACCACTGTGAACTCATAATGCCCATAGCGAGTTTGAAAAGAAGTCTTCTGAATGTTAGCTTCCTTAATGCGAAGCTGGTGGTATCCTGACTTAAGGTCAATCTTGGAGAAAACTGTAACCCCCTTGATCTGATCAAATAAGTCATCAATCCTAGGCAAAGGATACTTGTTCTTAATAGTCACCTTATTCAACTGTCTGTAGTCAATACAAAGGTGCAAGGAACCGTCTTTCTTCTTCACAAAGAGCACTGGAGCTCCCCATGGTGATACACTAGGTCGAATGCTCCCTTTGGCTAGAAGTTCCTCTAGCTGAAGACCTAGCTCTCCTAGTTCCTGTGTAGTCATGCGATAAGGAGCTTTAGAAATAGGCTCTACTCTAGGAATTAGATCAATGCTGAAATCGATATCCCTCTTTGGAGGCATGCCTAGAATCTCACTTGGAAAAACATCTGCGTACTCCTACAAAATTGGGTGATCTAAAGTCTTCCTCATCAAGATCATTTACCATAACAAAAAATATTTGACATCCCTTATAGAAACTTTGCTTCATTTGCATAGAAGAAATCATCCGCAAAGATATAGGCCTTGGTATCCCAACTATCTTCACATCATTCCCTTGGTCATCTTGGCACATAATAATCTTCTTCCTGCAATCTAACTGGCTTTATGAGTTCCAAGCCAATCCATGCCTAAAACCAAATCATAGGAACCAAGGGGTATGACTCAAAGATCCACTACAGATATAAAGCTTCCTAAGCTAAGCCCACATTTATGAACTACTAAGTTTGTGGAGACCTTGATACCTGAGGCTAGTTCCACTTGCCAACCATGATCTTGCTTCACCGCTTCCAGCTTACACTTAGAAACTATAGATGGTGAAATAAATGAATCTGTAGCTCCTAAATCAAATAATACTAAAAGAGATATACCTCAAATAGCACCTATGGTCTCAACCACTATAGCCTGATGATCTGCTTGACGGTGTTCAACTGCTGCAAATACTCTATGAGCTCTACCTGCATCACTAACTATAGGCTCTGAAGCTGTAGGCCTAGGTCCTAAAAACTGAGGTGCTCACTGTGGACACTGAGCTGCATAATGACCAATCTGTCCACATGAAAAACATTATGTATTCCTTCTAGATCCTCTACCCATAGGTGGTACATTTGATTGCTGACGGTTGTTCCTACTGACAAACGACTGACTACTCTGAGCTGGCTGATTGGGCTGATTTTGTTTATTGCATTGAGCATTGCGGTTGTTCTTAAAGTTATAACCTTTGCCACCACCTTGAGCCTAATAATTTGATCCCTTCTATTATTGCGTCTGCTAAGACTGCTACTGAAACTATTTTCCCTTAGAAAAGAAAGGCTTCTTGTTACCACCTGAATTGAAGTTGCCTTTAGATCTTGACACTGTTGGCACTCCTACAAAACCACCTTGACCAAGGTTGATGCTTTTCTCAACAAGGATTGCTCGATGTACTGCATCCTTGAGGGTTTTTGGGTCAAATACTTTGACACCCCCAATAATACGGTTGTTCAAACCCCTAATAAAGTGTTGTGTCAACTGAGCTGAATTTTCACTGAACCCTGAAAAAGACATGAGGTCATAAAACTTATGCTCATATTTGGTCACTAACATAGTGTACTGCTTGAGATTATGAAATTCATTTGCCCTTTGCTTTTTCCATTCCTCTAGTAGGAATCGTTCACGGAAACTCTCTAAGAATAGTTTCCAAGTGACACTGCTCATATCGATCCCTAGCTTCTTCTCCTCAATTGTCCACCAAGTGGCCCCAAAATTCTCTAAATTGGTGATCGCAAATCTTTCCTTAACATTGCTATCAAAGTCTTGCATAGCAAAAATCCTATCGAGAGAAATAAGCCACTACTCAGCCACATAACCAGAACCTTTCCCATTGAAAGGCTTAACCTTGGATCTTGAAAGATCCTTCATTTGAGTGGACACAATGGACGTTTGACGATCCTTTCGAGGACTTCTAGATCTAGGTCTATGCTCTTGTTCGGTCTGATGTACTTTAGGCTATTCTTGAATAGGAGGTAAACATTCTAGAATAATCTGCATCAACTGTCTCAGACCAACCTCTTCAGACTCAGCTTGGTCCTCTCTACGGCTCTCTTCTTGCTGCCTATTAGAGTGCTCTTCCCTACTCTCTATACGAGCTGATCCCTCATGGGCAGACTCATGGGCACTGATGGTTCTACCACAACCATGGCCTCTTCCATGGCCCCTACCATGGCCTCTAACAGAAGACCTAGTCCTAGATACCATCCTGCAACAGTACAGAGTACTATTAAAATCAAAAGACACATGTTACAATAGCCTAAGTTCAGTTCTATGTTTAGGTCTAAGTAAAATTTCAGTTTTGACAACTAAGTGTTGAAGTATGAAAAATAAACAAGTAACAGTTCAAGTTCTATTTTTCTTTTTTAGTTTTCCTAGTTTCAAATTGAAGAGATATACTTATTAGTCCAAGTTCTAGTTGTTCCGAAATACCCAGAGCTCCCAATGTATAAACTCGTGCTCTGATACCAAATGTAATGCCCCGCCAAGGGATCCAAAGAATTAACCTACAATTTCACTAAGTTTGGTAACATTTTTTTTTTCTTTTAAAATTACATGAAAGTAAATACCACATATAACTTATTCACAATAACGGAAGCAATAGCAATGTCCATCTAGAGAGTAAACATAACATGCACAATAGATTACATTCTTTAAGATCCCTTAACGTTGAATTACATAAATGAATCTATCTAGTACAACAACCACATGAAATAATAATGATAAGTCCAATGTTCACGCACTACATTTCCAAATGCTCAATCATCCACTGTACATGTCACAGGGTATGAAGGCTTAAAAGAATATACATATGTGAAAAAAGGTACATCATCCTATTCTAATCCATGATACGTCAAGTAAAGATAATCACATGATTCTCATGATACATCATCATAAAAGTCATAAACATCCATCATAAAGATCAAACAAAATAAAATAAGTGCACGGTTCCTCCCAAACATTAATAGCATCATTAGACCATCGTGGGCCCTAGCCATCCCTCCGTGTGTAACATCCCAAATCACCGAAGAGATCATTGGCATTAACATAGTAGGAATGTCACTCCTAATAAATACAACATCATATGTAGAAAGTAATCTAACATGCAAATATAAGCATAGGATAACATCATCTAACATATGCTAATCATCAATGAAAGGATACATATCCACCATCATGAAGGACGCATCATCCACGATGTCTCGATGAATCTCAAATGATAAGAGTGGAAAATACACTACCACCTGACCACGTGGTACCTAAGTGGTCCACTCCCACCATGCTAAGGAGATAATCTCAAGTCCCAAACAAGCTGTCAAAATCACATAGCACAAGTCTCTAAAGTCCAGGAATCTTGAAAGTATACTAACTCAAAGGTTCCAATCACAAAATAGACATCTACTTCCCAGAGGCACACAATGACATGTAGGAACCTACTATGCAAGCGGGAAAGTGTCATCACATTTATCTCATACAAGTTACCCTGGCAGTTAGCTAAACTCCACTGGTCCATACAGATCTCATGCGGCCACTAGTATCCTTTCATACTGACAAGGCATACTATGGAATGCAAGGTCGCAACCATGCGTTCTCACTACTCCCATCCTAGCCTATACAAGCACTCAAGGCATGGGCGAGAACCAAGACTCTTATCTTTTTAGGTTTATTCAGTTAGTATTAAGTGTGAATTTTATCACTTATTAATCCAACTTACAATGAGTTACCCTGGCAGCCTCTTAGGGCCCTGGCCCCCATTGCAAATCACTTCCCCTCACTACATGCAAATATCCTACCCTAATGCTCATGGTATCATAATCATAAAGAAATTCCATAAAATCATCAAATGTCCACAATAAGAATCATCAAATATCCATGATAAAATCATCAAACATGCATAAAAGCATCAAATCTCCATGAACAACATCCATAGAAAATCATGACTACAACAGCTCTCTTATTGGCAACTACAGTATCACTGATAATCAAAGTATCCAATGGTTCTTAATAACCAAAATATATCTCAAAATAGATCATCATATCCATTGGTTCTCAACAAGCAACCAAGAATATCTCAAAAACATACTGATCGAAGACTCCAAAATGGTTGAGTCACACATGTCACAACATGAAATCATTAAGAATAAATCCACATATTAGTCCCATCATGGCGACTAGAATATAACCAAGGATAACTGATCGATGACCAAAAATAATGGTTAAGTCAAGGGTCTCAAACATAAGATTCTCAACTTTAACAATCAGTAATCACAACCAATACATAGAGCATTCCATCACATAATCATGGTTGGGTTTATAAAGATCGAGAAATAAAACATCATCATGACATTACAATCACATAACCCCCAAGCCTCTAGTAGACGTCCTATACCGATCAACACTAGTCAACCCAAAATCCCAAAACATTAGCATAAGGAACACACAATGTAAACACATGTTTTGGTTTCGCTAAGTTTCAAATTTAAATTCAAATGCCAAATTTCAGTTTATGTTTCCAAGTTTAGAGAAAGAATTTAAAGGAACATTTTGTACGTTTTTTCCATGTACTATTTTTGGATGGATTAAAAGTTTTCCTCTAAACTTCAATTTCCAATTATAATATTTTAAAAACGTTCCCCACCAACTTTAATTTTCATATACTTTATATATTTTATAATCTAAAACTATTAATTAAATCTTAATAGTTAAAATTATAAAATTACAAAACTATTCATCATTATTAAAGATGAATTCTTAAATCTTTTATCAAACAATTTTAAATCTTTTAATAACATATTTACATATTACGTATATACATATATATATATATATATATTTTATATTTAAATATATATATATACATACATATATAATATATAAATATTTATTATCACATTTTATAAAAATTGAATATTATTAATTTCGAATTATATCATATAACAATAAAAGTCGAATAACAATCTTTCTTTTTAAGAAAGCCGAATTATACATGCCGTCGACTGTCACCGAAGTGACATCTGCCATAGGTACCCTGCTGACACAGGTACCCTACGACTGTTGCTGTCGTGGGTAGGCTGCATAGCAGGTACCTCGCGATCCATTCAAAGCACGGGTATGGGGGTGTAATTCTGCCCCCACCCAAAATGTAAATTTTTTAAACAATCGCTGCGCGATTTTTTCAAATGTTTATTAGAACGTTTCCGCCCACAGTAAGATATCCAACTTTTAGCACATATGAATATATGATATATATACATATGTATGTATGTGTGTATATATATATATATTTATAAAGGTATATGTATATATATATGTGTGTGTGTGTGTGTATATATATATATATATATATATAATATACAAAATTATAAATATCACAGTATATATATATATAAATGATAATTTATGAATACAAGCTTTCATTTTCAGAATTTCTCTATGAAACTTGGTTTTCAAAATTTCTAATAATTAATTATAATGGGTTTGTCTATGAATTGCAACCCTAGCCCCGTGTCATTTTCAGATCTAAGCATGTAGAATCCTCAAATAAATTTTGATTGCCCAAATTGAAAATGCATAATGAAGAATTATGGAAGATAGGAAGAAGACAGGGAAAGCAAGATGCGAAAATAGCATAAGTGAAATCACAAGAATCTACTCGGACTTTGATGCTATATCGCTCTCCCGCAGAACAAGCTCCTTTCTATAGAATTCTCGAGTCCTCCAATGCTCCAATTGTTCTCCACGCTATCCAGACTATGTCTAAGCTTCTAGGAATGCCTGAATATAAAGAGCTCTCAAGAAACCTCTAGAATGCTTCTAGAAACAGCTGGAAGGTGTCACCAACTAAGCATGGGTCGTTTCCAACCTTTTTGATGAGCCATAGGGTTGTAGACACCATGTGCTCAATTGATGCACTAACCCCCGTGTTGTTGACACATGAAAAATGGAGAACTGTGTTAATTCCCAAGCAAGCTTATAACTCCAATTACTTTTTAAAATAATTTCCATTTAAATATTTATAACTCCCATTTTAATTTAATAACTTTTATTTTAATTTTTATAACTTTTATTATTATTATTTGTTTATTAATTTATTAGTATTTTATAATTATTATTTATTTTAATTTTCTAATTTTCTTTTTATTTAATTCTTTTCTCTCAATTAATTCTCCTTGAATTAATTATAATCAAAATATTAAAGATCAAGATATTTAATTTTCTTAAATAATTAATTTATTAATTAAATCTATTTTTTGAGATTTAACTAATAGAAAATTCACCATAGACCTTCAAGATAAAATATGAAAACCCATCATAGGACAATTCATACAAAATCAGTCTAAAGGATTAAAAATCATGAAATATGTCATCCGACACATTCAGTGGGTAATCAACTCTGATACTTGTCCTAACTCACTAGGACAAATGGTTTTAGGGTTTGGGATTTGGACTTGAGAATTTATCTCCCTTCTCTTATCATTGAGATAGTCTAATAGGGTACGCTCATCCTGGCAATTTAGGGAAGTCGATACCCGGTACCTGCAACCTCCAAAAAAACCATGCATGTACATACAATATATATATATATATATATATATATATATATATATATATATATATATATATATATATATATATATATATATATATATATATATATATATATATATATATATATATATATAATGTTAAACTAAACAGGCAATGGCAGGAAGTGGTGCATCATGTAGATCCCGACTAAGCAGGTGACTATGACTCCCTTCCTTAACCACATCAAAAATGCCATACAATAAGAAAACACGCACACCATACACATGCAAGTATGGGGTAAGTATCCATAATAAAACACATGAGATAATAAACCATCTAACTAATCATCAGCAGTAACTGAAAACAATATAATGACCATCATACATACATGAAATGTAAAGTCTAAATGATCTCATCATATAACAAATGAATCCATACATAATGTCTGATAGTCTCAAAACAATACCACTAATCCATCAACATAATACTAGTCCATCAAATTCTGATAATAATAGCAACAATGAGTCTAGAAAAGATGTGAACGAGGGTAGGCACTACAATTTGTGATTTTAGATGATGGTATAAAAATGGACCTTGAGAATGTTAAAGAAATTTTGAAATGATGTACACTTGAGAATGTGGGTGAGGTAAGATCATTTTATGGTTTGGATAATTTTTACAGGAAGTTTAAAATGAATAGTAGTTATGTTTGTAATGCTATGATTGAGACAATGAGAGGAGATAAAAAAGAATTCAACTGGAAACATGAGATTGATAACAATTTTTAGACTTTGAAACAAAAGGTTGTTGAGTTGCATGTATTGACTTTTCTTGATTTCAATAAGGTATTTCAAGTTCAATGTGATGCAAATGGTAGTGTAATAGGATTTTTATTCAGTCAAGAAGTTAACCATGTTGCTTTTTTTACTGAGAAGTTGGATGATGATAAAATAAATTATTATGTGTATGATCAAGAGTTTTATGCTATTGTTCAAGCATTGAAGAAGTGCGGACATTATTTGATTCCAAAGAAGTTTGTGTTTTATACTAATCATAAAGCCTTGCAATACTTGGGAAGTCAACATAAGTTGAGTCAAAGACATATGAAGTGGGTGGAGTACTCGTAGAATTTCACATTTGTGATTAAGCTTAAGAGTGGATTCACTAATGGAGTTCTTGATGCATTGAGTAGAAGATGTTCTTTGTTGGCCAAGATGAAGTTTGAATTTGTTGGTATTGATGACATGAAGGAGTTGTATGATATTGATCCTGATTTTTCTGAGATATGGAGAGAGTGCAAAGCACCTATTTTGATAGAACAACCAACTAAGTTTGATGAATATTTTATTCAAGAAGGTATTTTTTTAAAGGGTATTCAGTTGTGTATTCCTAAGAGTTCTATGAGGTTGAATTTGATTAAGGAAAAGCATAGTGGTGGATTGGTTGTACATTTTGGAATTGATAAGACATTGAGTTTGTTGAAAGATGAGTATTATTGGTCACAAATGTATAATGATGTTCAAAATTTTGTAAAGAGTTGTGGATTTTGTCAAGTTGAAAAATCAATAAGTTAGAATATTGGTTTGTATACACCTTTTTCTATTCCTGAGAAACCTTGGAGTGACATCAGTATGGATTTTCTTCCTGGATTGTCTAAGACAATAAAGGGGTATGATTCTATATTTTTGGTTGCAAAAAGATTATTTAAAATTGGTCATTTTATACCTTTTAATATGACATCAAATGACAAGCATGTTGCTGAGATTTTCTTCAAAGATATTGTTAGATTGCATGGATTACCAAGAACTATTATTTTCGACAGAGATAGTAAGTTTGTTGGTTAATTTTGGAAGACTTTGTGGAAGAAGATGGGTACTGAATTGAACTTTAGTTCTATGTTCCATCCATAGATAGATGGATGGATAGAGGTTGTGCATAGAAGCTTGGGTAATTTGATGAGATATTTAGTTGGAGATAAGCCAAGTAATTTAGAGTTGGTATTAAGATAAGCTATGTTTGCATATAATAATTCTATGAATAGGAGTACATGGAAGACACCTTTTGAGGTTGTTACTGGAATGTAGCCTAAGGGTAAAAGGACAAACCTATGTCACCCTTTTGTAAAGGAAAAGGCTAAAAAGAGTATAACTATTCACCTTCAATGACATAAAACTACCATTATTATTTAGAATTTGAAAATGAAATAAACTAATGACATATGTAGAAAAGGATTAAGTTTATGCTTATAAATTTTAATAATTATTTGGAATAAGAATTTTATATTTTCCTAACTTTTATAGATAAATATTTAGTTGTTGAAAAATAGGGGTTTAGTTCCCACCAAAAAATTATATAGAAATAAACTTATTTTCATTTGAACTCAGACTATGTTATAAATAACATATATAGCTAGAACAATAAAAAATTAAAAAATTGACTTTATCCCTATAGTTTCTCTTTTATAATGATTCAAATTTCAACTCATTTGAAATTGGTAGTTTTCATCTCCCACTAGATTTTTTAAAGTAAATCTATTCTAAACAGATGAAGTTTTATACATTTTGGAAGAGGAATCTCTCCTCTAGAGCACCATATAATTTTTAAATTTTTTTGATATAATTAAGAATTTTTAACTTTCTCAAAATTGACGTATTTTCTAGTGTTGAAATATGTGCTTGTAGAATTTTTTAATTACAATATACTATATCTAATTTAAAAACTATAAACTCTATATGAGAATATTCTTGACTTTGAGCTCTATAAAATAGTATTTATATGTTAATAAAAAATATCATAAAAATTAGTAAGAGTTATTGAAATGCCAATTTTGGAAATAATTTTACTTGTTTAATAATTGGATACAAAATAGTATAAAACATGCATTTAATAGACACTTCTAATTGGAAAAGTGTGAGACCATATATAACTTAGCTATAATAAATTTATCTAGATGATATGTTTGGAAAAAAAATTTAAAAATTGGATAGAAATACTCAAATGCAATCATTCTAATAAATAATTATGAAAGGTGACACAACTTTGTACTTTTATCCCTAAAAGGATATCTTATTTAAGGGTTATTGCCAATGAAGAGAAGAGAAGTGTTGCAGGGGAAGTGTTTGCTGATTTTATGAAGTCTTTGCATGAAGAAGTAAAGTTAATGTTGGAACAAAGTAATCTAAAGTATAAGGATAATGCTAATAAGTCTAAAAGAAATCATGTTATTTTTAATTTGGTGATGAGGTGATGGTTCATTTGAAGAAAGGAATATTTCCTATTGGAACATACATTAAGTTGAAGATGAAGAAATTTGACATTTGTAATGCTTATGAAGTTGAGTTGCCTAATAACATAGATATATCTCTAATATTCAATGTTGTTGATCTAGATAAATATTATGATTTAGATGATGAATTTTTTGTATTAGATAATTATCCTAAGAAGCATATTGAAGATGTTGAACGTATATTGTATCAAAAAGTTGGTAAGAGCGGAAGAGGAAAAAATTACTATGAGTATTTGCTAAAATGGAAAAAAAACTAGTTGAAGATGCTACATGGATTTCCTAATATGAGTTGTATTTAGCTCAGGTTGTGACATCTCATTCATTAAGGAGAATCATCAATCATGATTGTCTGATGCAGGAGCATCATGGGTTGCGTTGCTATCCTGCATGTTTGTCGAGTTGCAATGCCTTGCATTGTTAAGTTCCTTCAGTTGTTGAGTTCATAGTTTATGCTTAGTTCCTTTGGTTTCTGAGTTCAGAGTTGATGCTAAATTCATATGGTTGTCGAGTTCATCAAGTTGTAGCATTTTGTGTGGTCCTTTGCTTATCAAGTTGTTTGTGTGTAATTTCTAGTTGGAGCTGACCTTTGCATTTAGTTTTTTGATAGGTATTTTTTGAGAGCCAACTTGTGGCTTGTTTTGGTATTTAATGTAAGCATTTAATTAGTTGGTATTTTCAACAGGCTAACTTGTGGTTGTGTGTGTATTTAAAATGGGTTCTTGGGTAGAGTTTTAGAGAGAATGGTATATGGAAGGAGCACAGGAAGAGCACAAGCAAGTACTATTGTGAAATTTATCCTTGAAGATTGAAGTATGATTGTAATATTGGCCTTAACCCATAAGACCTTACAATTGGACATGTATTTGATATTTTAATGAATCTATAAGGCATTTTGGCTATTCTATCTCCTCTAGTTGTTGTTATTTGTTTGTTTTCCACTATGTTTACTCTTGTAGGTGACCTAAATAGCTAGGTGTGCCTTTGGCCCTAGTTATTTCAACTCACCATGTGTCATCTTCTGATGAAGGGTGCTCCTCTTAATACTATAAACCATATAATAAAAAACAAAGAAATAATAGGAAATGTAAGAACAAAATATGGACTTCTTATTTTCATCACAAATGTAGAATTATAGAACTCACAAGTATAATATGCTAACCCACATTGGCACCTTCATTACAATAATTTGCAAGACAAGCCGCAAACTATAACCTAGAGTTGTCCTAGACAATGTTCTGATCTTTCTTACTACCTATGAAGGTTCTAAACAATGAAACTCAATACCTAGGGCTGACAAACACTAACAATACATATAGAGTTGGCCAAATACATCTTTGACAATTATTTTAGATATTTTAGCTAGCCCAACTTTAGAAGGCCATAACTCTCGAGCTGTTGCTCCAATTGGCTGTCATAAGCATCTTGCAAAAATGTCAGCTCTTGATCTACAAGCTTGAAAGTACACAAGTGGCCTTTCATTGATTTTTCAAACCTCATTTGGGCACTCTAAGGCCTCCAACAGTGAGCCTAAAGATTTTTTTTGTAAATTTTTTCACTAAAAATCTGCAATAACTTCTCCTATAATTAAGATGGAGAAATGATATTTTTAAGGTAGGCTTATAACTTTGAAATGAACCTTCATATAGAAAATAAAAAAATTCTGAGCTTGTATGACAAATTTACTAAAAATAGCAAGCTCCCATAAATAGTAACCACCCTATCTACTAGTTCTATTAAAATAGAAAAAGCTAGAAAGAAAATATTTTTGGATGATGCAAGATTTATCTTACACCCAGGATGCTCTTGCACCATCTTCTCAACCCTGCCTATAGGTTTCTTCATTGCCTCATTTGTGCTTTGTTTATACTTTATCCTTATCTTGGTTTTTTTCCTAAGACATCCCAACCTTGAATTGACACTCCAAATTCTCACACTTACTAAGGTCATATTATTTGACATGTTTGCACCTTCAACCATCACTGATAGCTATCTTTGTTGATCCTCTGAAATCTTCAGTTGACAAATAATCAGATAGGAAACTACTTATATAATTAGCTCCTTCAATATAGCTTAAACATCACTCACCTATGGAGAGTTATAAAAACCTTTTTTTTGTTAATATCATATTTTCTAAACATGCAAACAATCTACATCCATAATTTTTGTTGTTTGGTTTTTTTCCAAAAATAAAGGAAATGAAGATCAAACTCCTAAGCTACTCATAACCTAATTCATTAAAGAGAAAAAAAAGCATCCATAATAGGATCAATATAACCTTCATCATTTAGAAGTGAAACTTATCATTATAATTGTATTCAAAACAATAGAAAATTGTAACGTACCTAAGACTAAGGTGTGCCCCTTTTAATCTTGTAATAATAAAGGACTGTGGTCCCGAGAAAGACTATATGTTTTCTTCTTTTTTCCTTCCTACTAGTGCTTGTTTGAATAGAGATAATTGTATTCTTTTTATTTAATTAATATATTTCATAAGGCTTCAATCATTTACCAATAAAAAAATTAAAATTTGTATTGATATTAAATGTATAAATTGTTTCATTCTATGTATCAGAAAGTTTAAGAGACTTTAACCCCAACATTCTTCCACTTATCAAAGAGTTGAAATAGTTAAAACATTATCATATGTTGAAGGCACTGACGCCCATATAAAAAATACACAACTTGAAATTCTCAATGCTAATTTGATTTGCTAGTTCATATAAAATATTCAATAAAATATCAACCTTATTCATCTCTTCTTTTTCATATTTGATCATAGCACATGAACAAATCAAAAAAATACAATAATACTCTTTTTTTTTGCATAAAAACTAGGATTATTTACTAAGAAAATGACATATAAGATGTCATAGTAGATAGTGATCTAGATCCTAGTCCAAAATTAATAGAATGAAAATTATCCTGAAATATTTATAGCTTTCTTAGTAGGTTCCACGTGCTCTTTATCTATAGTGAATGAAGTGAGTACATCTCTTCGTGTACTCAACTCACTAATAGCATTGGTGATTTCTTTTAGCATATTGATCTAGCTAACAACACCACCAAATATCATAAAAATATATCTAATGGTGGAATTTTTCTCATTGGCATCCAATGAACAATCTAAATCTACATATCCATAAATGCAAAAGCATTGTCAATGTTTAATAGGATAAGTAAAAATAAAAGGAATAATTATAATTATAAATAAAATATATGAATAGTCTTTAATTGCATCTAGATGTAATCTTCATATATTATTCATTAAACGAGCAAGACTCCCACTACATGAAAAATATCTAGCATAGAATAGAATAGACCATACATCAAATGATGTTAACGCACTTGCAAATGTAAATTATATTTTCCTTGCCAAAATAGGAGATTAGAAGAAACACTCATTAAAACATCTTAATGTAATATTGGATCAATTAATTGTCTATAAGTTATTATGATGAATCCCATGAACCTAGAGTACACATTCTATGTCCACCTCATCCAAATCTTTCTACTAGCTTTGTATGTATTGATCTCAATCCCAAAAATATATCTTGTTGCACCTAAGTCTTTCATCTCAAACTATGTTGCTAACTAAGGTTATAAATTTTAAATCATAGTATCACCATTTGAAATAAATGACATATCATCAACATATATAACTATGATGAGATTCTGACTATTTTTCATATTTTTTAATGTGCATAATGGTTATATTTAAATCTCATCAATATCAAAGAAAATACATAGATATCAATATTTTGGTATGACATTCTAGTATATCATTTCAAACCATAGAAATATTTATTAACTTATAGATAAGGTTCTCTTTACTCTTTAAAACAAAATGCTTTAATTGTGACAAAAAAATTTCATCCTTTACTCCTCCAAAGCACTACAAAAATGTTACCATTGCATCCATTTGTTTGACCTCTAATTCATAATATGCTCCAAGTGGTAAAAGGAACAAAATGAATGTCAACTTAGCTATATGAGAGAATATTTCACCATAGTCAATTTCCTCCACTAGAGATTTCCTCATTACAACTTTTCATTCTTTACACTTCTTAGGATTTCCATCTATAGAAGAATTATGATGAAATAATTTTAAAAAAAATTCAAATATTATGATTTTTTTTACTGCATCTAATAATTTTACATAAATGAGCTAATATTTTTCATCTATAAGAGGCTCACAATTAACCATTGTGTTGTGGACTCTTATCCTATATCCACAATAAAATTAGTGACTATAAATAATCTAAATATTTCAAAATATTTTTCATAATGTATTTCATAATATGAAAAAAAATTCATCAAGCTAGTCACTCCAAATGATTATTTGACAATAGATCATATTAAAAATTATTGTAAGCTTTTATCGAACCATCTAATCTATAAAAGCTTAGATTACCAAACAAAAAATAAGATTTTATTTATATCTTTTACAAATATCATGTGTGTGTGTGTGTGTACACATACAAATATACATGTATATGTATGTATATATGTATATGTATGTATGTATATATATGTATGTATGTGTGTGTGTGTGTGTGTGTGTATAAAATTATAGTTCATTTGTAAGATATAAATATGTCAATAATTTAATTTTACACAATTTTTTTTTTGATAAATACATCTAATATATGTTTATATGCAAAGAATTCTTTTCTTTTAAACTATTTACATACAGAAAAATTTTCTATCATTCTCTTGCATCTCCTATCACATATGAGTGCTATAGAGAACATTGGATAAATTGTTGACATTGACATGTTGATAAGTACATCATGTCAAATCTTGTAGCCTTGTTAGGCAAACTAGCTCTAGGAATTAAATCTATCTAATGACTGATTTTCCTTATTGGTGGCAATCCTTCTGGAACATTATCAGAGATGATATCTCCAAACTCACTTAATAAATCTAAAACTTCAAGTTGTATTTCACTACTACCTTCCTTATCTTTTTAAGGAATCAAAGCATAACACATATGCTGATGTTTCATGCCATCCAAAAACTTTCTTCCATCAACAAGACATATCCTAGCACTATTGCATACCTTTTCACCTTCCTTTATCATGGGCTTCAATTTGTGGCAAACTCCATCCTTAAGAGAGTATGTGTTTTCATGACCATCATGTACTGCATACTTATCAAACTGCCATGGTCTTCCTAACAATAGATGGCAGACATCCATTGGAATAATATCACAGAGAACTTCATCGTCGTAACTCCCAATTTTGAACTTCACTAAACATTGTTAACTTACCAGGACCTTATGATCATCCTTCACCCAAGCAATCCGATAGGGCTAGGGGTGTTTCTCCCTCTTGAGCTTCAACTTAGAAACCATCTCCTCTGAAACCAAGTTGTCAGTGCTACCACCATCAATGATCACATCACAATATTTATCCTCACACTTGCACCTAGTATGAAATAGACTCCTCCTTTATCCTAGTTCAATATCACCACTTAGCAGGACCCTTTCATTTACTAAAGTCTCTCCTCTTTTTGCATCCTCTAAATGTGATGACTGAGCATCCTCATCCACATGAGCAACCCTAGCTTGACCCTTAGCTCTCCTATCTATCTTTCCTTGTCATTGAGGGCATTTAAAGGCATGATGAACTTTTTCATTGCAATGGAAATAGGTACCACAAAAAGCTCCTCTTCCTAAACCCTGTCCATGTCCTCTACCTCTTCCTCTCTGATCTCCAAAGTCTTAATCATGGGAGTGGTTGAAACCTTCATTCCTCTGGTTCTTGCTAGTACCCAAATCTTCATTTTTCTTTTGGGTCTCGTTTTAGCCTCGAGATGACCTACCACTACCCCTTCCTCTGTGATCGTGCCCTCTTTTTCTCCCTTCAAACCTTTTATTTAGCTTCTCTTCAACTTGCAAGGAAAATTGGTATGCCTCTTCAACATTGGTCATTCTTACCGGACTTAATTCTTCATAGATGCTAGGTTGCAACCCATTGATATAACAAGAAACCTTCTCCTTATTTGCTTCTGCATGCCCTATTCTAATTAGAAGTCAATAAAACTCCTCCATATATTCCTAGACTAATTTTCTTGCTTTCTTTAACCCATGCATCTTCTTAAACAAATCAAGCTCATAGTCAATAGGAATGAACTGCTTCTTTAGTTTGTCCACCATGCAATCCCACCTTGTGATCTTCTCCTTTCCTCTTCTATTTCTTTCCAATTGAACCTTTTGCCACCAAATTTTGGCATGGCCTTTTAGTTTGGCCTTTGCAAACTTAACCCTATCTGGGTCCTGATATACTCACACTCAAAGTACTCCTCTAGTTCATTGATCCAACAATCAGCTCATCTAGTTTCAGATTTTCTAAAAATACACCCACATCAATTGTAGGTCTTTTTCCAAACTTAGTAATGGCCCTAAAAAGTCTCTCTTTTTCCTGATTCAAAATGTCCCCTTCAACTTCCCCTTCATGTCCAATGTCTTCTTCTTCATTGTTGTCCTCACTTTTGTCCAATTTTCTAGGTTCCATGATTTCCTATTAATAATTGACTTTATAATTAAGTTTTGTAATCATGCAATGTGACCTAAATATAATATCATATGATATTATTCAACTATGTAGTATGAATGCATCACATAAATTGTTTTAGCACTTTTACACTTGGATTTCTTTCCTAGTTTGTTAGTGTTAAGGGCTAAGATTATCTAGAAGAATCCAAAGAAGAGACTTCCTATAACCTTCCATTATACAATTCAAATTAGATGTAGAAAATTCTAGGATATATAATATTCTAGAAAAGGAGTTTCTAGATTTTTGTATCATATGTATAAATATGTGATGTGCACATACAAGTTGTGCATTGTTAGAAGACATTTGAAGGTAAAATGTATGTAAGCAAGCTACATTACAACAGTTATTACTTTGGTTTTGATGTTGTTCATTGTCTATTTTAACATGGTATTAGAGCTTAGGCTCAGCTAGAAATAGATTTCTATTTGGTTTAGCTAGAGATTCAACTAGAAATATCTCTAGAGAGATTTGGTGCAGGAAATACATTGTTGGAAGTGGTTTGTTTGCAAGGCTAATTTTTTTGCTAACATGGGCTCTTCAAATGAAATTTTGCCTATATTGATGGAAGTGGTTTTGTAGATTGGAAGATTGTAGTCAAGAATGCTTTGAGAGGAAAGGCCTTATGGAGAATAGTGAATAAGTAGATTGGAGAACCCCAAACCAATAAAGAAAAAGAGAATTGGAGATGCTAGTTGTAGCAAGCTAGAGTTATTATTGGTAAAGCTTTAAGACCCAATCTCAATAGAAGGTCTGTTAGTATTGATGATCCAATAGTGATGTGGGATACTTTAGAAAAAAATTATAAAGATGTTGATATTTCTAGCACATTCAACATAGACAAAAAATTGGTGAACTTGGATCCATGCTATTTTGAAAAGATGACTGATTATTTCAATAAAGTTACTTTTTTAAATGCCCAACTAAAGAAAATAGGTGTTGAATATGCAAAGAAATATTTTCAGTTGCTTGCAATTGTTCAATGTAAGCTTTCCCAGCCATACAAGGTATTTAAGGAATCAAGGAAAATGATTATTCAGCCAAATCCTAATACTCAACAAACTTTTGATCAATTTTGTAAGTTTGTTATAGATGAAGAAGCCCAACTTATTGAAAAAGGGTATATTAAGAAAAATCATGCATATGCAACTAGAAGTAAGTATGCTACAAATGATGGAAAGAAGAATTGGAGAGGATATAATGAATTTCAGAATAATGAGAGTTCTAACCATTTTTTTATAGAAATGATGGTGCAGAGAAACAAGGTGGAAGAAAACCCATTGTTTGCAAGTATTGTAGTGGTGAAAATCACATGGAGAAATTCTATTTGAAAAAGAAGGACAATGAAAGGCAGCAAAACAAGCCCAAGCAAGGAAAGCTTAAGGATGGCAAGAAGGATAGATACAACTTTCTCTCCATCTCCCAAAATGAGAAGATACAACAAGTAAGGAGGTAACTGCTACACCTAAAGTAAAATCTAATGTTAAGGGGGAGTACTTTGCTTCAGATTCTATTAAAGAATGGATTTTAGATTCAAGTGCATCATTTCACATGAGTGGGGACAGATCTTTGCTTATTGATTTTAATGAAGGAAAGAATTCATATCAAGAAATTACTATTGGAAATAAAAAGAAACTATTGGTTATAGGTATAGGAACTTTTAATGTAACAAATGGGTTTTTGAAACATGTTTTTGATGGAGACACAACCCAACTATAGTATGGACACAAAAAGAAAGGGAAAACTTTATTAACTATGAAAATATGCCAATAAACTTAATGCAGAGAAAATAGACTCCAAAACATGCCCTATGGGCTTACAATAGTATAAATCTCTAGATAATTTCTTCTCTCAGTACCTCCTCTCAAACTCCACTCTGGACTACCTCTTACAATGCCAGAAATGTCCTTAAATAGACCCCCAAAGGTTAAGGATTAGGAATATATTCTAGAAAGTTCTAGTTGGCATCCACCACCAAAACAGAAGGTTCCAAAAGTCACATTAGAAGTCAGCGCAAAATTAGAAGAATCTAGAAATGGTAGCCAAACTTCTAGGAGGCATAACTTTTGAACTATAGCTTTGATTGACACATTTTTTACATTTTCGGAAAGCTCTTGAAGTGCTGTATAGCCATATGGAAAATATTTGCTTTTTCCTCATTTTTCAAGCCCATACAAGGTCATTTTGTGCCTCAAACCTAACTTTGAAGCATTCTTAAGAGGTCTCCAGAAATCAAAAAATTGCAATAACTTTCTAACCATGGGGCCTTTTGACCTTATTCTTTTTCTAGAATGTTCTAAATTATAATTACCATCATCCCTCCAAATTGCACCTTCTAACTCACCAAAATTATGGCTTAATTACATAGTCCTATTTTTTTGGCATTTACATGTATCAGAAGGTGCTTAAAAACTCTAACTCAGAACACTAATAGTGGAACTGTGAGAGTTGGAACCTTTATTTGACCCAAATGGGTACCCAGAAATGAAAACACATGAAACAAAAACTAAGTCTAGGTATATTTTTTTTGGTGACACAAGATTTCCCTTATACCTTTGGATGCTCCTGCATCAGTTTTATTGGTTGAAGGATTAGGGGTGAATCTCATTTGAGTATACAAAATAGTTCAAGCTGGATATGAGTTTTTTATTACTACTAATCAAGTCATTGTTAGATATAGAAAAGACCTAATCAGTATAATTTACATTGGTAGAGTTGATCATGAAGAAAGTCTTTTTAAATTTGTGGGATTTTCTAATGAAGAATTTAAACACTCTCATGCTTATATTGCTCAAATTGATTATATATTAAAACTTTGGCATGCTAGACTTGGACATATTAATTATATGAAATTGTAAGATATGGCTAGAGGGTTAACAAAAATCTCACCATCTGAAGGAGTCTGCAAAGGATGTGTGCTAAGGAAACACCACTGAGATCCTTTCAATTTAGTTTAAGCATGGAGAATCAATCATCCATTACTCCAACTCATTCATAGTGATTTATGTGAACTAGGCTATCCCTCACTTCCAGGTGCTAGGTATCTCCTCACTTTTATTGATGATTATAGTAGGAGAGTATGGGTTTATTTCATTGAAAGAATGAATGAGGTACTTTAATTTTTCCAAAAATTTAAGGCTTTAGTTGAGAATCAATGTGGGAAAAGAATTAAATGCTTAAGAATAGATAATGAGGGTGAGTATTTTAACTATGCATTTGAGTCATTTTGTGTGAATTGTGGAATTAAAATGCAAAATATAGTACCATATACTCCTCAAAAAAATGGGGTGGTTGAACGAATGAATAGAACTCTTCTAGAAATGGCTCATTGTATGTTGCATTTTAAAAGTTTACATAATAAATTCTGGGGTTTGGTTGTTTCTTGTGCTACATTTATTGTGAATAGAGTTCCAACTAAAGCCCTCACAAATATCACCCCTAAAGAAGCTTGGAGTGGTAGAAAACCCCACATTGGTTATTTTAAAGTATTTGCATGTATTTCTTGGATACATATCCCTAATGAAAAGAGGAAAATGTTAGAACTAAAGAGTCACAAGTGTTTTTTTATGGGTTATAGTGAAGAATCAAAGGCTTATAGACTATATGATTTGACAAAAAATAAGGTATTTGTTAGTAGAGATGTAAATTTTGATGAGCATCTACAACTTACAACAACAATTGCTTCTCCTATTATCTAAAAAAGAAGACTGTATTGATGAGGATCATGTATGCATT
Source organism: Cupressus sempervirens (assembly GCA_028749045.1). NCBI lineage: Eukaryota > Viridiplantae > Streptophyta > Pinopsida > Cupressales > Cupressaceae > Cupressus > Cupressus sempervirens. The sequence goes on along the minus strand of CM053790.1, from coordinate 139,357,163 downwards.
GTTGATACAAATGAAAATACTAATGATTTTGATCAACCATTATCTTTAGGTAGTGATAATGAAGAAGATGTTTCTCCAGCTAGAAAAAAGACAAGAAGTGTTGAAGAAATCTATAGGCAAGGCTCAAAAATCCAAGGAAGGAATGGTTGTGCTCTCATGGCCAAACCATTACAAGAAAATGATCCAAAATCCTATAAGGAAGCTCAAGGGAAGAAAGAATGGGAACAAGCCATGAAAGAAGAATATAATGCATTAATGGAAAATAAAACTTGAGAATTTGTACCTCAATCCCAAGGCAAGAATGTTATTGGTCACAAGTGGGTCTACAAAACAAAATTTATATCTAATGGTGATATAGAGAAATTCAAGGCTAGATTGGTTGCTAAAGAATTTAATAAAAAAGAGGGTGTTGATTATGAAGAAACATTTGATACTATCATTAAAATGAATACAATTTGAGTTATTTTATCTTTGGCTGCAACTCTTGGTGGCATGTTCATCAAATGGATGTAAAAAATGCTTTCTTAAATAGAGATTTATATGAAGAAATCTATATGGATCAACCTCTAGGTTTTATAGATCAACAACATCCTAATCATGTTTTTAGATTAAAGAAGTCACTCTATGGACTTAAGCAAGCACCAAGAGCATGGAATGAGAAGATTGACAGGTATTTTTAGCTTCATGGGTTTAAAAAATGTAAAATAGATCCAAATATTTATGTGAAGAAGGTGAAAGATGGCATCATCATTGTAATAGTTTATGTAGATGATTTACTTATTGCTCGACCAAATATTAGTTTAATCAATGATTTGAAAACAGATCTCAAAGGGACATTCTATATGACTGGTTGGGTGAACTAACGTATTTTCTTGGATTGCAAATTAGTAGGCTTCATGATGGGTTGTTCATCTCTCAAATAAATATGTTTTGGATCTTTTAGAGAAATTTAAAATTCTTGATTGCAAGCTAGCACCTACTCCTTTCCCATATAAGGTCAAGCTTACTAAGGAATGCACCTCCAAGAAAGCAGATCCTACTCTATATTGACAACTTGTTGGTAGCTTGGTTTATCTAACTCATTCTAGACCAAACATTTGTTTTGCAGTCAATATGATATCTCAATTTATGCAAGAACCTAAAGAATTTCATTGGATGGCTACAAAGATAATTTTGTGATATGTTCATGGACCAATGTACTATGGCATACATTACAATTATAAGTCCCCAATTTCTTTTCATGGCTTTACAAATTCAAACTAGGGTGGTGATATTGATGATATAAAATCTACTAGAGGCTATATTTTTCATCATGGATCAAATCCAATCACATGGAGAAGCAAAAAAAAGCGACTACATCACTATCTTCATGTGAAGCAGAATAGAGAGTAGCAAAAGAAGCAAGAAAAGAAGTAGTTTGGCTTTAACATCTTTTATGTGACTTGGCTTTGAACAAAGTTTAGATACTACTTTTTATTGTGATAATCAAAGTGCTATACACGTTACAAGCAATCTTGTTTTTCATGCTAAAACAAAACACATTGAAATTGATGTTCACTATATCAGGGATCTTGTTCAAGAACCTATTGTCAATCTTCAGTTTTGTCCAAGTGAAAATCAAATAGCAAATATATTTACTAAGACTACGCTTGAGGCTAAATTTCTCAAGATATAGAGTATGTTCAATATGATTGAGGTGAAAATTAAGGGGTGATAGTCATATAATGTTCCCCTCTTCCCCTCTCTTCTGTATTTTTTTTGTAGCCAATCTTAAGGGGTAATGTTGAGGGCTAACATTTTCTAGAAGAATTTAGAGAAGAAGCTTCCTAGAACCTTCCATTATATAATCCAAATCAGATGTAGAACATTCTAAGATATAGAATACTCTAGAAAAGGAGTTTCTAGATTTTGGTATTACATGTATAAATATGTGATATGCACATACAAGTTATGTATTGTTAGAAGACATTTGAAGGTTTGATATGTAAGAATGCTAGATTAATATTTTATCAGTTATATATCTCAATTTTTCTCTACTTTCTCCATTTCAATAGTTATTACTTTGGTTTTTATGTTGTTCATGGCATGTTTTAATAGTTAGATCTGTTACATTCAACTTGTGAGACAAAAGCATGTACAATCTATTAAAGTAAAATTATGCTACCAAGAAAATCATTCCAAATTTAGAGCACAAGTATCTTAGCATAGATTTAGTTTAGGGATACTCTAATTAGGTTGGTTGAGAATAGAATACGAACTTAAAAATTTTAGGCTTAGTTTTAGAAAAACACATAGAGATTATGAATGAAATAAATAATGATGGTCATCACTACAGTCAAGTGGGTTCTAGGGGGAAGATTTTTTAGACTTTAAAGATAGATACAATTTGAATATTGATATACTATCTCATTTTGTAGCACTTTTAGATTTAAGTGAACTCAAGCCCACTATTGCTGAGCTCAAAAGAGCTTTATTTGGGGGATGATTACATGGGTCACAAAATTGAGAGACTTTGCACATAGAGATGATATTCTATCATGGCCCTTATTTTTGTCAAATTTTAGAACTTCCTCTTTTCTTTGGCAGAATGAGTGATCCACTCCTATTTCTTCATTCCTAGAAAAAGTGATGGGTGTTGAGCCCATTTACCATGTGACATATTGGAGTAAACTTAAAGCCATGGTATATCCTCATTTCTCTACAAAAGAAAGTGTGAAGAGTGAGGAGATCAAGGAGGATGCTTCCTCTAAAGGAATGATTTCCCATTCCTTTTCCCTATTTTCTTTCTCATCTATTTTTTTTAAAGCTTTGGGATAGGGGTATGTGCAAGATCATGGTAAACCAAACTATGCTCTTAAGTGGCAATAAAAAATTAGCAAATCAGGGTTATGTCATCTTGACATGCAATTTTCTACTTGTTATAAACTTTATATAAAAAATTTGAGAGCAAAGAATCTCTAGGAAATTTCATTTAGTTTCTAAACTACTAGGCCTAATCTAAAAATAAATAAAAATTGTTTGGTCAAAATTATGAATGTTAATGTAATAGTTTAAAAATTTTAGGGCAAAAATAAGAAGTAGACATATGTCGGACCACCTTAATCAAAGTCAAATTATAATATTTTTTAATAATATTCTAGATATAAGAAGTAGACTCATGCCTAGAGGTGATACATACTTTTGGGTGTTTTTATTCTAAATGAATAATTAATCATTAATTTTCTACTTTAGTATTTTTGGAGTGAAAAAACTCTCGTGTCTGACCACCTTAACCAATTAAACAATATAACAAAGTTTATTTTTTCTTTTCTTCCCTTATAGTAGAAGAAACATCAAATGTGGTGCATTTTTTGGATTTTAAAAATGTTGTACCATTTGAAAGTTATAGTTGTTTTTCAAGTAGTGTTTCAATCAACACTTTATACATAACATCATTAGAAAATAAGTAGTAATTACTTACTAAATTTATAATTTGACAAACCTTATATTTATGGAAAGCTAAGAATATTCTTAAGAAACCCTTTTCATTTCATTAAATTTTGGTGAAAAAAAGTTGTCAGCTACATGTTTTAAGTAAAGGTTGGTATCAAAATATATAATAGGCCTTATAAAGGTATTAATTTTTATATTTTTAGTATCAAGATGGGTGGGAAAAAATTTGGAATATATTTTGAAATTCTTTGAGGCATTTCAGAACTACATATATGTTAGATCGTCATGTTTTGGTACACCATGATCCTTCACATACCCATAGTAGTTTTTACTTTTTGGTTGACCCAATTAAATTTATTCAAATTCATGTACTGGCATGAAAAGTATAACCTTTATACTGAGGAAATAGGGATAGGGAGAATGGGTCAAATCACACCTCCCCTCTCACAATTACACTTTTGGAAGGAACATGCCCCACTAAGCACAATAAAAGACTCAAGCACTAAGTGGGATAGTAATCCTTCACTAAACATATAATGATAAAAATGAAAAAGATGGGAACATTTAATGTAAATGATAAATTCTAGAAAATCTACTAAAAACATAGAAATATCAGACTAATAGGGATGACAAGAAATTGAAATGTACAAAAATAGAAGCTAGAATGATGATTTAATGTATGGTTGAAATATATGAACAAAGTATAGGGTATATAATAGTTTTAATCTTAGTTGTTAGATTTGTCCTAGACTAACCATGTACAAATTTAGATATGATCCATATCTAGATTCATGCTTAGGTCCTTAAGAATCCAAGCAAGATCCTTGATTCTGCATGTGGATCCATCAGGATCCATAGGTAGAATCAAGGATCCTACCCAAATCCTCAAGGATCCAAGCCAAAGTCTAAGGTTCCATAAGAAGAATCAAGGATCCAAGCCACAACTTGAGGATCCTCAAGGATCATAATTTCCTTTTGTAATTCAGCAATTCAATGTGAAATGTGTTGATTTTCTTTATAATCATGAAAATAAATCAATTATCAATTATATTAGACACGTAGATTCATACCATGAAATGATTTAGTTTTAGAATTGTGTATATAATATATTTCTCTCATTTTTAGTATTTCTAGATAAATATATATTTATATGTATACACACACATATCCTCCATGAATCATAATTGGGGGAAAAATATTGAATCCACAGATCTGATTCACGTGCTTGAATCGAATTTGTTTCATGAATCAACAACTTTTTTTTAATGATTTGTACTTGGGTTTGGAAATCTATATATTGTGTTTTTTATTGGACTTTTTGAAAATCTTTTGATAGTTTTTTATCTTTTCATTTTTATCTTAAGTAAATTTGTACAACATATTCCAATACATAGAAGAATGATAAAAAAATTATCTAACATTATTTTCTATTGTAAAACTGATGTAGGAGAATCTTGGGTTTAGAGAATCTTGCATCAACAAAACTATTTTATATTAGTATTTATCTTATTTTCTCAATTGAGAGATCAAGTTAGTGTTTGAGTTATCTTGCACGATGAGCCAAATCTTACTCTAAACCTATCTTGGATCATATTACTAGATTCATAACTTATTTGAATAAATTTTTTTAGGATTAACCTTAGATAGAAATAACAATTACATGCAAATATAACCAATATCATAAAATAATAGATCATACAGAAGAGAACACAAGATAGAAAGATATAATGTGGTTCAACCGATCCCTAGGCTGCGTCCACCAACAATAAGTCCAATATTATTATTATCTAGTAATTACAATATTCAATCCCTTATAGCTCAATACCACCACAAGAAGCTACAATATCACCATAGATAATGAAATCCCTAACCCTCGGCCTTTTTATACAAGCTTTTTCTGCTTACAAAATTAGGGTTAGATTAAGTTGTCCAATAGAAAAATAATAGTCAATGCCTGTTACAATATAAATTTATTTTTGTCTTTGGGGATGTTGCCCTCAAAAACCCCCTATGGGAGCATCGCCCCTTGACCCCACCTTTTACTATGCCAGGGAGTGCACCTAGAGCACTACCTCAGGATCTTGTCGTAGAAATAATCTAAGAAAAAATAATGTCGAATAAATCTTTGAGTCTGATTATGCTCCACATCACAATAATCTCCCACTTGGAGACTGATCAAAGTCCACACTAATAACCTCCCACTTGGAGAATAGTCATAGCACTACTAAACCTATAGCTCCACTAGAATATCAAACTATCTTGGACTCTATTGTTCTTTTATTCTGTTCAGTCTAGAAGATGAATTGAAATTGAAGAGGAGTTAAGTTTCTCCCTTGTTACTCTCTTGGTAAACATATTTGATGGATTATCATCTATATGTATCTTCTCCAGCTTTAACTATCCATCATCCAAAACTAACCAAATGAAATGGTACCACAGCTGTATGTGTTTTGTCTTTGAATGCAAAGCAGAATTTTTCTCAAGATTAATGGCACTCTGAATATTTGTGAACAAATAATTATCCCTCTATGGGTGTCCCAATTCTTCCATAAAGAATTGAAGCCATATCATATCCTTGGCTACCTCTGTAGTAGAAAGATACCCTATCTCTATAGTGAATAAATCATTAACCTTTTGTAATTGAGAAACCTAGCTCACTACTGCCCCACCAATAGTAAATATGTAACCTATAGTACTCCAGCTAGTATCAATATCCCCTACCAAATCCAAGTCAACATAGCCCTATAAATCAATAGTAGAGCTCCCAAAATGTAAAAGATTACTGAATTTTCCTCTCAAATATTTTATAATCCATTTCATTGAATTCTAATGCTCAATTCCTAGTTGACTCATATACCTGCTAACAACTCCCCCTACATGTGCAATATCTAACCTAGTACATACCATAGCATACATCAAGATTCCTATAGCTGAAGCATAAGGTACCTTGGACATCTTAGCCTCCTCTCCGTGTGTCTTTGGACACATCTCCTTAGTTAATTTCAAATGATCAAGTAATGATGTACTAACAACTTTAGCATTCTCCATAGAGAAATGTTGTAGCACCTTCACAATATAATCAACCTAAGATAATGTCAATTTTTTATTTTTCCTATCTCTCCAAGTTTTCATACCAAGGATTTTCTTTGCTACCCCTAAATCCTTCATAGCAAATGAATGTGCTAAGTGTTATTTTAAACCCTTAATGTGATCCCTGTTAGACCCAGCTACAAGCATATCATCAACATATAAATATAAAATAGTGTAGTTGTCATCATCTAACCTTTTAAAGTAAACACAATAATTTGAATGACACCTGCTATATCCATGCTCATGCATAAAACTATCAAATTTTAGATACCATTATTGAGGTGCTTTCTTCAAGCCGTATAAATGTTTCTTCAATCTACACATGAGATTATCCTTACCTTAGACCTCAAATCATTTTGATTTTGCCATATCTATAATTACACACACACACACACACACACACACACACACACACATACTTATATGTACATATATATGTATATATATGTACATATATATGTATATATGTATAGATATATATATGTGTGTGTGTGTGTGTGCACATATACTTATATGTACATATGTATAGATATGTGTGTGTGTGTGTGTGTGTGTGTGTGTGTGTGTGTGTGTGTAGACACACACACACACACACACATATATGTATAACTATATGTATACATATATGTATATGGGTAAGTGCACCAAGTTGTGGTGCCAAAAGAGGGGTATAAGTGGACACCTTTTTTCTAACATCAGCAATTTTTTAACTTCAACAAGAATTTGAAGATAGTTACACTCAAAATTTTAAGATATGAAAAAAATAAAAGTAGTAGTCCTTTGAATCTAGTTTTTAAACTACTAATTTTTTTTCAAAATGGTTTAGTTTTAGGTCCTCAAAAAAGGCAGCCACAAAAAGTGGTATTGTTTATTCCAAAAAAACATAACATAGTACAAAGTGTGGCTCCCCTAAAATTTTAACTTTTTTTTTGAAATTATTTAATTGCTTTGGTCAAAGTTACCTAACACTATGTAGTTTATCCTAGATTTTTTGTGTAATTTTATAATGTGTATTTTTAAAATATTTTTTTAATTAGACACATCGCAAAAATATGAAATATCTCTATGCTTCCCATAGAAATGATTGAAAACTAATCTAAAATCAATACTTCTTTTTTTCAAAGTGTGTAGAATGGAGTTAGTTTCTAAAAAACTAAGTTGTTGCAAAATTTGATGAATGACCTAAAATCTACAACCCAATTAGTACATGTTGGTTATGACAAAAAATGGACACACATTTAGAAGAAATTATAGTTGAAAGGCTTGAAATGGTTTAAATAAAAAATAAATTATATGGTTATATAGCTAACACAAAGACGTACAATGTCATGTAACCTAATTTTATCGATGCTCAACCACGAGGAAACTTGAAGGAGAGCACACAACAAAAGTCAATCATTTTTTATATGTTTGCAACAAAATACGTCTTAGACTAGTTTATAGACTCCAAACCTTTGGGTTGAATCCCCAAGGTAAAACCAAGCCTTAGGCTTGGTAGAATGCAAATCTTTAAATAGTGTGTGTGCCCTATAGCACATGCACACTCGATATTCAAATCTTTTTAAAATTTGACTCTTAATAGAATGTGCGAGCTTTAGTGTATACACACTTTAGTGCACATGCACTATTAAGACCTAAATAGTGCATAGAGAGGGAAGGAGAGAGGAGAGGGGGGATGGGTGCAGGGTATACTTTAAGAAACCCCTCCTTTAGAAAAGGTGTAAAAAATTGGCGAAAGGTGTAAAACACCTGACAAAAAAATTTATTTTTTGTGGTGAAAAAAATAGTTTACAAAGAAAAAATAATAATCTCCATTGGAGAATCATTCATAGTCTCTCAAACAATGTGTAAAATCTCGGCGAATTGTTTTATTTTAAAACCACAAAAAAATTATACATTGGCGAACAAAAAATAATAATCACATTAAAATTTTAAGTTTTTGGGCGAATCAATTCATTGTATTCAAGGTTAAAAAAAACATATGCGAAGTCGATGGCATCGGAGGTTCGCAAAGGGTCTCATCAGTTTGAACTTTTATGTTACGAAGTCACGAAAAGGAAATCGCATCATCGGAAGTTTTATTCAGGAAGTTAGTCTGTTGGTTGCGAGACCACGAAATGTAAATTCAAGCAATTTTCACATGTTCGTAGCAGTTAAAGGGCAAGGACTTCTGCCAGTCGCAAAAAGGGAGATCTCAAGGTTAGAGGTTTTATGTAGGCAGTTGGTCTATTGGTTGCAAGACCATAAAATGTTAATTCAAGTAGTTTTCTCATGTTCACAGCTGTGAAAGGGGAAAGATATGTGATCCTGCGAAGTCATGAAAGGTTAAGATGAAGCAGTGTTCGCCACTTCGCACCGGTTAGAAGGAAATGGGTTTTCACAACTATGACAATGCAATGTGAAACGTGTTAAGTTCTAAAGCTGCGACAGAAGGGGAATCTCATTAGAACAGGATATAAGGCTAATTGCAAGGTCACGAGGATAAAGCAAATATTTGATTTAACTATTGCGATAGCCCGAGAAAAGAAAAAGAAGGGTTTCATAGTTTCGCAAAAAGATTTCAAGGTTAAGTTGAACCGATTGCGACAGAGCGTAGAACGAAGGGTTTCTCAACTCATAAGATTGTACAATTGTCAATGATAATGTATTTTTGAAGCTTGAAATTTTGAAAGTACAAAAGATCAAGTTTTCAAATCTATTATCTGATTCCAGATAGCTGATGAGTTGATCGATAATAAAGGCAGTAGTTACTGTTGGTAGTGATCGATAATATATATCCATGCACATGCAAGCTTTCAAACTTTAAAGCCATTAAAATTTAACAATTTAATGCCATGGCCCATCAGGAAGTTGCAAAAAACTAGAATTCTCAGGTATCTACAGCTAACAGAGCAAAAAGATTCAAGAATTTGCAGTAAGATTAGAATGGCACAAGAAGAATCATCAGTAAAGAAGGGCACTGGAGAGGGCAGCAAGGTTTCATTATCTGCCAAATTTGCAGAAGAATGGTTGAAGATTCTCCCTAAATCTTCCAATTCTCAAAGTGTTAATGTCCACGCGTTTAGAGATGCTTACAGCTTCTGTAGAGATGCTCAAGTACCGTACACCAATGGAATTGAATTGTTCTTGTACTTTTACAAGAATAGGGTGCAGAAGGTTCCCATCTCAAATCCATGGATGAGGAACTTGGGAAAGTTGATAATGATGGAGGTATACGTGGATGTTCACCTTATCAAGGCATTGGTAAATGCATATAATCCAACCACTCGATCCTTTCATAGAAAGGATATGAGCGTTCTCTATACGTTAAGTAAGGATGATTTTGTTGAAGCATTTGATTTGTAGGGTCCCATGTCAGTTCCTATTAACCTGGAAAAATTGGCAGTAGCATTTGAGAAACAGAGAGATTTCTATACAACACATACAATGTTGCGACATATCCTGAGGGAGAATCAAAACAAGATGAAAGGAGAATTCCCGAAAATGGTTACTGATTTTATACCCTTTTCATATTTGTGTGCATACTTTCAGAATTCCTAAAAATGGTTACTAATTTTGTTGCAACTATTCATAGGATGTTAGGTTCAAAATTGGAAAGATTACCTAGGTTAATCAGGAAGATTGTTAGACCAACTTTGTGTTTTGATGATGAGGGACCAATTGATCATGATTGGGGAAGTGGCTTTTTGTTAGCAAACTGTACATTGATTAGAATTTTTGGTTGTTCCCAACCCCCTCATTTCTTGCAAAGATATGTACCAGAGAGGGTTGGTGTAGTGGAAATTTTCTAGTAGTTGTTATCCATGAATAGAGAATATCTAGGGCCAACCATTAAAAAGGGGTCTTTTGTGTGTAGAAATTTCAAAGTAGGGGATTTTGAAATTGGTAAAGAGGCCATTGAGGAAGTTGATGCCTTCCTAAGAGAGTTAAATTTCCCCACTGCCCCCACTAGGGTTTATGACCCATATAACATTGTTACAAGTGCTCTTAAACAAATGAGGGGTTATAATGTCGTCATTGGAAGGAAAATTTGGGAAGAGGATGTCATTAGGGATGTATTGTATGAAGATGTCTGTGCTGATAGGATGCAGAAGTGGAGAGAAATCCTCTCAGTAGAGGAAGAAATGAAGAAAGTAGATCCTAATTTCTAGGGCTTCTATTCTGATTTACCCTATTTTAAACAAATTGATAAGTGTATTGAGGAGTTTGATAACATTATGGATCAAGCTCCTCTAAATGCAAGAGATAGGGTAAACCCTTCTTCTCCAGAGGCAGATGTTGTATTGGAAATTAGTGACGAAGAAGATCAGCCTGGCCCTTCAGACTGGGATAAAAGGGGCAAGAAGAAACAAAAATTGATTGAGGTTCCAGAAAAGGCTAGAGAGAAAGCCTTACAAGTGCTTCCAAAAGGAACTAGGTATTTTGATGATGCCAGAAAAAAGTTCTTAATTGATCAAGCTATTGAAGAGGAGATGAGACCCAGTAGTTTAGAACTGCAGTCCATGATGCTGGATGATAGAATTATACAGGCTCAAGAATTCATGAAGGATGATGATTTTATCAAGAGTGAAGAATTCAAAAGTTTTCTATATAAACTCAAACAGAATGAACTTTCTTTGCATGTAAAACCTGGAGACACAGATGAAAAAGTGACTGAAATGGTGCAGAAGCTCCAAGCCTATGATCCTAACAGTGAAAGCCTCACTGTAGAGGAGGCTAGGGAATTGGTACAAAGGAGTGGTATTATAGTTTTCCCAGGATGGGATATTAGTTCATCATTTCTACTTGATCAAATGAGGAGACAAGAAAAATCAATCTCTTATGAGGAGATTAATCCATTTGGTGAATTGTAGGGGGCAGGATTTAATATAGATACTAAGATAATGGCCATTTGGAGTGTAGCTCCAGAATCACAGAAGCCTACCCTAATGGAAATTAAAGAGACACTGGCAGGTAATGCAATTTTTTGGAATGCACATTCAACTTCTTCAGATCAAATTTATAACCTCCAAAACACTGCTGCTATGCTAGGCAAGAACAAGATTGATATTCTTCAAGAACAATTGGTGCAGACATATGAAAAGTACCTTGACGCCAGGAAGAAGTATGAAGAGGAAATGAGAAAAACATATGTTCTGCAACATGCTTTGGAGGAATCAAAAAAGGAGAATGAAGATTTGAAAAGAGAAGAAAGGTCACTAAGAGTAAGGGAGGTACAAGACCAAAATATTCAAACTGACCAAATAGCAGAAGAACCACATCCAGTAACACATATGGATGTGCATGAGTTTGAGATTAGCAATGATGCAAAGATCAGGACAATGAAACAATTTTTGATTCATAGAATCACTGCTTTAAAGAGAGCCTCTGTAAATGTACATAGTATGTACATTACTCTACAGAGTAATGAATACCAATGTTCTAAGGCTTTATCACTATTATCTCCATTGTATGCCTAGTGGGGGCCATACATTCAATTCTTTGATAGGTTAGTTCCTTTACTCACACAAAAAAAGGAACTACCTAAGGAGATCATTGTTCCTATAAGGAAAATGATACATCAAGTTAAATAATTGAATTCATTCTTCATTGGTAAGATCGAAGCAATAAGGGGAAAATTGAAAAGCATAGCATTGGGTACCCTAGATTTCATTCCAACAATTTTGAACAATGAAGGGTATGTCAAATCTTGGCAAGAGTGGTCTGAATCTTTTGATCTAATATTAGACCATCCAAGATTTATAGCATTTTCAAGAGGTGAATCAAGTGATCAAGTTGTATATGATATGATTGATATGACATAAAAAATTGAAGCAGATATGAACAAAATTAGTGGAGAGGGTAAAGCCATCACAGATGCAAAATGGACTAAAAACATCAGTGAATTAGAGGCAATTAGAAATACAACATGGCCTATTGTGGATATAGATATTGCCATTTGGGAGGTTATAGCAGATATCAAAGCAATCCCTTCAGTAGAAGATGATTAGCACAAAAGATGGTGGCCCCGAGGAATCAATTGGAGGACAAGTGTTGCAGAAGAATATCAAAGAGAAGTTGTTCATCATAACAGATTACCTTACCTTTGTGGTACATCCGCTGTGGGTAATGCTGCAGTTAGAACTGGAAGACAAGCTTAATGATCACTTGCCACTTGTCACATTTTGTAATTGTTTCCCCTTTTTCCGTTAAAATATGTCACAAAAGGTTTCAACATTATAGCAGATATCAAAGCAATCCCTTCAGTAGAAAATGATTAGCACAAAATATGGTGGCCCCGGGGAATCAATTGGAGGACAAGTGTTGCAGTAGAATATCAAAGAGAAGCTGTTCATCATAACAGATTACCTTACCTTTGCGGTGCATCCGCTGTGGGTAATGTTGCAGTTAGAACTAGAAGACAGGCTTAATGATCACTTGCCACTTGTCACATTTTGTAATTGTTTCCCCTTTTTCTAGTAAAATATGTCACAAAAGGTTTCAACAAATTGTAATGATTATCTTAATTGTTGTTATCTTTTGTCTTTTGTAATGAATCATTATGTAACCTTTGTAAGCCTGAAGCTTGTTGCAACTCAAGTGATATAAATATGAGTTCCCAAGGCTTACAAATGGTCTGATCTGTTGTTATTTTTTAGATTAAGACTGAAGTATAATTGAGCAGATATTGTTCCAACTCTATGTATTTCAATTTTCTATTATGTTTTGTAGTCAGTAGTTCTATGTGATGTTATGGGCTTTGCACACGTCTCTATTATCTCTTTTTTTATTATCAAACAACTAAATCAAGAGAAAGATATAAAAATAACATTGTGTGAACAATATGAATAGAGTAACAAGTAACAAAAATCTTGAACTCAAATCAAGAGAAAGGTACAAATATAACATTATGTCAACAATAGAGTAACAAAAATCTTGAAGTCAATTTTTGTAAATTGTAATTGCAATATGACTGAATAATGAATATGGAAGAACTGAAGTAGACCTATAAATTCCTTAGAACTGAATGCTACATTACTAAATCACAATTCACTTCATTGACTCAGTCTCAAATATGAAACTGAAGTCTGACTAGTACTAATAGGTTCCTCTTCATTCTGAATCGGGTATTCAAAATCCGTAAAATCTTCATCTTCATTTTGACTTTGAGACCTAAATTCATCATTTATGTTGGATTCAGCAGTAGAAGTAGAACCACCATCTTTTAAAGTGTTGCAAAGGCCTCGTCTTTCATGTGTGGAATTCCAAATGGCCAATGACCTATCATAAGGAAAATCTCTAACATTGTATTGAGTAACAAACAACCTCAAACAAGTTTCCAAATTTTTGTCTAGTTTGTTTCTGACATTTGATTTCAAAAACCCCAATGCACTGAAAACTCTCTCATCTTCCACCAACCCTAATATCATTGTTTGACATAAATCAGCAAGTTTGAAATATTTTGATATTGAAGTACGTAATACTTCACTCTGACTTATCCTTTTCCAGAGCCTTGTTATTGCACCAGGATCAAATGGATTCTCAAAGTTTTCCATCTGGTTTTTCATACACAATGCAAAAAGTTTACATTGATTTTTAAGATTATTTGAATCTAAGATTCCTTGTATTAGTTGTCCATTGCAATCTGTATGCTTTGAAAACTGTGTTATCAATTCGTCAAGTTTATTATGAAACAACTTTGCATCAGTTGGATTATGTCCAAAGTGTTTCCAAAATTGAGGAAACACACAACTCATGGCTTCAAGAATTTCTTCTCAAGGGAATCTTTCACGAATCTCACTTGAAAGTTGGTAGGAAATAGACTTCACATTTTCACTAATAGATTTAACAATCTTGTCAAAATCATCCTTTCTAACTGGTAGTACTCTGCCTCTCTTGGTTGTTTTAGATTGGTGCATTGGTATTTGAAATCCTTTCACAAACACACATAGCTCATTTTTCCCATTGAATTGTAAAAAATTCTTAGCATGATTCAAATCTGTAATTATCTCCCACCTTGAAAAAATTGGGCTATGACCTGAGAGATCTGAATACAAAGAAACCAGAGCCATGCATGTCATTTTATGTAAATCAGAATACTCATGAATATACATAGTTCTATCTTGGGCTTTCTTAACAAGTTTGTTCATTCAATCCGGCATGGGGAGAAGACTAGCTAAAGTTAATAGGTTCTCTATATTACTTAACTTATTTAACAAATCAGGAGCTCTGTCCACTGTAAGGCGTTGTTCATATAGAACTCCAATCAAGGATTGATATTCTGCTAGAACTCATTCTGCTGGTCCATGCAAAGATATCCATCTGGTCTCAACATCCTTGAGAATCTTATTTCTTGTTGTTACTCCCTCAGAAAAAATCTTAAATTCTACAAAGCGTTTAGGACTTCTGCAAAAGTACGAGTGGAGCTCACGGATTAGATCTTCAACTTTTGACACTGTAGGAAAAGTACTTACAATCTTATATGCTAAATTCATTCGGTAGGCCATGCAGTGTATGCCAAGCATATAAGGTGCAATACAAGTTTGTAATCTTGCACAAAGACTAGTCCTTTGCCCTTGCATTACTGCAGCTCCATCAGCTCCGACACACACTAACTTCTTTGCAATTGTCAATTCATCCATACCAGCAATTTCATTCAAAGCTTTCTTAACTTCTAAATATAAATTTTCTACAGTTGAATTGGCCCTCATTTTATGAACACAAAGTAGATTAGCTTGATGGAGATGATCTTTTACAGTATATACATGCATACAGACCCAAGCAATGTTATCTACCGTAGTGACTTCATCTAAGGATAATGAAATGAACTTGGATTCTTTTACTCTCTCCTGTACATTTTGCTTTTCCACCTCAGCAAGATAGCTTGTCATTTCCCATCCAGCGTATATTGACCAATGTGACATAGGATAGTGAGGAACTCTCAAAAAAGATAATAAATTACCATATTCTAAAAAGTCTCTCATAGGACGCCCTCTAGATAGAATATGAAAAATAACACTCATCTGAATGGTCTTTGCAAAGTTTGCATCATTGGCTGCATGTTGAAGCCCATCCTTGATTGGATTGCCACTACTACCACTACCAATTACCGCTATTTTCTTGAAATGCTCTTCATATTCTATGGCATACTTAACATGAAGGCATTCTTCCTTTGATTTCCATCTCACTGCTGCTACTTCCTTTCCATCTATGATTTGTTTTTCATAAACCTTACCAATATGTTTTTCTATAGTGTCGAGCTTTAACTGCAACTTTTTCTCTCTTTTAGTTTTCCAGGTACAAATCATACACTTGCATTCTGTTGGTGGTTCATCATTGTTTGTGACTGGTTCAATAAACTAGTACTTTGCTACCCAATCAACCTGGAAAGTCCTTTTCATTTTCTACTCCTGCCCCATTTTTACATTTCTTTTTCTTTTCTTCCTACCAACATCAATATTATCTTCTGTTACAACATCTTCTATTGTTCAAACATTGTTATTCTCGTTTGATGGATTTTGATTTAATTGAATAACAACCTACTCTTCTAGTGGTGGTGAGGTATTGTGATTTCCTTCTGCACTTATACTTGCCAAAGTTGGTGGACCAGAAACATTGTCAATTCCGAAGAAAGCCTTTATGGTAGTATCTCTAAGTTTTCGGCATTTTGATGTAAGATTAATCCCTTCACTGCCCTTGGGGGTCTTTCCCTTTTCACTTCCCTGAGATTGAGCAATATTAGTTACAGACTCACCCTCCCCTGACATCTCAATCCACTAATAATCCGTTTAAACTTTACTTCCCTGAGAATAAGCAATATTACCTTTAGTATCCGTTTAAAACCACAAAATATTTATACATTGGCGAACAAAAAAATAATAATCATACTAAAATTTTAATTCTTTTGGGCGAATAATTTTATTGTATTCAAGGTTAAAAAAAACATACCATGGAAGGGCTAGAGAATTGGTACAAAGGAGTGGTATGATAGTTTTATCAGTTTGAAGTTGGCAACTTAGCAGTTGCGAAACCGTGAGAAAGGCTTTAACAGGTCTATCGCAATGTTGCTGTCAAAGTGAAAGTTAATAGTTTTGTGTTGCGAAACCACGAGGAGGGTAGAGATCGCATCATCGCCAGTTGAAAAGATAAAGGAGATTGTGTTGCAAAACCGCGAGGAGGGTAGAGATCCCATCATCGCCAGTTTAAATGATGGTGAACTTTTATGTCGCGAAGTCATGAAAAAGGGAGATCACACCATCAGATGTTAGCACTTCGCAACGGTTAAAGGGAAAAGACTTCCAGAAGTCACAAGACCGCGATGGCAATAATTTCGCATGTTCGCAGCGGTTAAAGGGAAAAGACTTCTAGGAGCCACAAGACCGCGATGGCAAAGATTTCGCATGTTCGTAGCGGTTAAAGGGTAGACTTCTAGAAGCCGCAATACCGTGATGGCAAGGATTTTGCATGTTCACAGCAGTTTAAAAGAAAGACTTCCAGCAGCCACGAGACCGCGATGGCAAGGATTTCACATGTTCGCAGCGGTTAAAGGGCAAAGACTTCCAGCAGCTGCGAGACCGCGATGGCAAGGATTTCACATGTTCGCAGAGGTTAAAGGGAAATGACTTCGATGGAATCTTTCATGAATCTCAATAGAAAATTGGTAGGAGATAGACTTCACATTTTCACGAATCCATGCATGCAAGCTTTAAAAACCATTAACATCGCTAGCAACTTTTAGCATTGCGTCCACTTTTTGAAAAATTTCTAATGAAAATGAGATAAGAAAGGAAATTGTAGATAAGTTTCTGATTAAATTAAACTACATAAGCTCAAGGAGAGTATTTTACAGCACAGCTACACATACCAATGTACCACCACTTGTGGAAGCTATCTCTGGAGTCTGAGTCATGCCCGCGATGTGTCCTGCGCTGCCAAAAATTTGATGGAGTACCAGCGATATTTAGTGAATGTCTCATTGCTTGGGCGAATTTGGATTTATACACATTACAAATCAATACAATTACCAATTTACCATGCCAAACGAGCCGACTCCTCCACAAAAAAATGAAAGAGTGTTGGCGAAATGAGCTGACTCCTCCACGGTAAAATGAAATTGGGATGGTGAATTCTCCCATACGGCATGAAACAAAAACTTGAAACTCGGTGAACATTCCACGATAAGTGTTACCTGGTCGGCTGCGTGAAAGGCAATACCGCTAGGGAAAAACTCAAATGTAACATTTTCCTTGGCGATTACAATGCTAGGTAACCAGGTAAACCCAACAAAGTTTGGTGACCAGGAAACCATGGAAGGGCTTAGAAATCGCCAAAAATAACATTGGCAAAATGTCAAATTCGCCAAAATACGAAAATTTGCCACTATATTATACCTTGGATGGGTGTGTGTGTGTGTGTGTGTGAGAGAGAGAGAGAGAGAGGGAGTAGGGGATGGGAGAGGGGAGAGACAGGAAGTGTGTGTGAGAGAGATTAAGAGTAGGGGTGGTAGAGAGAGAGTATGAGATGGGAGAGAAAGATTGAGAGTAAGGGATGGGAGAGAGAGGAAGTGTGAGAGAGAGTAGGGGTGGCAAAGAGAGTATGAGATGGGAGAGAGAGATTAAGAGTAGGGAATGGGAGAGAGAGAGAGAGAGAGAGAGAGAGAGAGAGAGAGAGAGAGAGAGAGAGAGAGAGAGAGAGAGAGAGAGGAGGATGGGAGTGTGTGTGTGAGAGAGTATGGAATGGGAGAGAGTGTGAGAGTGTGAGAGAGTAGGGGTGGCAAAGAGAGAAATTAGGGGATGGGAGAGGGGGGAGAGAGAGAGTAGGGGTGGCAAAGAGAGAGATTATAGGATGGGAGAGAGAGATTGAGAGTAGGGGATGGGGAGGAGAGAGAGAGTAGGTGATGGGAGGAGGAGTGGGAGAGGGAGAGAAAGAGAGAGAGAGGAGGATGGGAGTGTGTGTGAGAGAGAGAGAGAGTAGGGGGTGGGAGAAGAGAGAGGGGGATGGGAGTGTGTGTGTATGAGAGAGAGAGAGAGTAGGGGATGGGAGAAGAGAGAGAGAGGGAGAGGGGGGAGAGAGAGAGAGCAGGCATGAGAGAGAGAGAGTGAGTGTGTGAGTGTGTGAAAGAGAGAGAGTAGGGGATGGGAGAGGGGGGAGAGAGAGAGTAGGTAGTGGGAGAGGGAGTGCAAGAGGGAGAGAGAGGGGGGATGGGAGTGTGTGTAAGAGAGAGAATAAGGGTGGTAGAGAGAGAGAAGGGGATGTGAGAGAGAGTGAGAGAGTAGGGGATGGGGGAGAGTGTGAGAGAGAGAGTGGGTGGTGGGAGAGGGAGTAGGAGAGAGAGAGGGGGGGATGAGAATGTTTGTGTGTGTGTGTAAAAGAGAGAGAGTAGGAGATGGGAGAGGGGAGGGAGGGAGAATAGGGGATGGGAGAGAGAGTGTGAGAGAGAGTAGGTGGTGGGAGAGGGAGTGGGAGAGGGGGGATGGGAGTGTATGTAAGAGAGAGTAGGGGATGGGGAAGAGAGAGAGAGAGAGTAGGAGGTGGCAGAGAGAGTGTGAGATTGGAGAGAGAAAGTGAGAGTAGAGGATGGGAGAGATTATGAGAGTGAGAGAGAGAATAGGGGGTGGCACAGAGAGTAGGGCATGGGAGAGAGAGAGTGAGAGTAGGGGATGGGTGAGGTAGAGTAGGTAGTGGGAGAGGGAGTGGGAGAGGGAGAATGAGAGAGAGATAGTAGGGGATGGGAGAGGAGAGAGAGAGAGAGTAGGGGATGGGAGAGGAGAGAGAGAGGGAGGGATAGGAGTGTGTGTGAAAGAGAGAGAGTAGGGGATGGGAGCGGGGGAGAGAGAGTAGGGGATGGGTGAGAGAGAGTAGGTAGTGGGAGAGGGAGAGAGAGGGGGGAAGGGAATGTGTGTAAGAGAGAGTAGGGGATGGGAGAGAGTGTGAGAGTGTGAGAGAGAATAGGGCGTGGCAGAGAGAGAGAGAGTAGAGAAGGAGAGAGTGAGAGTGAGAGAGAGTAGGCAGTGGGAGAGGGATTGGGAGAGGGAGAGTGAGTGAGACAGAGTAGGGGATGGGAGAGTAGAGGAGGGAGAGAGGGAGAGAGAGAGAGGGGGGGGGATGGGTGTGTGTGTTGTTGGTTTTTGAAAATGTTACCTGTTACCAATTACCCTGATGAGAACAAAACATATCTAGGGGCAGCTAACTCCCATTTTCAAGATGCCCATTCAGACACTAGGCCAACTATAAGACATGACCCTTCTTCTTCTTCAAGCTCTGCAAAACTTAGGCGGGTGAACCTATAGATTCCTTATATGGTACCAGTTGTTAAAGCATACACTGAATCTATTATGAAGCAGATAAAACCCTTATTTCTCTTGATAACTCATGAAGTAACATCAATCTACAGTAGCTAAATGTAGATCTAGGAACCTCATAAGCTAAGTGAGGGCATTCTATTATAGCTCTTCAACATGAAAGGGGAAAAGCGTTTGATTAATAATGTTGATATCAGCAAGACCCAAATATGAGCAACAAAATCTAGTGATCCTATTTCTGATCAGTGCCTTATCTATTGGGAAATTAAATGAATTAAAACCATACATATTTTGGAAATCTAAGACACATTACTACATCTAGATCCCTAATCTATCCTTCACTTTGTGAATAGACATTTTCTTCAGATTTGAATCTCATACTCAAAATATCCCACCATGAAATCTGCAAACCCTGTGATAAATACCAAGCAATTACATGGCTCTTTGATCCATATGCAAGACATTTTAACCACATACATTTCAAAATGAAATGAAACCTAATTCATGCTCTTTGATCACAAATTAGAAGAAATAACAGATCCATAAACAGGAGACAAGACTCAAATTGAATTTGGAAATCTTTGTTGTATTTTATTCATTCTCCTTGAAAAAAAATACATGAGAGATGTACAGAATACTCCATAAATCACCTAGCAGACATGAACTATTTGCATAAAACTCAAAATGTTGTTCAATACAAGAAGAAATGTTGAAGAATGGTCTCTCGATCCAAAAAATGGAACCCTTACAATGACAGAAAGAAAGAATGATATAGCCTAGATGAACTCCTAGATCTGATTTCAGAATGACAAGTCTCCACTTGAAAATTAATCTTCTAGCAACTGAAAACTTCTTCTTTCCTTATCCCATCTAGATCTAATTTTGTTTCATCATTTTTTGCAACTGATTTGCACAACTGATTTGCACAATATCTCTGTTGAAATGATGAAACATTGTTGAGTCACCACAATATCTGATTTACACATTGAAAAGCTTGGCAAAAATTTGGTTAAATTGAGTGAATGTGAGAAACGTGAACTCCAACCGCATTCTTACCAAGTTTTACTGATCCCCTAACTGGATTTTCAATTTTTTACCCATTCCATTGAGGAAGCCCCAAAATTCATGTTTTTGGCTATAGCTCAAACCAAGAAGCACTTGTGCAAAAATTGACTTCAAAAATGGAAAATTTAGATTCTCACGATTCAAACAGTTTATGATAAGGCATATCTAGCCTTTGAGAAACACCTAAAATCTTCATTTGAAAAACAGTCCCCTACATGTCAGTTTCTTGGTAAAATAATTTTAAAATGAAAATTTTAAAATCATTTATTTTTCCTAGCCCTTCCAAATTTGAGTCAACTCTAGGTTTGACCAATGCCACATGGCGCACTCTGATTGGACACCTGATCTGCATCATCTGCCACATGTCATCTCCTCGCTACTTCACCATGCTTAATCGGTGAGCAACTTTGGTTAGCGAGGTAACGCGAACCGTCAAATTTGCCAGGCGGTGCAATCTGGTGTGCTCCTGCCATTTTCCAGCCACATCACTGCCCAATCACTCTGTCACTACCACTTGTCAACATCTGATTAGCTGTTGTCACTGGGTGGGACTCACTTGGCATTCTAACTCTTGCCGAATTTTGGAAATTTTTCGGTGACCTCGTTATCTCGCTAGCCAGAGTTGCCAAGATTTTTCGGCTAGTGAAGTAGCAACTAGCCAAATTTCTCAGTTTTTCGATCTCCATTCCTGCTAACATCATCATTTTTTGACTGCATTTTCGGTTAAAATTTTACGTTGACTGCGTTTATAACTGGCCTGCCGACCATGGGCCCACCTGCACTTGCCAATGCCTTCCAAAAGACCACATCTTCAAGACAACCAATGAGTTGAGCACTGAGGTATTTAGGATATTGAAAAGTCTAACACAAGAGAAATGTGGGATTTACAAGGTTTAAGCTTTCTTCCTCTGCTCACGCCTGCAAATTGCCGACTGCCCCAATTACTCTTAACCATGGCTTTTAACAGAACTTCCATTAAACATGATTTTATTATTGCAACAATCCATCTTCTGATGATTGTGCTATTTTGGATATCTGTCCTTGACTCCCCATTTCTCATTGCTACAACAATCTTCCACCATGGTTCTCTGATCAAAAAGAAATTATCTCATTCGGTTCCTACAGAGCCAACTAATATGGAGGCAGAATATTAGGTTGTGAAACAGCCATTGAAGGAGACCCACAAAAGCGTTAAACACTGTATGTATGTGAAGAGGATTTTATGGCTTCCACACATTGATTACTCACAAGCATCACTTGAAATTATTTTCAAATAGTTAAAAATGTGGAAAGTGGCAGAGAACACTGGTCCCTTAGCTCATGCAACATTTGCGCAATTGGTAATGGGAACCTTATCCTATTCTATCCGCTCATCCATTTGCAAAGATGGCAGCGGTTGTTTTACTGTCAACAATTTATCAATAGGCAGAAAATGTGGATTCATCATGGTACCCTTGGAAGCCTCACAGATTGAGAAAGGAAAACTTCGCCTTCCTCTACTATGGAATGTTGATGAATGCATATTCTTCTTTGTTAAATATGTTGATTGATGGCAAAGTTTTTCCTCATGCATGTGTTCTCCTTTTTAATCGTGTGACTGTTAACTCATTTGTTGTATGTATGTTTCTGTTGTGCTACCCCTATCACGTCTCCCTAGTGGCTTCATCCACATTGAATCTCTTTTAAAATAGATTCCTCGTTGATCATGTAGAAACACCTTCTCAATGTGCTTTCTCACTGGCTCCCTCCTCTTTCATGGCGTGAACTATTTTATTTATTTATTTATCTGCTCTGCTCTTACTCACATTGCATGAGTTTTGATTTTAGTTTCCCATTCATGCATGAGAGGCTCACCTTTTTAGACGGCATGAATTTTATTACAAAAATTGGCATTGCAGCTAGTTTTAAGTGTGGATTGTGTGGGCTTTATAAGCTGCCTTCTTCTTCTTCAAGGTTGGAATAGCTTCCTCTATGCATCGAGAGTGCACTACAGTCAACATCTTCAAAGAATAAGTTGCTTGACAAGGCACCATAGGAATACACTATTATTATCTTGTGCCATATCAAAGGCTGGTTAGAAACTGGTGATATCCAATTCGTCATATATGAATTATCATTATAATAGGTATTTAACCTTTCTCCAACCAAACCAATGTAATTTGTACATAACTCTTGTGACAAGTCATGAGTGACATCTTCAAAACCTTTGGATTGCTACATTGCTTATTCCTGCACTCTTTTCTACCCAATGTGTTCCCAAATTCGACAATCCAACCATTATACTCAAGATAGTTATATTATTCTTCCAAGGCTTAGGGGAAAGGGGATCTCAACATAGAAGCCTAGAATTATTCTATGGTCAATTTGCATCACCTTTTTTTTTTACTTATAAGATACCCTTTATTTCACCTCTAAAAACCTTGTCAATTTAATGGAATTAGTCGGGCCCCAAAGTGGGTCCGGCTAAAAAAATTTTCTTTCTGAACAACTGAAATCTCATATTAATCCCCTAACCATATGATACTGACAGGAATCAAATTCAATGCTGATTAATCAATCCTATAGCTCATTTCACATAATCTGCCAACTGTGATTTTCTGCTAATAGGGCCTATCGACTGGCTTTAAAAACTGATCCAAACACCTAACCGGGCTCTAAAAACTGGCACACTGACTCTTTGTTCTGCATACTTTCACCCTGTCAGATCTCATCTCATGAATAATTCTAGGTCAAAAGATATTGACTGTCAAAGTTGCCTTCTCAGATTTACCTGAAAGAAAACACATCAGAAAACAACAAACAGGGTTCAGATTTGGCTTGAAAAATTGGGCAAATGAGCACATGGGGAGATGAAAATTGCGGCATTAAAACTCTGTCATGAGGTGAGTATTAGTATGCAATTTTGGCTCATGATGAATAACTGGGCGCAAATGGCGGACGTTCAAAGTAGGCTACTCGAAATTTTGCAACTGGATATGCTGACAGAAAGCAATTTTTGTGAATGGAATTGACCTGGAAAAGTGTGGATGTGGATTCATCAGTTTCTAAAAACTGCCACACTTGTAGTATTTTCAGTGGACAATACAGGGGCACAAACTACTCAATCTTGCCAATCACAAATTTCAAGTTATAATGTCATGAATAGGGGTACTGATAAATTTGCAAGTGCTGACACCAGTAAAAAGTCATAAATTGCGTTCAGAATCACTTTTGAAAATTGATCAAATGGATTCGTCAGGACTTAAAAATTTAAACATAGGAAGTCTCTGACCTCTACCATACAATGCAAAAGGAAATTTAGCATTTCAGTCAACTAGGTCAGAGTTATAGCACGTCAAACAGGGCTTCTTGAAATTAGGTGCAAAGTGCAAAAGCATGAAAAGAGTAACTGATCAACTTTGAGGGATTCAAAACCTAGTCAAACGAACTCAAAATGACTCAAAATTTGAAACATAGGTTCTTGGGTATGGACACAAGATAATATCAAAGTGGTAAGTCATGACACAATTCTAGGAAAAAGATATTTGAGTTTAAACACAGCCTCCTGTTGCTGTTTGACACTTAGGTGAAAATGCAAAATTGATACTAGCTCAAAATAGAACTTTGCCAAATGACTCAGAAACTCAATCTAACTTCACAAAATTCTTAGGCATGCTGAATGAAAGGTACCAGAAGCATTAAACACCTTAGGGGTGAATTATGGACAACCGGGTACAACCAAGCACATATGCATTTTAAAAGCATTTAAGGGCTTGATTTTTTTATGGTGCTCAAAATAGGGAAGGCAATTTTGACCGCCAACATGTGTGTAAAAGAGAGAGAGTACAAGATGGGGGAGAGAGAGAGAGAGTGAGAGAGAGAGAGAGAGAGAGAGAGAGAGAGAGAGAGAGAGAGAGAGAGAGAGAGTAGGGGATGGGAGAGAGATAGAAGGTGGTGGGAGAGGGAGTGGGAAAGGGGGAAAGAGGGGAGATGGGAGTGTGTGTAAGAGAGAGAGTAGGGTATGGGAGAGAGTGTGAGAGTGTGAGAGAGAGAGTAGGAGTGGGAGTGAGAGAGTGAGAGTAGGGGATGGGAGAGAGAGAGATAGTAGGCAGTGGGAGAGGGAGTGGGAGAGGGAGAGAGGGGGGGGATGGGAGTGTGTGCTAGAAATCTAGAGAGTAGGGGATGGGAAAGGAGAGAGAGAGGGGGGATGGGAGTGTGTGTGAAATAGAGAGAGTAAGGGATGTGAGAGGGGGGAGAGAGAGAGAGATAGAGAGAGAGAGAGAGAGAGAGAGAGAGAGAGAGAGAGAGAGAGAGAGAGAGAGAGAGAGTAGCCCAAGAGAGTGAGTAGTGAATGGGAGAGAGAGTGTGTGAGAGAGAGAGAGTAGGTGGTGGGAAAGGGAGAGAGAGGGGGATGGGAGTGTATGTAAGAGAGAGTAGGGGGTGGGAGAGAGTGTGAGAGTGTGAGAGAGAGTAGGGTGGTAGAGAGAGAATGAGATGGGAGAGAGAGAGTGAGAGTAGGTGATAGGGGACAGAAAGAGAGTAGGAAATGGGAGGGGGAGTGAGAGAGGGAGAGTGAGAGAGAGAGAGGAGGATGAGAGTGTGTGAGTGAGAGAGAGAGAGGGTAGCAGATGGGAGAGAGAGAGAGAGAGAGGGAGAGAGAGAGAGAGAGAGAGAGAGAGAGAGAGAGAGAGAGAGAGAGAGAGAGAGAGTAGGGGATGGGGGAGAGAGAGGGGGGTGGGAGTGTGTGTAAGGGAGGGAGAGAGAATAGAGGATGGGAGAGGAGAGAGGGTGAGAGAGAGTAGGGGATGGGAGAGAGAGAGTATGCAGTGCGAGAGGGAGAGCAAGAGAGAGTAGGGGATGGGAGAGGAGAGAGAGTGAGAGATAGAATAGTGGATGAGAGAGGAGAGAGAGTAAGAGAGATTAGGGAATGGGAGAGGAGAGAGAGTGAGTGAGAGTAGGGAATGGGAGACAAAGTGAGAGAGAGTAGGCAGTGGGAGAGGGACTAGGAGAGGGAGAGCGAGAGAGAGTAGGGGATGGGAGAGGAGAGAGAGTAGGGGATGGGAGAGAGAGTGAGAGAGAGAGTAGGCAATGGGAGAGAGATTAGGAAATGGGAGAGGGAGTAGGAGAGGGAGAGAGAGAGAGAGAGAGAGAGAGAGAGAGAGAGAGAGAGAGAGATGGGAGAGGAGAGAGAGAGATGGGAGAGGAGAGAGAGCAAGAGAGAGTAGAGGATGGGAGAGGAGAGAGAGTAGGGGATGGGAGAGGAGAGAGAGAGAGTAGGGAGAGAGAGAGAGAGTATGGGATGGGGGATGATGGGATAGGGAGAGATTATTTTTCACATAGTGTGTATGTGCTATAGTGAGTACATGCTATAGTGCATATGCACTATATGAAAATACCAAAAAATGGTCATAAAGAAAGTTTGGGTCCCTGATGATGCATATTCTACTTTTTGTCTATCATGTATTCTGTTGTTCTGATAGATAAAATGGGTTTCAAGCTATTGGAAGTTGGCAAACACTATTTGAAGGCTTTTTGAAGATTCTTTCATTCTATTTGAAGCTAGAAAACACCAAATTCAATCATTGGATATGCCATTTGAAGGATTTTTTAATATTCTTTCTATAAAAAAGGTTAGTGTAGTCCTTTTAAATATTCTTTGTTGTTATATAGAGACAAATTTGATTATAATTTGACATGTTGTTTAATATATAGTGAATTCATTAAAATTTGTAGGTTTGAATGAATTGTTATTTGGACATGGTTATAAATTTAACAAGTTGTTTAATATATATTGTGTATTCATTGAAATAAATTGTAATTTTTATATGTATTTGAATGATTTGTAATTTACAAATTGTAAGTAATTCAAATTTTTGAATAATTTGACATATAGAAATCATCATCGTGCCAAGGAAGAAACCAAAAACTCAAACAAATGAAGAGAGGGAGAGAGATTTGGTAATTAAAAGAGATAAAATGAAACTACTATGTGAACAAAGAAAATTGCAAAGCAATAATGAAGAATTGACTTTCGAAGAGGAACAAGAACCACCAATACAAAGAAACAAAGAGGAAGAATTGGAAAGACAAAGAGAATGAATGAGACTATTACACTTAAGAAGATAATTGAATTGTGAAGTTACACCATCTTCCAATGTTGGAGTCATCTCATCCTATCGTGTTGAAGAGACACTAATTTTTAGATTTGACAATGTACACACTCCATCATGTCATGTTGAAGGCACAACATCAACATATGAAGTAGGTGATATTCCATCTTTTGTATCTTATTGCCAAGGCACACAATCTTTGGCTCAAGGTACACAAAACACTCAACCTTATGTTGATGTTCAAAATGTTGAGGGAATGGAAGAGGTTATAACAACTTCTAGAATTTTTTTTAGAAGACCTAAATATTTGGTTGATATTGATACTAACATTTGAAATCAATACCTGACAAGATTAGCAAGTGTATTTGTCAAAGAAAAGTTAATCGTATGTGGAGATTATTCTTTGAAGAATTAAATATTACAGGTCAATGCCAATTATTTGTTGAAATGATGAGAAATTTAAAATTTAGGCCTATCATGAATATTCTTGGGCTAAGAATGATGGACGATTCAAATGAAAAAAGTATTGTAAAGAATTTAATGAGTGCTTATGAAAAAGTGGGTTCTAAAGAATGTACCAAAGATAGTAATATCACAAGACGAGTACTTACATCAACAATTGTAAGTACCCAAATGAAAGAAGCTTGACTCATGAGAAAGACAAGGAAAACATTGGAAATTGGTAGAGGTACTCTAAGGAGAGCCATGCTAAGGTGTGGGAGATTGGAAGATCCAACAGAAAATGAGTTATGGATATTTAGCTGTAGACTACCATAAAAGGATAAAGAAATTAGTGAAGCTTTAAAATCATTGATCAAAGATTTTTGGCAAAATAACACATATGTTTCCCCTAATCAAAGAGATGTTGTAAGGTGGATTTGTAGCCAAAATCATGACCCACATGTGAAACATTTTTTGGACTTAACTCAGACACAATTTTTTGCAAAATTTATTGGTATGTATCCTCAACTTTGAATAAGTCAAAGATTTCTTGAGATGGGTAAACCTTTTTATGTGAAGATAAATCACACATGCACAACTTTTTGTTGTAGGATACATATTGAATTTTGATGTTTTTAGGTAGATATGTGTGTTTTTGCATTCTAAGTTTGTTTTATAGGATTGCGACATGAATGAACCACCAAGATCTTTAAGGGAATTTATATCCAACATTTAATGTGAAATAGGGGATGACCAACAATTTTACAAGACATCATGCTTGGATGGCACATGCTTATTTTGTGGTTCTTTGTACCTTTTATCAACTTGTAAACATATGGATAGTACACATGGAATTGGAAATGAAATAGTAGATTAAAGAAAATATAAGACAGTCGCATATGCTATAAAAGATGGGAGGTAGGGGGAAAGATTCCATTTAGTCATTGAAAAGATTCTAGTGTATGAGTTCATGAAGATTTTTTATGAAAATATTATTTACGAGTATGCAAGGCATACACAGAGCTCGATGGTTGGATTTTTAATTCAAGTTGTGCAAGGATACATTTCCACTAGATACCATTGTTTTGGTTGTAGACTTCACAGAGAACTACACAATACGACCACAAAATGAGGTGCAAGAAAAGTATTATACTTCTCAATAGGTTTCCATATTTGTTCACATAAAATTCATTCAGTCATCTACAAGTACAGAGGATGACAAGAAGATTTTGAGGGAGTACCATTTTTACATCAGCGATGATTGATCACATTCTACAGATTTTGTACATTGTTATTTTCAACTAGGTGAACCCATAATAATGGGTTCCACTTTAGTGGGACGAACAAAAATGAAAAAGTTTTCAAAATGAGAAATTGAGTTTATTATATTTCGTATGTTTGGGCAAACATATGTGATATATATGTTCAAGCAAACATGATTTGCATGTTCACACGAACATAGGTTCACACGAACATGGTAAACGTGTTCGCACGAACGCCATGTTCGCACGAACATGCAAAATCACAAAAATTTTAACCTTTTTTTCTTTTTTTCTTTTTTTTGCTCTTTTGACTGCCATAATTGTAGGATAATGATCTCCTAATGTAAAATAAAAAATGTCAAAATGTGCTTCTCGGAGCAAGCTTTCCAACGACTATAATTTTATTACATAATTTAATCATTAAGACTTTCAAATATGAGTTTAACTCATTATAGGTTCATTACCGATTGAACATCAACTGACTTTGACACCTCGGAAAAATTAGTAAATTAGGTCAAAATTTTTTGAAAAATATGGAGGCACTGGCTTATTGAGATACCTTTCTATTCAAAAAAAAAAAATTGGTTTATGATAAATTGACTTCAAATTATCTATGTCAAACGTAACGTATGTCTAAATTATGATTCATGTCACTTCAAAACTTCATAAACTATACAATATTCAACAAAAATAAATCAAACCAAATGCAAAAACTGGATATTGATGCTACAAATCCAACACATAAAGAATTACTTCATTATCATTTTTAGAAAAAAAGTTATGTGTGTCAAACGGATTGTCACTTTTTAAAATATTGAATTTTATTATGTACCACTTTTTGGAGGAGATAAAAAAAATTGACATAAATAAATTTTTTTTTTAGATTAAAAAATATGGTTACAAAGTAGGAACAAAGTACTCAAAATCACTAGTTTATTTCATCTTGAAATTATTTATAGTTTTGGAGATATAGTCACTTGAACGTGACGTTTGTTGCAAAAATATTGATTTCAGAGTCAAAATTGGTCAAAAAGTGGAACCCATTATTGTGGGATCACCCAACTATCTTATGGAGATTTGGCTAATAGGGGCATATCATATCGTCAACACATTATTTGGTCAGACAATTGTGCATCTCAATTAAAAAATGCATAGATGTTCTATTGGTTGAGCAAGATACACAAGTTGTGTAGAATTCAATATATGTGGAATTTCATAGAGGCTGGTCATGGAAAGGGAAAGCATGATGGTGCAGGCACATGCATCAAAAGAGCCTTAGCTCATGAAGAACTAAATTATAATGATGGAGCAATATTTATAGATGCAAAATCCATCATCTAGTGGTGTAACACTACAATGGGTCTAGGTAAGGAAGGGGAGTCTGCGGTTCGTAGACTTTTTTGGTTGATAGATAATACTAACATTGCACCATATGAGGATTGTTGCACACTAATAGGATCAAGTGAATTGCACTTTTTAGAAGCTCTAATGTAAATTCATGGATTATACACACATGAAAAATGGCATGCTATTATCCATCATGTGTAGAGGAAATTGGGATGACTGTGAGTCGACTAAATGGGTGGACAAATGGGATATATGAGTTTTGGACCCAACTGACTGGAAATGGTAGAGATGGATTTTTCTATTGACTTTGATTGTTTGTCTAATGTAGTGAAACTTTTTTACCTAAGTATTTTCTAAATTAATGACTGCATTTTGTACATTTATCACTGTAGGCCATGTTTTTTTTATTATTGCACCTAAAGACAATGAAGAAGGGACATATTATTATTTGTGTCATTGTGCCTAAGTAAATTTTTTTTTGGATCACTTGGTTATAGATGGTGAAGGTTTAGAGTACCATATTTGTGTGGTGGTTGTAATTGGAACATGGCTTAGACCATATTCTATGAAGAACCCTAACTTGTGGTTATTTGAGGATTGTCAAATAGAGAGGAAGATTTTTCATTATTCAAACCTTCTTGTCACATAAAATGTCCACTTGATAAAATATGGTGGAAAACCACATAATAAGACTCCTTGGAAAGTTAATGAGTTAGACCACAAGAAAATACTTGAGACATTAAACTGTAGAGAAGATCAAGTTGGTTCATTAGATTGAATAGGGTGAGAGAGAGAGAGAGAGAGAGAGAGAGAGAGAGAGAGAGAGAGTGGTGCAAGCTCATCTTGAATCATTGATGCAAGTGGAAATTGTGTAGGGCACCAAGGAAAATGGATAGTGGTCCTAGTTCTAGATTTGGAACATTAATGAGAATGTTGTAATAAGACCAAAATGTAAGGTCAATTGGGCTCTAGGTGCCATTATAAGCCAAAGTGCCAAATTGTACCAATGGGTCAAAAATGAGAAATTTTGGTGATTTTTAAATGCAAATAGGATTTTTTTGATCCTTAGAAGGTTTTAATGGTCATTAGGGTCATTTGGTGAAGTCCTAGGTGTCTAGGAAGTTGTCAAAAATTGTCAAAAATTGCAAAGGTTGTCAAGCAAAATTGCAAAATGATAACAACTTTACAATATGGTTGCAAAATGGTTGTATGATGGTGTAACCATTTGAATTATGGTTATAAAAATTGGAAAAATTCATATAATCATGTAATTATCATACATGATTAGTGTGGTGGTGGATGTACAAATTTGAGAAGTTGTAACAATTTACAAACCTAATTTTTTGCCAATTTGACTGTGTTTTTTGTATTGTACAAACATGTACAGATTAGCACCTATTACTGATTGACATGGTTGGATAGATATGTGAAGTAGATTTCATTTTCATTTCATTTGAAGGTTTTATCATTTCCTTTGTGTAAGTTATTGCATTTTTGGTGAGGGTTGCCTATTTAAGCTTGAATTTTGAGTTATTGGCAAACATGTGCCTCTAACTTGCAACCCAATAGTGGAACCTTGATACCTTTTGGAGGGAAGAAATTTAGGGGTATTATCTTTCATATGGTAGAGTTTTAGACCCAAAGGAGAAGTTTTTCTATTTTCACCATCAGGTCCTAGGCTAAACATGTCTATGTGTTCAGCCCAGATTTGTAGGAGAAGTGGTGATTAGACTCCCAAACCAATTGATCTAACCCAAGTAAAGGGTGAAATGGTGATTTGGGATGGAGAGGAAGATTTCCATGTAGTTTTAATAGTTCTACTAACCTATTTCCTAACACTTTCTTTGGCAAGCAAGCCTAATTAGGCCTATTAGGTCTGTGAACCAAGTAGGAGTTAGGATATGCTGGAGTAGGGTTAGCCCAAGATGTTTTGGAATCTCCAAGAATGTGGTAAAGGGTATCTAGAAAGGTGATAATTTGGTCACATTTTTTGAGAAGTTTGGGAGTTATCTGAAGAAAATTGAAAACTAACCTACTAGGATTTCTAGGCCTAATTTTGGGAAATTGGTCCTTTGGGGGTGTTAGAGCCCTAAAAGTGCATGAATATTAGTGGTATAAGCCTAGTTATGTTGATCATATCCTAAGTTTGGAGCTATGAACCCTAGTTGCATATTTTTCCTTATTTGGCCTAGCTGAGGGCTAGTGTCCCTAAAGCCTATATTTGACGTAAGTTTGCTAAGAGCCCTAGAGAGGGGGAAAGACCTTGGAAAAGTGGAGTCCACTTGGAGAGATAGAGGTCAGCATTTGGTAAAGGCTATTACACTTGATTAGCATCTTGCATTGAGTTGGGTGTTGTTAGGCATTTAGGAAGCATGTGGTAGAAGTAGGTTGTAAGCTCTACATTAAGCAAGGTACTAACAATGAAAATTGGGATAGTGCAACCCACAAGGACACCTAAACAAAGTTTGAAAGCCCAAACAAGGCCCAAAACCCCACACTTGCACATTGACAACAATAAAGGCTTAACATATGAAACCTACTCTAGACATGGAACCATGAACAAAGACTTAAGGCATGTTGTTTTTACATCAACAAGGGCATATGGACTGAATTTGAAGGCCTCAAACTAATAAAAAGTCATAGTTCCTTCATTAACCTCTTTGATTCCTAGTAGCCCAAGAAGCAAGGTTATGGCCTGCAACCATGTTGAATGGAAGCAAAGACTAACCACCAAGATAACTCCTACTCTTGATATATTGTTAGATTCCAAATTGCTAACATTATATACAAAAAAATGTTGCATTAACCTATGGGGAAATCAATTAAGGCTAAAGGGTTGATTAGGCCACTATTACAAAGGAAGTACTATTTAGACATGTGCTAGAACCACCAAATGGTGCAAGGGCACCTTGAAACATATGGATCTCGCCTTTTCATTTTTTTTATGTTGTGCTCCTACAGAGCTTTTGTAATTAGTAATAAGTGGTGTAGGGAACCAAGGCAAATAAATGCAATAGGTCCATGGATTACTCATTTGAATAAAGTTTTTGTAACAAGGCCATATGTAAGGTCAATTAGATCCTTGGTGTCATTATAAGCCAAGATAACAAATTGAACCAAAGGTCAAATTTGAGGAATTTGAGTTATTTGTATGCAATAAGGATTTTGTATGTCTTTAGATATATTTAAATGCCTTTGGGTCTTTGGGCAAATATTTAGGTGTCTAGGAGGTTATTAAAGCAAAAATGTTAATGTTGTCATGCAAAAAATATACAAAATGACAACTTTTCTTGCTAAATAATTGAAAAGGTAGTTGAACATTAGCATAACCATTTGAATGATGGTTATGACCACTGGAGGAAAGGAAAAAGTATTTTAAAATTTTGTACATGGAGAGGACAACATAGTTGTATGGACTGGTGAAGATTTACATGAATAAAACTCTAATTTTCTACCTTTGTCTATATTTTTTGAGTTGTGTGGATGTGTACAGATTGGTAAAGGAGATCAACTATCATGGTTGGATGTCTTGATGAACTAGGTCTCATTTTCATTTGGCTTGAAGATTATATCTTTTCATTTGCTTAAGTTATTGCAATTTTTGTGAAGGTTGCTTATTTGGGCCTGAATTCAAGGGTTTCGGCAAACATGTGCCTCTAACTTGCAAACCCAGGGTTGGAATTTAATGCCTCTTTGCAAGATTCAAGTTAGGGGAGTGTACTTTGATATGGAAGAGTTTTAGACTTAGAGGAATTGGTTTGATATTTTTACCAGCCAGCCCTAGGCTGAACATCCCTATGTGTTCAGCAAGGAATTGAAGAAGAAGTGGCATTTATGCTTCCAAACTAATTGTCTAAACCTAGTTTAAGGGTGAAATGGAGTTCTAGGAAGGAGAGGAAGAGTTCCATGGGGTTTATTTGATACTATGAACCCATCTTCAAGCACTTGCTTTGGAACCCAGCCTAATTAGGCCTATTAGGTCTGCAGAATAAAGTGGAGTTTGTGTATGCTGGAATGGAGTTAGTCCTTGATCCTTTGAAGTCTTAAAGAACTAAGTAAAGGGTATTTTAAAAGGTGATAAGTTTTCCTTTTCTTTTGAAAAGTTTGGAAGTTTTCCAAGGAAAACTAAATTTTGACCTATTAGGATTTCTAGGCCTAAGTTAGGGATATTGATCCTTTGAATGTATTGGGGCTTTGAAAGTGCATTAATCCTAGTGATTTAGTCCTATAAATGTTGAATCAAGTCTAATTTTTAAGTCTTGAAACCTTTTTACTTGTTTTTACCTTAATTGGCCTAGTTGAGGGCAAGTGTCCCTAAAGCCATATTTTGACCCAAGTTTGCCAAGAGCCTTAGGAAAAGGGAAGGACCTTAGGAGAGTGGAGTCCAATTAGATAAGTAAAGGCCATCATTTGAAAAAGGTTGGTAACCAATACACCATCCTAAAGTGGGTTTTGGTACCCTTAGAAGTTTAAGAACCAAGTGGCAAAAGTAGGCTATGTGCTCTGCATCAATAAGGGTCATTAGATCCAGGTGTGATAGCTAGGGTGTAGGTAATCACAATGTCTTTGGAAGAGTCACTAATTGGTCTAAAAGTCAAGCCATACCTTACCATAGGGAAATAAGAAATTTAAGGGATAAGTCTCTAGCTCACAGAAGGGTCCCTTACATGGAATTGCTAAGGGATAGCCCATTTAACAAGTTGGAACTATTAGAAAGAGCAAGCAAGAAAAAATTGAAAAAGTTTCTATATTGCAATTTTTGCAAAAATGTTGATTTTGCAGAAAATGGTGGATTTTTCCTTTTAAAACTTGAAGAAGGCCAAAAAAATCCCTAATATGAAAGGTAAACACCTAAGAAGACATATAAATGCCTTTCTAACACTAAAATAGGCATAAGGAATTGTCATTTGTATGGACAAGTGTTGTAGCATGACATTTTGAAGGCAAAATTACTAATTTTATGAGTTTTTTTTTATAGTTATAAAAATCTTTTCATTTTAGACATTTTGCTGTCCTATTTTCAGCAACTTGTAGAAATGACAGTGTAACTCACTATCCCACTGTTGGAATTTCATGGCCTCTTGGAGATAGTGAGTACATTCAATGTACTATATTTTTGCAAAAGCAGGGTCCTTCA
Organism: Cupressus sempervirens; assembly: GCA_028749045.1. Classification (NCBI taxonomy): domain Eukaryota; kingdom Viridiplantae; phylum Streptophyta; class Pinopsida; order Cupressales; family Cupressaceae; genus Cupressus; species Cupressus sempervirens. Next base: position 139,322,020 of record CM053790.1, on the reverse strand, counting down.
AAATGCTAGCAGGCATTTTTAAGCTCTTGCCCTGGGTGAGCTAAGGCATGCCCAACTAGGGAATAGTGTTATTGCAGAGCTTTTTTCTTGCAAGATTGTGGAGATTTTTTGTAGAATGTTGTTGAAGGTTGAAAGAGGAGTGAGAGGAGGTTCCTTGGGTGGAAGGAAAAGCTTCCATCAATCCATTTAGCCATCAAACAAGACCAAACAAAATTTTTTCCATACAAACCCTCTAAATTAACAAGGGTGTTATATGACCATTCTAGGGTCTAAAACCTAGAAATTATTAAACCTCTCACAAATTGAATATAGATCCATGAAGGCCATTTGGATTGGTTAGTTGAAGACAAAGGAGAAAATCCCTATTTTGTAGGTGAAATAAGGCTAATTAGGGCTCTTCCTTGTAGCCCTATTTTGGAAAAAAAGTGTTTTAGGATGCCAAAGGAGTACATTGCAAGGTGTTGAGACTCCTTCCATGATCCTACAAGTGGTTGAGAATAATGGTCAAAAATACCTTGTTTTGTTGAAGACTTTGAATGCTCCTCATTCTAGAATGGTAGCCTAGCAGATAGAAAGAAGTGAAAACTTATCGAGATAGTGGAGTAGGATTTTAGATTGGGGGAGCTTAGCTTGGAAAAGGTTTTATAAATATAGGTGGTGATATTTCAATACACCCTAAGTCTCAAAGGTAGACAAGAAGTATGAATTAGTGATTGGTTCATCCCTACTTCTCCCTATCACCAAATCAATTGGACATGTTGAGGAATGTTTAGAATAGCATAAATCCCAAGTTTGAGGCTTTGGAAATGAGTTTTAAGGTCTCAAGTGTTGACTGCAGAAAAATAGTAAGTTGGTGCATATATGCTACATGCACCTAGGGCATCATTTTTCTCCCTTGTACCTGTATTTCTACAAGTAAAACCACAAAAATAGATAAATTATTTATGATCCAACCAAATTTTCAACTATGGTTAAATGAGTCTTTTGAACAAATTGATAAAGTAGTTATGAAGAATAATTCATTTAGTTTCAATCTTTTAACACCTTTTATGATACCAAACATAATGGGAGACTAGAAAGTATTTTGCATGTAGTAGAAGTTCGAATTATATAAGCAGGGATAGACAAGAGTAAAGAACATATGAAGTAAGTGAATTGAACAATGAACATATTGTTTCATCCTAAATAACAAAGTATATTGAGATGTGACTTTATTTAAAAGGGTTCAAAGGTAGCTTGAAGGTCATCATCAACATTATTTTTGTTTAACATAACCTTTCAAGATGTTGCTCTTGATTTTTTCTTGGTAAGAATTCAGTATAAATCAACACGAAAATTTATTTTCATTGTGATTCATGTCTCTTAGGTCTTTTTTTAATGTCTTTTAATGCCTGTGCATTATCCTCATAGTTACTAGTGTATAGGTCTATATTTGAATGTCAACATGTGAATAGTTTGTCTTAGTTCTCATATGTAGTCAAGGTCCTTGACATCAATTACAAGTCATAAACATGCATTAACAAAATGCAATTGGGTCTCACAAACTTGATTGCAAGTTTTCTCATGCCTAAGTGGTTGGCAAGCCTTAAGACGCAACCAATAAGTCATCCTTCTATGTTGATAGGCATGTATTTTAATCAAGTCTCTAGGAATTGATTGCAAGCTCTTTAAACATCTTCATATGTAATTGGGTTAAGTCTTGCATCCCTACAATCTAGTCTTGAAGACCTAATTGCATATCACTCTCTTAACACAATCATAGTTAAGTATTTGAGACTTGACTACATATCAACATGTATTGAACTTACAACTTGTAGTGTAGCTCTAGGATGCAATTACATATTGTATCTCTTCTACACTTGCAATCAAGTCTTTAGGGTATGATTACATATCTTCTTTATAGACACTTGTAGGAAAATTCTTGAAGACTCAACTACATATTATCTATAATTCATTCTTGTAATTGAGTTAGTGAGACCCAATTACGTACTAACATTGCATATCCACTTGAAATTGTGTCTTTTAGACCTAATTACATGTCAAGTTTTACATATCCACTAACATGATTACAAACAATTTTTCTTATTTTTGCTATGCAACTTTGTAACTTTTATTGCATTTTTGTAGTTTTGTGCCTAAAAGGCATTTTAACTATGTAAATGAATCCTAATTTATGCAATACAACTATTAGACCCTAGATGACAAGAATATGCATTCAAAATACAAAAATTGTGCCTTTGTGACCTCATTGAGCAACGGGCTTATAAAACACCCAATATTACTAATGGACTACACAAAAGGGTTAATGGAAAATATAGGAGTCTAAAATCATGACCTTATTGAAAAAATGGAATGAAAATTGGAAAGAGGTCATAAACGACCCAAACAACTTGATTAAATGATTTCATAAGAGGGGTGCTCCTGCACTAATCATAGGGCCCTCACCTTTTCATTTTTGTTGTGTTATGCTCCAAGTGAGCCTTGTAAGTAGAATAAGCATCATTTGACCTAGGTGTGGTATTATGGGTATTGGATGCCATTTATTGCAAACTTGCAAACATGAAGAGTTTTATTGCTACATTTCACCAATCTCACTATGTCCATGGTTATTGTTCTCTTCTCATTCATGTTTGGGGGTATGTTCCTAGTGCAAAGCACCAATGCACTTAGTTTATATTTTGGTCATGTTTTATTTTACTTACTTAGGCTACAATAAAAAAACCTTGAATGAGAAGTCCATGGTTGTCAAAGAAAGACACCATATTGTATGCTTAAGGCACTTTATGCAATTTATAAGCAAAAGTTGCTCATTAGGAAAATTTCGGATTTTTGATTTTTTTTGTCAAGAAATCCTAGGACTAATTTTTCTTTAGTTGTTTTTAGGTATATTGGAAGCTTTTCGAAGTCTTAGAAGTGGAATCAAGTGAAAAATGTAAAAATTGCACTTTTTGTGCAAAGTTGCATTGTTGAAAGTTGTAAAAGTTCCTCAAATTTGCAACTTAGTGGGAAAATGGTAATAACTATTAAAATATTGGTTCTAACCATTAAAATATACATATGAGATATATATACCTCATTTTTGAGGTCTGGAGGGCATTAATATATGGATTGGAAGAAGTTACAAAGAAAGAAATTCAGTTTTCAAGTCATTTTACTGTTGTTTGCATGCTACATGAAATGTATAGAATTTAAGACTAAATGTGATGGATTTTTGAGATAAATATTTGAATTAGATTTATTTTTCTTCTAGTCTCATTGTTCTACATTTTTTTCTAACTCAAGTTATTGCATATTTAGTGAAACTAGGTTTTTAGGACAACATTTTGGGGCACACAGCCAAAATGGGCCTCTAACTGTAATTTCCATAGTTTAAATTTCATGGCCATTTGGGAAATGGTAATTAGTAGGGTCCTTTTTGAGATTCCATGGTTTCAAGACTAGAGGATGTGTTTTGTGATTTTTCCAATCAATCCCTAGGTCAAGTACCATGAAGAATTTAACCTCTTATAGTGTGTTGATTTGTGAATGGTAGGAGTTTGAGAATTGGTGAAGAGTTGAGCATTTGGAAATAAGTTATTTTAGTATTACCAAACCTTCCTGGGCATTGAGTTCATTTCTACGACCCTATTTCCTACTGGTTACTTTTTAAACCAGTCATCTGCTTGACTGGGAATGTTTGGGAATTGATAATCTCCATTTAAACTGAAGTCTTCATTAAATGGTGGCAATGAGATTTTTGTTATTCTATTAAGATAATTAATATATTTTGATGAGAAATTTGAGGGATCATGCCCAGCTTGAGTATCCTGACTTCCCAAGTCCTATAAATTTAAAGTTGTAATGTTGCTCAAAAAGTTGCTTGAGCAGCTTTTGCAATTTTTCCAAAAAAATTTGCAAATGGAAGTTTGGGAAGTTGGAACTGTCCAAGCTCAGGTATATGAGTATGGAAAAAATTTCTTTGAAGGTTAGAAGGTTTCCAGTTAGATTTTCATTTTTAAGAAACTTTTACAACTTTTGTAGTGTTGCACGAAAAGTGCAACTTATGTAAAGTTCACTAGATTTCACTTCTAGGACTTGGAAAAGGTTCCAAACTATTAAAAAACAACTAAAAATGCCTAATCCTAGGATATATTGACTAAAAACTCAAAAAGACCCAATTTGGCCTAATTAGAAACTTTTGCTCATATCTTGCACAAAGTGGCCTAGGCATACATATCATGCTCATATCTCCCTCACTGTTCATCGTGGGATCAAACTGTCTATTCCATTAGCTTTGGGTACCTAGGTAAACCATTTCCCCAAGCTCCTCCTATCCCATTGAGTGCTTGAATGTTCTTGAGCATGCCAAACCGAAATGTCCTTAAGGGTCACTAAATGCCATAGGGTAGCAATCTTTGATGGGGCATATCTTGGAGTTCGTGTGAGGTATGAATGTAATTCTAGGTGCTATAGGACCATGTTGTGGATACTTACAATAACCTCTCTTAATTTTTGGAGATCTTACTTCATTTTGATTTTGCAACGTCATCTCAGGTGATGCTAAAACTTGTAGTGTTGGCCAGTACAAAATTGCTAACTGCCAAATCCCCCTCATCATTCATTGTGGGATCAAACTATATATTCTATTAGCTCTAGGTGGTTGGGTAAAACTGAGCCCAAAGATCATCCCATCTTGTTGAGTGCTTGAACATTCTCGGGCATGCCAAACCAAAATGTCCCTAAGGGTCAGTAAATGCCACAAGGAAGTGATCTTTGACAAGACATATCTTGGAGCTCATACAATCTATGGATGTCATTCTAGGTTTTATAGGACCATGTTGTGGAGACATAAAATAACCTCTCTCTCTCTCTCTCTCTCTCTCTCTCTCTCTCTCTCTCTCTCTCTCTCTCTCTCTCTCTCTCTCTCTCTCTCTTTAGATATTACTCTATTTTGATTTTGCGACACTATCTCAGGTGATGTTGAAACTTGTAATGTTGGCTAGTACAAAGTTGCCAACTACCAAATCTCCCTCACCATTTGTCATGGGATTGAATTGTCTATTCTATTAGCTCTGGGTGGCTAGGTAAACCCTAGCCCCAAGCTTTTTATGTTCCGTTGAGCACTCAAACATTCTTGGGCATGCCAAACTGAAACATCCCTAAGGGTCACTAAATTCCATAGGAAAGAAATCTTTGACGGGGCATATCTCAGAGCTCATGTGAGGTATGGATGTAATTCTAGGTGCTATAAGACCATGTTGTGGAGACCTATAATAACCTCTCTCTCTTTTTGGAGATCTTACTCTATTTTGATTTTGTGATTCCATCTTAGGTGGTGTTGAAACTCATATTGTTGGCTAGTACAAAGTTTCCAATTCCCAAATCTCCCTCACCATTTGTCATTGGATCGAACTGTATATTCTATTAGCTCCAAGTGGCTGGGTAACCCTAGACCCAAGTTCATACAACCTATTAAATGATTGAACATTCTTGGCATGCCAAACTAAAACGTCCCTAAGGGTTAGTAAATGCCATAGGGAAGCAATCTTTGATGGGGCATATCTTGGAGCTCATGCAAGGTATGGATGTGATTCCAAATGCTACAGGACCATGTCGTAGAGACCTACAATAACCTCTCACTTTTTGGAGATCTTACTCCATTTTGATTTTGTGACACCATCTCGGGTGATGTTGAAACTCATAGTGTTGGCCAGTATAAAGTTGCCAACTGCCAAATCTCCCTCACAATTTGTCATGGGATAGAACTATCTATTCCATTAGCTCTAGGTGGTTGGGTAAACCCTAGCTCCAAGATTTTCTTATCTCATAACATTCTCAGGTACACCAAACTAAAACATCCCTAAGAATCACTAAATGCCATAGGGCAGCAATATTTGGTAGGGCATATCTCAGAGCTCATGCAAGGTATTGATGCAATTCTAGGTGTTATAGGACCGTGTTGGAGAGACCTACAATAACCTCCCTCACTTTTTGGAGATCTTACTCCATTTTTATTTTGTGATGCCATCTCTGGTGATGTTGAAACTTGTAGTGTTGGCTAGTATAAAGATGCCAACTGCCAAATCTCTCTCACCTTTCATCGTGGGACTGAACTGTCTATTCTGTTAGCTCCAGGTAGCTAGGTAAATGCTAGCTCCAATTTTGTCCCATCCTATTGAATGCTTGAATGTTCTCAAGCATGCTGAATCAAATTGTCCCTAAGAGTCACTAAATTTCATAGGACAACAATCTTTGATTATGGCAATTGAATATGTCATCTCATCCAATGATGGAGACTCGTAATAGAAGGTAAAGGGGTGATCATAGACATCATTTTCAACATGCTATTTTTTATTTTAATAAGGTAATCCTTGTTTGTAAGGTCAAGGAACTTGAGGTCACCTATAAACCCAAATCTCTTAGTCCTAACGATTTTCCCTTTTTTGTTGTTTTTGTTAATAAGTTGACTCAATAAGTGTTTTGAGAGTCATTACACCTTATATAGCTGCATGTTCTCACTAAATGGAGTTAGTGGAAGATGTTAATCATCTTTTTGATTGTCTTAATAGTCATTTTATGGGTTTGAAACATAACCACTTCCCTTTGTGAGGAGTTGTCCGAAAATCAGCAAATTACATGTTGTTGCAAAGAAAATACAGTCATAGGATGTTGGAAGATTGTTTTCACTCATAGGATGTTGGAGAATCTCTTGGAAGGATGGAATATATGATAGACTAAAGTTTTTGAGATAGTTATTAGGTGTGCTTTGAAGTGGCTAAGATGTTAGTTTGAAGCAAGAAGTTTATTATGATCCATTTCTCAAATTTGCTCATTCTTCCCTTATTGCTTCCCAAGTCTTGAATAGGGAAAGTGATCAAGTAGTTTTGTGATGTTGGGTAGAAGTTTGTTCAATATTGTAACCAAGTTGGAAAGAGTCTTTGAAGACATTTATGAAGGTGGAAAAGGTAGTTTTCCTTAAAAGTGTTCTTGTTGGGAATCCACTAGCTTGTCATGTGAGCACTCTGCATCATTTTAGATGTAATTTAAATTAAAATGTAAATGATAAAAATAGGATATATATTATGATAACCAATAATGTCATACATGAACAAACACATAATATTCAAGGTGGCATGGGGATGGGGGTACTTGGGGTACTTAGGGTATGGGTACAACTAATTTTTATAATACGAGATAGGGGTACTTAGGTATTTCAAACATTTATTTTTAATTATACTTTTATATTTATAAAAACCCTGAATTTATAAGTTAGGACAATGATTTATCAAATCAAGAATAGTGATAAAGTTTGCAAATGTAATGCATTGTTTTCAGTTTCAAATTTGTTATATGTTTACAATAATAATTTATGATAAATGTTTAGATGCATAACATAGAAGGTTGAATTTAAACATGAAAAAGAAGATCATAAATCATATGACAATGACATATTGAAAATGATAAATTTTTGGCTTTAACAGTGATAAAATTTATTGTTGATCAATATTGTATCAAAGTTTCAAACTGATAAGGCATTGAATTAAGCTTGATAAACAAATAATAGAGAAGGAAAAATTTAAACATGAACAAGATCATAAATCATATGATGATGACATATTGGAAATGATAAACTTATGCTTGAACAGTGATAAAGTTTATTGTTAATCAATATTCTATCAAAGTTTGAACTAATTAGGTGTTGAATTAAGCTTGATAAACAACAAGATGATACACAAACAAAAAACCAAAACTAATAATAATCATAAATCTCAATCAAGGTCCTTAGCTATGATGCTCTCCATCGAGTAACTAGTACTTGGGATATGTGTACTCATTACTCTGGTATGTGGGTATGAGTACCAGGGGTGTGGGTACAAGTACCCATGCAACCTTGATAAAATACTATGATAACTAATAATGCCATACATGAACGAACATATAATATATTATGATAACCAATAATATCATACATCAATGAACATATAATATATTATGATAACCAATAATGTCATACATGAACAAACATATAATGTAAAATGATAACCAATAATGTCATACATGAAAAAAAAAAATCATATATTAACCAATAATTTTATAATTCTAATAATGTCATGCATCAAATATAAAATTTCATATATACATCAAATGTATATCGAATATATACACTGACATAAAATCCAACATATATGTCCACTGATGCCTATACATGTGTGTCTATCAACTATATCTTCTCCTTCCCATGAGGGAAAGGAAACAAATCCCTAGAGGTCTTCAGTCATCATGTGGAGGGAGATGATGGGAATGATGGGGTCTTCCTCACACACTCACTCATCCTGTTGTTTAGGCTTTTCTCTAACTTGAGTTAATACAAATAAAGTAGATATGAGTCAATAATTATTACACATTGAAATCAAATATATGTACACACAAACTTAATTATTTTCTTAGTACCATCAAATAGTCACTCTGTATGTCCACCTCAAAGGCTCGCGGATGATCGGGTGTAACAAGGCCCTAAAAAAATTCAATAAATATAATCACTTATAAATAAAATTAGAAATTTTGATACTAACTATTATAAACAACAACTAAAACTAACAAAATTCTTTCACACCTCAGTCAATGGCTCTGAACTAGCCATCGTTGTAGCAACTCCACAATTGATGGACTGCTAAAGATGAGGAGTCTCAGATGTCAAGAGCTATATGTCATACAATACAAGTTACATGTAACATGAAACATGAAACAAACATAATCAAAAGAATTAAATTGACATGAAACAAATGTACCTCTATGAAGATCTTATCATGCCTAGGCTCAGAGTCCCTAGTGAATGTCGATGGTCTAGTAGAGAACTAATGCACATGCATAAACTCTTTTGCCAATCCTTCATATGATTACTTAATAAATATATGTACTAATTTAAATGATTAAATTGATACATACCTTTGGACTCATCGACAAGATGAAAAATGGGTCTGGGGGAGCTCTACTAGGGCCACCAATAGTCTAACCTTGAATTTTGAACAATGTCAATACATGCTAATTAATTAGTTATTCACTATACATATGAAATGTGATCAAATTAGTTTATTATAATTGTAATTTACCTGTGTGTCAATGGAAAATGTCTCATTTAGGAATTGATCAGTGACTAGCCCATCATCCATAATATCTACAACATCACTGCCAAATGTGCGTAAGGATCCACATGATGTGCACATGTGACCATGATGCACAGAATGCTCCTCCTCAAGTAATGGACTTCTGCAATGAATGAGGGTCTGTGTCAAAGCATTAATAGTCCCTAGAGTGTTGATCTCTACATGTTCCTTCACAACTGAAGGAATAATTACATACTCACCATGTGGCTTGAAAATAGGTGCCATAACTACATTAGGCTCAAGACATTCCCTTGGCCTCTCAAATGATGACCTGCTACCTCTACCCTGAGATTTTAATATATGAAAATAATTGGGGATCTCCCTAGGACAAATTGACAATACAATTTCTTGAAGAAATACATGGGAACCTCATGATTATTGCAGGGAGGGGCCTTAAAGATTATTCACCATCTATCCCAAAAATAATTTCTAATAACATCATGTATGCACCAATGGATGGGGAACCTTTTAGTTGTCTCTCTAACAATATTTTGTTCACCAGGCTTTTTAAACAATGCACAAATGCTACCTTTTGGTTTTTTTTTTTATTATTATTAATATCTTGATATGATAATTTGTTTGCATAATATCTTCTTTGTTCATCCCTCTTAATACACCAAATATCTAACTAACCGCTAGCATAAGCTACATGGATCATAATGGACTCGAGGGAGGATGTTGATTGTGCTCTTAATGGATTAGTTTCTCCATAAGATTTCAACCTACTAATGAGTGCTTCTAATTCATTTTTCCCTCTTTTTATTTCATTTAATATGCTATCTTTTGTGCTAGGAGGAGGTCTTCCAATCAGTGTAGGTTGTGGAATTTTTCAATCTTGTTGTTGAGGGCTTTGATTCTCATCTTGTGGATGGCTTTCGTTCGGATTTTGTGGAGGTTTTTGGTTTTGATCTTGTTGGGGATTTGGTGGTTCATTATCCACATTTCCTAATAAGAACCAAATTGCAATCTAAATAAATAAACAAATTTAAAGAAAAATTGAAAAAAGAACCTACAAAACAATGTAAAAACATATAAAAAAATGCAAGAAAAAGAGTAGAAAATATACGACGTGATCTTCATCTCGAACTTTGGCGACAAGGAGGCATTTTGTGGAGGTGGGTAGTGAAAGTCCAATTCCTTCAACTTGTGTACGTGTTGTGAGGAGGAAAATTTGCAATATGAAATGAAAATGAAATGGGTTGTGGATTTGTAGCCTATTTATAAATTTTTTAAGGTTTTCAAAGTGTGTACACACTATAGATGTACAAGCTTTAGAAAAAAAGGGGTGTCATGTTTTTGGCACCACAACTTGGTGCACACACCCATATATATAGATATATGTATATATATACATATATATACATATGTATACATATATATGTATATATGTATGTATATACATATACATATGTGTATATATATACATACATATATGCGTGTATATATATATATATATATATGACCATGAAGAAAGGTTGTTTTAAAATCAAGCTACTACAAATGTAAATCTTCAATAGCCACAATAATTAAAATAGTACAAATAGAATTCATTTTAACAACATGAGAAAATATCTCATCAAAATCAATGCCCTTTTCTATGCCAATCCTCTTATACAATTAACCTGGCTTTAAATCTTTTCTTGCCTCCATCCACTTCTTTCACCCTTTAAACTCATTTATTTTGTAAATCTCGTTTACTTGTAGGCAACTTGCATAATTCCTATGTCTTATTTTTTAGAAAAGAGTCCATTTCTTCTTTCATTATAGACTCCCACTAAATATTTGTATCCACCTACACATCTTCATCATAATATTCACATTCACCAGCATTAGTTAGTAAATAGAATATAAAGAAAGAGAAAATCTTTCTAGAGGTCTACTTATCCTTTTTGACTGTCTAACATTCACTGGGGTGTGTGGTATTTGTTATTGCGGTTGTTGTAGATCATGAGGAACTACTGGAACATCATCTTTTGGAGTATTATCCAACACTACATAATCATTTTCTTTCTTCTCATGTTGTTGATATAGATCTTTGTACAACACTTTCTCATTGAATATGACATCCCTACTTCTTATAATTTTACAATTTTCAAAATTCCAAAGCCTTTAACCAAATTCATCAGTGTCATATCCAAAAAATACACATTTCTTTGACTTAGATTCCAACCAAGGATAACTTTAGTGGCTAATATTCACAAATTGGCTAATCTCACTCATTGAAGACCCTAAATTTGGCTAATTGTTTTGCATTTTTGGGGTGTCCATGTCACTTGTACTTTACCAAAATTGGATCCCATGCTTAGGATAATAACCAATGATAATATAGAAGTATTTATGTTTTAGTGGTGACTTTGTCAATGAAATCTAATTCTTCTACATAGTAAATTAAATATTTTCTCCTACAAATTTCAAGACTTGTCTCAATTGATGGTCATATTCACCAATATTTGGTAAAAATTTAAGCTAGACTACAAATTAGGTATGTATATTTTACACGTGTCTCTATTTTGAAGACTTTTCATGGAAATTTTTATCCTTTCTCACTTTTCCACAAAATAGATTTGATTGGGGACACGTGTCTTTACTTTGGGAACTTTCTTTAAAATATGGTATCCTTTTAAAAGTTTGGCTTGAAAAAGGGCTTAGGCCATTGATTTAGGATCATCCAATGGTTAAAAATAATAGTGGTGCTTGCCCCAAACCACCATTCAATAATTTGGAGGGAAACTATAATAATAAATGTGGACTAAGGTTAACCTTAAATTTTGATAATTAATTAGGATCCATATAATAATAACAACAACAAGAAAAAAAAACAACAAAAATAATAATAGAATCATTGTTTCTAGGTATGTGTACCATTTTGCACAATTTTCATTAATAATGAAAGATTCCTCAAGATTTTATAGAATTCTCATATGATTGAAAAAAAATTACCACTAAAATTTTAGAAAAATCCTACTTAAAAATAAAATTTCACCAATAGAAATTAATTTTTTGACCTGAACTAATGTTCTATTTGCCAAAAATTTATACTATTTTCTAAAGGGGTTTCTTAAAGTTATCCCTACTACCAACTTGGTTCTATTTTTAGAATCTATGTGTGCAAATGTTTTACAACCAAAGGTTTTGAGAAAAGAATAACTCACCGTCTTACAAGTCCATGCTTCCTCTAGAATACCACAATCCAAAGGAGTAGAGGGACCTCTATTAATAAAATATATAGTAGTATTAACAACCTCTACTCACATGTTTAAGGGCATCCCAACATGCAACCTCATGCTCCTTGCACACTCCATTATTGTCCTTCTCATGTGTTCAACCACTCCATTTTCCTATGTAATCCTTGGAACAATTTTCTATCTACAAATACCATTTGTGGCACAATAATATTAAAATTCATGATTGCAATTCACCACCATTATCAGATCCAAGACATTTTAGCTTTTTACCAATCTCATTCTCAACCAAGCATTTCCATTTCTTAAAAGTTACAAATACATCAAATTCTATCTAAGGAAATAAACTCATACTTTTCTAGTTGTATCATCAATAAATATAACATAATAATGAGAGCCACCAAGGGAAGATACCTAAGCTAGTCCCCATACATTTGTATGCATAAGCTCTAATTTCTTATTCTTCATTTCCTCCCCACTCTTCACAAAACCATCTCTCTCTCTCTCTCTCTCTCTCTCTCTCTCTCTCTCTCTCTCTCTCTCTCTCTCTTCTCATACACACTTCCATATAAATCCATATTGACACATTATAGACCTGGTAGAACTTTCTTTGAATGAAGTAGTTTCATACCTTTCCTACTCATGTGCCCAATTTTGTGGTGCCATAGTGTTGTATTAGAATCTACATTATTTATTTGTTCTCCCTATTCAACTGTAGCAACTATTATTGGACATTCATTTTTCTCTAAAACAATCAAAGTAGAAGGAACAATATGACTTGTACAAAGATATAAGTTGCCTACATTCACACCTTTTTCTACTACAAGGGAACCTTTTGAAGCCTTCCAATTTTTATCGTTAAAAGTAGCTAAACAACCCTCATCACCGAGTATCCCTACTAAAATTAAATTCCTACTTAGCCTTGGAACATGTCTTACCTCATGTGGTAGTGAATGATTCCCATTCTACAACTTAATCTTAACTTTTCACTTTTGAACAATTTGACATGGTCCATTATCACCCAAATAAACAAGCCCAAAATCCCCTTGGACATAATTAATAAAATAGCCTCTATGAGGTATAGCATGAAATGAAGCCCTAGAATCTAAAATCCATGAATCATCAACACTTTCTAAAGAAAGAAGAAAAACATCATCTTCAGATTTGTTACATACAACATTTAACTCCTTGTGTTGTTCTATTTTATCTCCTTCATTGTTTTTTTGATTTCAACAATCTTTCTTCTTATGTCCTAGTTTACTATAGTACCAACAATCTCTTGGTCTTTTAGATTGAGACCTCTTCCCCTCTGACTTTCCTCTTGATTTCCCATGATTTCCAAAATTATTTCCTTTCTTAGTCATTCCACCTCTGCTTTTTGCATTCAAAGCACTTCCTAATGTAGATCCACCTAAGGTTTTGCTAAATGATTTCTCACTCAAAATAAAACCAATCACATCATCAAATTTTATGGTATTAGATCTAGAAATTGAATTACTCACAACCATTACCAAGACATTCCAACTTTCAGACAAAGAAAAAAAAATCAAGAGAGCCCTAATTTCTTCATTAAAATTGACATTCACAGAAGATAATTGACTAGTAATAGTATTAAACTCATTTAAATGATCTACAATAGATCCACCTTCTTCCATATTTATATCAAATAAATGCTTCATGACAAATACCTTATTTGAAGCAAAGGACTTTTCATAGAGTTTCGCTAGGGTTTGCATCAATTATTTTTTCATCTTCACTTTTGTAATGTTAAATGTCACTGATTGTGTCAAACATAATCAAATACTTCCAAGTGCCTTTTTGTCTAAAATCTCTTAGTCGTTATCTATCATAGTTCCCTAATTCTTGGCTTTTTCTTCCAATGGCTTCCATAAATTCTTTTGATAAAGATAGTCCTCCATTTGCATCTTCCAAAGTTGAAAGTTATGCCCATTAAAATTCTCAACCTTCAGTCTACCCTCCTCTACCAATGCTCCCACTCAATAATGAGACTCCTACTCAACCACGAGACCTTCCTATAGAGGATAGAAAAAATAAATAAATAAAAAATGATGAACATTTGGTTCTAATACCACTTTTAAGGATTAAACTTAGATAGAAATAATAGTTACACGTAAATATAACCAATATAAAATAAATAGATCGCACAGAAGAGAACACAAGACACAAATATTTAACATGGTCCATCCAATCCCTAAATAATGTACACCAACAACAAGTCCAATATTATTGTTATCAAGTGATTAAAATCTACAATATCTTACAACTTAATACCATTGCAAGAAGCTATAATATCACCATACATAATGAAATCCTTAACCCTAGACTTTTTATATAAGCTTTTGTTGATTTTTCCTGTTGACACTGTCTTGGACGTGCTGTCCCCAAACCCTCATAGAAATAATCTCAAGAGAAACCATGCAAAATAAACCTTTGATTTTTATTAGGCTTCACATCACAATAATTGTTTCTCAAGTTATTATTTATTCTTTCTTAGTGGCATGTTCTTTTAAGTTTGTGAATTGTTGGTGAATTTTTATCTTGTGATGAAAATCTACAACTTGAAAATCTTGTTGGAACCTATGCATGTGAGGACCTAGATATCAATTTTTTTGTCTTACAAACTTTATAAATTGAGCACCTTATGATTTAGGAACTATCCTAATTTTTATAATATATTTCAAATTCTTGGGAAATGTAATACATTCTTTGGTTGACCTGCATAGAGTTATGCCTATATATTGGAATTTTTTGTACCTTTCAAAGACATTAATCTAATACTAATTTGGAAAGGGTTATTATAGTTGAGAAATATATCATTAGAATTACTTATAAGGCCTTTTCCTAGATATCATAAATAGATAGGCTTGTTTTAGCTTGGCATGCAAGAAGCCAACCAAATTTCCAATATATTATAATATGATTTCAAGAAAATGAATAAAGGATATTTCTTGTTCTCTCTATATATCTCTTTTTTTTCTTTTATTGTGTTTACACTTGCTTCATGATTAGACTAATCTCATTGAAACTCCTCTAGTTATTATTGTACCAAGTGGTGTCAAAAGGAGATTGTGATTCATGGAATGTTGATCCAAATTCCAAAGCTTGTAAAGTTTTAGACTTGTTATTTATAGGGTAGCAGACCCTATTTTTGACTTGTATTAACTAATGACATGTGCAAGCTTGGTTAGGAAGATTTTTTATTATTGAGTTGAGTTCCTTGTTAAGTGATTGTTGAACCTTTTTGCTAGGTTTATTTAGTTCTAGGGTGGAAGAGTTTAGATCTAGCCTATTATTGTAGAGGGTTAAAAATGGTTCAAGGAAGGAGGGAATAAAATCTAAGTATAATAGGTATATTGAGAGAAAAATTATCTAGATTAGAAGCTATTCAAACTATCCAAAGAAAATGCAGACCTATTAAGAATGTAAGTGATGGTGAAGCCAATATAGTCACTATAGATGAAATGAATTTGAACTAGAACAAGTTGATGAAAGACTCTTGAGAGCTTTAACTAGAGTGGATTCCAAATTCTTTATCTTAATTTACCATATTATAAAGCAATTATTTATGTTCATGAATTTCTTGATCAAAGATTATTGATATGGAGAAATATTTTGAGCAAGAGAGAACTAGTGCAGGTAAGAAGGTAAAGATTTAATGGCACTAAGTTGGAGGTAATGAGTCTTTATGTAGAGAATATTTGTAGACAAAAATGAGTGGAAAAAAGAAGGAAAAGATCAAATACTGGGGTAATAATATGAATAGATTGAAAGTTAATTCTTACCAAGTGATTACCAAGTTAGCTTTTTGATTAAAATTACAAAATTTCAAAGAAACTGAATCTATTATAAAGGAATACTCTAAACATTTCTATAGGTTTCATATCATATCTAGACATATACATGTTGAAATTGAAAGGATCTCAATATATATAAATTTCTAAAGGGAGAGTGATGGAAAATTTTAGAGATGCAAAGGACAAAATTTACAGAGGGTCATATATTTTTTAAGTCCAATTAGAACAAGGGTAACATGCCATCTTAAAATAGAAGCACCCATTAATTTTAAAACCTTTTAGGACCCTTCCCATAGTGACTTCCTAGACCATGGATGGATTTATGCTAAATGTTCTTTTCTCCTATTTTCTTCGACCTTTCTTGAATATGTTTGCACTCTCTCCAAAAATTTTGGAGGCCCTTTCTCTTCCCATCTCTACAAAGTAGGTCACCTAGGTTGACCAATTTTGAAAGAATTCAACCTATCTTGGAAGAGGCTAACTAGGTCAACCTATTATTTAATGATTACAAGGCACGATGTTAACAATGTCTTGGGATTCAAAATATTAAACGCTCGCTTCCTAGTCAACTTGTACTAATTTCCCACCCAAATGATTGTATATAAGGAGAAATGGAGGCTTCATATCTTAACCTAAAAAATCATAAGATATCCCTATACATGTAGGAAAATTACATCTACACTTTGAAATCAATATTTCAAGGCATTCAAACAAAGGATGTTTCATCAAGCATTGACAAATTCTTTGCTAGAATTTCCTCTTCAAGATATAGTATATTCATTAGCCATCAAGGGAGGAGATATACATTTAGGAATTCATCATTGATGAAAATTTATGTTTGTGGATCCATGATGTGGTTATGGTAGATCAGTTTCAATTATGGATATATCCTACACATTACATATTGAGTTCAATACCTATAACATCCAACATGACAAAATCCTTATTGATGAGGGTTTTTTAAAGAAAGGTGAATCCTTACATTTATCTTGTTTCACTTGCATATATTTTCATATTCAATTCAAGGTCAACTTCTCAATCTAGTGATTGAACAAGGAAAGATTGCATCCACCCAAAAACAAAAAAAATGATTTATTGTGTCCAAGAGAAGGATGTAAAAGTAGTGGTTGTGGATCTAAAAATAACTTGCCAAAATATTTCTAACAAATTATGGTCGACCTACTTATAGTACCCTAAGAAGATAGTGATTGTGGGGTAAAAGCACAAACCCATGTCACCATTTTATAAAGAAAAAGGCTAACAAAAATATAATTGTTCGTAATCAATGAGATAAAACTAGTATTATTATTTAATATTTGAAAATGAAGTAGACTAATGAAATGTGTAGAAATGGACAAAATTTAGGATTATAACTTCTAATAATTTTTTTGGAATAAGAATTGATATATTTTCCTAATTTTTATAGATAAATTTTTAGTTGTAAAATGCCAAAAATTAGGGGTTTAGTTCACACCACAAAATTATATTGAAATAAACTTATTTTGACTTGAACACTAAGTATGTTATAGATAATATATATAGTTAGAACAATAAAAAATAAAAAGTGACTTTAGACCTAAATTTTCTATTTTATAATGATTCAAATTTCAATTCACTTGAAATTGATAGTTTTCATCTCCCACCATATTTTTTAAAACAAATCTATTCTAATCAAAAGAAAAATTATCCATTGTGGAAGAGGACTCTTTCCTCTAGAATATCATATAATTTTTTTAAAAAATTATGTGATTTTAATTTTTTTTCTTTCTCAAAATCAACATCTTTTCGAGTGTTAAATTATGTGCTTGTAGAATTTTTTAATTTTAATTTTTTTTAAAGAGGGGTAAACGCTTTGACCTGGAGCTATGAACCAGTGAGGCCACAAACGGGGGACCTCATCCCCATGAGATTTGAACCTTGATGGCAAGGATAACAACATAACAACTTAACCATCACAACATGCCACTATTGGCTGTAGAATTTTTTAATTACAATATACTATTTATAATTAAAAGAGTAGAAAATATATATGATAATATTCTTGACTTTGCACTCTATAAAATGATGTTTATACGTTACTAAAAAAATCATAAAAAATAGTAAGAGTTATTAAAACGTCAGTTTTATGAAATAATTTTATTTCTTTAGTAATTGGATACAAACTAGTATAAAACATCTATTTAATAGTCATTTCCAATTGAAAAAGTGTGAGACCATATATAAATTAGCTAGAATAAATTTGTCTAGATGATATGTTTGAAAAAAATTGACTTTTGGATAGAAATTCTCAAATTTAGTCATTATGACAAGTTAGGCTAAAAGGTGACATAACTTTGTACTTTTACCCTGCATGCAAAACCTTTTCAAATTATTTCAACCAAGTTGACTTATTTTCCAAGCCTCAATGAAAAAATAGCTTTTGGAGTTTGCATTCTATTCATAGATCTATAATCATATTCTTAGTCGCGAATCTAGATATGAACATTTCAAAGCAAAAATACACTTTCCTCTACATATTTTAAGGTGATCCATTTATCTTTCATTTTCATTGTTTAATTTTATCATATTTGTATATGGGTAAGTGCACCAAGTTGTGGTGCCAAAAGGGGGGTATAAGTGGACACCTTTTTTTTTTTTTTGAAATCAACAATTTTTGAACTTCAACAAGAATTTGAAGATAGTTACACTCAAAATTTTTAGATATGACAAAAAAAAAAGTAGTTGTCCTTTGAATCTAGTTTCTAAATTATTAATTATTTTTCAAAATGGTTTAGTTTTAGGTCCTCAAAAAAGGGGGCCATAGAAATTGATACTGTTTATTCAAAAAAAATATAACACAGTACAAAGTGTGGCCCCTCTAAAATTTTAATATTTTTTTTGAAATTCTTTAATCACTCTGGTCAAAAGTTACCTAACATCATGTAGTTTATCTCAGGCTTTTTAGATAATATTATAAAGTGTATTTTTTTATGAATTTTTTAATTGGACACATCCCAAAAACATGAAATATCTTTGTGCTTCCCCTAGAAATGATTAAAAACTAATCTAAAAGAAAAACTTCTTTTTTTCAAAGTGTGTAGGATGGAGTCTAGTTTCTAAAAAACTAATTTGTTGTGAAATTTGATGAATGAGCTAAAATCTAAAGACCAATTACTACATGTTGGTTTTTGACAAAAAATGGACACACATTGAAAATAAATTATAGTTGAAAGGCTTGAAATAGTTGAAAAAAAAAAAAATGGTTATATAGCTGACACAAGGACCTACAATGTCATGTAACATGATTTTATTGAGGCTCAACCACGAGGAAACTTGAAGGAGAACACACATGAAAAATCAATCATTTTTTGAATGCTTGTAGAAAAACATGTCTCAGACCAGTTTAGAGACTCCAAACCTTTGGGTTGGATCCCCAAGGAAAAATCAAGCCTTAGGCTTGGTAGAATGTAAATCTTTAAATAGCATGTGCATACTATAGCATGTGTGTGCTATAGCATGCATGTGCTATTTAAATCTTTTTAAAATTTTGGTCTTAATAGTGCATGCATGCTTTACTATGTACTCACTTTAGTGCACATCCACTATTAAGACCTAAATTTCAATAGAGAGTGAAGGAGAGAGGTAGAGAGAGTAGAGAATGAGAGAGATTAGAAGATGGGAAGAGAGTAGGAGGTGGGATAGGGAGAGAGAGAGGGATGGAGAAATATATGTAGAGAGAGTAGGAGATTAGAGAAGGTGGGATAGGGAGAGAAGAACGAAGAGAGAAAGAGAGAGTAGGGGATGGGAGAGAAAGAGAGAGAGAGAGAGAGTAAGGGATGGGAGAGAAAGAGAGAGAGAGAGAGAGTAAGGGATGGGAGAGAAAGAGAGAGTGCAGAGATAGAGAGAGAGGGATGGGAGTGTGTGTGTGTGTGTGTGTGAAAGAGAGAGAGTAGGGGATGGGAGAGAGAGTAGGGGGTGGTAGAGAGAGAGTAGAGGATGGGGTAGAGAGAGAGTGTGAGAGAGTAGGGTTGGTAGAGAGAATAGGAGATGGGAGATAGTGAGAGGAGGGGATGGGAGAGAGAGTAGAGAGGGAGAGAGAGAGTAGGGGGTGGGAGAGAGAGTAGGGGATGGGAGAGAGAAAGAGAGAATGAGAGAGAGTAGTAAATGGGAGAGGGAGTGGGAGAGGAAGAGTGAGAGAGGGGATGGGAGAGAGAGAGAGTAGGTAGTGGGAGAGTGAGTAGGAGAGGGTGAGTGAGAGAGAGAGGGGGGATGAGAGAGAGAGAACAAGAGTGAGAGAGTATGGGTGGGGAGAGAGAGAGAGAGAGAGAGAGAGAGAGAGAGAGAGAGAGAGAGAGAGAGAGTAGTGGGTGGGAGAGAGAGTGGGGGATGTGAGAGAGAGAGTAGGTGGTGGGAGAGGGAGTGGGAGAGGTGGTGGGAGAGGGAGTGGGAGAGTGAGAGTGAAAGAGGGAGAGGAGGGGGAGATGGGACAGTGTGTGTGAGAGAGAAAGGAAGTGTGAGAGAGAGAGAGAGAGAGTGGGGGTGGTAGAGAGAGTAGGGGATGGGAGAGATAGAGTGAAAGTAGGGGATAGGAAAGAGAGAGTAGAGAGAGAGAGAGAGAGTAGGTGGTGGGAGAGGGAGTGGGAGAGGGAGAGCAAGAGACTAGGGGATGGGAGATGAGAGAGAGGTGGGATGGGAGAGGGGAGAGAGAGTAGCTTGAGAGATAGAGAGAGAGTAGGGGATGGGAGAGAGTATGAGATTCTGAGAGAGAGTAAGGGGTGGCAGAGAGAGTACAAGATGGGAGAGAGAGAGAGTGAGAGTAGGGGATGGGAGTGTGTGTGTGAAAGAGGGAGTAGTTAGAGAGGGAGAGAGTAGTGGATGGGAGAGAGAGTAGGTGGTGGGAGAGGGAGTAGGAGAGGGAGAGAGGGGAGATGGTATCTGTGTGTGTGTGTGTGTGTGTGTGTGTGTGTGTGTGTGTGTGTGAGAGAGAGAGAGAGAGTAGGGGGTGGCAGAGAGACAACATGGGATGGGAGAGAGAGAGTAAGAGTTGGGGATGGGAGAGAGAGTGAGAGAGAGAGAGAGTAGGAGATGGGAGAGGGAGAGAGTGAGAGAGAATAGGCAGTGAAAGTGGGAGTGGGAGAGGGAGAGCAAGTGAGAGAGAGTAGGTAGTGAGGGAGGGAGTGGGAGAGGGAGGGTGGAGAGAGAGAGTAGGGGATGGGAGAGAGAGTGAGAGAGAGTTGGTGGTGGGAGAGGGAGTGGGAAAGGGAGAGTGAGAGAGAGAGTATGGGATGGGAGAGAGAGTGAGAGAGAGTAGGCAATGTGAGAGGGAGTGGGAGAGGGAGAGCGAGAGATATAGTAGGGGATGTGAGAGAGAGTGAGAGAGATTTGGTGGTGGGAGAGGGAGTGGGAAAGGGAGAGCGAGAGAGAGAGTATGGGATGGGAGAGAGAGTGAGAGAGAGTAGGTAGTGGGAGAGGGAGAGGGAGAGGGAAAGCAAGAGAGAGAGTAGGGGATGAGAGAGAGAGAGTAGGGGATGAGAGAGAGAGAGTGAGAGAGTAGGCAGTGGAAGAGGGAGTGTGAGAGGGAGATAGATAAAGGGAGTAGCCTAAGAGAGTGTAGGGGATGGGAGAGGAGAGAGAGTGAGAGAGAGTAGGAGAAGGGAAAGGAAAGAGAGAGCGAGAGAGAGTAGCTTCAGAGAGAGATTAGGGGATGGGAAAGGTCTAGACAATGAGAAAGTGACTAGGCAGTGGGAGAGGGAATGGGAGAGGAAGAGTGAGAGAGAAAGTAGGGAATGGGAGAGAGAGTAGGCAGTGGGAGAGGGAGTGAGAGAGGGAGATAGATAGAGAGAGTAGTAGTGGGAGAGGGAGAGTGAGAAAGAGAGAGTACGAAATGGGAGAGGGAGTGGGAGAGGGAGATAGATAGAGAGAGTAGCCCAAGAGAGAGAGTAAGGGATGGGAGAGGAGAGAGAGTGAGAGAGAGTAGGAGATACGAGAGGAGAGAGATAGAGCAAGAGAGATTATTCTAAGAGAGAGATTAGGGGATGGGAGAGGTCTAGAAAATGAGAGAGAGTAGGTGGTGGGAGAGCAAGTGGGAGAGGGAGAGCAAGAGAGAGTGAGAGAGTAGGGAATGGGAGAGGAGAGAGAGAGTATCCCAAGAGAGAGAATAAGGGATAGAGTTTCAGAGAGAGTAAGCAGTGGGAGAGGGATTGGGAGAGGGAGAGGGGGGATGGGAGGGAGAGAGTGAGAGAGAGTAGGTAGTGGGAGAGAGAGAGCAAGATAGAGAAGGGGGATGAGAGTGTGTGTAAGAGTGAGAGAGTAGGGGATGGGAGAGAGAGAGTAGGCGATGGGAGAGGAAGTGGGAGAGGGAGAGGGAGGGACAAAGAGAGTAGGGGATGGGAGAGAGAGAGTGAGAGAAAGAGAGTAGGCAATGGGAGAGGGAGTTAGAAAGGGAGATAGATAGAGAGAGAATAGCCTAAGTGAGAGAGAGACTAGGGGATAGGAGAGGGGAGAGAGCGAGAGAGATTAGGGGATGGGAGAGGAGAGGGAGTGAGAGAGATTAGGGGATGGGATAGGAGAGAGTGAAAGAGAGTAGCCTAAGAGAGAGAGATTAAGGGATAGGAGAGGTTAGATAATGAGAGAGAGTAGGTAGTCAAAGAGGGAGTGGGAGAGGGAGAGCAAGACAGAGTGAGAGAGAGTAGGGGATGGGAGAGGAGAGAGAGTAGGGGATAGAGTGTGAGAGAAAGTAGGCAGTGGTAGAGGGAGTGAGAGAGGGAGAGGGAGAGAGGGAGGGGATGGGATTGTGTTTGAGAGAGAGAGAGTAGGGGAGTGAGAGAGAGAGATTAGTGGATGGAAGAGAGAGAGAGAGAGTAGGGGATGGGGGAGAGAGTGTGTGGGAGATAGTAGGGGATGGGAGAGGGAGTGGGAGAGGGAGACTGAGAGAGGGGATGAGAGTGTTTATAAGAGAGATAGTAGGGGATGGGAGAGAGAGTGAGAGAGAGTACACAATGGGAGAGGGAGTGAGAGTGTGTGTCTATGAGAGAGAGTAGGGGATGGGAGAGGAGAGAGAGTGAGAGATTAGCCCAAGAGAGAGAGAGAAGGGGATGGGAGAGAGATTGAGAGAGTAGGGGGTGGGAGAATGATGGACAGAGTAGGGGATGGGAGAGAGAGTGAGAAATTGGAGAGGGAGTGGGAGTGGGGGAGGGAGAGAGAGAGTAGGGGATGGGAGAGAGAAAATGAGAGAGAGTAAGTGGTCGGAGAGGGAGTGGGAGAGAGAGATAGAGAGAGAGAGTAGGGGCTAAGAGAGAGAGTAGGGGGTGGGAGAATGAGAGAGTGTAGGGGATGGGAGAGAGAGTGAGAGAGAGTGGGCAGTCGGAGAGGGAGAGGGAGTGGGAGAGGGAGAGGGAGAGGGAGAGAGAAAGTAGGGGATGGGAGAGACATAATGAGAGAGAGCAGGTGGTGGGAGAGGGAGTGGGAGAGAGAGAGAGATAGATAGAGAGAGGGTAGGGGATGAGAGAGAGATATTGAGAGAGAGAGAGTAGGGGATGAGAGAATGAGAGAGTGTAGGGGATGGGAGAGAGAGTGAAAAAGAGAGAGTAGGTAGTGGGAGAGGGAGAGTGAGAGAGAAAGGGATGGGGGACTAAGAGTGAGAGAGAGAGTAGGTAGTGGGAGAGGGAGTGGGAGAGAGAGAGGGAGAGGGAAAGTGAGATGGAAAGTGTTTGTGTGTGTGTGTGTGTGTGTGTGTGTGTGTGTGTGTGTGTGTGTGAGAGAGAGAGAGAGAGAGAGAGGGAGTGGGAGATGGAGAGTGAGAGAGGGGGGGGATGGGAGTGTGTGTGTTTGTGAGAGAGAGAGAATAGGAGGTGGGAGAGGGAGAGAGAGACAACGAGAGGGGGGATTAGAGTATGTGTATGTGTGAGAGAGAGAGAGAGAGAGAGAGAGTAGGTGATGGGAGAGGGGGGAGAGATAGAGAGATAGACAAAGAGAGAGAGTAGGGGATGGGAGAGAGATTGTGAGAGAGTATGGGGTGGGAGAATGAGAGAGAGAGTAGGGGATAGAGAGAGAGTGAGAGAGAGAGAGAGTAGGTTGTGGGAGAGGGAGAGCAAGAGAGAGAGTAGGGGATGAGAGAGAGTAAGAGAGAGAGAGAGTAGGAAATGGAAGAGGGAGAGTGAGATAGAGAGAGTAGGGGATGGGAAAGAGAGATTGAGAGAGAGAAGGCAGTGGGAGAGGGACTCGGAGAGGAAGATAAATAGAGAGAGAGAGAGAGAGAGTAGCTCGAGAGAGAGAGTAGGGGATGGGAGAGGAGAGAGAGAAAGAGAGAGTAAGGGATGGGAGAAGAGAGAGAGATTGAGAGAGAGTAGGGAGAGAGAGAGTAGGGGATGGGGGATGGTGGGATAGAGAGAGATTATTTATCACATAGTGCATATGCACTATAGTCTGTATGTGCTTTATAGTGAATATGGGCTATAGTGTGTATGCACTATATGAAAACACCAAAAAATGGTCATAACAAAAGTTTGGGTCCCTACTGATCCATATTTTGCTTTTTGTCTATTGTGTATGTTATTCTCAATAGAAACATGGCTTTCATGTTGTTGGAAGTTAGCAAGCACTATTTGAATGCTTTTTGAATATTCTTTCTATAGAAAAGGTTAGTGTAATCCTTTGAAATATTCTTTGTTATTATATAGAGACAAATTCAATTATATCCAACATTTTATGTGAAATAGGGGACAACCAACAATTTTACAAGACATCATTCTTGGATGGTACATGCTTATTTTGTGGTTCTTTGCAACTTTTATCAACTTGTGAACATATGTATAGTACACATGCAAATAGAAATGAAATAGTAGATTCCAAAAAATATAAGACAATGACATATGCTCTAAAAGATGGAAAACATGGTAAAATATGAAATTTAGTCATTGAAAAGATTCCAGTATATGAGTTCATAAATATTTTTTTGTGAAAAGATTATTTATGAGTATGCAAGGCATACACATAGAGCTCAATGGCTGGATTTACAATTCAAGTTGTGCAAGGATATGTTTCTACTAGATACCTCAATTATAGACTTCATAGAGAGTAACACACCACAACCACAAAATGAGGTGCAAAAAAAGTATTATACTCCTCAACAGGTTTCCTTATTTTTTCACATAACATTCATGTATTCACCTACAAGTACATAGGTTGATAGGAAGATTTTAAGGGAGTACCATTTTTACATCAGTGATGATCGATCACATTCTATAGAGTTTTACATGGTTGTTTTCAGCTATTTTATGGTGATTTGGCTAATAGGGGCATGCCATATTGTCAACACATTATTTGGTATGACAATTGCGCATCTCAATTCAAGAATGCACAGATGTTCTATTGGTTGAGCAGGATGCACAGTTATCTAGAATTCAATATATATGGAATTTCAGAGGCTGGTCATGGAAAGGGAGAGCCCAATGGTGTAGGCATGTGCATCAAAAGAGCCTTAGTTCATGAAGAACTAAAGTATAAAGATGGAGCAATATTAACAGACGCAAAATCATCATCCAGTAGTGTAACACTACAATGGGTCCAGGAAAGGAAGGTGAGTCGATAGTTTATAGATTTTTTTGATTGATACATAATACTAAAATTGCACCATATGAGCATTGTTGTATACTAATAGGATAAAGTAAGTTGCACTCTTTTAGAATCTCTAATGCAAGTTCATGGAGTATCCACACATGAAAAATGGCATGCTATTGTCCATCTTGTGCAGAGGAAAATTGAGATGAGTGTGAGTCAACTGAATAGGTGGACAAATGGGATATATAGGTTTTGGACCCAATTGACACCTATCATCCCCCACAAGCATTGGAAATGGTAGAGATGGATTTTTCCATTAACCTTGACCTCTTGTTTGATCTAGTGCAACTTGGTTATATATATATATATATATATATATATATATATATATATATGTTTGTAAATTCAATATATAACTTTATAACTTTTACCTAAGTATTTTCTAAATTAATGACCGCATTTTGTACATTTATCACTACAAGCCATTTTTTTTTGTTATTGCACTTGAAGACAATGAAGAAGGGAAAAATTATTATTTGTGTCATTATGTCAAAGCCAAACAAAAATTGGATCACTCAATTATAGATGGTGAAGGTTTAGAGCACCATATTGGTGTGGTGGTTGTAATCGGCACATGGCTTAGAGGATATTCTATGAAGAACCCTAACTTGTGGTTATTGAATAGGGAGGGGGGGAGGGAAGGGGGGTGAGAGCGATATATATATATATATATATATATATATATATATATAGAGAGAGAGAGAGAGAGAGAGAGAGAGAGAGAGGTGTAGGGACACCTTGAATCATAGGGCCCTGACCTTTTCATTTTTGTTTTGTTATGCTCCAAGTGATCCTTGTAAGTAGAATAAGGGTCATTGGACCTAGGTGTGGTAGTTAGGGTATTGGATGTCATTTAATGTCCTTAGAAGAGTGATTGTTTTGGCCTAAAAATCAAGGCATGCCTTGCCATAGGGTGGTGAGTAACCTAAGGGATGAGTCATTAGCTTAGGGAAGGGTCTTTAGAGCATGGAATTGCTAAGGGATAGCCTATATAACAAGTTAGAAGTTTTAAGAAGAGCAAGCAAGAAAAATTACAAAATTTGCTATATTGCAATTTTTGCAAAATGTTGATTTTACCTAAAATTGTGGATTTTCCTTTTAAAACTTGAAGGATGTCGATGCAAACCATAAGGATGAAGTGGAAAGACCTAGGACGAGATATAAAGACTTTCCAAATACAAAAATGAGAGAAGTTAATATGATTGTGTATGGCCAACATGCTATAGCATGATATTTGAAGGCAAAATTACTGAGTTTATAAGTTTCAAGGTGTTTTTGACATTTTTTTTGCAGACTATACTAGTTTCCATGGGAGATTGGGTTGTTTAGAACAATTTTTTTAAAGCAAGTTCGGTTTGATTGTCTTTCTTTTCATAGTTGCTCAAAAAATTGCTGGACAACTTTTGAGCAACTTCTTAAAAAGTTGTTGAAATTTTAGAAACTCTTCCCCAAATGGCTATTTGATTAAAACAAACATTTTAACTATTGGGGACAACCTATATTAGCCCTTACAAGTGGGTGATACATATGATTTACCTATTTTGGTAAGAAATCAATAAAATAACTTATTTTTCCTACAAAGTTCCATGTGTCAGAGCATTATATAGACTGGTATGGACATTGGGACATGTGCCAATGACCCCAAGAGTTAGAGGGTGAGTTACCTTTCATTTTCACTTGGTTTCATGTTTTGATCCTTTGTAATTTGCGAGTTATTCAAGTTTTGCTAAAGGTTCCTAGAAATCAGCATTAAACCAAGGTTTTCACCTAGGACCACCTTTTTTTGGCACTTTCCACTATGGGAATTTGATGCCTCTTGGTGGAATACAAGCCCTATTAGTTTACATCATGATTTTTTAGGTTTTATAGATGGCCAAGAAAGGAATGAATATTGTCACCATACCCTAGGTGTATAGCTCCATACATGCACCATTCAACATTTCACCAAAATCACTATAACTTTTTCTCCAAAGTGATCCATGATCTATAACTTTGGATTTGGAATTTTTTAACATGCCCCTAGATGTTCCAATAATTTTTTTGTAGATTGGTATGTGTAAAAGGGTACTTGTACTGTAACTACAGCCTAAGTAGGCCTATCAACACTTTCCAAACATTGTTACAGTAGTGACACTTCTAGTCTCTTCTAGTTTCTGAGGTTTACATATGTTTTATATGTCCTAAACTGGTGTTTGAATCTCACTTTAAACTATGTCCACATGTGGGATTTTTCCATATTATGTTCAATTTATAGTTTGAAGGGCTACTAGCCTTTTTAATGGTAAACTGATGTAACTGTATATCAGTGATGTTTGGGCACAAGAGAATCAATTTATCTACTATATATAGACCTTAATAGGTATAAGGTGTTTTTTTATTCCATTCCATGGTCATTTTTGTCATTTGATTCATGTTTGGAGTTATGTTCCCTAATTAGGCTTTTGGACAATACTTATGTTTTGGTGCTTTTGAACTTAGGCAAACCTAGTGATTAGGTTCCCTACCTTGTTTGGGTTATGATAACCTATGATAAGTTCATTATTGATGCTTGTAATAAGTTTCCCAACACTAAACCCTCTTTTTTGGAAATTTAAAGGATTCCAACCTTGTCTAATTTCCTAGTGGCTTGCCTTTTAGAAGCTTCCACTATGCACTTTTACATCACAACCTATCCTAAGTGAACTATCTAGGATCATTAGGTGCCTTCTTTGATGAGTGTAGAATGGGTATTCCTACACCAGTCATCTACTTCACTGGGACATTTTTGGGAACTAAAAAATTGTATTTACACTCAAGTCTCTATTTAAAGGTGGCAATGATCTTTTTGTTGTTCTGTTAAGATCATTAATATATGTTGATGAAAACTTTGAGGGATAATGCCTAGCTTGAGTATCCAGGCTTCCCAAGTCTTGTAAATGCAAGGCCATTGATGAATAGGCATTTCTAATTAAAAAATCTATGGTGCTAGAATGAAGTGTGTTACTAGATTCTGTGCCTAGTAATGAGCCAATTTGAGGCTTCACTTCACATTGCTCCATGGACAATTCTATAACACTTGTTACGTATCTATCTAAAAAATTTGTGTTTGTGTACATGTGCACTCTTTCCCAATAGTTGTAGGTTTTCTCTCTTCATCCTAAGTAATTGACATACCTTGGATGACACTAAGATAGCCATTTTCTTTTGAAATGTCCTTTTCTCTTAGATTAATCTCTCTATTAAGTAGGTCCTTTGTATATTTAATAGATGTAGCTACAATTCCTCTATATATATTCCTCTGTATATTAAGCTTTCCTCTTTAGGAATGAGAAGAAATAGGGAGTGAGGCCAACTGTTGGTCACTATATTAAAAAGGGAGTTCTTGGCCATGCTACTGATGGGAATCATTTCAATCTTATTTTCAGAATCAGTACCTCATTTTTCTTGAAACAATAATATATATTGTTTTCAATGTCTTTGAAATATTTGTAGCTGGTAAACAATTTCTTATTCATTTCCTTTCAATATTCATGGAAAACTAAGGTATTTGGTTACCTAATAGGTTCTAGTAATATTAACTAAGGTCCTAGAATAGTCCTAGATGGATCCATTTGACCTAAATATGTAAAGAGAAAAAATTTCTCAAAAGTTGCAATGTTGCTCAAAAAGTTTCTTTAGCAACTTTTGCAATTTTTACAAAAATATTACAAATGGAAGTTTGGGAAGTTGTAACTATCCATTCTCAAGTATATGAGCATGGGAGAAATATTTTCAAAGGTTAGAAGTTTTCTAGTCAGATTTACATTTTTAAGAAACTTTTACAACTTTTGCAATTTTGCACAAAAAGTGCAACTTTTGTAAAGTTCATTGGATTTCACCTCTAGGACTTGGAAAAGGATCCAAAATATTAAAAAACAACTAAAAACACATAATCCTAGGCTATCTTGACCAAAAACTCAAAAAAAATCCCTAATGAGTAATTTTTGCTCATATCTTGTACAAAGTGTCCTAGGCATAGATCTCTTGCTCATATCTCTCTCACCATTCATCGTGGGATCAAACTATCTATTCTATTAACTCTAGGCAGCTAGGTAAAGCCTAGCCCTAAGCCCATCTTGTCCTATTGATTGTCCAAATGTTCTCAGGCATGCTAAACTGAAATGTCCCTAGGAGTTATTGAATGCACTAGGGTAGTGATCTTTGATGAGGAATATCTTAGAGCTTGTGCAAGGTATGGATGTGATTGTAGGTGTTATAGGACCATGTTGTGGAGACCTACAATAACCTCTCACTTTTTTGAGGTCTTATTCCATTTTGATTTTATGACCCCATCTCGAGTGATGTTGAAAATTGTAGTGTTGGCTAGTACAAAGTTGCCAACTATCAAATCTCCCTCACCATTCATCATGGGATCAAACTATCTATTATGTTAGCTCTAGGTGGTTGGGTGAACCCTATCTCCAAGCTCATCTTGTCCTATTTAGGCTCAAACATTCTTAGGCATGTTGAACTAAAACATCCCTAAGAGTCACTAAATGTCATAGGATAATGATGTTTGATGGGGTATATTTAGGAGCTCGTGCAAGGTACAGATGCAATTCTAGGTGCAATAGGACCATGTTGTGAAGGCCTACAATAAACTCTCTCACTTTTTGGAGATCTTAGTCCATTTTTGTTTTGCGACCCCATCTCAGATGATGCTTAAACTTGTAGTGTTGGCTAGTACAAAGTTTCCAACTAATAAATCTCCCTTACCATTTATAGTGGGTCCAAAATATTTGTTCCTTTAGCTTCAAGTGGCTAGGTAAACCCTATCCTAAAGCTTGTACTATTCTGTTGAGTGCTCAAACATTCTCGAGCACTCCAAACCAAAACGTCCCTATGAGTCACTAAATGCCATAGGGAAGCAATCTTTGATAGGGCATATCTCAGAGCTCATTTAAGTTATGGATGTAATTCTAGGTGCTATAGGATCATATTGTAGAGACCTACAATAACCTTTCTCACTTTTTGGAGATTTTATTCCATTTTAATTTTGCAACCCCATCTTGGGTGATGTTGAAACTTGTAGTGTTGGCCAATACAAAGTTGCCAACTTCTGAATCTCCCTCATCGTTCATCGTGGGATTGAAAAGTCTATTTCATTAGCTTTGGGTGGCTAAGTAAACCCTATCCCCAAGATTGTCCCATCTCATTGAGTGCTCAAACATTTTATGGCATGCTAAACCAAATCGCCCTTAAGAGTTACTAAGTGTCATAGGGTAGTAATCTTTGAAGGGTCATATCTCGGAGATCGTGTGAGGTATGAATGTGATTCTAGGTGCTGTAGGACCATGTCATGGATACCTACTACAATCTCTCTCACTCTTTGGAGATCTTATTCTGTTTTAATTTTGAAACCGCATCTTGGGTGATGCTAAAACTTATAGTGTTGGTTAGTACAAAGTTGCCAACTGCCAAATCTCCCTCACCATTTATTGTGGGTTCAAAATCTCTCTTTTCTTAATCTTTGAGTGGCTAGGGAAACCCTATCCCCAAGCTTGTCCCATCCCATTGAGTTCTCAAACATTCTGTAGAATGCCAAACTAAATCATCCCTAAGAGTCACTAAGTGCCATAGGGAAGCGATCTTTGATGGGGCATATCTCAGAGCTCATGCAAGGTATGGATATGATTCTAGGTGATATAGGACTATGTTGTGGAGGCCTACAATAACCTCTCTCTATTTTTGGAGATCTTGTTCCATTTTGATTTTGTGACCCCATCGTGGTTGATGCTAAAACTTGTAGTGTTGGCCAATACAAAATTGCAAATTGTCAAATCTCCCTCATCATTCATCATGGGATCAAATTATCTATTATAATAGTTTTGGATGGTTGGGTAAACCCTATAACAAAGCTCATCCCATCCCATTGAGTTCTCAAATGTTCTCGAGCATGTCAAACTGAAATGTCCCTAAGAGACACTAAATGCCATAGGGCAGCAATCTTATATAGGGCATATCTTAGAGCTCATGTGAGGTATGGATGCAATTCTAGGTGCTATAGGACCATATTGTGGAGACCTACAATAAAATATCTTACTTTTTGGAGATCTTATTCCATTTTGATTTTACAACCCCATCTCGTATGATGCAAAAACTTGTAACGTTGGCCAGTACAAGGTTGCCAACTGTCAAATCTCCCCCATTGTTCATTGTGGGTTAGCTTCAAGTGGCTTGATAAACCCTAGCCCAAGATCATCCTATCCTATTGAGCACTCAAATGTTACCAAGCATGCCAAACTAAAATGTCCCTAAGAATCACTAAATGCCATAGGGTAGTGATCTTTGATGTGGCATATCTCAGAGCTTGTGTAAGGTATGAATGCAATTCTAGGTGTTATAAGACCATGTTGTGGAGACCTACAATAACCTCTCTCACTTTTTTGAGATCTTATTCTATTTTGATTTTGTGATGCCATGTTGGGTGATTTTGAAATTTGTAGTGTTGGCCAGTACAAAGTTTCCAACTACCAAATCTCCCTCACCATTTGTTGTGGGGTCAAATTGTCTATTTTGTTAGCTCTAGGAAACTATTAAAACCCTAGCCCCAAGATCATCCCATCTCGTTGAGCGCTCAAATGTTCTCAGACATGTCGAAGCGAAATGTCCCTAAGAGCCACTAAATGCCATAGGGTAGCGATGTTTGATGGGGGCATATCTTAGAGCTCATGTGAGGTATGGATGTGATTTTAGGTACTATATGATTGTGTGGTAGAGACCTACAATAACCTCTCTCACTTTTTGGAGATCTTATTCTATTTTAATTTTGTGACCCCATCATGGGTGATGCTGAAACTTGAAGTGTTGGTTAGTACAAAGTTGTCAACTATTGAATCTCCCTCACCATTTGTCATGGGATCAAAATTTCTATTTAATTAGCTCTGGGTGGTTGAGTAAACCCTAGACCCAAGCTTGTCCTATCCTACTGAGCACTTGAACATTCTTGGGCACACCAAACCAAAATGTCCCTAAGAGTCACTAAATTCCATAGGGCAATGATCTTTGATGGGGCATATCTAAGAGCTCATGTGAGGTATGAATTTGATTCTAGATGCTATAGAACTATGTTGTGGAGACCTACAATAACCCCTCTCACTTTTTGGAGATCATATGCTATTTTGATTTTATGATGCCATCCCGAGTGATGCTGAAACTTGTAGTTTTGGCTAGTACAAAATTGCCAGCTACCAAATCTCTCTCACATTTCATTGTGGGATCAAAATTTCTATTCTATTAGCTCTAGGTGGCTAGGTAAACACTAACCCCAAGCTCTTCCCATCCCATTGAGTGCTTAAACATTCTCAAGCATGCCAAACCGAATCGTCCCTAAGAGACTAAATGTCTCATTATAGTGATATTTGATGAGGCATATCTCAGAGCTCATGCAAGTATAGATACAATTCTAGGTGCTATAAGATTGTTTTTTAGAAACCAAAAATAACCCCTCTCTCTTTTCAAAGATCTTATTATGTTTTGATTTTGCGACCCCATATTGGGTGATGCTGAAACTTGTAGTGTTGGCCAGTACAAAGTTGCCAACTACCAAATCTCCCTCACTGTTTATTGTGGAATCAAACTATCTATTCTATTATATCTAGGTGGTTGGATAAACCCTATCTCAAAGCTCCTTCCATCCTATTGAGTGCTCAAATGTTCTCGAGCATGTCAAACCAAATCATCCCTAAGAGTCACTAAATGCCATAGCACAATGATCTTTAACTGTGGAAATTGGATATGCAATATCATCCAATGATGAAGACTCATGATAGAAGGTAAAGGGGTGAGCATACACCTGGGTAAAAGCACAAACCTGTGTCACCTTTTATAAAGGAGAAGTGATATCAGAATTTAAAGTCTTCAACTTTAACGAAATAAAAGTGGCATTTGTGCTTAGAATTTGAAGATGATGTAAACTAATGAAATGTGTAAAATTGGATGAAGTTTATGTCTATAATTTTTTTTTTTAAAATTGAGTGAAAATTTTATTTATTTTTGAATTTTTAAAGTGTATTTTTTAATTTTTTGAAAAATATTAAAAATATATAGTTTTTTTCCTATCAAACAAATATATGAAAATATTCATATTTTGGTTTGATTATGGAATAAGTTAGAGTTAACATGTATGCCTGGTGCACCAAAAAAGAAAAATTGAAATTCGGCTAATATTTTTGAAGTTATAACTGGTCAAAATCAAAGTTATCAAAAATAGATAGTTTTTTTCTCCTGTCAGACTTATTCCATCAAATCTACATATTTTTAAAAAAAATTTATATATTCTTGAAGAAGACTCTCTCCTCTAGTGCACCATAAAAAAAAATTATTTTTTTAACATGATTTACTATTTTTTTCTTATTTTTGAATAGACATCTTCCTGAATCTTAAGATACCTACTAGTAATATTTTCAAATTATAACATATTATTCATAATCAAAACTTTAAAAAAATTATACAATCATAATCATGACTCTGAGAACAACAAAAGTATATTTTTATTTTTAAAAAATACTTCAATTTAGTAGGTCAAATTGGCCTTCAAAGTGAGATGTTTATAGAAGTTCTAATTTTTGCTTGTTTGGCTGCCACATAGGCTACCACATAGACTATTTCGGCCAGAACTGTTTTGCCCGTAATGGTTTCAGTCGAAACTGTTTCGACTAAAGCGCCTGTCGGTAGGAGAAACCACTAGCGGTTAATGTGACTATTTGATATAAAAAAATATTATTTTCCCTTTTTTAAAAAATTAAATATACAGGGACAGCGAAAATTGTAAGAAGATTTGCAAAAAACAATTAATTTTGAAGCAATTTTCAACAACTGTTTTGTGGATTTAATCAATATTGCAAAGGATCAAATATTTTGAAGGTGTTTTTTTTCTCTTCTAATTATTTTTTATTTTTATGTATTATATATTGAACCAATAGCTGATATTTAGTGAAATCTAAATTATTATCATATTTTTTCTATAGATTGAAATATTCAATGGGTAGTAAAAGGAAAAGATCAAGGAAATATGATAGAAAAAGAGATGACAAAATGAAAGGCCATAAAAAACATGCTCAAAACCAACCTACTAAAATTCCTGAACATGGTGAGATTCATGAAGAAAATGAAAGTAATGAAGAAGAAGAAATTAGCAGTTCTATTGATAGAGACAAATTAGAAAGCATAAAAAAATTGATGGATTTGGATGAAGAACTACTTTTTAACCAAATTCCATCTAAAGATATGATAAATGATAACACTATCAGAAAGCATTTTCAGAACATGTGGGATGAATATTTTAAGGATAAAAGTATATTCAGACAAGCACAATTCTTTGTCAAGTTATTTAGGAGAAAAGATATGAGACTTGTTTCAGAGTTGTTGGGTGTTGATAATAGAAAAAGCCATGCCCATAATATTAATAAAACAATAGTTGAAAATTTTCAAAATGCTTATAACAAAATTGACAACACAACTTGAGGAGGTGATTTGAGTAATGCATGTAGAGCATTGATGACTACTATATCTAGTAGAAAATTGACACATAGAAAATAGGTATGTGCAATTTCTAATGTACTACATATATCTAAAAGAAGTGTCCAAAGATACATCAAGAGAAGAAATATGCTAGATGATAACATTGAGAATAACTGGGTGAATATTTGTAGAGTTCCTTGAAAAGATAGGATTTCTAAAGAAGTAAAAAGACAAGTTATTGAATTTTGGACCACACATTCTCATGTTTCTTCCAACATGCGTGATACTATACAAATTAAAGATCAAGAAACAGGGGCCAAAATTGAACTTTTTGAAGCATTCAAACAAGAATTTTCAAATGTCAAAATATGTTAGAGAATGTTTGAGAGTTTACGTCCTTCCTTTGTACGCACAAATAAGATGCGAGAAACTTGTTGTAGAAATCATGTTGAATTTGGTCTACACTTGCAATCATTTAAAAAAGTTATGGCAATACTTGATCCTAATTTGGTCATCCCTAGCAGTACAACACAATTTGTGAGGTCCATATTATGTGATAAATTAGAAGATTCAAATGAATTCAAAGTGCAAAGCATCAAAAATCAGTGTGAAGATTGTGCAGATTTACACAAATTTTTTGAAATTATGCAAGTTGAAAATATTAATGAATCCATAGCAGTTTCATGGATGAGATATGAATATGAGACATACCAAAATAATAGAGGGGATGAATCCAGAAAAATTGTATTGAAGGAGAGTGAATTGCATTATGATGAGTTCATGGCCAAGTTCCATCCATGGATATATCAACATATCCAACATTGTCATGGTGCACGATGGCAAGCTAAACAGTTTCGTGATTCCAAAAATTGTTTTCCACCTGGTTGTATACTTTCAGTTGTAGATTTTTCTAAGAATTATACATTTGCATCTCATACAGAGCTCCAAAGCCAATACTATCATTCTGAACAAGTTGCAATATTTGTGCAAGTGACCTATAGACATGCACAATTTGAAGTGGATCAGATAGAAAGATTGGATGAAAATGAATGCATCATCATCAAAGAGGTTCATTTCTATATTAGTGATGATAAAGTTCATGACAGGAGTTATGTGGCTCATTGTTTTGCAATGTTCTCTGAAGATCTCAAAAATCGTGGAATAAATGTTTCAGAGCACTGGATTTGGTCTGATGGATGTGCAGGTTAGTATACATGAAATAATTACACATTTATTTAACTTTATTTTAACTTATATTTATTTGGACATGTCTATTTCTATTTGATATATGTACTTGGATAATTGTAGATACTTATCATGTTTCACATTCATAGGACAATTCAAATCTGCAAAAGCATTTAAT
Organism: Cupressus sempervirens; assembly: GCA_028749045.1. Taxonomy (NCBI): domain Eukaryota; kingdom Viridiplantae; phylum Streptophyta; class Pinopsida; order Cupressales; family Cupressaceae; genus Cupressus; species Cupressus sempervirens. The sequence continues at coordinate 139,285,440 of CM053790.1, read as the reverse complement.
TGGTTAGCAATGCAACATGCTAGAACCAATGTTAAGTTTGTATGGAATTTCTTTGAAAGTGGACATGAAAAAGGGGAGCATGATGGAGCAGGAGCATGTATAAAACATGCGCTTCGACAACATGAACTTGTAGGTAAATACATGCATTTTTTAAATGTACTTGTTTAATACTCTAATAGCATATATTTTAAATTTTATACATACATGCATATTGTATGTGCATACATGGAATAGGATAGAGAGCACAAATCAAATTGTTGATGGTGCAAAGTTCATTTTGCTACTCAAGATACTGAATACAATAAGCATTACTTTTGGGAGGTGAAAGGTGAACTAAGTTATATTTATTTTTAATGTCTTTTTCAAATCAAGTTGAGTTTTTAATTAAATATTTATTTTGAAATATGACGATTAGTGTTTGTATTTGTAACAGATATAGATCGATCTAATCCTTACAATTGTCAAACAATTCCTGGAATTAGAAGTTTACATCAAGTGATGACTACAGGAAATCATAAACCTCTAGTACTTAAAGTAAGAGAGAAAACATGTTTCTGTGATGACTGCATTAAGGACAATGTAGTGAGTGCATGTGAAAATATTGGGAATGGATATGTTTCACATTGGGATTTGAAGGAGATAGTTAGAAAGCCTCCTTTTGAAGATGTTGACATTGACATTGACATTCATGATCCTGTATATTCAGCTGATTATGAGCGCATTTCTGATTTAGTTGTGGCAGGTTTGTGTGCATATATACATATATATAAATTAATATACATGTATTTTTTTTTTTAAATTAATTTATATTTATCTTTATATATACATGCAGGAGATATTTTTGCAGTTCAAGCCTTTCCAAATAATGCAGAAAATGTGGACTATTATCTTTTAAGATGCACAACTGCAAAACACAAGTTGCTAGAAGGAACTATAGATGCTGATGAATAGTCATATCCAATTGGATCAGTTGTTATTGAAGGAAAATATTATCAACAAAAAAGGGTAATTGGTAGTGGTATTGAATTTATTGAATACAAGCCTGGAGAAAAGGTTTTACACTACAGTAACCATGTTATAGCAACCAAATTACAATTTGAAGCAGTACAAAGAAAAGGACATTGTGCAAATCAAAAGTGGAAATTGCCTATTAAAGAACATGAAAAACTTCTAGACACAATAAAAAGCAAAGAGGATTCTAACAATACATTGTTTGTGGAGCTCTAGTTTACCTATGTACTTATTGTGGAGCTCTAGTTGTGTTATGCCCGTATAGCTCTTATACTTTCATATTTAATATTGATAGGATATTTGTTTTATAAATTTTTGTACATTGGATCATTTATCTTGCATATGCAAAATTAGACATGTATTGTTATTTTTATTTAAATTCGACATGGATATCTAATTTAAGACCAGGTCTCTTAGGACCTCCCCTCAAGACAACCCTTTTAGTATTTGTATGTACATATAATCTTTATATGTTCTTACATGATACATTCTTTATGTTTGTATATAATCGTTATGTTCTTACATGTATATGTTATATGAACTATGTTACATATTACATGTACATTATATTTTATTAATTAAATGTTGTTAATTATAGTTAATTAAGAATGTCATTAAATAGAGTTAATTATTAAGACATTAAATATAATTAGATTAAATATAGTTAGTTATAGTTAATTAGGTTAAATATAGTTAATTGTAGTTAATTAAGGCATGTCATTAAATAGAGTTAATTAAGTCATTAAATAGAGTTAATTAGTTAGACATTAAATATAATTAGATTAAATATAGTTAATAGGATTAAATATAGTTAGTTATAGTTAATTAGGTTAAATATAGTTAATTATAGTTAATTAAGGCATGTCATTAAATATAGTAAATACATGATCTACATTAAATATAATTAGAATAAATATAGTTAATTATACAGTTAATTAAGACATGTCATTAAATATATGTTATATTGTTATGTACATCAACCATTAAAATTATATAGTTAATTACACCTAGATTAAGGCATTAAGATGAATAACTATACATATACATGTAAACTTGAATATTGAAAATATGAATAACATATAGAAACATGTGCATAACACATACATAAGTTACATAAAAGATGAAGACATCAAAAGATTAATAAAATAGACGTCTACAGTAAAAGATCAATAACATACATGTGCATATATCTTGAGAATATAATGTACCCATATCAAATGTATAAAAATAGATCATGTAGATCAAATGTCTGGAAATAACATATATAAACCATCAAAATCTCCATATAAACATGTATTTGGAAATAACATATAAAACATCATTTAGTGTCCATGATATAAACACGTATCTAGAAATAACATATAAAACATCAAAGTGTCCATATGAACCATGTATCTGAAAATAACATATAAGACATCAAAGTGTCTGGATATAAAATGTATGCATATGGAAATAACATATAAAACATCAAACTATCCATATAAATATGTATCTAGACATAACATATGTGTAATAAAATAAAAGGCCACATATGATCTAATCAGCTACATCCCCCCTCTTGATCCTGGGCCTTGTCCCCAAAAGGGTCTATCAGCTGCATTTGAACCCTATGTCAAATGATAACAAGTGAACCATTTAATTATGTGTATAGAAAAATTATATCAAGATCTACATGTATATAAATCAAATATATATATATATATATGTATGTATGTATGTATGTATATAAATTGTAACATACCTGGGACAAACGACGTTTAGGATCTATCAGTGTCTGCAGATCAGCAAAATGTAACATACTATCACTCAAACCCTATAACACATACACAAACACAAACATATACATTAATTTAAACATATAAAAATATTATTTACTATAATAAAAATAAATCAAAACATATAGAGATATTTACTGTAGCATTATGTAATGCTCTGCCGATCTGACTGAAATTTGAATCATGTAATGAAAAATAGTATCAGCATTCAAGTCAATAGTGTGGCCCTGATCTGAAAGCATGGAAGTAAATAAACCAGGCTATATGGTGCCACTGAGATCCTAAGTAGGGGGGGGGGGGGGGGGGGGGGGGGGGGTTCTGTAGGGTCCTGAGTAGCTAGGGCTGGTGCTGTAGCCTGGGCCTGTGTAGCAGTAGGAGTAGTAGAAGGTGCAGGAATGTCCTCCTGCCTCTGTGAATCCTCTAGATTGCTGTACGTGACAAAATATGTCTAATCTGAGAGCTCATGTCATGAAGTGGAATCCCTGAGAGTGTAGATAATGCTCGATATGCATCTAAAAGATCAAATGCTAAATATGATGCCAAACGATGCAATGCATCCACCTCTAAGACTACAGAAATGTCTATAGGAGAAGGTATGCCTACAACTCCATAATCATCATCAACAGGTGTGCTAGATGATGCAGTTGTGGGAGTGGTACCTCGAGACCATAGCATATATCAACTACATCAATCAGAAGAAATCTCGTGTAACTGTGTGGCGATGGTGGTGATGCTCGAAAAAATCTGTGTCCTAATTGTGTCATCAGGAACACTCTCACCTGCAGTAGCCATCTGTGGACCTCTCAGCATAACCAAAAGGTTTGGACCCACCATTGCCTATTTGTTAATGGGTGTAGGAGTGTCTGCAGGTCTAAATCTATCAAAAAGTCTCCCCTAACCCTGCCCAACATGCCTTGGATAATCTGTATAGTCAAGATCATAGTGTAAATGAAATTTTGCAAACAATTCTTTGCAAAAATATAGGGGGAACTCATCCTTCTATGAACATCTATGATGAGTAGCCAACCAATGAGGATACATCAATGGTGTGACGAGTGGATCAGTACACTTCATCACAGAGTAGCCTCTGACTCTGCGATGATCTGCATAAGATGGAAACATGGTTTTCATCATGCCGGTGGAAACCTCAGTGTCAATCTGTGTGTACTTCATAGTGCCAGTGACACTATGAGATAAAGAAGAATAAAATGTCTTAATGCTCATATCATCAAAAGGGTTGTATGATTCAACTGTCTGAATCATATGAAATAACTCCTCTCGCATCGCTATGACCTTCTCCCTATTAGGGAGGGTGGTAGAAGAGGAAAGTGAGGTATCCAAAACCTGCATAGCATGAGATAATCTTGCAACTATATCTCTAAATAACTGCTATCTATCATGGGTGGAGGAGGTCGATCTACGTGCTATACCAGACTCAACACTCTAACCCCCACCACGAACACTAGCATCCCCTAAGGATGCAGGAGAACGATCCCCAAAACTAGATGCCATAATGTATATATGAAAATAAATATGAGGATATGAATCTGAAGCTATAATCTGAGTGATAAATATCTAGAGATCTGCACATGCATATATATACAAATATAAACATACAAGTCTATTTAAATTAAAATAATTAAAAGTTAAATTTAATTTGAAACACATGTACATATGAATACACAACATTAAATGTATGGTGCTAAATTCAATCATGTAAAATACATATGTATTTTAAAACAAATTATCTTAGAGACCATATCTAATGTACATTGTAACATGCTCATGCAAATGTGAAAAATAAATATTCATACATGTACATGTATATGCAATAAAAATAAAATAAAATTTCTTGATTAAATGATAACTAAGTGTACACATGTACATACATGCAATAAAAAAATACAATTCTTGACTAAAATCTAAATTTTGATGTAAATGCTTTGATGATTATGGGGAGTGTAGATGAGAGTTAGGACATAGGGATAGAAAAATTTGTTACTAGATAAGTAAATGAGTTTAGTTAGCAAATGTTAGTTTACAATTTAGAACTCATGACTTAATTTAGTAGTTTGAATTAGAGTTAAGAATGTTAATAAAGTAAATGGGATATAGTTTTATTAAGGTTGATAGTAAGGTCAGTCTATTATGTGCTAGTAAACATATGAATACCTATTACAACCTATAATAGACGTAATGACCTAGTAGGAGTCCCTAGATCCCCTTAACATATATAATGATAAAAATACCTAGAAATGTATCATGAGGTTGTTATGTGTCATTTGGTAATGTAAGAATCATCATTACCTAATAAGACCTATTATATCCTAATAATACATATTAAGACTTATTAGAACCTATAAAAAATAGTATGACCTATTACGACTCCTATGTCCCCTTAAGACACACATGTATGGATAACGTATTGAAAAATGTAGTTGACATAAGTGATCTTTATGTGTTTTTTGGTAATCTAAGACTCATTATTACTTGACAATACCTATTATGTGCTAGTAAACATATGAATACCTATTAAAATCTATAATAGACATAATGACCTTGTAGGAGTCCCTAGGTCCCCTTAACATATATATGGATAAAAATACCTAGAAATGTATCATGAGGTCGTTATGTGTCATTTGGTAATGTAAGAATCATCATTACCTAATAAGACCTATTATATCCTAATAATACATATTAAGACTTATTAGAACCTATAAAAAATAGTATGACCTATTACGACTCCTATGTCCCCTTAAGACACACATGTATGGATAAAGTATTAAAAAATATAGTTGACATAAGTCATCTTAATGTGTTGTTTGGTAATGTAAGACTCATTATTACCTGACAATACCTATTATGTGCTAGTAAACATATGAATACCTATTACAACCTATAAAAGACGTAATGACCTAGTAGGAGTCCCTAGGTCCCCTTAACATATATATGGATAAAAATACCTAGAAATGTATCATGAGGTCGTTATGTGTCATTTGGTAATGTAAGAATCATCATTACTTAATAAGACCTATTATATCCTAATAATACATATTAAGACTTATTAGAACCGATAAAAAATAGTATAACCTATTACGACTCCTATGTCCCCTTAAGACACACATGTATGGATAACGTATTGAAAAATGCAGTTGACATAAGTGATATTAATGTGTTGTTTGGTAATGTAAGACTCATTATTACTTAACAATAACTATTTGTTAAAATGAACATCATCAATATCTAAGTGTGGTTCATTCGGTTAGTAGAGGACCTATGTTATGGTTAGAATGTGGTATGGGTTATGATTGTAGTTAATATAGGGTTATGTTAGAAAGTGTATTTAATGTCAAAATTAATTTCACCATAAGATATTATTATTTCACCTCTAGATCCATCAGGTTATGTTAGAAATAGAATAATGTCCCCTAAAGGTTTGCTACATTTTTTACTAATATTTTTTTACATGTTTACCTCATAACCTAATATTTTTCTATATTTTAACCTAATGTTTTTCCTAATGTTTTTCTAAATTTTAACCTAATGTTTTTCCTAATGTTTTTCTATATTTTAACCTAATGTTTTTCCTAATATTTTTCTATATTTTAACTTAATGTTTTTCTACACTTTTAATTAATGTTTTTCTACGTCCTAATCTCATGTTTAACTACATTTTTGCTAACAAATTAATTTAAATACCATTCTAAAATAATCTAAAATAATTTAAATAATTTAAACATATTAAAAAATAAACAATTTTAAGCATTTCACTCACAAAATACATCAAAAAAAACTATTTTAAGTATGATTAATATCTATTAATCAAAAAATACGTTTAACAACTATTAAAAAATGGGGAAGAAAAAACCACTAACTAGTTACAGCCGAAACCCTTAACCCACTCTCCAAACATCTAGGAATGGCAACAGTAACAATGATAGCCGCTAGAGGTTTGTGACAGTTTTTATATCAGCTCAGGGTTTCAGCCAAAACCCTTTAGATTGAATTAGTTTCAGCCGAAATGGTATGTGCCACGTAGGCACACAAAACTGCAATGTGTGTACGGCCGGAGCTGTTACGGTTGAAACTGTTATGGCCGAAAGCGTTCCGGCCAAAAGGGTACAAGATATCACAAACGGTGATAGAGCTTTGTGCTTTTACCCACCTCATTTTGAATATGTTATTTATTTATGGTAATAATGTAATCCTTTTTTGTAAGGTCAAGGAACTTGAGGTCACCTATAAACCCAAGTTGCCTTAGTCCTAACGATTTTATTTTTTGTTGTTGTTTTTGTTAATAAGTTGACTCAATAAGTGTTTTGAGAGTCGTTAAATGTTATATAGGTCCTATATGTTACTAAAAATCATTTAGTTAAGTTCTAGGAAGAGTTAGTGCAAAAATTGCATTTTGCAATAAAAGTTGCTAACAAATTTTTGGCAATTTTAGCAATTTTTTGGAAAACCTTGAAATTAACCTTGTAACCAATCAAAACAACTAGTTATCAGTTGGAATGGATGTCAAATGATGAAAATACCCTTTATGAATTTAGAGGAGGCATAAGGTGTTGGTGATTGTTAAGTTTCTTTTATATGGCAAGGAATCACTGGTAATGTTAAACTTGTATATAGGATCATTGAGTTATTGTCAAATATCACTGCTTCTTGTTTGGAACAACAAACTCGTACTCTGTTAGAATGAAACACCACTTTACTTGTATGTTATCACTAAATGGAGTTAATTGAAGATGTTAAGGATCTTCTTGGTTGTCTTAATAGCCATTTCATGGTTTTGAAATATAATCACTTCCCTTTGTGAATAGTTGTCTAAAAATCAACAAATTACATGTTGTTGCAAAGAAAATATAGTCATAGGATGTTGGAAGATTGTTTTCACTCATAAGATGTTGAAGAATCTCTTGGAAGGATGCAATAGATGATAGACTGAAGTTTGTGAGATAGTTATTAGGTGTTTCTTAAAGTGTCTAACATGTTAGTTTGAAGTAAGAAGTTGATTATGATCCATTTCTCAAATTTGCTCATTTTTCCCTTATTGCTTCCCAAGTCTTGAATAGGGAAAGTGATCAAGTAGTTTTGTGAAGTTGGGTAGAATTTTTTTCAATGTTGTAACCAAGTTGGAAAGAGTCTTTTAAGACACTTAGGAAGGTGGGAAAGGTAGTTTGACTTAAAAGTGTTCTTTTTGGGAATCCACTAGCTTTTGGTGTGAGCACTTTGCATCATTTTGGATGCAATTTACATTAAAATGAAATACATGAAATATACTTAAAAGGTAAACAAGAAAAATAAGATATATATTATGATAACCAATAATTTCATACATGAATAAACATATAATATATTATGATAATGAATAATGTCATACACGAACTAACATGTAATATATAATGATAACAAATAATATCATACATGAACAAACATATAATATATTATGATAACCAATAATGTCATACATTAACAAACATATAATTTATTATGATAACCAATAATGTCATACATGAACAAACATATCATATTTTAACCAATAATGTCATAAGTCTAATAATGTCATGCCATACATCAAATATAAAATGTCATATATACATCAAATGTATATCAAATATGTCCACTAACGTAAAATCAAACATATATGTCCACTAATGCCTATAAATGTGTGTCTATCAACTATATCTTCTCCTTCCCACAAGGGGAATTAAACAAATCTATAGAGGTCTTTGGTTGTTGTATGGAGGGAGATAATAGGGATGATGGGGTCTTCCTCACACACTTGCTCATCCTCTTGTTTAGGCTCTTCTTTGACTTGAGTTGATACAAACAAAGTAGATATGAATCAATAATTATTATACATTGAAATAAAATATATGTACACACAAAATCAATTATTTTCTTATCGCCAGTAAATAGTCACTCTGTATGTCCACCTCAAAGGCTCATGGATGATTACGTGTAATAAGGTCCTATAACAATTCAATCAATATAATCACTTATAAATAACATTAGAAATTTCAATACTAACTATTATAAATAACAAATAAAACCAAGAATATTATTTCATACCTCAGTCAATGGCTCTGAACTAGCCATTGGTGCAACAACTCCACAATCAATGGACTGGTGAAGATGAGGAGGAGTCTTAGATGTAAACAACTACATGTCATATAATAAAATTTACATGTAACATGAAAAATGAAACAAATATAATCAAGTGAATTAAATTAACATGAAACAAATGTACCTTTATGAAGCTCATATCATGCCTAGGCTCAGAGTCCCTCTTGAATGTCAATGGTCTGGTAGAGAATTGATGCACATGCATAAATTTTTTTTGTCAATCCTTCATATGATTACTTTATAAATATATGTATAATTTAAATGATTAAATTGATACATACCTTTCGACTCATCAAAAATATGAAAAATGGGGTTTGGGGATGCATACTGGGGCCAACAACACTCTTGCCTTGAATTTCAAATAATGTTAATACATGCTAATTAAATAGTCATTCATTATACATACAAAATGTGATCAAATTAGTTTATTATAACTGCAATTTACCTATGTGTCAATGCCAAATGTGTCATTTGGAAACTCATCAGTGACTAGCCCATCATCCATACTATCTCCAGCATGACTGTCAAATGTGCATAAGACTCCACATGATGTCCACATGTGACCATGATGCACATAAGTCTCCTCCTCAACTAATGGACTAGTGTAATGAATGATGGTCTGTCTCAAAGCATTGATAGTCCCTAGAGTCCTGGTCTCTACATTTTCCTTCACAACTAAAGGAATAATCACATGCTCACCCTACAACTTGACAACATGTGCCCTAACTACATTAGGGTCATGACATACCCTTGACCTCTCAAGTCATGACCCCCCACCTCTACCCTAAGATTCTAATATATCAAAATAATTGGGGATCTCCCCAAGGACAAATTCACAATACAATTTCTTTAAGAAATATATTGGAACCTCATGATTATTATAGGGAGGGGCATCAAAGACCATCCACCATCTATCCCAAAAGTTATTTCTAATACCATCTTGTATGCACCAATGGATGGGGAACCTTTTAGTTGTATGTTTAACAATATCTTATTCTCCAAGATTTTTAAACAATGCACAAATGCTATCTTTTTTTATTTCCTTTTCTTTACATCTTGATATGATAATTTCTTTACATAATATCTTCTTTGTTCATTCTTTTTAACATGCCAAATATTCAACTGACCACTAATAGAAGCTACATGGGTCATAATGGACTCAAGGGAGGATGCCAATTGCTCTCATCAGATTGGTTTGTCCACAAGCTTTCAACCTACTAGTGAGTGCTTCTAATTTATTTTTGCTTCTTTCTATTTCATTTATTATGTTGTCTTGGGTGCCAAGAGGAGGTCTTCCAATTAGTACAGGATGCAAAATTTATTGCCCTTCTTGTGGAGGGTTGTGATTTTCATCTTGTGGAGGGTTTTGATTTGGATCTTATGGAGAGTTTTCATTTTGATTTTGTTGACCAGACTAGGGATTTGGCAGTTCATTATTCACATTTCCTAATAAGAAACCAAAAGAAATCTAAATAAATAAACAATTTTAAATAAAAATTGAAAAAAATTCTACAAAACAATGTAAAAACTTACAAAACAATGCAAAAAAAAGAGTAGAAAATATGCTACGTGATCTTGATCTTGATCTTTGGTGACGATGAGGCATTTTTGAGGAGGCGAGTGACAAAATTCTTCAACTTTTATAGCCCATGTGTGCGTTGTTGAGTAGAAAGAATGTGAAAACAAAAACCAATGAGATGTGCCATGAGTTTGCAGCCCATATATAAAAATTTATAGTTTCACAAAGTACGTACAGGCTATAGGGCGTACACACTTTGGCTTGGGCTCCACAAGCCTAAGGCTTATGGAGCCCAAGCCAAAGCACATGTGTGCTATAGCATGTACACCCTATAGCATGCATGTGCTTTGTGAATTTAAAAAAAGACTTTTGTGTGTCATATTTTTGGAACTACAACTATGCACTTAACTATCTTAATTGGGCTTATTTCATGCATTTGTCATCTATATTGTTATGACTCAATCAATTAGTTCAATTTTGTATGCATTTTATCGCACATAGGATAAATAGTATTTCTTTGTATTAAATTAAAATTTAGATTGGGATTCATTCCTTCATTTGGGGCTTGCTAATAATTTTTTTTCTTAAGTAGAAATCATACTTGTAGATTCTCCTTCTCCCCATAGAAATATTTGAATGCTTTAGTCCAGAAAAGTGAAGGTCTACATCCTATTAAAGTGCTTCCATTTTTACACTAAACATTTTGGTGAACCAGAGTTGTCCCCCTTTCTTGTTAGAGTTAGATTATGTATTTTGTGTACTTAACTTTGTTTGGTAAAACCCAACTAGTCCCCCTTTCTTTTTGGAGTTCAATTGTGTATTTTGGGTGTTTACCATCTTTTAGTGAACCCATGAGTTCCCTATTTTATTGATTTTGGAATTAGATTTAGCTACACTTTGTGTGGTTAGATCCCTCTTTATGCTCTTTCTTCCATTTCTATAGTTATATCTCAATAAAGTTTCCTTTTGTGATCTCCATTTTATGAGCTTAATTACACTAATTCCAATGTATAGCATTCTCAATAGGAGAAGTTGTAGATTGATGGGTTACTTTGATCATGACTCCTCTTTCTCTCCTAAGACTCATGATGACACTAATGTATTTATGATATCAATACTTAATGTATCATAACTCTTCTCACTCATCTCATGATGAAGATGATGTCTTATGAGTTCACCCTTCTCAATTGGATAAGCTTTCTCGTGAGTTTGACAAATTAAAAAATTAGCTTTTGCAAGAACATCAAAATCCTTATACTGTAACTTCTATTGATGCTATTAAGAAGCTTATTGATAATGATAACAATAACATATCTATTTTTCATGGTATATCTCACCTTATTAATAATCATGCTAAGAATTTGACAGAATGTGCTCAAGAGTTAGGATATACTCCTCCTTCCATAACCATTGAACCCTATATTCTAGTTTCCTCAAGTTTTTCTAGCATTCCTACATATGCACTACCTCTTATGATGATTTCTACACAATTCTTCACTCCTCTAGGTGTTGGTCTTCCTAAGCTTTCTACTTGTCACGAGTGTTACTCCTACTTCCATACCTTCTTCATTACCTTCATATAATGTGGTTTATTTTACATATTTCAATCATTTATCCTTTACTTCTAATCCTCCACCACCATCTCTGTATCTTCTTTCTACTTTCTTCAAATTTCCTAACATATCTAATATATTTATGCCTATAATCACATCTGTCACTCTTATTAATAGTATCTTGGTCTAAACCATCCCTACATGTGACATTTCTAGTCCCCTTTACATAGAAATCCATAGTGTTTTTATATGATATGTTGATCCTTGTCTCTAGACTTATAAGGATAAGAATGATCTTATGATTGATGTTAAGAATTTCCAAAGTATATGTAATCATTTTTCTCATGACTATAGTCTCATGGATAAGATCTTTCCGCATACCCATAGTGATAGAGCCTTTCAATGGTTTCAAAATAATATTGGTCTTCAAATTTATTTGACTAATATAATGTGCATTGCAAACAAAATATTAAAGAAAAAGTTATTAATTTTATTGGTAGATTTGAACAAATCTATGCTCAAATTACTTATTGTTGTGCTCTCAAAACACATGCCCCATTCCTCACTAGGAATGGGGACTTCCTACTTTTTTTGACTCTCGAACTCACACTTTGAGAGTTGAGCGAAAAGATGTTAAGAGTCAAAAAGTTAAAAAACACTAAAAAATTATTAAAAATTTGAATATTAAAAATTATTAAAAAATTGAATATTAAAATTTTTTAAAATGACACACTATGTGTGCATTTCCATCACTGCATGTGCACCATAACGCGCCACACATGCTGTGTCACACACCGCACATCCCGCATGCACTTTTCTGCCATGTGCACTTCCAAAAACCCTGCTTCTCTGCACACTTGCCCACTCCATGCTGCACGTGCACCTCTATTTTGCATGCACCTGCTCTGTGCCATGTGCCATCACTCTGTGCATGCACCACACCTCCCAGTCACCTCTCGCATGTCACGCAACTAGTTTTTAGAGTTTTTGTTCTGGGGTCATTAGGGTGTGTCTTAATTAAGTATTTTCAACTCTACAGACTAATATTTTCTTCTTTGTGTAGGTAAAAAAGGCATCCTCAACTTGTCAGGGTCATAATTATTGATCTAGAGCTCAGAATGCAAAATCATTTACAACACTAGAAAGAAGAAGTGAAGATATAATTTCAGTCCCTAAAATATTGAGCCTTTGGCTACCCAGTTTTAGGGACTAATGAAGGTTTCATCTTGAAAATTTGAGTAGAAGACCTCCAAAAAAGCCATTTAAAAAGCCTAGAAAAACTTGTGAAAAAATATGAAAAAAGTTTTAAACATTTGATCATTTTGGATAATCTGGAACACTTGGTTTCTCACTAGGAAGGATAGGGCAATTGGAGAGAAGATAAAGGTTGAAGATATAGAGGTTGGACACATGAAGTAGAACAAGTTCCTTATCTTATGCAACTATTAATGACAAGATTCAATGCAGGTGCCTTGGGATTTTAGATTGAAGAAGTAGAATGAGTTCAAGTTTATGAAAGTGATTGGCTATACAGAGGGTATAAATCATCAAAAAGGGGCAAAGTATGTATGCAAAAAGTGATCTAAAACCCCATTTGAAAAAAACCCAGAAACCATTTTGAAAATTGAGAACTTTGATTTTTTGGCGAATTGAGAATCTGAGGTGTGCATGTTTGCAAGTATGCAAGTCCACCAGTACACATTTTGGAGGTGCATAGGTCCACATTTTGGAGGTGCACATTTTTGAGGGGCATAGTTGTACAGGTCTATATCTTTGCAAGTGCACATTTTTGGAAAAGTTCCACTGACAGTCAACTGCCAGTTCCTAAAATAGATCTTTCCATGCATTGGAAACACATTCTAATGGCAGTTTAACTCTTACAAATGCCCTATGAAGGATCAAATTCTATTTTTGGAACTTTCAGACACTTCCACTTGGACTCAGAGCTTTCTCTTTCTCTCTTCTCTCATATTTTTTTTGTTTTTGACATGTAAATGCTCATGCATCCAATTAATGAATAAAATATGGATGGAGTCCCTCTAAGCACTAGATTAATTGTTAGATTGTATATATTTAGTTTTTTTTATTGTTTTAAAAACATTTTATTGCATGAAGATATCTCTCCCTCTCAATACAAATTGAGGAGACGATTTCTTATACAATATGTAACAAGGGCCACCCTTTTTATGCAATGAAATTCTGCTTTTGGTGCTTGCATTTGGAGTGTAGTGATTCTTTCCTGAATGTGTCATTTTTTTGTGAATTTTTTTCATGAGATTGTGATTGAGCCAAACATTTAGTGTTTTTTTTGGTTGTGTGATCTTTTAGTTCTCGTGTTTGCTATAGATTTACGAATTCTGCTAATGTATCAAGCTCGAGAATAGATCATCAAATTGTGTCTGCATAGCTTTTTGTCTTGCATGAGCCCACTTTTTGTGGCCTTGCAATTTGATGAAGGGTGAAATATCATACGATTGTTAAAGTTTCTCACCGACGATTGCATCAATGGATTCTAGGAAGCGTTGCTCCTATTTTTATTGGTTTCCTACTAATTTCTTTGAAAGTTTAACTCATAGCATGTTGTTTTGTGTAGCTTATGTCCATTTAGGATTTTCAATTTCATTTCATTTCAATTTCATGATTTTTGCTTTCAGTTTTGTTATTTTCTTTGCTAACCCCTTGTTAGAATAGGAACTCATTTTAGTTGCACTATTAGAATTGCATTCATTGAAAAACTAGAAAATACAAGAAATATTGTTCTTTTGTGTGTTATTTTGAGATAGAAAACAAATTTACTTCATTTCAAGATTATAATTAGAACTAGTAAAGACCTCCTCATGAACAATCACAGTTATCTTCAACTGAGTGGATTTTGGTATGTCGCAAGACAAATACTAAACCTTGGAGTTGATCCCCAAAAGAGTAGCTTTTCAAGAGAGGAATTGCTCAATGGATTCCTACCATTGACCTCATGCATAATGACCACCCAACACTTATGTTGTGCCTAATAATGATATTCAAAGTATCTTAATTTCTAATTTATAAAAAGACATTAGAGATAAGAGTATCCTTACTAAGTAGATCTTCTTTTCTCATCTTTGTACAATGCTTCACCATTATTGGCTACGAGTGGCTCAACTCAAGAGCTCCACTCTAATGGCTCCTATTGCTACTGATAAGAGTGATGTTGTTGGTAATTTAAATAAGTTTTTCAAACCTAGAAACACCATGAAAACCAAGTAAACCAATGAAGCTATTGATCAAGTGGCTACAACACCTTAAAACATGACTTTTCTTTTTTATCTCTATATCATCCTAATCGTAAGTATACTCTATTAACTAAACCTTTACCTAAGGTGATGACTAAATTGATTCATGTTGGAATTCTTAAGGTTCCTCCTACCTATCATATTAGTAGTAGGAAACCAATGCCTAAGTAATTTTATTCAATCTCTTTTTATCAATACTACTCAATTATCTAAACTTTTACCTAACATGATGACTAAATTAATTCATGTTGGAATTTTTAATCTTTGTCCTATCTATCATAATGGCACTAGCAAACCAATACCTAAGTCATTTTATCCAAATTATGTTTATCAATACCATCATCCACTTGGTCATGATACTTACAGGTGTTAAGATTTTAAGAATTCTATTTAATACCTTATTTATTCTAATGTTATATCAATTGATGTTGAGGCAAATAGTACAAAAAAGCCTATTGAGCCTGCTAGTCAAAATTTTTAATCTATACTAATCCTTTTCTTTCACATTCAATATATGTCATTAATCAGCCTTATTCTTCTACAAATAATAATAGATATGATAATAAGATAGAAGAAGCTAATCATGTTTAGTCTCAACCTCAACCTCCTATTTCATCTCCACTTGAGCCTAAATAATCACCTTTTATCACATTTAATCAATCTGATATTTTTAAGGAATTGAATGGTCCTCTTTACATTACTAGTATGGTTTCTCATATTCCCTCTTTTGGTATTTTTATTGATCCTTCTTCCTTTTTGAATGTTACCACTAAAGACCATCTTTTTAACAAAATATTGTATAAAGATACATATGTACTTCTAGTTTTTATATTCAAAATTATAATGATTTTATCATCCTCAAGGATCCACCAATATTTATTTCACCCTTGCTAGTAGACTTGTCTATAATAACTTTTTTTTCATTCATACTTCTAATCAATTTCAAGTTAAGCTTGGTATTCCATGGTTCTCTTTGGTGTCACTTGCAACTTATCTCATTCATAAGTGCATGAAATTTCCCTATAATAGAGAAACCATCACCATTATAATTCCCTTTATAAACCTTTGTGTCCTCAAGATTATGTTGAGATTGATATTTATTTATCATCTCTTTTGGAAAAACCACCTACTCACCCTAGTCATCTTTATTGATCATATCAATGATACAAGGTAGACAAGATTATAGAGCTTGGCCTTCTTAAGGGTGATAATCTTGTACCTATGCTACCTACCCCATCTATCCCTCAAAACACTAATTTTGAGCCTTATTTAACATCCACATCTATTCCATCAATAACTATTCACAAACCCGAAGTTGTTCCTTCTTCAAAACCTATTATATTTTATCCTAATTCTTCTGGTTTATCTCACAAACTCATTTGTTATTAGCTTGCTTGTATGTATCACAAGAATCTTTAAGCTAAGGCTAAGGCCCATACTCTTGCCTCCCACACCATACCATCATCTCAACCTTTATGTAATACCCCTCATTTTCTATCATGGTATAATTAGTTATTAAAGTTCTATATGACTCTTTTATAGATATCTTAGCACTTAATTGATATTTAAAATGCAATACTTTAATATGTTGAGTAATTGATTATGTCAAGTTGTAACAATTTCCTATTTGCAATGATAATGTCTTAATTACACTTGGTTAATGAAATTATTTTTGTGACTATGTCATATGATGTATATTATAAAGATGTTTATTATATCCTCAAGAGGATGAGATGCTAATGTTAGAATATGATTTTATTTATATTTAGGATTTACTATTATACTTACCCAATACTAGCATGTGTATGGTGTACATATATATATATATATATATATATATATATATGTTTGACGTGTCTAATATGGTTGAGGGAGGGGGGGATTCGTAGTCAGGATTTACATTATGTATCACATTCTACCATTGTCCATTTAGCTTTTATATATGTATACACAGACATATATATAGACATACACACACACAGACACACACGCACGCACGCACGCACACACGCACACACACACACACACACACACACACACACACACACACACACACACATATACATACATACATACATATACATACATACATACATACATAAATACATACATACATATATATGCACATGTACATGCTCATCTTTTATACAGATTTGTAGCTACTAGGCATCAACTTCCCTTAATTGCTAGGATGAACGTGCCCTATTACAACAACTCAAAGGTAAGAATGGGAAGATAATGCCTAGGTCCAATCCCATCCATACCCTAATTACTTGTCTTGAGAAGGAGGACATGTATCTAAATTTCCACCCTTTCAAAACTCATGAGTTTATCTTTGTGTGTTTTGTTTAATTTTGATCAATTTAGGTAATGTTTCTTTTATGTGGATTTGGCTATGTTAGTCATTTGGTAAATTATTAAATTATAATATTTGAGTTAATCATATAATATTAAGAATTATTAAATATTATTTGATTAAAAAAGAAACTATGAGAATATTTAATTAATTAAAAACTAATTAAATACGTACTTCAATTTAGAAAGATTTAATTTAAAAGTATAATTTAAGAATGTGGATAAAGAAAGAATTAAAGAATTAAAATATTTAAGATTACTTCATTATAATTATTTAATTAATAATAATTCAATTAGAGTTTTATTTAAATAATGAGCTTTAATTATTATTTTTAATTTAAATAATAAACTATTCTTTAAATAGTGCTTGCACTAATTAATAAAGTTAACAAAAAAGAAATAAAAGAATATTTTAATTAAAAAGTTCTTTAAGTCTGCATGAAAGGGTTAAATAATTAAAGTAATTATTATTTAATAAAGTTAATGACTTTTAGTAATTCAGGAATAGAAACCTTAGTTAGAGTTATGGTTCTTTATTAAAGGGTTTGTAGTTCATTTGAGGGACACATAGGTTCTAGAGAGCAAAATTTAGAATTGGAGCAAAAGAATTGTCATAAGTTTCGAAGGGTTTGGATTTGCATGCATTCAAAGAATATCTCATTTTTAGTTTTGGTTTTTACATAGGATTTGAAATCCCATTGGAGAATTCTATTGAAAGATCTATCAAATATGTGTCTTCATAGGTGCTTGCATATTGTTTATTAATTTATTGTATTGATTTTCAAATAAAGGATTATGTTGTAGATTTTGAAATGGAAAACTTATTGATCAAGAAACTTGATTGAAGAAAATTGTAGAAAAATTAGAAAAATTATTATGACTATAATCTTGTAAAACACTTTCTAATATAGGGAAAATTCCATTATAGAAATTTGGAAGAAAACAACAAATTGAATGATAGGGTTTTAACTTTAAATTTGTCATTAGAACAATGTGATTGTCATGAATTTTCTAAATAAAGATAAATATTCTTCTTATATCTAAAATAATTTTGTTCCAAAATTTATTGGAAAAAAAAAAAGATTCATTGAGAGGAAAGCATGTTGTAACTAAACTTATACATGCATCTGAACAAACAAATACATTAAAGATAGAGAAAGAAGTATAGTATACTTGCATATTTTTAGAAGATCAAAGACATGTGAAAATAATAATTTTATGTTTATTTTTATTTTTCTAAAAATATAATATAATTTTTAAATTTATTTCATAAAAAAATACATTTTTTTTAATGATTAATTATTAATTTTAGATTTTTTTAAAAATATACTAACAATTATTTTTAAAAAAAAACTTATTTATTCATTTTTAAAATTAATTAAATAAATACTCTTATAAGTGGGTTTTAAATATTAATTCTTTTTAAAACTCTTAGTGTGTTATAATATATTATATATTAATTAATGCAAGTGGAGTTACAAATTAATAAATATATAATTTTTATTTAGTTATATTTTTAGAGAAGTAATAGTGGATGTCACTATATAATCACCTAGTTATGAATATTTAAATATTATGAGAGAAATCATAAATAACTTAAATAAAATTAAAATTTAAAGTTTGGGTTATTTGTAGTTACATATTGAATTAAAGGAAAAATGTATATTAATATTTTAGAAATGAAATTGATATTAATATTTAATGTAATAATATAAATTTATGTTATTAATTAAATCATTTATGATTTAAGATTATTTAAATTAACAACATGAAAATACTACATAATGTTTTATATGCACAAAGAGATTTGACAGTTAAATACTTGTTTTTCAAAATAAGTATATTAGCATAACAATTTATATTAACATGTATAGTCTTACTTTATTTTTAAGCACATCTTTATGACCCAAACTAGATAATTTAAATTTATGGAACTAAACCATATCAATGAAATCTATGCATTTTCTTATATTCTATTTATAATCAGGTGATATTTATTTTTGTGATGGTTTTATTTGTGGGTTGTTTAGTTGGCCAAGTTAGGATGTGCACTAGAGGCATTTTTGAGATTTATTTTATGATATTTCTTTTGATGGTAATTTGTGAGAACTTTCTTTCTGAGAACCAATGTTATTTTTAGGTTGCCTATTAAGGCAACGACTTTTATCAATATTACTTTTGTGGTATGGGATACAATTGTGGTTAGTGAGTTTGGTAAGGTAGTCTAGGTGCATCTATGACAGTGGTTTGCAATGGGGTTTGAGGCCAAAGTGGTTGCCAAGGTAATCCATCATAAGTTGTGTAACAAATGATAACATAGAAATTAAAAATTGTGCCTTAGCAATGCCTTGAGATAAATTAAAAAGATAAGTTTGAGAATTTTCCTCATTCATTCCTTGAGTTCTTGTATAGGCTAAGGATCATAATGAGATGATACCTTAAGAGGTATGACTAGTTTCCTCATCTTTACAAGAGGATATTTTGGTTCCACATAGAGTCACTATGGGATCGAGGTCCTAAGAGACCACTAAGGTAATCTTAGAGTTGACTCATGTGATAAAACTCCATGGTATGTAGCCTAAGTGTCCATTTTTTAAAAATATTTTCCTCTAAGGGGTTTAATTTTTAGATGTTACTTTTGATGGTGTGTTTATTACGAGTTATTACTTATTGGGGTATGTGCATGACACAGTGCAAGGTAGGAGAAATCCCCAAAGGAGATGTCCTAGCCCCTAGCAAACAACCACACAAGAGAAACACAATACAAGATACACAATCTGATACCAATTCACAACTCTTTATTTAAAGATATAATTGATTAAATGCAATGTGTTAGGTTGCAAGGCCTTCCCGATTATGACCAAATACAAAGCAAGTAATAGTTCTGCAAGATCCCTCAAGATCCAATCCAAACCCTAGGTAGTTAAGATCCACACTCTAGTAGAAACCTCCAAGATCTCAACTTGTGCTCACAAGCCACCAAGAACTCTCATTATTTCTAAACTACGGCCACTAGCTCTTCTCAAAACTTGTAACTTCACCACAATCTTGTTATAAATTACCTCACATTTAGTACTTTGTCCACAAACTCAAGAAAACTCGCTCTTTAGCTACTCTCCGGAATCACTCCTCCAAAATGAATGAATCACTCAATGAAATGAATGACTAAAAGACTCCACAAGACTCCCTAACTATACCAATCTAAGCCACAAGTTGTTCTAGAGTGCTAAAAACTAAATAAACCTAACATTAAATACTTGAAGGGCCACAAGCTAGCCTCCAACAACAATTAAATGTCCAGAAATTGATACCTAAGAAAAATCATGATATTTCCTAGCCTCGATTGAATTAGAACTTGTCATTTAATCTGAAGGTAGTAATCTAGGTCCTCTACAATCCTTTAAGTTTTCCAAGCCTGGTTCATTAAGGATATATTTTTATTCATCTTGGAAGTCATGCACAAAAACTCATCGCGCAAACTACCAAAAATTGATACTCCAGGAGAATTGCCATATCTCCCAACTTATAATGAATTAGGACTTCTGACCTTAACCAGGGTTAGTACTCTAGGCCTCTTCAATCCTTGAACTTTAAATCCTCTAAATCATTACACACAATTACTTACATGGCCTACAACAAGCATCCAAAAACCATAAAACTGTTGGAAATATTCAAGATATAACAAGTTACTAAGAGGGGAGGGGTGAATCAGTAACTATACAAATTTCAAGTTAATTCAACATAAACTAAAAATCATTCATTTACCTAATCTGATGCATGCAAGAGATAAATAAATATTCATAACACATAGTCACAGAGATTTTGATGACCCAGAAACCTTCCAAAATAGAAATTAAAATTGGGGTGGGGATGAAACCCACAAAGCTTCTTTTCTGCAGTAGGAAGTTAGCTGGTTAAGGCATACAATGATCACTTCTAGTCATTTTCCCTGTTAGGAAAAAAGAGGATTGCTATATCCACCTTGTTAAAGGATTTAAAACACACTTTACAAGTATGCACTCTGTTAGGAGATTTATACAAAGACTGTTAAGTCTACCTTATTAGAGGATTTTTAGATGACTCACCTGTTAGGATGAATCAATTAGATCTACATATACTTTGATTAGATCCTTTGCAATAATCACCTCTTGTGATTGATGAAGTCGTTACTTCACCTTGTGAACCTTTCTAATATACTACTCTGGTGCTGAATTCACATCTGTCTCTTGTACATATTCATACATTACACTTATCCATTTCTCCAATTACAACTCTGTATTATATACATATATACCATTTTAGTAATTATAGATGCAAGGTCGGTTAAACACAAGTAAACAAAATATAACTGAGTCGGCCAAATAGTAAAATAAACTCAGGTTCTTCAGATAGACTTGATGACCTTATGATACATGGAATCCACTACATTACACGGCATCATCATGCACTTGGTAGAGGTAGGGGCTCAGTTCATACTAGTCATACAATGTTGCCTAGAACTCTATAACCATTGGTGACTCGGTAGATATAGTGTCACTCGGTAAAAGCTAATTTATTTGTTAACCAACTAAGCTCGGTTAATACTGAGTCCTTCTTCACTCGGTCAATACTGTGTCCATCTTTACTCGGTTAACACTAAGTACATCTTCACTTAGTTAACACTGTGACCATCTTTACTCAGTTAATACTGCTTCTATCTTTACTCGGTTAACACTGCTTCTATCTTTACTTAGTTAACACTGCTTCTTCGATGCTCGGTTTGAACTGTGTATTCGACGCTTGGTTTGAACTATATAATGAGTGTTGTCACTAATGGAAAATATCTTTATGCCAAAAATCTCACCCTTTGGCATTAGTGACAAAAACAATTATGAATCAAAGTTTATGTGCAAAATAAAAATGACATACAGTTCAAAATTGATCTTTTTGCAAATCTTGCAACACATATCCTTTTATTTACATATATCTCCCCCATACAATATGTACAGTATTTATAAGTCAATACATATATAGTTTCCACAGTTAGCTCTTGAAGTCTATCTCCCCCTTTTTGACAATAATGCCAAATAGTATATATTTACACAGAGATTCCAAAATGAGAGATAAATTCTGAATGTACCTTGAGAATAAGAGTCAAAGTCTTATCCCAATTTTCTTGCAAAATTTTGCTAGTGGAGAGTGCAATTTGAACTTCTACAGAGAGTTCAATCATGTGATCTACAATAGAGAAGTTGTTGTCATGGATCAATGTTTTAGAATGAGCAATATGCTTCTGCATTGTGTCCATGATAGGAAGGATCATATTCTGGATGTCAATCAGAGTAGACCTGATCCTTGCTTTATCTCTCAACAATTCTGCCTATTTCTCTGACAAAAACCTTATTCTTAGATGATGGGATGAACTTGCACTGTGGTCAGATTGCAGTATTTGGGCACTGACCTTCATATCCGCATCAATTTTATTCAAATTTTCTCTTATTTCTTTAGTAAACTTGGTAACATTGCAAAGTTTGCCAAGAAGTGAAGTTACATTTTTAAAAGAATGTTCAAAATTACTCAAAATTGTAGACAATTCTACCTTTTTTACTGCAATATGCTGAGCAATGTGCTTAAGCACCTTATTGTCAAATTTCTTCTCTACCTTTTTCAATCAATTTCTCTTGGTCAGAGCTGTCCTCATTAAATTTATATACAACCTCTTCTAACTAAATCAAAATGTGTTGAGTAGTATCTACTTCAACACCTATAGCATCTATTATGATATTCTTAGCATTCTCAATAATGGTATATTTCTAGTCTCTCTCATGCCTCAATTGTTTTTGCCTATCTTTCTAATCTAATAGCTGACTGATCATTCTCATTTCATCAACTGATGTAGTATCTAGATCTATCTTAGGAATGACAATGTCCTTATCTAGATCTATTTCCTCATCCACTGCCTTATTGGAAAACATGTATCTCTCTGGTTTTTCTGCAGTGACTGCACCTTAGCCCTTTGAAATTGAAACAATAGTTGATGATGCTAGACTAGCTGACAAAACTGGAATAGGACCAACTAGAGGAAGACTGAGAGAAGTGCTAATAGTATCAAAAATTGGTGTTGCTCCCAAAATTGCTATACGGGATGGAGTGGGAGAACTAACAGTTGCCAAAATTGGAGCAGGAGAAGTCAAAATTGTAGTACCTGTAGGTACACTTACTATACACTCTACAGTAGAAGTTGATATACTTGAAGAGCTTACTACTATGAATGAGGATAACTTAGTCAAAGAAGGTGGTTGCAACTCGGTTAATGAAGTGGTAGACACTTGCATAGATGGTACCCAGAACTAAGAGGAGATAGGTGGAGATTGATCAATTGATGAGGCTATTGAGCTCAAAATCTCACCAGTAGAAGCTATCTCCACAGTTGATGTACCTATTTTAGGTGGAGAGTGAGGAAGAGATGCAATGACTTTGGCTGCAATTATTAGTGGATCTTCTTCCTCCTTAGCTTGTTCTACTTCTTTCTCCATTTCTTTGTCAGCTACTTCCTCCTTAGCTTGTTCTGCTTCTTCCTTCATTTCTCTTTCAACTTCTTCCTCAACTTCTAACATTAATGATTGGAGGTGTTCTGGAATGTCTTCAATGTCATCACCATCATCATCATCATTATTATCATCACTGCTGTCATTGTCCGTGATTTCAACAGTATCATCACTGGGTTTGTGTAGATGATAGATATTTTTCCACATGTTTGTTGCATCATTTACTACATGCTCAATGTCTTTGAAAAGTATCAAACAAGTGTGGAATCTAATCATAATGTTACCTTTGTGGTCTTTCAGTGATTTCTTTACTTCAGCATTAGTGAGACTCAGCAGGAGATTCCTCAAGGTCTGCTCATAAATGTCTTTGACAGTCTTGGTTGCAGCTTCCCATCTTGGTTGCAACCTTTCCAATAGCTCTTTGGAGATCTGAGAGGCTATCTAGTTTGGGGAGTATTTCCATTTACCCATTTTGTTCAGTACCAATTCCTCAATCTACATTTTCTCCTATTCTATTCTAGTTTCAAACTTTAATGCTTTGAAGTTTGTGAAGCTAGCTCCTACATCTAATTGCTTTAGTCTTGCCTCCATGTTCCTTCTTTCCCTCTCTTGTTCTCCTGGAGAACACTACAGTGGTTTTCTTTGTAGGTTTGGTGATAGTCACCTTACCTTTCTTTCATTGAGGCTCTTCAGACTCAGTTTCCTCCTCTTTTTCATCTTCTCCTCTCCCTTCTGTTATCATGAGAGGGCCAACATTTGTTTTTAGTTTGGCTATGTTCCTTTTTTCCTTTGCTAATGGCCTGAGGGATCTTTATTTGAAGCTCAATTCTAGCCTTAGCTTCATCATATGTTCCAAAATCTAGTTGCCTTGGGTCTACATGTTCATTCACCAATGCTTCTATGATGTCCTTGGTTTCATCAATATTTACCTCATAGGGAAGAGGTTTCACCCATGCTACTCGAGCCCTGACTGCCTGTATATATACATTGTCACAGTCTACCATGAAACATATATCTTCCTTCTACTCTTCAACAAGTCTTGAAGGAATTTGGAACTTATTGTTCATTCTTTCCTTAAATTCTTCAAAATAACTATCCAAAACACTGCCAAAATTTTCACCTAATTCGGCAATGAATTCATTAATTTGATAAAGAATTGGGATATCCTTTTTCCATACTATTGATCCTTTAGATGGAAAGGACTTTAGAACATAGAAAAAAAAAAAATCAAAAGTGAACCAAATTTATAGGAGTTGTTCTTGGAAGTCCTTATGCTTTCCATATTTTTATTGAATTGGGACAAAAGCAATTTCGATAAATCAAACTCTACATTTTTCTTTACTATTTTGTATGCCAAATCCACAGCTTCATAGGATACACTATTTGGATGGCTTGAACTATAGATTTTATGAGTAATGACATGAATGCCAAATCTTAATTCAAGGTCAGTTATTGTACTGAGCTTAAGTCCTCTGCCATCCCATTCTGCTTGGGTTAGTCTCTGCAATTCTTCCCGACCTAGGGTTTTGGTAGTCTTGGCTTTGTTTAACATGGGGAGTCCAATAATTTTGCTAATCATTCTCTTAGTGATAGGTACTAGTTTCTCTAACCACAATTGGCCATTGTGAACCTCACTGAGTACATACCTAACCCATTTTACTTGAAATTTCCTTGGCAAATGTGAAATATGGGTTAACCCTTTTATTTCAAGATGTTTATATTTGGGTTTCAAGGTTCCATCTATGCTCATTTCACCTAGGGCATTGTCAATTTCTACGTTTCCAAGTTCTTGAATGGAACACTTGAAATGAGAGCGAATGTCATTAATAAGAAGTACCTTTGGAGGGATTTGTGACTGAGCACCGTTGGGGTCCAATGCTTCTGCAATTGCCGGTGCCAATTTGAAGTTTGAGGTCTTCCATTCCTCTCCTCTAACTATCATTTCTAAACCTTTCTTTGTCTTGGAGCTACCCCTTCTAGATGCCATTGCTACTCGGTAGGTGTAGAAAAATTCTGAATAGATTCTTTGCTCTTTTGGAAAAATTTGCTTCGAAAATGCTTTAAGCTCGCTCTGGAATCACAGAAGATAACTTAGCCCTTTGTTCACAGTGAAAAATGAGATCAAATTTTGCCCCTTTTGAAAACAAATTCATCATAAATGTTTTGGTATGATGGTAGATGAAATGACAGGTTGTCATCCACTAGCTCGGTAGATATTATCAACTCGGCGATCAAATGAAGTCATTGAAGTACCAACCTAACTTGGTTAGGCCACAAAATGACCTTGCTCGGTTAACACAACTTGGTCAATGAAACTTTTTTGCACCTGACTGAACTCAATAAAGTCTCTTACCGACCTAACTCGGTAGCTGCTACTCGGTTAATGAAGCTTTGTTACACCCGACTGAACTCGGTAAAGTCTTGAACCATCTTGAAGTCAAAGTGTATTTGCAATACTGATTTGATGATCCTTCTTCCTTTGGAGCTACTTAGGATAAATCTTGGAGGATGCAGTTCCAATCATTCTTTTATGAATATTAATTGGAAATGGTGGAATCACTCATTTCTTGAGTGACATGAACATCTCCATTACTCGATTTATTTTGCTCGGTAGATTTTGGAATCCACTGTTGCTTCATTTGCTTCCGAATGTTGTCTACTTTGATTTTATTCTCATCTTCAATTCTTTTGATATTCATGCAATTTTTAACTATATGACCAAGTTTTGTACATGTATAGCATCTTACTGTAGTGTCCTTTTTCCTTAGGTGATGTCTAGCACAATTTATGCCAGAATGTCCATATTCTCCACAATAGTGACATCTGCACCAGGTGTTGTAGTCCCATCCGAATATGGCTTTGACAATCTATTTAGCTAGATTGAATGATTTGGTTTTGCATTGGAATGCTTTGTGACCACGCTTTTTGCATTTGTGACAGTTGCCCTCAAATTTTGGTTTTTCTTTACACTCATTTTCCTTATGACCATGCTGATTGCAATTGAAGCATTTGCCACTAAATTTTGCTTTCCTGTTGCTCCAACATTTGTTTGATGTATGTCCTAACCTGCCACAATGATTACAAGTGGGTCTTTTATTCCTTTGGTCACCTTGTTTGGAGGATACACCTTCTTCCTTGTATCCAAGACCAGCTTTACCCTTTTGTCTATGAAGGTTTTCCTCATTTTGTTGATTTAATTGATTTATATCTGTTTGGGATTTCATCATTCTTTCATTGACTTTCCTTTCAGAGATTAGGTCATTTTCAAAGCTTTCATTGATTTGTCTCTCAGTTCTTAAGTCACTCTGTAGACTTTCATTGATTTTCTTTTCAATGTTTAAATCATTCCTTATTCTTTCATTTTGTGCTCTGAGAATCCTGATTTCTTCATTTGCATTAGAGAGTTGGTCTATAAGACCTTCATGCTGATGGGATTGATTATGAATTTCATGAATTCTATCTTCCAATTCTTCTTGTGCTTTGTTTCTTTGTTCCAAAACTTCACATAGCCTGATTGACTGTATTTCTTGCTCTCTTTTAAGCTTTCTTACCTCTTCTTGCAGAGATCCATTCTTTTCTAGAAGTTCTTTGATTGCTTTGTCAGCTTCTTCTGAATTACTTGATGGTAACGAATCTTCAATCCTTTCTTCAACATAAAAATGGTCATTCATTTGTCTTGCAAGTTCCTTTCTTCTTTTTAGGGATTGAGAAAGATGTTCCTTTGCTTCATTGAGTTGAATCATGGTCATTTCTTGGTCTAACTTTTCATTTTCTATAACTTTCTCCAGTCTGAATATCTCCATTGACTTTGATCTTTGCTCAAGTTGTCAAGCTTTGTCCTAAGAACCAAATTGCTTTGATACCAATTGTTGGAAATATTCAAGATATAACAAGTTACTGAGAGGGGAGGGGTGAATCAGTAACTATACAACTTTCAAGTTAATTCAGCATAAACTGAAAATCATTCATTTACCTAATCTGATGCATGCAATAGATAAATAAATATTCATAACACATATGCACAAAGATTTTGGTGACCTAGAAACCTTCCAAAATAGAAAGTAAAATTGGGGTGGGGATGAAACACACAAAGCTTCTTTTTTGCAGTAGGAAGTTAGCCGGTTAAGGCATACAATGATCACTTCTAGTGATTTTCCCTGTTAGGAGCAAAGAGGATTGCTAGATCCACCTTGTTAAAGGATTTAAAACACACTTTACAAGTATGCACTCTATTAGGAGATTTATACAAAGACTGTTAAGTCTACCTTGTTAGAGGATTTTTAGATGACTCACCTGTTAGGATGAATCAATTAGATCTACATATACTTTGATTAGATCCTTTGCAATAATCACCTCTTGTGATTGATGAAGTCTTTACTGCACCTTATGAACCTTGCTAATATACTGCTCTGCTACTGAATTCACATCTGTCTCTTCTACATATTCATACATTACACTTATCCATTTCTCCAATTACAACTCTGTATTATACACATATATACCATTTCAGTAATTATAGATGCAAGGTCGGCTGAACACAAGTAAACAAAATATAACTGAGTCGGCCAAATAGTAAAATAAACTCAGGTTCTTCAGACAGACTTGATGACCTTCTGATACACGGCATCCACTACATTACGCAGCATCATCATGCACTCGGTAGAGGTAGGGGCTCGGTTCATACTAGTCATACAACATTGCCTGGAACTCGGTAACCATTGGTGACTTGGTAGATATAGTGTCACTCGGTAAAAGCTAATTTCTTTGTTAACCGACTGAGCTCAGTTAATACTGAGTCCTTCTTCACTCGGTCAATACTGTGTCCATCTTTACTCGGTTAACACTAAGTACATCTTCACTCAGTTAACACTACGACCATCTTTACTCGGTTAATACTGCTTCTATCTTTACCCGATTAACACTGCTTCTATCTTTACTCGGTTAACACTGCTTCTTTGACGCTCGGTATGAACTGTGTCTTCGATGCTCGATTTGAACTGTATAATGACTGTTGTCACTAATGGAAAATATCTTTATGCCAACAAAAACACATCTCCAATAGCAAGGTAAAATGGCTCAAACTTCAACTCAATCCATCCAATCTTTATGCAATCATGATGAAAAGTTCTCCAATGTGTCTCCAACCTAACCCTAACCATGAAAGTCATAACTCCACCAAAATTCAATCTTGATGCTCCTACATTAGTGGAGGATTATGGTCAACCAAACTATGCCCTTAAGTGGCAATGAAAAATCAGCAAATCAAGGTTATGTCAACTTGACATGTAATTTTAAACTTGTTATGAACTTTTCATCAAAAAGTTGAGAGAAAATAATCTTTAGAAAATTTAATTTATTTTTTAAAATATAAGGCCTTATCTAAAAAAAATATAAAAATTGATTGGTAAAAAAATGAATTTTAATGCAATAGTACAAAAATTTTAGGACAAAAATAAGAAGTAGACGTATGTCTGACAACCTTAATCAAAATCAAATGATAATATTTTTTTATAAGATTCTAGATGGAAGAAGTAGACTCATGCCCAGATGTGACATGTATTTTTGGGTATTTTTATTCTAATAAATTAATTATATATGAATTTACTATTGCAATATTTTTGTAATAAGAAAACTCTCATCTTTGACCACCTTAACTAATTCAAAATGCTACAAAATTCAATTTTTCATTTTTTTACTTATAGTAGAAGAAGTATAGAATTTGATGCATCTTTTGGATTTTAAAAATGTTCTAGTGTTTGAATGTTATAGTTGTTTTTCAATCAGTGTGTCAATCAACACTTTATACGTAACTCCATTAGAAAATAAGTAATAATTACTTACTGGACTTGTAATTTGATACATATTACATTTAGGGAAAGTGAAAAAAAATCTTAAGAAACCCTTTTTGTTTCATCAAATTTGGCTGAAGAAAGGTCACCAGATACATATTTGAAGTAAAAAACACACAAGAATAGGGCAAAAACATGTTTTTGAGACATTTTTAAAGTTGAACATGTAGGGTTGGTATCCAAAGATATAATAGGCCCTATAATGGTATTAATTTTTTTTTGGTATCAAGATGGATGGGGAAAAAACTTGGAATAGATTTTGAAATGCTTTGAGGCATTTCAGAACTACGTATTTTTCAGATTGCCAATTTTTGGCACACCATGATCTTGCATATACCCATTGATTGGGTGTCAATTATCATTGAAAATTGACTTTTATTGATGAGTATCAGTTATTCATTGGTTGTGCTTTCATTTTTTGATTTAGTGATTGGTGGTTTAATTTTATTGATGACAATTTTATCTATTAGTTATTGTTCTTGTCACACTTGAGATTAATTTGGAGGTGGTTGTATTTTTTGGGTTTTTATATTTGATTTTAAATTGACATTTTTTAAAATTTTGGTATGTGATGTTGGTCTAGCTGAGTGTCTTTTCAACTTTGATTATTGTTAGTTCATGATTTTTTAGAGTTGCCATTTTTATTTTACTAGCTCACTCCTATTTTCAATTGTTTATTTAAAAACTTTGGTTCTACCTATTGTCAGTCAATTTTTGAGGTGCAATAAATCATTTCAATAATTCATATGTGAATCTCATCCTATCATCATTTCTTCCTTTATGCTTATTTTTAACCAAGTATGATGCCCATATTTCATTGTTAAATATATTGACTAAAGCTGTGACCAAATATTCAAAATTTCCTTATGTAACTGATGAACCCTTTGTACCACTTGTAAATGGAACAAATTCAACTTGAACCTTTTGTACCATTTATACCATTTGAACCAAGCTCAAAAGTTCAATGAGTTTATCGCTTCAACTTAGTTTTGGTTCTCATGCAATATCATTGGTGGGTCCTAGCTTGACATGTCACAGAATCCAAAGAGGAAATGTACTACAACTAGATGCCTCATCGAGTCTCACACATTCATGTGTGACTTTATCATTTGAAATAAGGAAATCATTAATAATCACATAGGGAATTAAATTTGAAGGACAAAAGTGAAGTTCTGGCACATGCAAAGGTAAAATATCTTGGAAGTATATTGCTTTCTATTTAATGATGGATTCCATTTTGTCCCATCACTTGGTTCTCATGGCATGTGTAATTCATTGCATCCTTCTCATAATCAATTACCTACCTCTATTATGAAGTGTATATGATGAAAATATTTTCTTTTCAAATGGCATAAGTTTCTTCAGTTGGTTTAAATTTTAGTAGCAAAAGTTTGAGAAAGGAGAATCAACTTTCATAATTGTCATAGTTGCTGCTCTATAGGTAACTCTTGTGTTCCCTAACTCCTTTTCTTTCACCTATTAGAAGAAAGATTGTGACTACTTCTTTAATTTTCAAGAAATGGGGGGGATTCTAAATTGTGAGGTCCACATTGCATATATTCAGGAATATCCACAGCCTACATAGTAAGTCATCCATTGTGTTAGATACAAACCTTTTAAGAGTTTATCTAGAGGTAGTAATAGAAAGGTTATGTGAGAAACTTTCAAAACTCTTTCCTACTAAAGTCCTGGATACCAAATTCCTTATGGCCTCAATCTTCCTATTAGCATACTTGTGTCCATAATTTATTTAGGAATGTATCAAAATGTATGATATGCCTAGTGGAACTATTTTTTAAAGGGATAGAAGTGTATTGCTAAGCATCACTAGAGAAACTATGTCCAAGTTTTTTCACCTTGAACAACAAGAGTTCACCGATTTGACCCTTGCATTATCATTGTCCAATTTTTTTGAAAAGTCTAACATCTATAGAAATATCATTGTAAAGAGTTGGATTGAAGCTTCCTACAAAGGTTGCTCTAGGTTACCAAAAACCCTCAAGAAAGGATAAATGACCTCAAAAATTTAGGATGCATTAGTATTGATGCACCAAATTTTTGGCTCTCCAAATGTGTCTTATTTTGAAGAATGAATGTACTTTTACATCACAATTATGTTGAAAGGGTCTCAATTCTAAGACTAGGCTAGGTTGATTGCTAGTTCACTAAGAAATCAGCTTAGGAGAGCTTTAAACGTAAAGAAAGAGTTGTATATGTCTTCATATCTGACATATATGCTAGCCAATACTCAAGACAAGCAGTATCCACCCCATGAATCCTAGATAGAAAATATTACTATATATAATTACTAACATGTGTTGCATAAAGATAAAGCCTTGGGAAACTTTAGGAAAGTCCATGATATTTTCTCAGGGAAATTGTATTTTGAAATGAAGGGTGTTCCCCATCATAAACTCTCTCATGAATCTCAAAAGTTTGTTCAATTCTTTTATAGCATATACATTCAATTTCACAAATTCACTTATGTGAGGATAGTTGGTTTTGAGGAAGAACCCTTATGGCTCCTTAGATTTTCTATAGATTTTTTAATCTTGGTAGAGGTGTCTCGGCAATTGATTTTAATCATAAACAAGTTTACTACTAATGAATCTTCTAATCTCATCTTCCCACTCAAACTAGGAAAATTAACTTGCCAAAGTATGGAAGATGCTACATGTATAAGTTCAGACTTGATCAATTTTCATCTTATTTATTATCATTGTAACCATAATTTTGATAGAAAGGGGATAGCTCATATCTTTTTTGAATCCCATGTGAAGTTTTTACATGTCCCTAATATTGAAGACTTTTGAGAAGACTGGGTAGATGAACTAGAAGTTTTGAGAAGGAAATCTACTAGGCTCACAATTTCCCAAATGAAGCTTTGTCAATTGAATTTGGATATAGATTTTGCAGATTTTGAAGAAGATAAAGAATATTTAGTAGACTTTCAACTAATTAAGTCTTTGATTTCTAACATGCCCATTATAAACTAGGATTCTAAAGAAGAAGATAATATCCTTGAAAGAACAAAGGCTATGCTTGAAAGAACAAATTCTTGGATAAAAATGAAAAAGATCAAACATGCTAAAAACCCAACTGATTTCAGTTCGAATGCTAATCTTAGATCTATACGTAGTAGGATATCTTTAATGATTAACAAGGTACAAAGCAATAATCCTCCCCTAGTACAAAAGGCTCATTCCTAGAATAAAATATAGATTTTGACACTTGTTGGACCTATTGAAGCTATTCAGGTTAATAGTGAACCTAACAAGGATATAGCTGGTGTGCTCATTGATGATATTTAGTGATTTCAAATGATACTGGGAACCTTTTCTCAGAGGATAGAGATTGTGAACAATCCAGTCAAAGGAAATGAACCTCAAAAAATTACTGATTGCACACCAAACTAGTTGGTTGCCTCCATTAACAAAAAGAGAAGCTTGGTTCTTGTCGATTTTCCTATTGATGACATTATGAGTAAGTATACTACCAAAGCCTCAAAGTTCAAAAGAACTAAAATATTAGCTGAAATAGTGTTTGACCAAGAAATGAGCAACAACATTGCTGAAGTGGCCACTTACAATCACAAAAAAGACATAGGTACATTGGATTTAAGTAATTTTGAGATTACTAACACAAATTTTGGGGTGATCAACCAAGAGACAAGAGAACAATGGATGGAATCGTCCACTAAATAGATTATTTTGCAATCGCTAAAATATGGTTTCGAAAAGAAGAAATTAAAGGTGGAAATAAACACAATGGTAGAATACATAAGATCATTAAAAAAGAAAAGTTCAATGATTGATGGTTCATCTCATCCAACATTTGATTCAAATGCACTTGAGAATCAACAATTGATGAATGATCTAAAGAAGGGAAAGACCATTATTTCTATCATCCATAACTAGATATACTAGGTAATGAATCTGCTCGCTAAATTTATATGGCATTTGCATAAGATATTTAATTTTTTTGAAGTAATGATAAGTGAAGCTCATCTACAAGTGACACTATGGAAAGTATAATCTAAAAGGCTATCAGCCATAGTTGCTCAGTTAGTGGATGTGGAAGTGTATGGTCTAGATAAATTTTTGGAGGAGAATCCTCTACAACTAGTCGACATAGGGCTTATTCATGTATTATGAAAGAACATAGCTTGGTGAGTTTATATTTATTTTTTGGCCATAAATCATGTATAGTCTTTTGAAAATGAGTTCAAAACAATCCAGGATGGTATGAACAAAGATCTATAGATCATTAGTTCAACTCTTTTTGCACCTTTCAAAGAAGGGGATTCTAATAGAAGCATTGGTTAAACAATATGAAGAGCCCCTAAACACAATCAAAGATGGAGTTGAACTGATGATAATGAACCTTACCAAAATTTACAAGGTAGAAACTATGATTGACATGTGCAACAAGTAGCTCCTAGAGTATCTAGATAACATCACAAAGATGAGGAAAGACAAGGATACATGGAAAAATTGTCTACAAAGCATAAAGATCCCAAAAAAGAATGTCATGTTCAAGTTCATAGGAACATATAGAGTTTGGAAGCTTGGAAAAGGATCTTCTAACCTAGACAATGATGAAGAAGAAGAAAAGCCACTGAAGAAGTAGGATGATTTTTGTCTTCAAAAAGACATTTCTTTCTTTCTTTTTCAACTTTTAACTATTAATTGGTTGTTTCCTAGGTTTGCATACCTATTAAAGTTGGTTATTTTAACTACTTTTAAAACTATTTGAGGATTGGGTTTTGATGGATATTCTTAAACATTACTCTATTTAAGCTAGAAAATTAGTAGTGTAGGGGGTTAGTAGTTTTTAATGGAGATCATACTGTGAACTTTAATCTAGTTTTTATTTGTGTAAATATTTTGGATTTCCAACATTATACAGGAACATGATTTTTTTTTATGATAAAAGATTCTATTAATCTATGCAAAGATTGTATTCTTTGAATTTTTCTTTGTTGGTTTAGGATTGAATTGATATTGAATTGTGGGATCTCTTTTTAATGTTTGGTTCTTATATTGTGCATATGTTGGATAATCTATCTGTTTTATATTTCTTTTGAATAGTTATTGATGGGGAAATTGTGAGTTTTCTTTGTTCTATGCCATATTTAATTTATTTAGTTATTATTTATTCAATTATCCCCCTCTCCAAGAATAGATGGAATGCCTTATTACTTTCTAGTTAAAATTAATCCTTCTTTGAGAGAGTGTTTTCATTGAATATGTGATAAGGGAGGTAAACCTTATTAAAATTTAGAGAGGAATTAAAGAAGAAAAAAAATCCTTAACTGTTGAAAAATATTGTTTGTCTTATGAATTTGGGCATAAAGGGTTTTATTTGCTTTTTAATTAAAAGACAAACCTATTTACCAACACATTTTTTGTGACTCTATTGAGGAGTCAAGTAGAGAAGATCTAGTATTTCACAAATAAATAATAGATATCATGCTCCAATATGGTACTCCCACATTATGATATCTTTTTCGTTCTACAACCCAATCTTGGCTTTAATGACACACATGAAGATTGATAAGTAGGAGATAATTTTCACAAGATTTAACTGTGTGATTTTGAGTCAAACTCATTGATGCATGTTTCATTAGCAGTGATTCAACATGAATCCATCTCTCATGAAAATAAATGAAACACTTAGCACTCGCTGGATCAAGGTGATGCTCAGAAGGGTGATGCATTGGGACTTCTTGGGAGGTTACCCATCCTAGTACTACTCCAGCTTGAGCATGCTTAACTACAAAATTTCCTCCATGGTTAAACCCAAATCTTGCAAGCCCATTTGCAAAACCTTCATCAAGTGTTGCACCTTATGAATCATTCATTAGAAAACCCCTTAAGCTCATTAATTGATAAGTAGGAGATAATTTCCATAGAAAGTCAAATTGTGATATTGCTATCGTAGAAGAGGAATCTGGTCCATCTCACACAAACACCTCAATGACTCTTTTTTTGGAATATGAATTGGATTCTAATGAATTAAGGGATTTCTTGTTAACCAAAAATGATCCTTCTTGTTCTATGTTAACCAGAAGTTAAAGAACTCTAGAATCTACCCCTAGAGCAAGTTCAAGTTCACAAGGTGTGAAAGAAAAAGAGTCATCTCAGCCTATCAAAGAAACCCCTATAGGTAGTGAAAATAATTTTCCCAAAACGAGTGTTGTCAATTCAAGTTCTTCTTCTTATTTTGATATAGTTCAATTTTGTAAATCTTCTTCTATTGCTGTATATACTATTGATTACTTAAAATCTAATCCTAATGAATTAGATAGCCTAGTTGAGTTTATAAAAGGTGATCCATGTAATAGTTATCAACTCATTGGAGAGACTTCTACTTTAGTTGAACCTCTTGTTGACATTACAGTCAAGTTTTTTTATTAGTGACACACACACACTTACTCATATAATTAGTAGCTATCAAGATTATTGTATAGTTAATAGTGTTAACCAAGTAATTCATGCTCTACCAAGTTCTACAAGTGCTACTGAGTTCTAGGAAAAGCATTTAGTTTGCACTGAGTAGTGTATACTAAGTTGGTGATTATCAATGTAAACCAAGCTTCATAGTGTTTACCAAGTTTCTTAGTGCAAATTAAGTTCTCCAATGCTTAGTGAGTTTGTAGGTTTAGTAATATGAATCTAGTGTTGACTGAGCTATAGAGTATCAACCAAGTGATTTAGTTTATTTTGAGCTCACAGTGATAGTGTTAATTGAGCTATGTAGTATAAACCAAGTGATTTAGTTTATATGTTGAGTTTTGCAGTGTTCACCGAGTCACTAGTGTAGAATGCATTCAGAGTACTTGCAAGTGATTAGTATGAACTAAGATTCTATGTCTACCAAGTGCATGACGATGCTGAGTATTGACAATGGTGGTCGAGTGTTAGAACTTCACGTAGTTTTTTTTAAAACCTGAGTACCTGCAGTTGGGCTGACTTTCTATATTTTGGTGAAACTTATGTTGTAACCAACTTTGATGACTTGTAAATTGTATTGGTATATATGTAATGTATTCTATCACATTCAAAGAGATAGAAGAAATGAATGTAAGAAGATACAACAGTAGAAGCGCAAAGTAAAAGGCTACAAGCAGTATAAGGAGTAGCAAAGATTTATCTATCACAACGAGGTGATCATTACACTCGAAGGAATCACATTTAGCAAATCAAGGTTGCAAATCAAAGATCAACCACTAGCTCATCCTAAAAAGTGGAACATTTAAACCCTTTCACAAGGTAGACTTAACAGTCTTTTGTAAATCTCTTTATGAGTGCATACTTCATTGTATGTTTGTAAATCCTTTTGCAAGGTGGACCTAGAAGTCCTTATTTCTCCTAACAGGGTAGATCAATAGAAGTGATCATTGTAATCCTTAATAGGCCAACCTTATACTATAGTACTAAAGCTTGTGGGTATCATCCCCACTCCAGTTTTACTTTCTATTTTGAAGGTTTCTAGGTTACCATATTATGTGTCAAAGTGTTATGAATGTTTTAATACTTTCATTTTTTCATCCATACAATTAGATCAAAATACATATGAAGGATTAATTGGTGAATTAAGATTAAGTTTAATTTATTGGTTACCAATTCACCCCTCCCCTCTTATTAACTTAGCCTATCTTATATTTCCAACACCTCTTTCTTCAACTAATGAGCATATCGCATAACAACCCATAGATTTTAAAAGTCCAATGATTCTTGAGGTAGTTAATTCAAGATAGAAATCCCAATTCTTTTTATATTTCCCTATTACTCAATGGGAGAAAATTGAGTAATTGTATTATTGACTCTGGTGCTTCTAACAACATAATGCCTTCCTCTATTGCCAAATCTTTAGGACTAGCTATTACCAAAAATTATGGAAAATGCTATTTTATGGATGGTAAAAAGGTACCTCTAATAGGTTAGGTGAAGGATGCATAAGCATTCTTGGCAACATACCTTGATAAGAGATTGAAATCAACCATCTTGGTGGCTGAAATCTCAGCAAATTACAAAATGCTACTTAGTAAAACTTTATGTAGAGACATATGTGGGAGGAGAGATAAAAATGGACTGGTCTAAAGTAGTAATCCCTATTGGAAACAAGAATATTCATTTAGCCCCTAAGGATAAAATTAATTATATGGTATTTCCTTTAGATGACCCTAAATCTTAAATCTTGTAACAAGAATTTTATTTCGGTATCTAATTTACTTAGTCTGGAGAAGAGATCAGTTCCTTGAGGGAAGAAGAAATGTGGAGTATGAAGTTTGATGGAAGTTGCTCTAATTCTAGATCAAGAGTGGGGGTTGTCCCAATTTCCCCTAAAGGAGACATGTCAACATATTCTTTCAAGATAGATTTTCCTAAGACCAATAAA
Source organism: Cupressus sempervirens (assembly GCA_028749045.1). NCBI lineage: Eukaryota > Viridiplantae > Streptophyta > Pinopsida > Cupressales > Cupressaceae > Cupressus > Cupressus sempervirens. The sequence continues at coordinate 139,247,053 of CM053790.1, read as the reverse complement.
ACTTCTAAGTATGAAGCCCTTCTTTTGGGATTGCACAAAGGAAAGTTGAAAGTGATAAAATTGCTCACTACAAAAGGAGATGCTGAGCTAATTTTGAAACAAGTTCAAGGTATCTAGGATGTTAAGAATGATTGGTTGAAGTAGTATCAAGAATTGAGACAATATTGAGTTCCTCACAGCATTTAATATCAAAGAAATGCCTAGGACTAAGAATTCTTGAGAAGATTCTTTAACAGTATTAGCTTCATTACTTCTTCCACATCTAGAATTTGATCAAAAGAAATATATAATTGAGATGGTCTATCATCCTAGTGTGCCTAACAATATAAATCATTGGCAGGTCACTGATGATGATAAAGAGATTGAATAGTATATGGCCTCTGTAGGATGCTTTGTTAGTTCTTATTTTTAAGTTTCAACTAAAATGCTAAGTGAAGATTACTTAGAACCCTCTGATGAACAAGAGATAGTTTAGTTAAAAGGATACAAAATCCTTCGCAGTTTGGTTTCTCATGAAAATATGTTTTCATGGAAGAATGAGGGTTTTATACCAAAAAAGAGCCCATACCCCAAAGTAAATATAGAATATGATAAGATCAATGTCAGGAGTAGTGATGATCCAAAATGGATTTCTATCAGGAAAACATGTTCTCTAGAAGAAAAAGAGAAGGTTAAATCATTTTTAATGAATTTTAAAGATATTTTTTCTTGGAGTTATGATGATTTAAAAAATTTTAGGAATGGGGAATACAAACACTTTATTCCATTGAAGTTAGAAGCTATTCCTTTTAGGAAAAAGTTCAAAAATTATAATCCTAAAGTGTTTGAAGCTATAGCATGAATCATCTATCCAATCCACCACTCTACCTGGGTAGCTAATAGAGTCCTAGTGTGGAAGAAGAATGGAGAAATAAGGATCTATGTGGACTTCCACAATCTAAATCAAGCTAGCCTCAAATATAACTATGCACTCCCTATAATGGACCAATTACTTCAAAAGGTGGCAGGTGCAAAAATGATGACAATACTTGATGATTTTTAAGGTTATAATCAAATCAATGTGCTAGAAGAAGATCAACACAAGACTACTTTTATAACTCCTTGGGGCACATTCGCTTATAATAGAATGTCTTTTGGCCTCATCAATGTTGGTGCTATATTTCAGTGAGCCATGTACTCCTCTTTTAATTATTTGAGGAAAATAATTATTGAAATCTATCTTGATGACTTGATTATATTTTCTAAAAAGAGGAAATATCGTTTCAAGGATTTATTTACCGTATTACAGAGATGTAGAGAGTGTGGGATATCCTTGAATCCTAAAAAAACAATTTTCTTTTTTGAGGAGGTAAAAATGTTGGGATATATTGTGTTAAGAAAAGGAATTTAGATAGATCCTAAGAAGATAAAATCCATTCAATAGTTAAGTCTTCTAGTGAATAGAAGTGGGTTCAAACCTTCTTTTGCCTAGGCTAATTTCCTTCGAGCTTTTGTGCTAGATTTTCATGAACTCACCAAAGATATAATAAAGATGATGAGTGAGAAAGAATTTTTTAGATGGAATGAAGATGGAAAGAAATAATTTGAAGTGATTAAGAAATCTATTCCCCTTGCTCCTACATTGGTGACCCCTAATTTTAGGAAGGACTTCATTATTTATTGCTATGCCTCTGAGCATACAATGCTAGGTATCCTAACATAGAAGAATAGTGAAGGTACAGAGTCACCTATCACATTTATGAGTGTACCATTGAATAAGCATGAGTTAAAATATCCACTCATTGAAATACAAGCCTTTTTAATTGTAAAGGTCGTTAAACAATTCAGGTATTATATGTTACATTCTCACTCAATTGTTTATGTTCCTAAAACTACTATGAAAAGTATCTTGACTAAGCAAGATTTGGGGTTGAATAAGAGAGCTATGTGGGTGGCTAAACTATAGGAATAAAACATTGATATAAAACCAACCAACTTGGTAAGAGGAAAAGGCTCATGCAAGTTAATTTTTGAGAACACTATCATTGCATCTGAAGATGATGAATTGCCACAAGTATTGTTAGTAAGCTTAACTAATTCATGGTTTTCCAAATTAGCATATTTATTGACTTATGGGGAGTGCCCAGAAGGAATGAAACCCAAAGAAAAAAGAGATTTGAGGTTAAAGGTCGTGAAATATGTAATTTCTCAAGACATCTTGTACAAAAGTGAGACAGACGAAACTTACCTAAGATGTGTAGATAAAGATCAGTAGAAAAAATTGCTCAAGACATTTCATGAACAAGTATGTGGGGTTCATTTCTCCTCTTCTGTCATAGCTTGTAAGATTCTTAGAAATCAATTTTATTGGCCTAGGATGTTTTGAGGTTCTTATCTATATGTGAAGAATTGTAACAAATGTAAGTTGTTTACAGCCAAACCTCAACTAGTAACATTACTTCTTAGGTCGGTAATTATTGATGATCCTTTTAAGCAATGGGGAGTTGATTTTATCAAGCCTATAAATCCAACTTCTAGTGTTGGGCACATGTATATCTTACAACAGCCAATTATTTCACTAAGTGGGTCGAAGCTATTCTAATCAAGAAGGAAAATACCCAAGTAACTTGTGAATTCCTAATGAATCATATTTTGGTAAGGTTTGGGGTACCTAAAAATGTGGTTGTTGATAATGCCTCTCATTTTTCTTCTGAAAAAATCACTATGTTCTATTATGAGAATGGAATTACCCTATCACATGCTTTAGATTATTTCCCACAAGGAAAAAATCAAGCTGAGTCAAGTAACAAAAATTTGGTCCCAATAATAAAGAAGTTGGTAAGTGAAATTGGTAAGGATTGGCATAAGAAACTACATGAAGTGCTATGGGTAGACAAGACTTCTCCTAAGAGGGCAATAGGTATGTCTCCATTGGAATTGGATTATGCAATTAACTTGCAAGTTTCTTTACCTCTAAACCTTGCAACTGTAAAACTACAAACAACAATAAAAGATTCCTTTTTCTAATCATCTTTAGAAAAGAGGATTATGTACTTGGAAAATTTGGAATAAGAGAGATAAAATGGTAGATAGAATCACACAAAACTAGATCAAAGTGAAGAAGATATTTGATTAGAATGTAAGACCATAGAGATTTATGCCTAGTGATGAAGTCATGGAAAATTTGAATCATTATGGAAGGGTCCTTTCAAAGGACTAGAGGTGATTGGTCCTAATGTCATGAAGTTATCGTATTTAGATGGTGAAAGCTTTCTATTTACCTACAATGGTAAGGACTTAAAACTATTTAAGTATTGAGGTTCATCATGCTTTTTGTGCATATTTACCCTAGGTTCCTATTTTTTCTTTTCTTTTTGTCTCTCTTTTTGTTTCCTTGCTTTAGGTCTTCCTACCTGATTTTATGACTTCTCTAGTTTTTGGTTGAAAATTAGTCCCTAGGTAGAGCCAATGTTAGTTTAGGATTTTTTAGAGTCACCATTTTTTATTTTTCTAGTTCACTCCTATTTTCAATTGTTTATTTTGAACCATTGGTTTTATTTATTGTCAGTCTCAATTTGAAGTGTAATAAGCCCTTTAAGTAATTCATCCACAAACCTCGTCCTACTGTTATTCCTTCCTTTATGCTTATTGTTGACCAAGTATAATCCCTAGATTTCCTTGGTAAATATATTGATTGAAGTCACAACCAAATATTCAAAATTTCCTTATGTAACTCATGAACCCTTTGTACCAGTTGTAAATAGAACAAACTCACCTTTGACCTTTTGTATAGGTATAACTTTAAGAAACCCCTCTTGAGAAAAATATGTAAAAGGCTGGTGAATTCAACATTAAATATGGAGGAAAAAAATTTAATCGAGGGCAATTTTTTTATTAGGAGGCAAGGGAGAAAATTATTTTCTATTGGAAAAATTTTCCTTTCCATATCAAAATTTAATAATAACTATGGAAAATTAATTTAATTATTTTTGGTATGCAAATAAATGTAGGCAATTTTTTTTGTTGGCCATAAACATTTTCGTAATGTAAGAGGTGAATTAATTATTTAATATAACTCAAAATATTAATATAGTTGGCTAATATGTTAGTTTACAAAGAGAGATTATTTAATTTTTTGGTAAATTTATAGACTCACAAGTGGTCCATGGCCCACATGTCAGGCATACACTATATAGTGTACTTGTAGTATGCCAATCCATTAAGATTCAATTAATAATATGTCCTTTTTTATTGCCAACTTAGTCGTCATCACTTTTAATGTCATCATTTTTATGGTGAAATAAATTAATTTGGACCATTGATGTAATATAGATCAATGGCTTTAGCTTTATTTTGGGCCTAATTTCAAACAACATACAATAAATTCTAAATCTTCCAAAAATTAGGGCATGTGTACCAAAGGCCAAAACATAAAATGGTTGGCTAAACAGAGGTAATTGGAGACACAAGTCAATAGAATGGTAGGTGATGCTCAAATCAAGAGAAAATATTATTTTATTTTAAGGGAAAAATAACATTGTCCAATAAGAAAACATTAGGGAAATACTGTCAATTTTTTAAAAATTATTGTGTTCTAAGTGTAGATTAAATTAGCAATTTGAGTGGGATTTGGGACCAATTATGTGTAACTAATGAGTGATTAGATTGGGATTTGAACCCAAATTATTTAATATCTCGGTGACATGGTTGACCCCACATGTAGGTTTTAGTCACCAAATTGTAATTTCCCAAAGAGATGGAATAGACGAAGATTTTCCACTGAAAAAATTACTGCTCTTGTACCATTTGAACCAAGTTCAAAAGTTCAATGAGTTCATAACTTCAACTCACTTTTAGTTCTCACACAACATTGTTGGTGGGCCCTAGCTTGACATGCCACAGAATCTAGAGAGGAAATGTACTACAGTTGGATTCCTCATTGAGGCAAACAAACTCATGTAAGATATCATCATTTGAAATATGACAATCATTAATAATCATGTTGAGATTCAAATTTGAAGGACAAAAGTGATGATCTAGCACATGCAAAGGCAAAATATCTTTCAAGTGTCTTGCTTTCTATTTAACAATAGATGCCATTTTGTCCCATCACCCTATTCTTAGGACATGTGTAATTCATTGCATCCTTCTCATAATTAATGCCTTACCTCTATTATGAAGTGTATATGATGAAAATATTTTCTTTCCAAAAGGAATTAGTTTCTTTAGCTAGTTTAAGTGTTAGCAGTGAAAGTTTGAGGAAGGAGAATCGACTTTCATAGTTGCCATAGTCCCTGCTCTATAGATAACTCTTGTGTTCCCTAACTCTATTTCTTTCACCTGTTAGTAGAAAGATAATGATTGCTTCTTTGATTTTCAAGCAATGGAGGGAATTCTAAATCATGAGGTCCACATTGCATATATTTGGGAATACTCATAGCCTACATAGTAAGTTACCCATTGTGTCAAATACATACCTTTTAGGAGTTGATCTAGGGGGAGAAACATAAAGGTTATGTGAGAAGCTTTCATAACCGTTTTCTACTAAAGTCCTAGATACTAATTTCTTTGTGGTCTTGACCTTCACATCAGCATATTTGTGTATAGAATTCATTCAAGAATGTATCCAAATGTATGATATGCCTAGTGGAAATATATTGAAAAGGGAGAGAAGTGTAATGCTAGGAATCACTAGAGAAACTATGTACAAGTTGTTTCACCTTGAAGAAAAAGGGTTAGTTGATTTGACCCTTACATTATAATTTTCTAGATTTTTGGAAAATTCTAACATCTTCAAAAATATCATTGCAAATAGTTGGACTAAAGCTTCTTACAAATGTGGCTCTAGGTTACCCAAAACCATCAAGAAAGGCAAAATTACCTCACAATTTTATGATGTGATGGTCTTGTTTCACCAGATTTGTGGCTCTCCAAATGTGTCTTCTTTTGAAGAACAGATGTATTTTTACATTAAGATTGGGTTGAAAAGGTTTGAATTCTTAGACTAGGCCAAGTTGATTGCTAGTTCTCTAAGAAATCAACTTAGGGGAGCTTTAAACCTGAAGAAATATTTCTACATGTCTTCATATCTGATGTATATTTTGGCCAATACTCAAGACTTCCAGTATCTACCCCATGAACCCTACCATAAAATATTACTATGTATAATTACTATCATGTGTTGTAAAAAGATAAAGCCTTGGGAAAATTTAGGAAAGTCCACGATATTATCTAAGGGAAATTATGGTTTGAAATGGTCTTCCCCATCATAGAATCTCTCATGAATCTTGAAAGTTTTTTCAATCCTTTGGCAGAATATACATTCAATTTCTTAGATTGACTTATGTGAGGATAGTTGGTTTTGATGAATAACCCTTACAGTTCCCTAGATTTTCTTTAGATTGTTTTATCTTGGTAGAGGTGTCTCAACAATAAATTTTAGTCATAAATAAGTTTACTAGTATTGAAGCTTCTAATATCATATTCCCACTCAAACTAAGCAAACTAGTCTACCAAAGTATGGAAGATGGTACATGTATAAATTTGGACTTGATCAATTTTTATCTTGGCTCTTATCATACTAGAAAAATGTTTGATAGCAATGTGATAGCTCATATCTTGTTTGAATCATGTGTGAATTTTTTACATGTCCCTAATATTGAAGACTTTTGCGAAGACTGTGCAGATGAACTAAAAGTTTGGAGAAGGGAATCTACCAGGCTCACTATTTCCCAAATTAAGCTTTTTCAATTAAATTTAGACATATATGTTGCGGATATTGAAGAAGATAAACTAGATTTAGTAGACATCCATCTAAATGAGTCTTTCATTTCTAACAAGGCAATTATAAATTGGGATTCTGAAGAAGAAGATAATATCCTTGAAAGAAAAAAGGTTGTCCTTGAAAGAAAAAATTATTGGATAAAAATAAAAAAGATTAAACATGGTAAAAAACCAACTGATTCTAGTTCTAATTATGTTGATCTCAAATCTATAGGTAGTAGGAGATCCTCAAGGATTAATAGGGCACAAAGAAATAACCCCCCCTAGTACAAAAGGCTCATTCGAAGAATAGAACCAAGATGTAGACACATGCTGGACCTAATGAAGCTATTGAAGATAATAGTGAACTTGATGAGGATATGGGTGGTGTTGTCATTGATAATCTTTGACAAGTTAAAATGATAGAGGGAACCTCTCCTTAGAGAATAGAGAATGTGAATACTCTAGTAAAAGCCAATGAACCTAAAAAAAATTCATGATTCCACACCAAACAAGATGGTTTCCTCAGTTAACATAAAGAAAAGTCTAGTTCTTATTTCCTTTCTTGTTGATGACATTATAAGTATACTACTAGATCCTCAAAGTCGAAAAGAACTGAAATCTTAGCTAGAATAGTGTTGGATCAAGAAATAGGAAACAACATATTTACAATAAAAAAGAAGACATAGGTGCATTGGATTTTACTAATTTTTAGATTAATTGCACAAATTTAAGGGTCATCAACTAAGAGATGAAAGAAAACTAGGTGGAATCATTCATTGAATAGATTATTCTACAATCACAAAAAGATAGTGGTGAAAAGAAGAAATTTAAGGCTGAAATATACACAATGGAAGAATACATAATATCATCAAAGGGTCAAATTTGCATGATTAATGGTTCATCTCATCCCATGTTTGATCCCAGTGCACCCAAGAATTAACAATTGATGAATTATCTAAAGAAATGAAAGGTCATTATATCTATCATCCATAATTGGGTAGACTGTGTAATGAATATGCTCGCTACATTTATACAAGATTTGCATAAGATATTTAGTTTCATTGAGGTAGTGATAGGTGAAGCCTCTATATAACTGATAGTGTGGAAAGTGGAATCTGAAAATTTATCAGCCATGGTTACTCAGTTAGTGGATGTGGAAGAGCATGGTCCAGATAAATGTTTGGAGGAGAATCCTCTACAACTGGTTGATGCAGGGCTTATTCATGTATTATGAAAGAACATAGCTTGGTGACTTTATAATAATGGTTTGGCCATTTCTCACATATAGTCTTTTGAAAAGGAGTTCAAAATAGTTCACGATGGTGTGAACAAAGATCTACATATCATTAGTTCAATTGCTTAATTGCATCTTTCAAAAAAGGGGGTTTCGACATAGAAGCATTGGTTAAATAATATGAAGAACCCCTAAATGTAATTAAAGATGGAGTTGTTCAACTACTTTTTCATCTTTCAAAGAAGGGGGGTTTTGATGTAGAAGCATTGGTTAAACAATATGAAGAACCCCTAAATACAATTGTATTAAAGATGGTGCTGAACTAACCAAGGTGAACCTTACCAAAATTGCAAGGTAGAAACTGTGATTGAAATATCCAAGTAGCCTAGTGTTACTAAGATGAAATAGGACAAGGATACATGAAAAAATCATCTAGAGAGCATAATGATATTGAACAAGAATGTCATTTCCAAGTTCATAGGTGCATATAGCTTTTGGAAGCTTGCACAAGTACCTTCTAACCTAGATGAGGATGAAGAAGAAGAAGAGCCAGTGAAGAAGCAAGATGATGTCTCTCTTTGAAAAGACTTTTTTTTCTATTTATCTTTTAAATTTTAACTATTAATTGGTTGTTTCCTAGGTTTGCATACCCATTAAACTTGGTTATGTTATTTTCTTTTAAAACTATCTAAGAGTCGGGTTTTGATGGAGATTCTTTAACATTACTCTATGTAAGCTAGAAACTCAATAGTGTAGGGGGTGGAATTTTTTGATGGAGATCATATTGTGAAATTTAATCTAGTTTTTAGTTGTTATGCAAAATTTTTGGATTTTCAGCATTATATAGGAATAGGATTATTTTTGGATGATAAAAGATTCTATAAATATATTTGAAGATTTTATGCCTTGAATTGTTCTTTGTTGGTTTAGGACTGAATTGACATAGAGATTCAAGATCTTTTCTTGACGTAGGGTTCTTATACTGTATATACATTAGCTAATATTTCTATTTAATATTTCTTTTGAATAGTGATTGATGGGAAAACTTTGAGTTTTCTTCATTCTCTGCCATATTTGATTTATTTAGTTGTTATTTATTTAATTATCTCCCTATCCAAGAATAGATGGGATGCCTTATTACTTGCTAGTTACGAGTAATCCTTCTTTGAGAGAATGTTTTCATTGAATATCTAATAAGGGAGTTGAACCTTATTGAAATTTAGAGAGGAATTAAAGAAGCCAAAATTCCTCAACTATAGGAAAATTGTGTTTCTCTTATGACTTTGAGCATAAATGATTTTAATTGTTTGTTTTATTAAAAGAAAAATCTATTTACCAACCATTATATTTTCTTTATTAGTAGTTTGTGTTGTCCTTGAGGTAGATTTGGCTATTAGGATCCCTTCCCTAGGAATTTTCTATGATTTGATTATCTCCGTGTGGATCATACATTCTCCTACATGGTGGGAGTGGGAGCTTGATGAGGTGACCACATGGTTGGGACATAGTTGCTTCTTACCATTTGGGTCCCCCTTAGATTGATAGATGTTGGAAGCTCGCTCATACACTTGTACCATTATCATTCTTATTCTTATATTGGAGACTTTTTTTCACTTGAAGTATATATTTTATTATGTATCTTGTATTTGAATGTACTCATCTCTATTATTACATACCCTATGACATGTGACATGGATGTTATTCATTAGTTATTTTTCATTGTATTAGTTATATTTAAGCATTTTCTTATGAGATGATGTATCTATTATTTCTTTATCATCATGAAAAAATGTAATTGATACTTAAACTTATTAATAAAACTTTCTTAAATGTGATTCAACATAAAGGAACCCTTCAGGAATGAAATTTGTATAATAATTGCATGTGTAAATATTTTGCTTTTGTATATTGCTTATGCATTGTTACTTTGTTTTTTTTTAAAATACAAAAAAAATAAAATTCAATAACTTTGTAACATATTATGTTTATTTCTTTTGGGTCCTCGAGTGGGTCATTACACTTCACCTTCCTTTGATCAACCCATAATGCTTCAAACTTTGGAAAAATTTAATCAAGGTAATAGTATGCAAATGCATAAACATGATATCTATGTTCATGTTTTATATTCTATTAACCCTAATAGGGAATATACTCTTGATGATGAACATGTAAGTATTTATGTTGAATATATTCATATAGATTATATTTTCCTAACATCCTTTCTAGGAATCTTATAACCACCTCTAGTGATGACCACTGTGACTCCCAATAAAGTCCTTGCTTGGATTTGGATGTGGTTTCTACAATGTTAGATGTCATTCCTCTCACAATTTTCCATCCTTTAATTAACATACTCATTTCAACTTGAACCTCTATATGTATCTTGATGGAATTTGAAAGGTCATGTCATCTACACATTTAGTAAAAATTGAATGGATAATTCAAAAGTTGAAAAGTCATTACAATTTACTAGAGAAAATAATGTTGATCTCTAAGCCTATGTTGCTTATGAGTGTTCAAAAGCTTAGTCATTTAAAATTCATTTACTAGAAAAGATTACATGGTAACCACTAGGACTAATTTATCTACATGGTAACCACTAGGACTAAGTTATCTAGTAAAGATTGAGCATATTATACTTATACCAAGTAGGACATTAATTATTGAGCATTTAGTAGAGACCAAGTAGATATGTGAGATGAGGAATATAGTATGAGCCAAGAAATAAATAAATATTGATCATATTGACAATTTATCAAGGCTGAGAAAATAAACATATAGAAGCCAAGTAACATCATGAAGGTTAATGCATGATGGAGTGTTAGAGCATTCAAGTGCCGAGTAGTTTAGTCTTTTTATGATAGTTTATAATTGCACAAACTCATATGTAAATAATTTTTGGCCAATGTTTCTATGAAATTTAATTTTTGTAGAGCCAGATAAGATGTTGATTGTGTTTCATTACAAAAGGAAATGATCGCAAGGTGAGTGATTCAACCAATTAGAAAAAGGGCTATAAACAAAAAAAAGTTTGTGAAGTGTAAACCATCAATCAAGATCTAGAGACTTCACATTACATCTATTTAAATACGATTCTAACCCTAGAATCATATTAGAGAATGAGAGAGATATTGAGAGTGCATGAAGAAACAAAAGTCTAGGAGAATAGAAGACAAAGAGAAATCAAAGAAGTGAAGGACTGGACAAAATTATCAGATTAGGAGAATCAAATTAGAGATATAGGAAAGAGGAGACACAATATCAACTTGAAAAGGAAACTAGCTCAAGTACTTAATTAGTTATGTTGCAATTGAGAAAGGGTAAATCTATTAATAGAGTGATCCTAATAGGCCTACTTAAATCTCCTAATAGAGACCTTACTTAATTGTGAGTGTAAATTCCTTTAACAAAGTGAGACCTAACAATCTGTTAAAATTTTAGCAAGGAAAATACCTCATAGGGTAGATAATATCTTATGATATGACATTGCAACCCTAATAGGTTAACTTTATTATTGCAACAATGAAGATTTGTGGTGTTTCATCCCCACCCCAGCTTTACCTTCAACTTGAAGTTTTTCTAGCTAACCAAATCATTGTGTTATCTATTGAACTTTTGTGGATGTGATGTATTTCATTTATGTTTTAGCATTATAGTTTTAAATGATAGATCTACTCTATGGGTGAATTGAATATGAATAAATAAAAAAATTTTGAAGTCAAAATTTTAAGATCCTAAACAAAAAACCCCACCCCCTCCTCAATATCTTGTTTATCATATACTCATTCCAACAAGTAGTATTGTAGATAGTTATCTTATAAGGAAGGCTAACAACTTGAGAGGTTAGTATCATGGAGATGGAAGTGCACAAGATGGGAAAAATCATTGAGAATCAGATAATTGAAATCCATATTGTGTCATAATAATTGGAGATGATAAAAGAGGAGTTAAAGAAAACCCAAAAGAGAAGAAGAGATATATCTATTTAGCTAAATGATACTCAATACACTGAAGTTGACACTAAATGACTGCTAGATAGTAGAAAATGAGGTAACAAAAATGAAGCAATGACAAAATTACTAGAGAAGAATAATTCCCTAGTGAAAGAGTTAAAAGATCTCAAGACAGAGAAATAAATTTAATCTGTTACACTATGTGAAGTAATAAAAAAGAAGAAGAAAGAAATGGAAGATGAGCTCATGGTTGAAGAAGAAAAAGGATAGATGGTTCGAAGACTTGAAGAAATATCATTTGAAGTTTAGAAGAATATAAATTATTATCTCAATATGATAAATCAATTAGTGATTTCAAATTGGGAAGAAAACATAAAAGATTTGGAGATCACAAATCTAAGACTTCATAATGAGAAATTAAACAATGAGTTGAGGCATGAAAAGGAACTCATGGAGAGGCTAAAAACCTAAATGAAGTAGTCAAACACTTTGAAGACATGATGAAGTCACCTAGACCAAGAGACACGTATGGAATTGGATACAACAAGAAATCTTCAACTACTGAAGAAGGAGATTCATCCAAAAATGGAGAACAAATGAATGCAAACTTAGAAGACAAGCCTAGATGTCATTATTATAGAAAAGATAGAGAAACAACAAATATTTGCAAAAGCAAAAGTGGTAAGAAAATTCCTAAACCTTAGCCAAGTGGTAATTGTTCTAATTGCAAGAAAATATGACATCAAGCACATGAATGTAGATAAAAGAACAATGATTCAACTAAAAAGGTACCTAGATTCTAAGGTTAGCACTACAATTGTCAAAAGTATGGACATAAAGCTTATGAATGTCATGGCCTTGATAGTTTTATATCTGGCACTTTGGAATTTGAGATTAGTTAACTTTTCTGGATGGTTTGATACTTTTTAAGTTACTTTAATTCTGGTATTATTATGTTAAACTTTTTTGAGAAGATAGAGATTACTCAAAATCTGATTCTCAGAACAGATATTTTAATATTTTCAATATTGTGTTATAATCAGAATCTTATTATCTGAATCAATCTGGATTCAAGAATCAAATTTTATAAATCAATGTTAGTATGGTTTCAGTTTTATTTTTGTCTGATCCATACTTTAAGTGTGATGTATAAGGTGGTTTTAAAATATTAACAGAACCTTAAATATGTTGTTGCCAATTTTTAAGTATATATATATATATATATATATATATATATATATATGTATGTATGTATGTATGTATGTATGTATGTATGTATGTATGTATGTATGTATAATTTTGTATAACTATATTTATTATATATATAAAAATATGAGTGCATTAGTTTAAAATAATTATGTGTGTGTGTGTGTGTGTGTGTGTGTGTGTGTGTAATTTTGGTATATTTGTGTGCTTAAATTTATATTAATACAAGTTGTAATTATACGTATACATATATGTATACTTATTGATTAGAAATGATATTAATGTTAATTAGGATTAATATTAATATTAATATTAATATTAGTACCTAATACTATGTTAGTAAGAGTTAGTACCTAGACTAACCTCTCTTATGGAATTTAACTAAGTCTTAAAACCTTAACTTGGGCATAGCCAAAGTTATCGATGCCTAACTACACTTGGCATTATCAAGGACTTGGAAAAGGGTTTTGGGTTTTGGTATGAGGCGGCAATGAAAATTCAATTTTAATGCTGCAGGACGTATATGGTACTTCTATTGCCATGTATTGTAGAAGGCTATGAAAGTGGGTTAAGGGTTATGCTTGCTATTATGAGCATTGATTTTTTTTCATGTTGCTTGAGTTTGGACCACCTTTCTTGGTTTTTTAGTTAGGGTTATGGATGCTCTATTCAGTGAGTCTCTTTGCATTTTTGTGGGGAAATTGATGGCCATAATGGAAGTTATTGTCCCTTACTTTCCTTATAGAGATACTATGGGTTTGAAGGCATGGGCTGGGAATTTGGAAGCTTGGGGTTGCGAGTTTGAGAAAAGGGCTCTTCAAGCAGCTTCTATTTCATATCTCTCTGCACTTGCATATGCAAGGGGCTTTTCCTTAACTCTTTCCTATAGCTATTGTATGTTTCATTTAGGTTTGTGAATATTGAATATAAATTTTTTTTTTGTGGATAAACCTAGAACCGGATGTGCAAATGAAATACTCTGTGTTGCAATCGGGTTTAGTTTTAAAGTGTGGCAATGCGTGCAATTTTTAACTCTGTATACATTCACACTTGAATGTGTTACACTACATGTAATGTTTAACTCCATTTACATCCACTCTTGAATGTGAAGTGTGGGTTTATCATTTTGGGTATGTTATTGATATTTGTGTTTTGACTCATACATACTTGGGAAGCAAGCATGCATGTGATTTTGTAAAATCATATGATAATTGACTATTATAAAGCCAAGCTTTGAGTGTTCCAAGTTTATGTTTATTATTTTGTTTTATATTTACATGATTCAGTCATGAGTTCGCAATGATATTCGGACATGGTCATGAGTTCGCAACTTACAGTTTCTTGGTTGGGAATCGAGGGCTTAGACATGCGACTGGGGTTAGAAATTTTGTCTAACAATTTGCTAAGTTTGTTTTGAGAATAAATTTATTTTAATGTGTACTTAGGGTTTGAGGATTTAGACTTAAAATTATTCATTGGTTGTTATTGCGGGTTTCAAAATTTTGTGTGAATATAGAAACACCCTGTGTTTTGTGTTGCAATGAGTTTATAAAGTTTATATGGGGGATAGCGAAACTAGATGTTGAATAGAACAAATAAAATTTTTATGTTTCTTACAAAACATACATACATACATATATATATATATGGGCTTTGGATTATCAAGATAGTCATACTCCTTTTTGTATAGATTGCTTTAAGATTGTTATTAAAGAACCATTAAGAATAGAGAATGGTTATTTTGTCGAACAGGGGATGTTAAGCATATTATAATTTTATTTTGGTAATGGAGTTTGATAAATTTTAGAAAACAAAAACTGTTGTACATGATGGTTTTTGATTATTTAAACCATAGCTTAGTAAAGATTCATGGCGATTGTTTACTTACGTCAAGTTTTAAACATCGAATGCAAACATGAATACCTTGTAGGCTGTAGCAGTTTTATGAGATTTGGGAAATTTTAGACTTAGTCACTTTAATGTTTACAATAATAATATTTGACAGAAGATCTATATTTCATTGATTTTGGCACAAAATTATTTAAGAATGGTTATAGCCAGCATTAAATTTCTTTTTCATCAACTTCTTTGACAAATAGTTACCATAAAAAAATTATAAATATTGTATTATCTATTAATGACTAGTTATTAGATTTACAATGGAAAAGAATATTGTCTATTTTAAAATTGACTTTAAATTAATAAGGTTTTACATATATATTGATATATGTAAGTGAGTACGTGTATGTATATGTATAAATGTGGTATATATATGTATATGTATAAGTATTTATTTATATGTATCAACATGTATGTATATCCTTATGAATTGCATTGTTAGATTTATTATAGATATATAATTCAAAAATTCTTGTGATTACTAGTTTTGGAAATGGAAATTGATTAATTTTATAATCTGATGTCAGTAGGTAATAGTATATGTGGATACTTTATTATTATTTATTATTATTATAGTGAATATTAGAAAAGTCAATACCTTACTATTTATTTGAATATAGTTGTTATGTAGTTGAAAAGCGTGGTTACAAATATCGTTCAATTGGTACTTTGAATTTTTTTTTTTAAAAGGGTTTCATATGATATTTTTGTTTGCTGGTGCAATTGTTATATTGAAGCAAATGAAATAAGTGTATTAGTTCGAATTGAAAAATTAATCTAAGTTTTTTTTCCAATTTGTATAACTAGAATTTATGTGTATGATAGATTATGCAAGTGTGATCCTTTAGATTGGGTCGCTGTCATAAAGCCAGTAACTTGTGGTAATAGAATTATATTGTCAGATGCCCTCCAACACTAGTCTAGATCCTGATGGGAAAGTTTATGACAATTATTTAATCAAGTGGTAATATTTAAAATTTCATGGGTTGGGAATCATATAATAAGATAAGAATATTATGGTTTCACCTGACATATTGAGTACTACAAGTGGCTGAACGTAGATTCTTATGTTGACACCCATGGACTACTAGATCATTACCTAGTCATATTCTGTGTGAGTTTATTTCTTCATATCTGCATGTAAGAAATTTTGTACTTTCTTTATAATTGAATGTGGAAAGGAAATTATATTTTCTGTACATCTATTTTCTTGATTAGATGAACATAGTTTTATTGAAAAATCTAACATGTAGGTATATTGGAGTTTATCAATTTAATTAGTGTTACTAAGCCCTGTTTGGTGTTTTGTGGTTGTACTATCTTGGATTTTAGGTTTGTGATAGGGTTGGTTGAGGATCTAGAAGAAATGATTGTTTACATTTAGAATTAGTGTTAATTTGAATGCATTTAATGTTGTTGTACTTCTAATAAAAGAGTATAGATATGTTATATACTCTGATGTAATATTTTGAAATGTTACATTGTTGTTATGAGTACTTTACTGTACCTATTTTGTAAAGATTTAATTGTATTGGAGTATTAAAAAAAAAAAATCATACTCGGGGTTTTAATTTTATAATTATGATTGGATTTTTGTCATTTGGTTATCTTTTGGTATGTGTGGTTTGAGGGTATTACATTTGGTATCAGAGCCCAAGGTTTAAACACTCGAGACTCGATAGGTTTAAATAGGGGTTTCATTATGCTTCCCACAAGATTTTAATTAAATCTTTTTTTTAGGAATTCCAATATGCCTCCTATTACTTAAGGAGCACAGGAACAAGGTATCCTTAATACTGATGCCAATGCAGGCAGAGGCAGAGGTGGACGTAGAGGCCGCAGTAGAGGCCTAGGTAGAGGTCGTGGCCTAGGAAGGGGTCAAGATCATCAAGATAGGTTTGATGATGAAATACTTCATGTTGAAGAGTAAGAGGGATTTCAAGCTGGGATTCTTCAGCATATTCTTGGACATTTGGTTGGGATTGAAGTGAGGGATAATATTCTTAGTGGGGGAGCAAATGCTCAGGGTATTTAGATTCCCAATGTCAATCAAGCTATAGTTGTAGAACCTATTATCAGGAGTCAGCTAAAAGACATATCTAAGCTCAAAGGTCCATATTTTAATGGAACTAAAGCTGGCAATGAAGCTGAAGCTTGGATTTTGAACATCGAAAGATGTTTTATTCTGCATGATTATCACACTAATGTGAAAGTTCACTGGACTGCAATGCAGTTAAGGTCTTTTGCATCAATTTGGTGGGAAATGGAATTAGAACACCTTGGACTTCACATTTCTCAAGTCACTTGGGAATTGTTCATTGAGAGGTTTCAGGAAAGGTTCATGTCTGAGTAGTGGTAGCAGACCAGGTCTGAGGAATTCTTTAGCATTTCTTAGGGGAATTCAACAGTGGAAATGTATGAAAGAAAATTCTTTCAGCTTAAGAAGTTTTTTGGTTGGAATGAAGGTGATAAACCTTTGGTGTAGCACTTTATCAAGGGATTAAATCCTAGGATTGGTGAGGAAGTGAGAACTTTTAAACCAAAGACTATTAAGGAAGCTGTTGATCAGGCTAAGCTTGCTGAAATGAAATCTAGTTTTTCAACCAAGAGTGTTGTTAACCCATCTATTCCTAGCAGCAGTAAAAGTCAAAAATCCTTCAGAGATGATTCTAAGGTAGAACCTAGTAGCTATAGTAGTAAATCTCAAAAGTGGAAATTCAACAAATTTACCAAATTAGACAAAGGGTTTAAGGTTCCTAGATTACCTAAATCCTTTAAGCATGCCGAAAGTGTGAACCAGAGTTTTGCACCACCACAAGAAAATTCCTTATAGGATAAGAGTACCAAAAGAGGACCAAAATGTTGGCATTATGGGTAGTTGGGTCATTTACAATGGAATTGCCCTCTTAAAGGCAATAATCAGGGTAAGCCAAGAGCATTAGGTTCTGAAGCTATTGTTGGAGATTCTGGAAGGAACCACCGTATTTTTGCTACTGTGGATCATAATCAAGAAAAACATCAGAACACAGTGATTGAGGCTAAAGGTACTTATCAAGGTACGAAAATTTCCATTTTATTCGACTCAAGTGCCACTGATTCTTTCATTTCTGGCAATTTGGTTAAACATTGTAATATTCTAGTGAGAAAGGCTGAGTTGGCTTGGCAAGTTGAGTTAGCTTTTGGATCTAAGGTAGAAATTGGGTTGATCGCAGTAGATTGGGAAATTCTTCTTAAGGCATTTACCACTATAACAAACCTCAGAGTTATTCCTTTAGGAACTTATGATATAATTCTAGTAATGGACTAGTTGGATCAGCACCAAGCTATAATTGATTGTAGCAAAAAGATTATTGAATGCATTGATGATTTTGGAGCAAGTAAATTCATTTCAGGTATTAAGAAGCCTATTTCTTTTAGAATTATATCTGCTGAACAACTTCAAAGGTGTTTACAGAAAGGCTACAAACTATTTGATGTTTCTATCAATGATTTTTCTAAAGCTATGGCAAAGAAAACTAGTTTTGACCATTCCTTACTTAACGAATTTTTTGATATTTTTGTAAAAAAAATTCTAAGTATTTCACCCAATATAGAAATAGACTTTAGGATTGATCTTGTGCCTGGTACTGAACCTATTTCTAAAATTCCTTATCGTATGACAGCACAAGAATTTGCAGAACTCAAAGTTTAACTTAAAAACTTCTTGAGAAAGGGCTGATTAGACCTAGTGTCTCTCCTTGGGGTGCACCTATTATCTTCATTAAGAAGAAAGTTGGATCACTTAGACTATCTATCGATTACAAAAAGTTGAATAAAGTTACTATCAAGAATAGGTATCCATTGCCTAGAATTGATGATTTATTTGATCAAGTGAAAGGTGCTAAGGTATTTTCTAAAATTGATCTTAAATCTGGGTACCATCAGCTTAGAATTCATGAGGCTAATATTCTTAAAATAGTGTTTTGAACTAGGTATGGGCATTATGAATTCGTTGTTGTACCTTTTGGTTTAAAAAATGTGCCATTAGTATTTATGAGTCTAATGAAGGGAGTTTTTAGAACTTTCCTTGATAAGTTTGTAGTTGTCTTTCTAGATGACATTCTAGTTTATTCTAACTCCATGGAGGAGCATGAACAACATTTGAGACAAGTTTTTGAATGTCTCCAAAGGAATAAGCTGTATGCTAATCCTGATAAGTGTGAATTTTTCAAATTAGAAATAAGTTACCTTAGATACATTATAATGGAGGATGGAATAGCTATGGATCCAGCTAAGATTAGAGCTATTGTAGAGTGGCCAGCACCTACAAATGTGTCTGAAGTAAGAAGTTTTATGGTTCTAGCTAGTTATTACCGAAGGTTTGTGGCTAATTTCTTGAAAATAGCACATCCTATCACTTCTCTTTAGAGAAAAGGTAAGAAATTTATTTGGTCAGATACGTGTGAAGAGGCTTTTCCACATCTTAAAGAATGGTTGACTAGTGCACCTATATTGGCGGTACCTGATCCTTGTGAAGAATTTGTGGTTTGCACAGATGCTTCTTTAGATGGTTTAGGAGCAGTTTTAATGCAAGATGGCAAGGTGATTGAGTATGAATCCACGAAACTCAAGGATCATGAGATTAATTATCCTACTCATGATTTAGAACTTGCTGCAATAATGCATGTATTGACCAAAAGGCGACATTTTCTCCTTGGACATCATTTTGAGTTGCGTACTGATCATAGAAGTCTTCAATATATTTTCACAGCCAAATTTGAATGCACGGCAGTGCAGATGGATGGAATTTTTGTGTGAATATAACTTTGAAGTTAAATATATACAAGGTAAAGAGAATAAGGTGGTTGATGCACTTAGCAGAAGACATCACAAACTTTCTTCTTTAACTCTCATAGTGGGTTTGAAAGAGAAAATATTGCAAAATCTGATTTTTGATCCTTGGTTTTTAGATGTCAAGGCTATTATAGATAGTGGCAGCATGTTAGAAGGTAGATTTGAAGGTTACTCTATCAGCACTGATGGGTTGCTGATTTTCAAAGGTAGCATTTATGTTCTTGAGGTTGGAGAGCTACAAAATTTGGTTATGTCTAAAGCTCATAAGGCACCCTACTCAGCACACCTTGGTGTTAAGAAAATGAATGCTGATATTAAACAGTATTGCTATTGGCTAGGTATGAAGAGGGATATTGCTAATTTTTTTGCTAGATGTCTGGAATGTCAAAGGGTGAAAGCTGAACATCAGCATCTTGCTAGTTTACTTCAATCTCATAGTGTGCCTGGATGGAAATGGGATACCATCTCCATTGATTTCATAGTGGGATTACCATTATTAGATAGGTGTCATGATTCAATCATGGTTTTAGTTGACAGACTAACCAAAGTTGCACATTTTATTCTAGTAAGATCTTCTTATAATGCTGCATTTGTAGCACATATTTTTTTGGAACAGATAGTAAGATTGCATGGGATTCTAAAGAAGATCATATCAGATAGGAACCCAATTTTTACATCTTCTCTTTGGAGGTCTATGCAACATGAACTTGGTACTCAACTGAATTTTAGTTCTACATATCATCCTAAGACTCATGGGCAAACTGAGCATGTAAATCAGATTTTGGAAGACATGCTCAGGATGTATGTCATGGATAAGCAGAACAAATGGGAAGAATTCTTGCATTTAGTAGAGTTTTCTTATAATAATGGTTATCACAGCTCTATAGGCATGGCTCCCTCTCAAGCTTTGTATGGATGACCTTGTAGAACACCCTTGAGCTAGGATAATTTGGAAGATAGAGTTCTCCTAGGTCCTAAAATGCTCCAAGATATGGAACAACAAGTGAAACAAATTAGGGAACACCTTGTTACAGCACAGGATATACAGAAAATGTATGCAGATTTGCATAGGATTGAGCATTAGTTTATGGTTGGGGATAAAGTATTTCTGCAGGTTAGACCTAGAAAAAGTCCTATTAGATATGCTAAAGGTTCCGAATTGTCTCCACATTTTGTGGGACCGTTTGAAATTTTGGAACATGTTGGTCCTATTGCTTACAGACTTTCTTTACCTCCCAGCCTATCTTAAATCCATGATGTCTTTCATGTGTCTATTTTAAGGAAATACATACCTGATATCACTCATGTTCTTAGTTGGAATGCATTATAGGTAATGGATGGCCAATTGATGCTGGAACCAATGTAGATCATTCAGCAAAGAGAGCTAAATCTCAGAGGTCTCAAGGTGGAACAGGTAAAGGTATTATGGGATCATAATGATGATACCTCTACAACTTGGGAAGATATAGGGGCAATGAAAGTTTCACATCCTCATTTGTTTTTAGGCTTCCAAGAGTAAGCCTAAGCTGGTGAGGGAGGGTGTCATGGCCCTGATAGTTTTATATCTGTCACCTTGGAATCTGAGATTAGTTAACTTTTTTGGATGGTTTGATACTTGTTAAGTTACTTTAATTCTGGTATTATTATGTTAAACTTTTTGAGAAGTTAGAGATTACTCAAAATCTCATTCTCAAAACAGATATTTTAATATTTTCAGTATTGTGTTATAATCAGAATCTTATTATCTGAATCAATCTAGATTCAGGAATCAAATTTTATAAATTAGTGTTAGTATGGTTTTAGTTTTATTTTTTTTTGATTCATACTTTCAGTTTGATGTATAAGGTGGTTTTAAAATATTAACAAAACCTTAAATTTGTTGTTGCCAATTTTTAAGTATATATATATATATATTTGTGTGTGTGTGTGTGTGTACATTTATAACGTTGTATAACTATATTATATATATATATATATATATATAAATATGAGTGCATTAGTATAAAATAATTATATATATATATATATATATATGTATGTATGTATGTATGTATGTATATGTAATTTTGGTATATTTATGTGCTTTTATTTATATTAATACAAGTTGTAATTATACGTATACATATATGTATACTTATCGATTAGCAATGATATTAATGTTAATTAGGATTAATATTAATATTAATATTAATATTAATATCAATATTAATATTGATATGAATATTAATATTAATATTAGTACCTAATTCTATGTTAGTAAGAGTTAGTACCTAGACTAACCTATCTTATGGAATTTAACTAAGTCTTAAAACCTTAACTTGGGCATAGCCGAAGTTATCGATGCCTAACTACACCTGGCATTATCAAGGACTTGGCAAAGGGTTTTGGGTTTTGGTGTGAAGCAGCAATGAAAACGCAATTTTAATGCTACAGGATGTATATGGTACTTCTGTTGCCATGTGTTGGAGAAGGCTATGAAAGTGGGTTAAGGGTTATGCTCGCTATTATGAGCATTGATTTTTTTTCACATTGCTTGAGTTTGGACTGCCTTTGTTGGGTTTTCAGCTAGGGTTATGGATGCTCTGTTGAGCGAGTCTCTCTTCATTTTCATGGGGAAATTGATGGCCGTAATGGAAGTTATTGTCCCTTACTTACCTTATAGAGATGTTGTGGGTTTGAAGGCATGGGTTGGGAATTTGGAAGCTTGGGGTTGTGAGTTTGAGAAAAGGGCTCTTTAGGAAGCTTCTGTAATGCCCCACCAAGGGATCCAAAGAATTAACCTAGAGTTTACTAAGTTTAGAATCAATTTTTTTTTTTGAAAGTAAATACCACATATAACTTATGCACAATAACGGAAGCAATAGTAATGTCCATCTGAAAGTAAAGATAACATAAATAACTGATTACATTCTTTAAGATCCCTTAATATTGAATTACATACATGAATCCATCTAGTACAACATCCACATGAAATAATAATGATAAGTCCGAATCCTCATTCATCCACTGTACATGTCATAGGGTATGACAAGATCAAAGAATATACATACATAGAATAAGGTACATCATCCTATTCTAATCCATGATACATCAAAGTAGAGATAATCACATGATACACATGATACATCATCATAGAAGATATAAACATCCATCATAAAGATCAAACATAATAAACTAAGTGCATGGTTCCTCCGAACCATTAATAGCATCATTAGACCATCGTGGATCCTAGGCATCCCTCCATGCGTAACATTCCAAATTATCGAAGAGATCATCAGTATTAAAATAGTAGGAATGTCACTCCTAACATATACAACATCATATGTAGAAGGTAATCTAACATGAAAATATAAGCATAAGATAACATCATCTAACATATGCTAATCATCAATGAAAAAGGATACATATCCACCATCATGAAGGACACATCAACCACGATGTCTCAATGAATCTCAAAATGATAAGAGTGGAAAATAAACTACCATCCGACCGCGCGGTACCTAAGTGGTCCACTACCACCATGCTGAGGAGATAATCTCAAGTCCCAAACAAGCTATCAAAATCACATAGCACATATCTCCATAAGTCCAGGAATCCTAAAAGTATACTAACTCAAAGGTTCCAATCACAAAACTGACATCTAATCTTAGAGGCACACAATGACATGTAGGAACCTAATATGCAAGCGGGAAAGTGTCATCACAATTATCACATACAAGTTACCCTGGCAATTAGCTAAACTCCATGGGTCCATACTGATTTCATGGGGCCACTAGTATCCTCTCATATTGATGAGGCATACTACGAAATGCAAGGTCACAACCATGCATCTCACTACTCCCATCCTAGCCTGTACAAGTGCTCAAGGCATGGGCGAGAACAAAACACTTATCTTTTTAGGTTCATTCAGTTAGTATTAGGTGTGAATGTTATCACTTATCAATCCAACTTACAATGAGTTACCCTGGCAGCCTCTTAGGGCCCCGACCCCCATTGCAAGCCACTTCCCATCACTACATGCAGATATCCTACCCTAATGCTCATGGAATCATAAATCTCATAATCACAAAAGATAATCCATAATAAAATCATCAAATATGCATAAAAGCATCAAATCTCCATGAGAAAACATCCATAGAAAATCATGATCACAACAGCTCTCTATTGGCAACTAAAGTATCACTGATAATCAAATATCCAATGGTTCTCAATAACCAAAATATATATCTCAATCATACTGATCGAAGACTCCAAAAATGGTTGAGTCAAACATGTCACATCATGACATCATCAAAATAAATCCACATTTCAATCCCATCATGGCAACTAGAAAATAATCAAGGATAACTGATCGATGACCAAAATAATGGTTAGGTCAAGAGTCTCATACACAAGAATCTCAACTATAACAATCAATAATCAGATCCAATACATAGAGCATTCCATCAAAAACCATGGTTGGGTTTATAAAGATCGAGATTAAAACATCATCATGACATCACAATCACATAACCCCCAAACCTTTGGTAGACGTCCTATACTGGTCAACACTAGTCAACCAAAAACCCAAAACAATAGCATAAAGAATACACAATCTAAACACATGTTTTGGTTTTGCTAAATTTTCAAATTTGAATTTAAAAGTCTCAGTTTACGTTTTTCCAAATTATATTAAGTGGAGAAATTTCATGTTTTTCCTAACCCATGTATTTGTTTGATAGATAAAAGTTTCTCCCCAAAACTATTAGACTCAATTTTCTATTTGATCTAATAATATTTTGTTTATATAACATTGTTTGAAAATTGACAGTCTCAATGAATCAAAACTTCGATTATATATTCTAATAACTAATCTTAATTAAATTGAGTTTAATTAAATTAATTATTAATATCTCTTCATAATTGACAAGCTCAATATCAATATTTTAAATCATTAAAAGAGTGATCCATTAATTTAGAACTTTATAATATTCATTTATAATTAATTATATACACACACACATATATATATATATATATACATACATACATATATATATATATAATAACATTTAATAATTAATGATATTGCAAAAAAATTGAGATTCATATCCAAATCTCATATGAAATAACGTTGCAAATAAAACTTTATATAATTTAAAACCAAACTCAAATCGCAATGCGATTTTAAAATTGTGCGGCCCAATATATCTGCACCACAGGTACACTGCGGTCGTAGGTACCCTGCGATCTTGCAAGCTTGCGGTGGGTGGGGTATATAATACCCGCCCAACATCATATATATATATATATATATATATATATTTAACGTGATTTTCAATAACATTTTCTATAAAAACGATCCCATGCGATATGAAATACTATTAACATGAAACTCTATCGCGATTTGACATTCAATTATTATATAAATAAATATATATGTATATATATACATATGTATGTATATATATATGGGTATATATATGTATATATATGTGTGTATATATATATACATGCAGAGTTTATCACCATCACAGCACATACATATATATATATATATGTATATAATGATATATACGTATATGTGTATGCAGATTCAAGAATATACACAATTTACTTAGAAATTCTAATTTTCAAAAATTTTCCTTTAAATTTTTTATCTTCAAATTTATTCAATAAATAATCTAATGGGTTTGGCTATGAATTTAAACCCTAGCCTCATTTTCTTTCAGATCTATGCATATAAAGATTTCCACATAAATTCAATTGCCCATATTGAGAATGCATACAATAAAAATATGAAATTCCTCAGAAGACATATGGAAGACACAAAGAAGACATGGAATGCAAGATGTGGAAATAGCATAAGTAAAATCACAAGAATCTACCCGGATTCTGATGCTAATTCTCTCTTCTTCAAAAAACTCGCAGAGCAAGCTCCCTTCTTCAGAATTCTCGAATCCTCCAATGCTCCAATTGCACTCCAAGCGCTATGTCTAAGCTTCTAGGGATGCCTGAATATAAAGAGCTCTCAAGAAACCTCTAGAATGCTTCTAGAAATAGCTGGAAGGTGTCACCAACTAAGCATGGGTCTTTTCCAACCTTCAAGATGAGCCATAGGGTTGTAGACACCATGTGCTTAATTAATGCACTAACCCTCATGTTGTTGACATGAGAAATAAAGAAGTGCATTAATTCCCATGCAAGCTTATAACTCCAATTTACTTTTTATATAATTTTTATTTAAATTTTTATAACTTCCATTTTAATTTTTATAACTTTTATTTTAATTTTTATAACTTTTATTATTATTATTTATTTA
This sequence comes from Cupressus sempervirens, assembly GCA_028749045.1. Classification (NCBI taxonomy): domain Eukaryota; kingdom Viridiplantae; phylum Streptophyta; class Pinopsida; order Cupressales; family Cupressaceae; genus Cupressus; species Cupressus sempervirens. The sequence continues at coordinate 139,220,883 of CM053790.1, read as the reverse complement.
TTACTTTATTATTATTTTATAATTATTATTAATTTTAATTTCTAATTTTATTTTATTTAATTCTTTTCTCTCAATTAATTCTCATTTAATTAATTATACTCAAAATATCAAAGATCATGATATTTTATTAATTTTCTCCAAAATAATTAATTTATTAATTAAATCTATTTATTAAGACTTAATTAATAGAAAATTCACCATAGACCTCCAAGATAAAATATGAAAACCCATCATAGAACAAATCATACAAAATCAGTCTAAAGGGTTAAAAATCATGAAATATGCCATCTGACACATTCAGTGGGTAAAATATCTAGATACTTGTCCTACCTCACTAGGACAATTGGCTTCAAGGTTTGGGATTTGGACTTGAGAATTTATCTCCCTTCTCTTATCATTGAGATAGTATAATAGGGTACACTCATCCTGGCAATTCAAGGAAGTCGATACTCGGTACCTGCAACTTGCAGAAAAACCATGCATGTACATACAATATATAATGCTAAGCTAAACAGACAATGGCAGGAAGTGGTGCATCGTGTAGATCCCGACTAAGCAGGTGACTACGACTCCCTTCCTTAACCACATCAGAAATGCCATAAAATATGAAAACACACACACCATACACATGCAAGTATGGGGTAAGTAACCATAATAAAACACATGAGATAATATACCATCTAACTAATCATCATTAATAACTAAAAATAATGTAATGATCATCATACATACATGAAATGTAAAGTCTAAATGATCTCATCATATATCAACTGAATCCATATCATAATATCTGATAGTGTCAAAATAATACCACTAAACCATCAACATAAAAATAGTCCATCAAAGTTTGATAATAATAGCATCAATGTCCAAAAAAGATGTGAACGAGGGTAGGCACTACATCCACCCCCCCTTGGGTTAGGCTTACTCCTGGAAGCCTACAAACAAGTAGGGATATAACTCCCTCAATCTAGCTGCATCCTCCCAAGTAGTTGAAGAATCATCAGTAGGGTCCCATTGGACCCTTAGCTACTTGACGGTTTGACCCTTGAGTGTCAACCCCTACTGCTCCATAATACGAACCAGCTCCAAAGCCAGCTGCCCATCCTCTACCTGCAACGCATTCCAATCAAGAACATGCACAATATTAGGAATATACTGCCTAAGCACTGAAACATGGAAAACATCATGAATGCGAGCTAGGCTGGGTGGTAGAGCAAGATGGTAAGCAACCGAGCCAATCCTCTCTAGAATCTTGAATGGTCCCACAAAGCGAGGTGCTAGCTTAGAACCCTTTTCATACTAGATTGGACTCTTTCCTGGTTGCACTCTTAGGAAAACCTTATCTCCCACAACAAACTGCTTATTAACCCTATGAGCATCGGCATACTTCTTCTGCCTATCCTGTGCTATAGTCAAGTGCTCACAGATACACACTACCTATTGCTCCATATCACGAAGCATCTCAGGACCCAACAAGATGCGATCCTTAAGACTTTACCAACTCAATGGTGTACGACAAGGACAACCATATAATGCCTAAAAAGGTGTCATGCCAATAGAACTATGATACCCATTGTTGTAAGAAAACTCCACTAGGTAGAGATAGTCCTCCCAATGTGTCTACTTATCCATCACATACATCCATAGCATATCCTCCAAAACCTGGTTCACCCTCTCTGTCTGACCATCTATCTCTGGATGATATGCCGAACTGAAGTTCAGCTGCGCTCCAAGCTCATGTTGCATCACAATGTCATGCATGAAGACATTAGCTACAAAAGCTGCTATGTAGGAAGACCTAATCAGTGAAAAATGCACCACCTTAGTCAACCAATCAACGGTGACCATGATAGCATCATGATGTCGAACTGTGATAGGTAATCCCACAATGAAATCCATGGAGATGATATCCCACTTCCAAGAAGGAATGAAATTAGGCTGCAAAAGTCTAGCTGGGTGCTGGTGTTCTGCCTTGACACTCTGACACTCAAGACACCTAGCCACAAAATCAGCAATATCTCACTTCATCCCAGACTAAAAGAACAAATGTCTCAAATCCGCATGCATCTTCTTGACACCTAGATGTGCTGAGTAAGGTGTACAATGGGCTTCTGCTAGTAGCAAGGTACGAAGCTCATCCAAAAATGGCACATAAATCTTCCCCAAATGTCTCAAAAGACCATTTGAGTCTCGAACATAACCTACAAACCTACCTTCCAAAGGCCTTCTTGAATCTATCTCTCTCCACACTTCCTGATACTAGGAATCCGTAGGAAGTGGTTAAAGAATCTGACTCCTCAAATCCACACTAAGAGTCATCGATGTTATCACATGTCTCCTGTGACTCAAAGCATCTGCCACCACATTCTCCTTACCTTGAATGTACTTAACCTCAAAATCATACTCGCATAGAAATTCCATCCATTGCCTCTGGCGAGCATTCAAATTAGGTTGAGTAAAAATGTATTGAAGACTATGATGATCGCTATGTAGCTCAAATCTGTGCCCCAACAAGAAATGTCTCCACCTTGTCAAAGCATGAACTACTACTGCTAACTCAAGGTCATGTGTAGGATAATTTAACTCATGGTCCTTGAGCTTGCGTGATTCATACGCAATCACCCGTCCATTCTGCATCAACACTACCCCAATCGCTTCAAGAGAAGCATCTGTACATACCATGAAATCACCTTTTGGATTAGGTATAGCTAGAATCGATGCACTGGTCAAAAGTTCCTTGAGCTTTTGAAAATCTTCCTCACATTTCTCTATCCATACAAACTTCTTTCCTTTCCTTTGAAGAGAAGTGATAGGATGTGCTATCCTAGAGAAGTTTTGGACAAATCTGTGATAATAACTAGCTAAACCCATGAAACTACAAATCTCTGACAAATTAGTCAGTGTAGGCCATTCTATTATCAATTGAATCTTTGCAGGATCCACTGAAATACCATCACCTGAAATAACATGCCCTAAATATTGAATCTCTTATTTGAAGAATTCACACTTAGCTGCATTAGCATAAAGCTGATTGTCCCTTAAACATTGCAAAACCAACTGTAGGTGTTCCTCATGCTCCTTTTGAGTCTTAGAATATATCAATATGTCATCAAGAAATATGAGTACAAACCTATCCAGATAAGATCGAAACACACCATTCATCAAACTCATGAAAATTGATGGAGCATTAGTCAACCCAAAAGGTACCACTATGAACTCATAATGCCCATAGCGCATTTGAAAAGTGGTCTTATGAATATCTGCTTCCTTAATGCGAAGCTAGTGGTATCTTGACTTAAGCTCAATCTTGGAGAATACTGTAGCTCCCTTGATCTGATCGAATAAGTCATCAATCCTAGGTAAAGGATACCTGTTCTTAATAGTCACCTTATTTAACTGTCTATAGTCAATAAAAAGGTGCAAGGAACCATCTTTCTTCTTCACAAAGAGCACTGGAGCTCCCCATGGTGATACACTAGGTCGAATGCTCCCTTTGGCTAGAAGTTCCTCTAGCTGAAGATGTAGCTCACCCAATTCCTATGTAGTCATACAATAAGGAGCTTTAGAGATAGGCTCTGCTCTAGGAATCAGATCAATACTAAAATCAATGTCCCTCTTTGGAGGCATGCCTGGAATCTCACTTGGAAAAACATCTGCGTACTCCTACAAAATCGGGTCATCTAAAGTCTCCCTCATGGGATCTTCTCCATCAAGATCATTTACCATAACAGCAAATATCTAACATCCCTTACGAAAATTTCACTTCATTTGCATAGCAGAAATCATCCGCAGAGATATAGGCCTTGGTATACTGCGTGCAATGTTTAACTTTGTATACATTCACACTTGAATGTGTTACACTGCGTGCAATGTTTAACTCTATTTACATCCACACTTGAATGTGAAGTGTGGGGTTATCATTTTGGGTATGTTATTGATATTTGGGTTTTGACCCAAACATACTTGCGAAGTAAGCATGCATGTGATTTTGTAAAATCATATGATAATTGACTGTTATAAAGTCGAGCTTTGAGTGTTCCAAGTTTGTGTTTATTATTATTTTTTATTTACATGAGTTCGTAGTGATATTCGGACATGGTCATGAGTCATACTCCTTTTTGTATAGATTGCTTTAAGATTGTTATTAAAGAACCATTAAGAATAGAGGATGGTTATTTTGTCGAACAGGGGATGTTAAGCATACTATAATTTTGTTTTAGTAATGGAGTTTGATAAATTTTAGAAAAAAAAATTGTTATTTATGATGGTTTTCGATTATTTAACCATAGCTTAGTAAAGATTCATGGTGATTGTTTACTTACATCAAGTTTTAAACATTGAATGCAAACATGAATACCTTGTAGGCTGTAGCAGTTTTATGAGATTTGGGAAATTTTAGACTTAGTCACTTTAATGTTTACAGTAATAATTTTTGACAGAAGATCTATATTTCATTGATTTTGGCACAAAATTATTTAAGAATGGTTATAGCCAGCATTAAATTTCTTTTTCATCAACTTCTTTGACAAACAGTTACCATAAAAAAAAATATAAATATTGTATTATCTATTAATGACTAGTTATTAGATTTACAATGGAAAAGAATATTGTCTATTTAAAATTGACTTTAAATTAATAAGGTTTTACATATATATTGATATATGTAAGTGAATACGTGTAATATGTATAAATGTGGTACATATATGTATATGTATAAGTATTTATTTATATGTATCAACATGTATGTATATCCTTATGAATTGCATTGTTAGATTTATTATAGATATATAATTCAAAAATTCTTGTGATTACTGGTTTTGGAAATGGAAATTGATTAATTTTATAATCTGATGTCAGTAGGTAATAGTATATGTGGATAGTTTATTATTATTTTTTATTATTATAGTGAATCTTAGAAAAGTCAATACCTTACTATTTATTTGAATATAGTTGTTATGTAGTTGAAAAGCGTGGTTACAAATATCGTTCAATTGGTACTTTGAAATTTTTTTAAAAAAAGGGTTTCATATGATATTTTTGTTCATTGGTGCAATTTTTATATTGAAGCAAATGAAATAAGTGTATTAGTTCGAATTGAAAAATTAATCTAAGTTTTTTTTCCAATTTGTATAACTAGAATTTATGTGTATGATAGATTATGCAAGTGTGATCCTTTAGATTGGGTCACTGTCATAAAGCCAGTAACTTGTGGTAATAGAATTATATTGTCGGATGCCCTCCGACACTAGTCTAGATCCTTATGGGAAAGTTTATGACAATTATTTAATCAAGTGGTAATATTTAAAATTTCATGTGTTGGGAATCATATAATAAGATAAGAACATTATGGTTTCACATGACATATTGAGTACTACAAGTGGCTGAACGTAGATTCTTATGTTGACACCCATGGACTATTGGATCATTACCTTGTCATATTCTGTGCGAGTTTATTTCTTCATATCTGCATGTAAGAAATTTTGTACTTGCTTTATAATTGAATGTGGAAAGGAAATTATATTTTCTGTATATCTGTTTTCTTGATCAGATGAATATAGTTTTATTGAAAAATCTAACATGTAGGTATATTGGAGTTTATCGATTTAATTAGTGTTACTAAGCCCTATTTGGTGTTTTGTGGTTGTGTTGTCTTGGATTTTAGGTTTGTGATAGGGTTGGTTGAGGATCTAGAAGAAATGACTATTTAGATTTAGAATCAGTGTTAATTCAAATGTATTTAATGTTGTTGTACTTCTAATAAAAGAGTATAGATATGTTATATACTCTGATGTAATATTTTGAAATGTTACATTGTTGTTATGAGTACTTTAATGTACCTGTTTTGTAAGGATTTAATTGTATTGGAGTATTTAAAAAAAAAAAAAAAGAATACTCGGGGTTTTAATTTTATAATTATGATTGGATTTTTGTCATTTGGTTATCTTTTGGTATGTGTGGTTTGAGGGTATTACAATGAATGTAGACATAAGAAGAATTCATATTGATCACCTGAGAAAAAGCTCATACAACAAAGAAAGGAAATTCCTACAATTAGGATTACAACACACGGTACAATTGTCACTATTGTGGAGAGTATGGAAATATTATTGATAATTGCATCAAGACACATTTCAGTGGAAATTACAAGAAACGGTTAAATGGAGAGAGAGTATGTTTCAGTTATCTCAAAGTTGGACACATTAGTAAGAACTGCAAAACTAGAACACTAACACCAATACTAGAGAGTGAAAATGATAAACTATAAGGAAAGAAGATGTGGGTAGAGATAGTGAGAGCTGGAAGTAGAAGAGTAGGAGACATTATGATCATCCAATCTAATGGAGCAAGTAATCACACAACATCTCACTAAAGAAAGAAGGTATGTAGGAGCTATATACTAAAAGCCATATTTTACATTAGTTCCTATCATAAAAGTGAAGAAAAGTTATATCTCCAAAAATAGAGATGCATCAAGAACTGCTAGAAATAGAAAATTAGAAATTATCGAGCATCAATTGTACACTTTATGTTGAGTGAGCCTTACAATATAGATAGAGTGGTCAAGAAAGGTTACACACTGACCAAGCAAATTCGTTATGGTTGAGTGCGTAACCTTGACAGAGATGAAGTGAAGACCAGACTAGCTATCATATATAATTTGAGTATAATGACATTAATTATAGACCTAAATTGAAAGATCAAAGGTATTTATCAAATTTGAAAATTTATTTTAAATACTCAACAAGTCATCAGAGAGCTCATGAGAAGATTTAAAGGTGGGAGAAGTGATTTTATTGACCAGAGCAAAGAATCTTAGCAAGTTATCAGTGAATTCATTAGCTGAAGTGAATATTACTCACAATGCCAAATAAAGTAATCAGTGAATGTATTTTTTGATTTATTTTTTAAAATCCTAGTTCACAATGGCTTCTGGAAGTGAAGTGGGAAAGGATAACAATTTATAAATCAATAGAAATGATCAGTGACATCCACCAAATTTTAGAAGTATAGTTAACATTGAAACCCCGGTTGATGATGTTGGAGCACTGTCATCAATTCTACCTAGAGTCTTGACAGTGCAAGATATCAGATCACGTTATCAATGAAAGATTGAAGAGATTGGAGATTTTGAAATAAGCACAGCTTATGAGAAGCTATGCATTGATGGAGTTCTAAAAGATGAATTCAAGACCATTGTAGAGAAACACCTTACCCATGCCCAAGGATTTCCTAAAATTTTCAAGATTGAATGGATCAAGAATGTGCTAAGTCAAGTTCATGACATGAAATTTTGGTTGGAAGGTGGACCAATAAAGATCAACAAGGAAATCATTCAAAGGGAAATTGGGTACTCTATATTGGATTGACCAAAGAGAATAAGGAGTGGAACATGAAATAAACTTGAAAACCTAACCAAGGTGAAGTGGAATGGTCGTGGTATGTCAATTAATGGCATTGAAGTCTATTAATTGAATATTTTATTTGTTTCATTGTACACAAGTTTTATCAATTAGAAGATTGAACAATGTGTCGTGCATAGAAGTTGATTTTGGATACAAAATTGTGAAGAAATATCATTCATACAATCTTGTTGAGTTGTAGTTGCACCAACTTACATAAAACCTTGAAGCAGTGAGAAAAGTGAAGAAAACATCTTGTAAGTTTGGCTCACTACTATTTTGTATATTTTTCTATGTATGGAACTATTTTCATACCATTAGAATGATTGCATAAGATAGAAATAGGACTGATGTGGAATAGTTAAATGACCTATTAAATAGGTTGGGAGAGAATTTTGAAGCAATATTCGACAACTACTTTAAGGATTCTAAAGTTTGTTGTAAACAAATATTATGATGAAATATGTTTCATTGTAGAAACATATTTTGTGTATGCACATGCAGTATTATCGAGGGTACCAAGGATAAGGCCAATGCCCTATGAGGTAAATGTTGATGATGTAATGGTAGTAGTTACTACACTATTGGAAAAAGATATTGATTCTAGTGTTGAGAAGTTTGGTACATATGAGACTGTTATTGCCAAGCTGACTACTAAAATAGATACACCTAAGGAAAGTGTTAGAAATAGATAATACTGGGGAGGGGGTGGGGGTGAATCAGTATTCTACAAAAAAATACCCACAACTAAATATTGTTAATTACTTTATAACTTGCATATGAAAGAAAACCAATAATGTCGAATAGTAAATATAACCATACACATAAAGAACTCATAACACCATCATTTGTTAACTAGGGAAACCTTTTCCAAGGGAAAACCCTGGTGGGGATGATACCCACAAGATGATCCACTAAACAAAATAATCTTGTTAAGGATATTGACCCTATTAGGAATCTATGAAATACATTTAGTGTCTTAATTCCTTGTTAGAGGACTAGGCCTTGTTAAAATCCTCAACCCTTTTAGGAGTTTGTACCCTAACATGCATTTATACAATGAAGTTCTTCACAAGAATAGATATATATACAATACTTTTTGTGTATTATAATTTGCACTTGCTCTTATTCATACATGAGATGTAGTTTTCATATCATTTCATCGACTTCACATCAATCCTAAATATTACATAGATCACACATATTTCACACACATATTCCCACTTAACTGCAAAAGATAAGATCACTACTTATACTTGGAAAATTAGTAAATCCCTACTTAGTTAGCCTTCATGTCTTCTCATGCTTGACATAATATAAAATAAATTATGGACTAACATCCACAAAGTTAGATCAATATGACTTAGTAATTATTTTGTTACCAAAATAATTCCTCAAGTCATACAACTCAATTCTCTACCATGCTCTATTATGCTCTATCAAATACCTATACTAGTTTTCAATCATAACTCGCGTTATTTTGTCCATACACATATGTGAACTGGTATAGAACTTCCCTTGACTACACATAAGCTAGCTCTTAATAAGTTCCTCATAATCATTGCATCTATCTATGTGATGTTGCAAACTATCTCACACTTAGATAATTTTATATCTCTAAATGCATAAATGAAATGTTGAATACATGTTGCCATAAATGACAACTTACAAGATATCTATCTAACCATATCACCAACAATCTCCGCCTTTGGCATTGATGGAAACATTTGGGAAAATTGGCTAAGTCCCAAAATGGTGTCATAAATAATAAAATAAATAAAAGTAACTACACAAAATTGCCTTCAAAATATAACAATTTTATTCATGTTTTGATGGATTATTACATTCATTATCTCTCCTTTCCATTGATCCATAAGTATATAAGTATACTCCCCCTTACATATACAATACACAATTTTCTTAGAACATACATATAATTTTCCTTTACATGTATTACTCCCCCTTTTACATCAATTGAAAAGGTGTCAATTTAAATTGTATCCAAAACTATGTGGCCTGTTGCTAATCAACTTGTTACTCTAGAAAAATAATCTACATAAACAATTTTTAGCCTCTCCACTTCCTTCTTCCAGTTCTCCTTCATTGTATCAGGAATAATTATTAGTGTACATAGTGCATAAGATGCCACTTCGACTATACTCAAGTCAGTATAGGAATTTTTTTCAAAGGAATTCTTTGCTACAAGACATTCCTCTAGTTGCCTCTACAAAATTCTTATCTTTGGTGATAGAATTTCACTAAGACTAGAGAATCTCTTTTCTGCCTTCTCCTTGTTAGATTCCAAGCCTCTGATTACACTATCTATCTTCTCTACTTCTATTCCAAACTCTTCAATGTTGGTTTATGGGAGCTGTAATTTTATAATGAATGTTTCAAGATCACTCATCTTACCCTTAATTTGACTTTCAAATTCTATCTAATATTTGCATGGTAAGACACACTGTCTATACAACCTCTTTCCTTTATCAATGTGTTTCCTCAATTCCTTAATGCTTCCTTTAAGTTTTTTCAATTAATCTCTCACATTAGTGCATATTGTATCAAACAATGATGCATTATGCTTCACTTGTGCCTGCACTAAAGCTACTTCTACTAAATTTGTGAATTCCTTATCAAATTTGTGAATTCCTTATCAAAGGCCTTCACCAACTCCTTGGCCTTTGACTACAAGTCTAGATTGGCTATATTTGTAGTAACTATCTTTTGCATTCTATCCAGAACTTTAGTTATCATCTTCTCCAAATAATTTACTAATTTTTTATTTTAGAATAACTTTATCTATGAGCTCATCAATCCTTTTTTATCATCTTCATCATCTGATGGCACTAATATTGGTGTTTCTATTACTAGAGTTACTATAGTAATAGGTCTAACTACTTTTAGCTCTACGCTCTTCTTCTCTTCCTCAACTTTCTTCTTTCTTCATCTTTTCTTCTTCTTCTTTCTTTCTCTTTTCTTCTTCTTCTTCTTCTTTCTTTCTCTTTCTTTCTTCTTCTTGCATTTTGTTCTCCTCCTCTTTCTTTTTGTTTACTTCCTCTAACCTCTTTACCTCTTCTATCCTCTCTCTTTCTTTCTTCTTCACTTATTATTTCTTCTTGTCCTTATCTTTTTTCTTCTTCTCCTCTTCTTCATCATCATCTAAGTTGGTGTAAGATGTATTATTGCTGATATTACCAACAATATTTTCTCCATAACCTACAAAAGGATTCTCCTTTGCATCTATAGTTATGTGTGTATGGTCCACTTGCATGGATTCAGTACCCATAGTGATGTGTGGTGGTGAGGGTTCCTATTGTGTCTATTCTACTTCTTCCTCATCACTAGAGTGTGTGTTTGCTTCCACGTAGACTAAGCTCTTAGGTTTGGCCTGCACACTCACCATTGGCACTATAGTCATGTATTTTACAATTTTCTCCTCTATTTCTTTCCTAACATCCTCATAGTTGACTCCCATTAGAATAATTTCTCTTCTTTTGTTCCTCGGCAAGGATTTAATACATTAAAAATTATGTTAGAGTCCTCTTTAGAGTCAACTTCACATAGTTTATTTATCATTGTTATTCTCAAATTGAGATCTTCTTCCAATACTCTCTTTCTATTTATTATCCTATTATATAGATCTTTAGGTATCTTATTCTAAATATTCTCGAACATCTTATATCTCATAATCATGTTTCTCACAATGTCATTTTCCAATTGCCTTCTATCCATATTATTGTATAGACTATAATACTTATTTAATTGAATAAAATTATCATTATTAATCATTTTCATGTTAAGGTTCTCTACCTTTAGTTTCCATTCTTTCTTTCTAGCAAATGTTCTACCTTCCTACCCATCTTGCACTATTGGTCTATCTTCAACTTCATCCTCAAAACTTTTAGATTCACTGACTTGCATCATTTCCCTTCTCTTTATTGGTCCACTAGTGGTTTGCTTGACCCTTTTCTTAGATGATGGTGTAGGTTCTTGCTTCACCTTCACCAATATCTCTGATTTCCTTTATGCAATAGGGGTTTCCACCTCTGGATGCCTCCTAGTTTGATCACTCCTTGTCCTTACTGGTTGCACTTGTGCAACTAGTATATATGGTGTGATAGGGGCCTGCGCACACGGTTGTGTTATTATTACACCTTCCAAAGGTCTTGCAATAGCAATAGGAGTTATTGTTATCACTTCAAACTACCTACTAGGTTTCATCTCAAGTGCTATCCCTTTAACCTCATTTAATTCATCTTGAGTCATACGTAATTCCTTAAGGATGAAATCAATTACTTTCTCTACTTTCTTCTTTCTCTCCTTGTTGTGCAGCTCAAACTGAACTATTGTCATTTTCTCCTTGTAGATTCCCCATATTGGGCAATCTATGTCCTTCTCTAATTGGAGTATGGACTGTGCATACCCTTCTATAAGCCCCATGCTCATCTCATATCCCATGGGCTCTATAAACTTAACCCTTGGTACCATAACTTCCATAAAAGTGTTATCTATCTCCACCATGAAGCATATGCCATCCTTATATTTCTCTACCTTGAATGGAGGTATTATGTACCTCTATTTCATTTTAGAGTGGAAACTCTTCATCATTCTATTAATGTTATCATCTCTGGCATTCTCCATCTTAGATCTATAGCATTAAGTCACCAATTTCATTGTGTACTCATTGTTATCCCAATTTTTTACTCTTGGGAACTTTCTTGTACCATAGAAAAATAAATTAGTCAGTAAGGACTCAAAATTGAAGACTGCACTCTTTGTCTTCTTCACTTTTACAATGTTGTCTAACAATTGAAATCTGATAATCTCACATAGATTTATTTTCCTTCCTTGAATTGTCATCACAAAAGTGACATGTAAAAATCTAGCTAGTACTAAGTTAACCCTTAAGCCATGATTAAACTTGTACCCTAATATTTTGCTCAACAATTTCACTCTTTCATCTTGAATTATGTCTACCTTCATGTTCCTTCCATCAAATCTTGTGTTTAGGTTTGTCTCAACCATTTTCCTTACATTCTTCTCATTTATGAGATTATATCCCTCATTGCTCAAACCTATGACCTTGCAAATTAGGTCATTATTAATTGGTACTTGCACATCACCTAACCAAAACATATCATCATTTACCCTACTCAAAATGATGTAAGTCCACTTGTGGTTGTCAAACTTTGTATGAAACATATACTTCACTAGATTCAAGCCATCTAGGTACACATACTCAAACTTCAAGGATAGTTATTATTGCAAATAGTTCCCAATTCCTTATGTATATTTTCATCACCTATGCTCTCAACCTTACAATTTATATAGCTTCTGACATCTTTGACATGAAGCACATTCTCTGGAATTTGTGAAAAATTCACCCAATGGGTCATCCATGAGTGAAATAAATAGATACTTATTGAATACATATTGTGGTCTTTCACCTACATCATAAATGGTATGACTAGCAATTTCAATTCAACTATATGCATTTAAAAATTTAGTTTTAGCTATGTAAAATATCTTAAAATCATGTTTTAGGGCTCTTGCAACTACATAGTTCAAGAACTTATTTTTCACACTTTGCTTCACTATCAAATCACTCTTCGATTAACTCAAGACACTTTGCATTAACAAGTGGTACACACAATCTTGTTTATGATCCTTAAATCATTTCAAATCACACTGAATATTAAATGCATATCTGTCACATATTCAAATACTATCTATGTTCACCAATAGACTTGGTTTATAAATTCCTACTTATTGCAATCATATCTATATTTGTGCACTTGACCATAACTTCCTTTATGTTTTAACTTCCTCATGTTAACTGTGCAACTTCCAACTCACTTTCTAACATTAGTTTTGACCATGCTCTACCTCTTTTGAAGCTTCTTAATTTAGCTATTACGAGTCACAAACAATTTCTAACTTCAATTTCTCATTAGGTGCATTGAAATAATGTTCCTCCAAAACTATAGAAGAGCTTTTTGGATCCTTATCTTTCACAAATGCTTCTATTAATTCATCAACATGTTCCTTGATTGCTTCCTTCTGACTATTATCATTGTCATTTACATTCCTTTTGTCATTTTTAATGTTGTTCCTTATGTATTTAGGATTCCTATTGAAATTTATTTTTTCCATTTTGCAATATCTTCTTTTGTGTCTAAAGTTATTACATAACTGACATACAGGTGCATTTCTTCTTTGATTTGTTCCATTCTAACTTTCACTTGCTCTATAATTCCTTGCAATGTGTCTAGGATTTTTACACTTGTAACACACAAATTGGTTCTTTTCTCCATTAGATTTCTCTCAATCATTGGATCTACTCTATGATCTCCCTCCTTTATCACCTATAGGGTTAGTGTTCCTAAATATTCTACTATTTGCATTATTACCATCAAATTTAGGTTTCTTACAATCTACTACTTTATGTCCATAACCATGATAATTATAACAATATAAATTAGTAGTAGGTTTAAAATACTTACCTATATATGCAATCACTTTTCATATGTCCAACTTCATTTCATATGAAGCATCTATCTCTAAACTCACATCTTACTTCCTTGGATGGTTCATCTTTCTTAGGTTTATCAATTTTTTCTATTTTTTTAGGTTCACCTTTTTTTTTGAAAAATCAACTAATTCAATTTCTTTTGACCCTTCAGTAGATTTTCTTGATTCTACCTTACTCAGATCATATTCTTTAGCTGATTCAATAATTGGATCTAGTTCTCTTCTGATTTCAACTTTCTTGGTTGATTTCTCTCCAATAAAATATTCTCTCCAATAAGATATCCAACTCATGTCTTATCATAAGGAGGTCTCTAGTGAAATATTTTTGCATCTATCTTCTTATTACTAGAATAAAGTTTCTCTAATTTTTTCTTAGCTTATATCAATTCTCCTTTCCCAATGATATTTTCCTTGTCTAATTCTACATGCTCAATCTTGATAGTATCTAGTTCAAATGTAATTTGAGTTAATTGGGGTCTAAGGTCTACATTCTTAGTTTTTAGTTCAAGTTTATTCTTGCCACTACTACTCTTAAGACTCAGGTTCATCAATTTTCACTTCATGTTTCTATTGGCAATATTGTTTGATAGATGTTTTAATTGTTTTCATTTATGGAAACATATATTTAGCATTTCATTTATGCATTTAGAGATAGAAAAGTCTAAGTGTTAGATAGTTTGTAGCAACACAGAGAGAAGATGTGATGTGTAAGGATGACTCATTGAGATTAAGCATATGCATAGTTAAGGAGAGTTCTATGTTAGTTTCATGTTGACATATACTAGTACATAGGTTTTACCTGACTGTACGACATGAGTTGTGATTGAAATACTAGTAGAAATATTTAACAGAGCAGAACAAAGCATAGCAGTGATTGAATTGTACGACTTGAGGGATTATTTTGGTACCAAAATAATTACTAAGTCATGATGAGCTAACTATGTGGATATCATCCCATAAGTTTTTTTATATTATCCCAAGTGTGTGAAAGCATGAAGATTGACTAAGAAGTGAATTATGAATATGAGAGGTATAGGTAAATATGTTATCTTGTGAAGATAAGCGAGTGACATATGTATGATCTATGTGATAATTATGACTGATGTGAAGTCAATGAGATGATATGCAAACTGCATATGATGAATGATCAGAGCAAGTGTAAAATAGAAAAGGCATAAAGTATTGTATGTATATCTATAGACACTCAAAATTGTCCTAAACACTATATTACTTGATTTAATATCTCCCTTGACACTATAATTATTTATTTATTTATTAGTTATATTTTTCATATTCTTCTACTTATTTAATTAAATTTATTTAATTAAATAGGTTCATTTCCCTAATGTATTTAAATTTAATTTAAATGCATCCCCTCTAATGTGCTAAATTTATTTAATGCATAGTGCTCCATAAATCCCCTTTTAAATAAATCTCAATTTATTTAATTCCCTCCACTTTATTAATTTTTTTAATCCTATGATTAAGTTAAATTTTATTTAATTTAATCCTAATCCCATCCTAAAACCTAGTCTACACCCATCACTCTCATCCTTCTAAGCCTACCCACTACTTAATCCCACTTATTTATCCTAAACACCTTGCTAAACCCCTTCTAGCTCCTAAGTGTGTGCTCACACATGTATGAGAAACCCTTCACACCTTTCACACCTCTTACACCTTTGTCCCCCACTCCTTCCCTTAAGGTTGCTCACACGTGTGAGAAAACTTTGAATTTTGACCTTTACATGACTTGTCTCCTTAGCCCATGCATCTCTCTTGTGGCACCTATGTGGATGCCACATGGATGCCACCTCCCTAAGGCTTCTCTCAAACCTATAAATAGAGCCCTTGTCTCAAGAATTTTACATCTCTGTCATTTGCATTGTCATCATGCTAGTTTAGTGTTAGAGCTCTTTAGTGATTTTGTGATTTGCATATTTTCTACTAAATCTTTTGATAGATGTTATATTTATTGCATTTATGCTTGCATCTCATTCTAGATTATCATTGCTAAGTTTCACTCTTTGCATTTTCCATCTCACATCTTAGAATCCTTTGAAGGTTGGCTCACTCATAGTCATTTCTTGAAGGTATTCTCCATTCATTTAGTCTCAGATTCATTCATCTCATTTTACATATCATTTGTCATTCAAGGGATTCAATAGTTGTGTTTAGGAGAGCATATCTACATCCCTCACACTTGAGCACATCAAAAAGGCTTCTTATGGGTGCCCTTTTTAAGATACTTTGAGGTTATGTGAGGAATTTTATTTATGGTTGCATAAGTTGTTAAACTCAAGTTGATTTTAGTTGTAATTTTCATTCATTTCTAAGTTTTCATATGCACATGTTACAACTAATGTTTGCTTGTTTATGAGTGTTCCTGATAGGTTAGGTTTTCCCATATACAATATCTATCCTTGTGAAGAACTAAATTTTATTATTGCATGTTAGGGAAGTGGGCTCTTCTTGCATACATTGTTTTTGATTCACCAACTCCTAACAAGGTTGAAGAAACTCCTAATAGGGTTGAGGCTTCTAATAAGGCCTAGTCCTCTACCAAGGACTTGAGACACTATATGTACTTCATAGACTCCCAATAGGGGCAATATCCTTAACAGGATCCTATTGTTTAGTAAATTTGTTAGAAACAATAGTCCACCAAGATAACTAAGAGGAGGGGGGGTTTAAATCAATTATCCAACAATTAAAACATTTATCTTCTTTAAAAAAACTTAACCATTCAACCAAAGTAAACAACAACCATAATAAAATGCACATAGACAATTACACCAAATATGTTGACTAGAGAAAACCTTGACCAAAGGGAGAACCCTAGTGGGAATGGTTCCCACAAAATGATGTACTAATATAAATATTCCTTGTTAGAGGATGGACCCTATTAGGAGCCTATTACAAAATTTGGTACAATGAGTCCTTGTTAGTTGATTCCAACCCTACTAGGAGTTTTGCCAACCATATTAGGAGTTGTGGTGTAATATATGCAAGAAAAGCCCATTGCCCAAACGTGTAGTTTCAACTACGACAAGAGGTCACTACTCAAACAAGTAATTTACTATTATCTTTGTTCTTTTCTCTATCCTTTCTTCAAACCTATCAATTAGACTAATCATTCTTAGACCTTGTAGACCATGTCACAAACCTCAAATCCAAATACCAAACCTTGGATCACGCTGCAAAACCTCAGTAATGAGGTTTCCTTCACTTCTACACTATTCTACTCAATTTTGCATTCCACACTCTCTGCTACTTCTCCAACATTCATAATTCATGTTCATCCATACCATGATAAAGGAAAATTTCCTTACTTTATACCAATTCCATAAAATAATTCGTTGAGTCATTTGTTAGTACTTCTCAATTAATTATTATAGGATGTCGTTAAGAACACATTACACTTAGCAATAACCTTAATCTTCGGCCTTGCAACTTGAATAGCTTCTTGTAAATACAATTTTATGATGAGAAATCTTAGCCACATCATCCTCAATATGTATTCTTCATATCCTCAACCTCAATCCTCAAGATATCAAATATGTTAGGAGATATAACTAGTTTACTAGAACATGCCTCTATAAACTCTATCGCAAAATAGAAATCACCAAAACTTACATAACTTCTAGACATATGCTTTCTACTTCTAGCATCAACTGCATATACCTAATAGTCAAAAGTATCTCTCATAACCTTGTGTGGTTATCATGCTCAACTAGTCATCCATACCAACTTAATCGTTTCTTTGTTCTTCTATCAAATACTATAGAAAACATCAAACATGCTATGTTGACATCAATGAAAAACTCAGTCGTGAATGTAACATATCATCAACATTCATGCTTCCAACCAATCTTCCAACAATCTCTTGAATCTTCCAAAAATCTCCCCATTTGGAATTGATGGCAACATAGATGAAAAACATCTATTTCCAAGAATACCGAAAAAAGATTGTCCATCTCCAAATCTTTTTCATCAACCATACCCCCCCATTGATATGCCTTAATGTGCTCTTTACCAAGCTCTCATTCCTCATACTATGATTATGTTGAACATCTTCCTTAGCATATTGTAAAGCTTCTCTCCTTAGCATAAATTTCCATCTTCAAGTCCTCTTCATTAGTCATACTCCCTCATTTGATGTACCTCAATGTGCTCTTTACCAAGCTATCATTCCTCATACTATGCTTATGTTGAACATCTTCCTCAGCACACTATCAAGCATCTCTCCTTAGCATAATGTTTTCCTATAACACTTTTCCCCATTTAGCATAATTTTTTTCATGCCAAAATTCTCCCCCATTGACATCAATGTTGAAGGTTTCAACAACCAACATCTCTACATCAAACTCTACAACAACTTACTAGCTTGAGTGTCAAAAGATGATATTCAAAACATCATCAACAAGAGTCCTAGATGACTCTGTCCATCTCAAATACTCCCCCATATAGGAAGCATCAACATTTAGTCTAGACAAACAATGGTGCTCTATTACTTTGGACTGATGCACTCTTGCATCTTCTACTCTAATGTAGGAAGTGGCATAACCTTAAGAATACCTCACAAATATTCAAAATTCTCTTTGGGAAGAGGCTTAGTGAATATATCTGCAATCTTCACTTTAATACTCACATACTCCAATTTGATTTCTTTTTCTACAACTTTTTCTCTCAACATATGATACTTAATAGAAATATGCTTAGTTCTTGAATGTAATATTTAATTCTTAGGCATATTTACCGTGCTTGTGTTGTCACAATGTATAATAGCAAGTTCACTAATTTCTATCCTTATATCCTTTAGCATCTTCTTCATCCAAATAACTTGATTTTAGTTATTTGCTACTAAAACATAATTTACTTCTATTGTACTTTGAGAAATACAATCCTACTTCTTGTTTAACGAGAAAACCAATCTTCCTCCAAAAAAGAAAGCTCCTCCACTAGTGCTCTTTCTATCATCCATAGTACCTACCCAATCTGCATCAGTATAAGCACTTAGAGTGAAATCATCAGATCTATCATACCATAATCCAAACTCAGATGTTCCCTTCAGATATATAAATATCCTTTTTGCTATTGCATAATTTACTTCTTTGGGATCAGCCTAGAATCTTGCAACAATTTCATATGCCTTTGTTATATCTAGCCTTATGCTTGTCTGATATTGTAATCCTTTGATCATAGATCTATACTACTTCTGTTCAACAATAGGTGTCTCATCCTTAGTAGATAACTTGTGTCCAGTTAGCATAGGTGTTCCAATAGGTTTACATGTTTCCAAACCAAACCTTTTCAATAAATCCTTCAATTACTTAGTTTGAGATATTAAGATTCCTTCTTTATTTTGTACCATCTGCAATCCTAGGAAATATTTTTTTCTCTCCTATCACACTCATTTCAAATTATTTCTTCATCTCTTCTAAAAATTTCTTACTTTCTTTATCATTACCTCAAAATATAATGTCATCAACAAATTTTACCAAAATCATCAAACCATCATCAGTTTCTTTCCAATATAGATTACTATCTACCATACCATTTCTATATTTGAGCTTTGTCAAATGTTTGTCCAACCTTTCATACTAGGTTCTAGGTGCTTACTTCAATCCATACAATGCTTCCCTCAATCTACATGCTATGTCCTTGTCATCTATCAAAGGACATCCTTCAAGTTTCTCAATGTATACATCTTCTTCAAGTTCTCCATTCAGAAATGCTGACTTGACATCCATCTGATATACTTTGAATTTATTCTATGTTACATAGGCTAAGAATAATCTTACTACTTCTATTCTAGCCACTGGAGCATAAGTCTCCTTATAATCTATCCCTTCTTGTTGTGAATAACCTTTACATACCAATCTTGCTTTATTTCTTACAACTTCTCCTTGCTCTTTCATCTTGTTCCTAAATACCCATTTGGTTCCTATCACATTCTTGTTTACTAGTCTAGGGACCAATTTCCATGTTCCATTATTTTCTATTTGATCCAATTCCTCTTTCATAGCTCATTTATAGTAATCATCTTTTCATGCTTCATCTACATTCTTAGGTTCAAATTGAGATACCAAGCATAGTTCTTCATTCACTATGCTTCTTGTCATCACACCTTTGTCTTTGCTTCTGATGATCTATTTGGATGGTTAATTATTTATCATGCTCTTTCCTGAAGTAGGAGTTGTTATCTCAACTCTTGGTTCTATTAAAGGTTCCAAGATTTTTTCCTACCTTGGCTCTCCTTCATTCTACAAATAATTGTTAGTCTCAAGAAATATCTAAGCATTCATTGGCTTAGTAACATCATCATCATTTGAATTGTAATTAACTATTCTCTCTTGTATTCTGAACTTCTCATTAATTCTTAAATTTGCATTTTCTATAATAGTCTTAGTTCTCTAATTATAACATCTAGAAGCCTTTATTTTCAATGAATAACCAAGAAACATACCTTCATCACTTCTAGCATCAAACTTACAAATGTCATCATCTCTCTTTATGTAACATTTTCAAATATTCTGAAATACTTAACTGTAGGTGAGTGACCAAACCAAAGTTCATAAGGTGTCTTGTTTGTTTCCTTCCTAACTTGCACTCTATTCACAATGTAGACTACTACATTCAAAACCTCTCTCCAAAATGTCTTGGATACATCATTTTCTACAAGCATAACTCTTGCATCTTCTATAATAGACTTGTTCCTTCTCTTTGCAATACCATTCCATTGTTGATCTTAGATTGGTTTTGACAAGTGAGTGTCAACACACTTAAGTTATTTACTTATTTCATGTCAAACAAGTAGTACATGTCGAGCACAACATGTATATATTAGACCATGCCTAGCCCATAGTGTGTGTTGAGACACTCATGTGTCGAGTCACTCAAGTGTTGAGTAGATAGTATATGTCAAGTGACACAAAAGCCAAGTGAACAATGTATGCCACGTGATACAGATGTCGAGTCACCGTAGAAAGACTAGTGTATACCAAGCATCAGAGACTTCAAATGTTGAGTACAATAGTTTTAATCTATTTGTTTGTAATCACACAAACAACTATGTAAACCATTTTTGAGCTAACTTAAGGATGAATTATGATATTTTGGAGATAAGGACAAATCTTAAGTTGGATTCCTAATGAAATTACATACAGATAATTAGAAAAATGGAAGGATTAAGCAACAAAATGGATGAATCTCAGTCATAAATTCATTCCTAACCATAAGTCACCAAAATCTTCTTAAAGAGGAAAAACCCTAAACTTTTAATGAATGTTGAAGAAGTAAAGTGAGAAGTTTTCATGCACAAATAGAGCATTCATTGTGGCTAAGGAGTTACAAAGTGAGACTAGAATTAGTTAGAGTAGAATAGAAGAAAGAGAAGTTTATACAACAAAGAGACATTTGATCAATAAGGATCAAGAAGACAATTGTTTAGAGGTGATCTGCTATCAAGCAATCTAGTACTAACTATAGAATCAATGTTGAGAAATTCTAACAGGTGATTTCAATCAAAATATCTTAGAAAAGTAGTCCTAATAGGCTATATTGAAATCCTTTAATAGGGTGCTTACTTGGTTGTGAGTTAAATTCCTTTCGCAAGGCACATTTCTAATAAGGTGTTGAAATCCTCTAACAAGGTGAGACCTAAGAATCTTTGTAAGCCTATAATAGGGCAGACCTTTCACAGGGTAGATCATGTTTCTTGATCAAAATATTGTAACCTTAATTGGATACACTTTATTACTATAGTAGTGAAGATTTGTGGGTGTCATCCACACCCTAGTTTTACCTTCTCACTTCGAGGATTTTTGGGTAATCCTATCTAGTGTTATATGTGTATGAATATTTACTAGCTTACATATTTTAAATGTACATGCTTTACATGTTATTTTAGTTTATACATTGAATGCATGAGATGGATGTGTGGTGAAACTTTTATGGATCCAAGTTTAAGCTATTGATTCACCACACCCCCCCCCCCCCCCATCCACCCAAAAGTTTACCTTTCCTATTGTAATTCCAACAATTGGTATCAGATCTGAGTTCTCTAAAAGAGAAGCTTTGTAGCTTTGAGGAAAGATATTGAAATGGAAGTTTATAAGTTGGGAAAGACTATTGAGAATTAGGAGATTGAAATACATCTCATTCTACATCAACTGAATGAAGCAAGAGAAGAACTAAAGAAATCCTTAAAGAGAAGGACAAAAGTTTCTATTTTGGAGAATGACACACAATATAGAGAGATAGACACTACTAAGCTATTTATAGATGGAGACTCCAATGAATTTGATTCAATAGTAGTAGATCTAATAGAAAAGAATAGAGCCCAAGCTGAGGAAATAAAAAATCTCAAGTTAGAACAAGAATCACAAGCCATACTACTACGTGAAGTGACTAAACAAGAGAAGAAAGGCATGGAAGACAAAGAAATGATTGAAGAGGACAAAATAATTTTGTCTAGCAGACTGAAAGAGAAGTCAATAGAACTAAACAAGATTTCCAACTTCCAATTGGATACTCTAAGTCAAATGATGAATGCCAACTATGAAATAAATGCCAAGGATATTGAGATAAAAACATTGAAGTTGCAAAATGAACAATTTCAAAGTGACCTAAAAAGGGAAAAAGATTTTTCTAAAAGTTTCAATGAACCAAGAAAAGCCATCAAATACTTTTAGATATTATTAAGATCCCCTAGATCTAATAATGACACATCAAGACTGGGATACACAAGCACTGAAAAAGGAGAGTCATCCAAAAGTACTGAAGAAAGGAACAACAAAGGTAAGGATTTCAAACCTACTTTCCATATTTGTGGTAAGAAAGGACATATTGCTAATGTGCAGAGAAGCAAGACTGTAAATCAGAATGTCAATCATAAGAGCATGGTTCACTACCATAAGTGCAACAATCAAGGTCATCAAGCACGTGAATGCAAAACCAAGATCATGAACACACAAATATTTGAAGGATACTACTACAACTATCAAAATTATGGACATAGAGATTTTGGATGTAGATCCAAACCCATGTGGTCATCAAATATGAAAACAAAGGTAAGGAACAATGGAAACTCTTATAATTGGGATTATAATACAAGATATAGCTGTCATTATTGTCAAGAATATGGAAACGTTCCTAAGAACAGTATTAGGACACACTTCATAGGTGACTACAAGAGGTGGTTGATTCAAACCACATGTTTTAGCTATTTGAATATTGGTGACATCAATAGATATTTTTCAACAAAGTCAAAGGTACCAAGTTTTGAATTTGATAAAGGCAAAGGTAAGGAAAATATTGAACACATTAGAGATGAGATGAACAAGACATGGAAGAAGAAAGATGATTGTAGCACATCAAATGGAGAAGGGATCACTTCACCCAATGGGTAAAGTGATCACACCTCATCAAACTAGGAAATTAAGAGATATGTGGGACTGATAATTAAAGTTTATATCATTCATTAGCTCCAAATGATTTAGTACTAAAAGGATTACATTAGCATGAATAAACATTCAAGATGTTATTAGGAATCTAATATAATTTTTGATGTTTTTCATGTCACTACCAAGCATGAAATATTTCCTAGGTGTGCCAAGTGAAGTGCTAAAAGATGTTGAGCTAATAGACTCACTAGTTGATGCCAAGCTTGTAGTGGTTGCTAAGCAAGTTTAATGGTAATGGATTCTGAGTGACCCTAAAATTGGTTGATGCCAAGTTTATAGCTGTGTAAGCACTTAGTATTAATTGCAAAGTTTCAAAGGGTATTTTAATATTTTAAGTTCATTTCACATCATTTCAAATTTGAGAAAGAGTAAGGAGAGTAGAAGGCAATTTGGAAATCCATTCGAAGTAGTTGCAGAAGATTCTAGCAGCAATTTCACACCAATTCTTCAAATCTCATAAGGTATTTATCAAGAGTTGGGCCACATAGTTTAAATTTTTGTAAACCCTAGTTTTAGATTATGGAATCAAGTTCAAAGGATGCAGAGGGAAAGGAAGTTTTGAATGTTCAATTAGTGAGTAATGAGGTCAAGTAACACATTTTCAAAGCCATTCTTGATATTTTTTACAAGAAAGACCCTTCTGGTGCATTATCCATGATACCACCAAATGTCTTAATGGTACAAGATATAAGAAAATGATATAACTATAAAATTGGTAGCATAGGGGATATGGAGATTAGGGAAGCATACAAAAAACTCTATAATAAATGTGTACTGAAGGAAGAATTCAAAATGGTAGAGAAGAAAGGGTTGACATGAGCCCTGGATTTTCCAAATTTGTTTAAAACATAATGGATAAGCATAGTGCTTAGCTAAATTCATGATGGAACATTATGGCTAGATAATGGTCCTATCAAAATTACTAAGAGAATAATCCATAGGGTTACTAGTTACCTAATCCTAGATCAACCTAATACATTGAGAAGTGATTCAAAGGAGGTGATTGAGAAAAACATTGGAGTTGTATGGAACAAGAGAGGCATGCCAATTGACACAATCACTGATACTTTGATAGACTTTTCTATAAGGGTTATATCACACAAGTTTTACCAATCTAGTAGATTAAATACTATGCCCTGTATAGCTATAGATGTGGGATACATAATTGTTTAAAAAGATCACGCATATGATCTAGTAGAGCTATAATTGCAACAATTGATGGAAAACCTTGGAGGAATCAAAAAGACAAAGAGAGCATAATGTAAATTTTCTTCTATATTGATATGCATATTATTTTATGTTCAAAACACCTTTCCTTTATTTGGCACTATAGGAGGGAAAATAAATAGAATAGTGGTAGTGTAGATTGGTGAATTTATTGAGCAATTAGGTGAGAATTTTGAAGACTTCAAGCAGTCAATGAAGAAGAGATTGAGTATACCAGTTTCACTAATAGAGAAACATTATGATGATGTATGTTTTCTAGTGGATGCTAACTATACTTTTGTACAAGCTGCTACACCAAGGGTGAGATGGTTGAGACCCTTAGGTTATGAAATAAACTTGGATGAAACCTTTGTAGCTACAACTGAATTACTTGCAAAAGAGGTGGATAAAAATGCTAAGACATTTGGGAATTATGAACTGGAAAAGTCCAAAATCACAATGGAACTAAAGACTGCCTTAGTTATCAATAATGA
The DNA here is from genome assembly GCA_028749045.1 of Cupressus sempervirens. Classification (NCBI taxonomy): domain Eukaryota; kingdom Viridiplantae; phylum Streptophyta; class Pinopsida; order Cupressales; family Cupressaceae; genus Cupressus; species Cupressus sempervirens. Next base: position 139,195,782 of record CM053790.1, on the reverse strand, counting down.
GGATACACTAGTAAGGAAACTAAAGGCTAAATTTGGGGAAGGTGTCGAGCAAGAGGAAGAAGAAGAAGAGGATGAAGAGGAAGAAGATTCTCAAATATAAGCACCTCTTGCACTAACTTAGGGTATGGGAGAGGACCAATAGGAAGAGGAGGAAATTGAAGCCACTAAAGGTGTCTAGGGGGAAGAAGCCGAGAAGCACCTACTTATACAGAGAAAAAGAAAAGGAAGGCTAAGGTCCAACTAGTGATAAAATCCAAGAAGGTAGCTGTTGGTGTTTTATTCTGATGTTAAAACAGTGCTAAAACTACTAAGCGACAAAAGGCTTAATACCTAGATATCAGTACATACACAACCTGAAGAATAGCCAATTCTCATTATCACTTGCATATGCAAAGTACTAGGACCCAACTTCAACAAAACCTTAGACGGTTTTCTACTCTTTTGGCTCTGTAAAAACCAGGGCGGGTGTACCCAAGGATGGTTCAAAGATGGAACAATTGTATGAGAATTATTCTTAGTTTCATTTTGATTCTCATCTCTAAATCCTCAAACATATACGTAAATCTTACCAAATTGATAAACACATCCCTTGAACAGATATGGCCAAGAAATCTTCTATAGCTCTGCAGATGTTTCCAACAATAATGGCTAAATGAAGCTGAAATAATCCATGCAAGCAAGTGCTGGCCAACTTTGAATATCTTACAGGAAATATAAGTAAAAATTGATTTTATGATGTACATTGAAAAAGCCAGTCATAATATACTTCTCTTTTGGCTGAAATACTTTCGATCAGTGCCTAATCCATCGGGGATTCAGAGTCAAGTAAATTCTTAGATCTAATTTTTTGCTTTGCAACAAATTCTTATCAGTAATTCTTACTAGAATTTATCATTCAAAACTCCTTTTTAACACCTAAGCAACCTCATCACATTCATCAGAGCCTTTATTTAATCCATTGAATTAACAACAATAACAAATGGATGTACAGCCTTACTATATTGCAATCAATTGCATAAGCTTTTACTCACACAACATCAAGGTAGCTAAGTATTTAAAAGGAGACAAAATTTAGAAAGAATAGATATGGGGACAGTTCATAATTTGTATTCATTTCCTTTGAAATGGTATATCCTTTACAATAGACCCAGAAAGACCTTCAGAAAAGAAGCACAGTTCTTTCTACATTCATCTATATCTCAGAAATTTTGACAGAAAAGTATACTACAAACTTCCTTTCCAAAATGCTTGGACCAAAAACAGAACTAAGCACAATACTTAGTAAAAAAAAGAATTCAGACCATTCTTTAGCCTTGGGATCTCACTTCAATAGTGTGAGTTGCAACAAGCTTTAGGCTAAAGAAGCTGACAGGTGTCCTTCTTTAGAAAGACAAAAACAAAAATAACAGAAAGGTTAATTACAACAACAATTCTTGGCGGGTCCCTTTCTGTTATGCTTCTTGGTTGTTGTGATCTGATCTTAAAATCATTCTTCATCTTCAGAGTACATCCCCATAAGGTCTGTAAGTGATGTATCATCTTCTGTTACCTGCAAACTCACCTTAACCTGGGGATTTTCTATGTCATCATTACCGATTACAAAAGTAACTATTACTCTTACATCTTCTTCCTCATCGTCTCCTGACATCTGCTCACTAAATTGATTTTTCCATCTATTAAAAGTATCATCATCTGGCCAATAAAAACTTAGGGTTTCTCTTTGTATCTTTATTAAAGAATTGGCATTTTCCTCTAAATCATCGAATTCTTTTCTCATAGCAGCATAATATAATTGTACTTTTACCAGCTCCTCATTTGTCTTTGCCCAAAACCAATGGCCAGTCTCACTGATGATGTTTATTATTCTGTTATCGAATAATTCATCCATTTCCTTTTTCTATTTTTCTTTTTCCTTTACTGTATCAACAGATTCTAAAGCACAAGGAAATAGGGTGAATTTTTCAGCAAGATATTTTGAAAAACAGAGTATCAATTTTCTTTATAAAGAATCTCTTTTATTCTCAAAATTATCTAATTGATTCAATAAATCAAAAATCCTTTCAACCTGATGATAAGGCATTTGGACTGTAGATATACATATAATTGTAACATCATTATTTCTCTGTCTCCATTTCTGTGCAAGAGAATCTAGTCCATCCTTTTCTTTATTCAACTCATCCATGAGGGTTACAATCCTTGTCAACTGATCATAAAAAGTTGACCATTGTATTTTATCCCTCAAATATGTCACACCCTACCTCCATTTTTCTTCCTACTGATTTCTAAATTCTATCTACCACTTATGTAATTTGGTTTTTTCTGCTTCAAATTCCTCTACAGTATAGAATTGAAGTCTTTCAGGGGTGTTAGGTATCTCAATAATAGGGGTTAATCCCACAGATGACTATGGAGGATATGCAATTCTTAGTGTACTGGATTCTCCCACTTTCCTCTTTCCAAGTACTTTCTCTAATTGAGATACCCTATTTTCCAACTCAATTCTCCTTTTTACCTCTTGGTTATAAGCATCCACCACTATTTCATATTTATTATGCATATCAATCATTTCCCTCTCTTCTCTTTCTGTAGTAGCCAAGGCAAATTTAGAATAATCCACATTCATGTGGGCTGCCTGTACATTTGAAGTATCAACAACTCTCCTTACAATGATACTCCCTATTAGTCCTGAACCATCAAGCTATGATGAAGTAGTTCTGGATCCTCTTCTTAGGGACCACATAACAAGGGTAGCTTGATCATTTCTGAATGTTGTACCCAAGAATTCCTCTTTATTTGGATCCTGGAGTCTTAAATTATTTGAAACAGAATTAAAAATTAATGTGTCAGCAATATCCCAATTGGGCAATAATAAAACATTAGCATTTTTTACCATCTGTCTTCCCTCATCAGGGGTTACATTTTGGAACTCTTGCACCATTTGTTCCTTTATTTGATTTTGAATGGAGGTCTCATCCATTTCTAGATGTTCTATTTTCATATTCTTACATCTTTGCTCAAAAATGTGCATGTTTACCCTCCACGCAAACTAATGGAAAGCCCTAGATCTTACAAAATTGTTATCAAACAAAAAATGCTGACTGGCTTGTTCCAAAACAGGGTCCAATTCCCTTCCTCTGAAATCTGCCATAGTTAATTCAAAACTTGGTAGAGGAGGCTCCTGGGGGTTCCCTTCATCAATTTCTGCTTGTGTAACAAAAATTTCTCCTTGTGACCCCATTTGTTTGAATTGCTCATTGGTGAGCTGTTCTTCCTCAATTTTTATTGGGGTTTGAGAAGGTGAGTAACTTTCATCAGGGGATTCTTCCTCCCTTATTATTCTTCTTCTTTTGGGAGAAGGTTCAGGGGGTCTTTCTTCTAGGATAGTACTGGTGGATTCAACTATCTCTTTTTCTTTGTGTACAATGGGCACCTACTGTCGAACAATAGTATATCCTGTCTTCTTTCGTACCACTAGTGGACCCATTCCAATGTTGGGGGTGAAACCCAATTTTCTCATAACTTCTTTGGCTTTATCTGGAAAAGAATTAATAAAATATTATTTCTTCTCATTCATTACTTCCATTATCTCAGAGAAAGTACTCATGAGCTTATTTATCTTATCTGCATTGGTTGCAGCATTACTAAGAGGACTGTAATCTTTATCAAAACAATTAATGAATTTCAAAACTTTTGAATAGACTCTTCATTTTTCTTTCTTTATTTCTTGCTCAGGGAGAGAATATTCATTTCTTATTATATCTTCAAGAAAATAGAATTCATGTTGAACTGGACGAAGCTTGATTCTAAATCTAAGAGTAGAGTTAAAGAAACCTTCTGTATCACAAAAATGAGAATGAGACACTGCCATCTTATATTGATCCAAAATTTTGTGGAGAAAGATCCACCCTTCTTTAGTTATCAAAAACTGGTGGGCTATAGTACAAGTAGGAAAAAATGATCCTGTCTCCCTTTTGTGCAAAAAGGCCTCCTCCACTCCTCCCAACTGCCACAAAAATTCAGCTATCCCTACCTTTAAAGGTACCTGATAGGGTAGCACATGGGGTGTTCCTTTGAATCCATAGACCCTGATGACAGTTGAGACTGAATATGGGATAATATCTCCCCAATTATGTGAAACTTTAAGATTATGTGGTTTGTCCATAGGCCTAACAAGGTGCATTAACGCCTTAGGGATTCTGGGATTATCACTCAATATGAGGCATCTTAGTTTGGAGGCAAAGTGCATATCAAATCTAACAAAGCTAGCATTTTTTGCTTCCCAAGTCATGTCTGCACTCCATAATTGGACTGGCAGTGCCTCCCCCTCTTGTTCTCTATTTAAAACCATTTCTTTACCAAAATAAGTGTCCCCTTTAAAAAGAAACATATGCATCAATAAGGAGTACTGGCCCCAAACCTTTTCCACCTTACCCTTTGCAATCCCCACCAATCCCTAGTGAATCTCATTTGCCAAGTAAGCTGCAAAATCAAAAATTATTTCCACACCAAAAGAGGAGATTTGGGTGATCATATACATGAAGCTCACCGGAATAAAATCTTCTTTGCCCTCTCCGAAGACTCTGACAGGGTCCTATATATCTCTACTGCCCTGGCATTAAAGCATGATTTCTTGAATAGTTCTTTAGAAGATGATGTTATTGTTGAGAGGCCTCCAATCTGGCCTATGTGGGCTTTCAGTGCACCCTGTCTAACTACATCCCTTTTGGATATATATTCTTTTTCTAACTCTATCAAATTAATGGGCACATGATACATGGTGAGAGGTCCCAGACTGAAAACCTTCCTTATCTCCTTAGGACTGATGGTAACTAAAGCCTCACCATCCATTCTTCTCACTACCTTAGTGGCTTGGTCATAGTTTTTTGCTATAGCTTCAAGCAGGTCAAAATCCATAAACACGCTGGGGACAACAAGCTTTCCAAGATCAAAATTCCATATATTGGCATGAGGGGCATATAACTTCCTTTCCGCAAACCATTTTTTGAATAAACTCAAACCAGTTTGAGAAGTTTGAGCATCCCAGACCCAATTACCCTTATCATACAATCCATCAGCTATCCTTAGCCTAGGGTTCAGTGAGGTTAACCTCTTAACTTGTACCATTTCTACAATAGACTCAGGAAGTAACTCAAGCAAATCATCATGTACATTTCTATCCAAGTAGTTTATTGCACCTGTAAATCCCTTCTTTGGAGGCATCTTGGGCTATCTTTTCAGAATTTAAAAGATCACGAAGATGATGGTAGTTTTACTTAGTTGAATTCTGTCTCAATTCTCCTCTGTATTCCTGCAAATTTTCTGCGAACAGACAACTTGACAATTTTTTATCAAACCTTGGCACACTTTTCTTTCAGTAATGGCTTCTGCACAAGAATGGCTCCAAATCTTTTCTTGCGTGAAATGAAACTGATGAAATCTCTCTGTATTATACTCTATTTTTCCTCATGGATGAAGCTTTCTTGTCTAATTAATACAGAGAGTGGCACTACATTTTTAGTTAAAACTGCGCCGTCAATCTTCAAAGATCCTACGATCATGCAGTACAGAGAGAACAACTAGGAGTTATATTTTCCATGTCAGTTATTTTAACCAATGAGAACTTGCCACGTACATAATTCTTTCTTTTGATGGCACTTATATTTGGACCCACTGACGACGGAGAACACGTGTCAGCATGTCACTACTTCGTTATGCATAAAGAACAAGCACCTTGCCATGGCAAAGTGGTGACAGTCATTGATCAGATCAAGAAATGATCGAAAGATACGCTACAGGGCTTCTTAATAAAGAAGGCGGCAGGCCCAACTCGCTATGTCGCTATAATTATCTCCCTTGCAACTCTTCATAGCGAGGAGACGACAACCGTTGATCACTTACCAAATCAAAGGTGAAGAAGAAACACAAGATCTCCTGATTTATATTTGCTATGTCAAATGGCTTAACAAGCATGCAACTTGTCATAGCGAGGTAGCGAGCTCCATTGATCCACTTCAAGCTGACGTTAAAGATTTTTTGTACATTCAGTCAGATAGGTATTAATGAGAATCGGATCTCTGCATAGTTGGCACATGTCAAAATTTATCATAGTCATCTATCATTCCACGTCATCAGAGATCTTGTCGATCTTTTACCACTTTACGGGGCCTTGCTAACTCGCTAACGGTGAAGCACCTCAATTTTCCGATAGCGAGGTAGCGAGGTCTGGCATTTAAAAGGATTCCATGCTGGAAAATGCAAGGGTTACCTAGTAATTACTTCTATTAATTAAAACTGATTCTGACCACAGTATTTATGACTGGTCATGCCACCTGGTGTAATTATGATACAAGCAAGATGCAATGTCATCATTTTTAGATTTTCACGTGGCCTCGCTACTTCGCTAACGGTGAAGTGTCTAAATTTTCCGATAGCGAGGTGGCAGAACGTCTGGAAAAACCATCATTCCGGCTCTGATGTCAGATATTCTAGTGGGTCCCTATCCTTTTTTGGATGGTGACTTGCATAGTGTACCTGCACAATAAAACATTTAATGAGCAAATCTCCGATCGCCGCATCTTCATTTTACGGTCTCACCGCTTAAAATACTCAATCCTTGTTATCTCACTATACTTAATAAGCATGCAACTTGTCATAGCGAGGTAATGCCAATGGTAGATCTAATCGGATCTGATGGTTGGGACAAATAGGAAGAAAGGTAACCCAGGAGAAAGGAAAAGGAATATGACAGCATATTCATCTCTTTTGAAAATTCAAAATTTCACGTCCGACAATTTATGAATAGAGATGATATAGGGTTTATATGACGATTATTTCTTATGGATGATTTATCCAAAACCCTATGCTTCACTTAAGCATAGAAAATTTGAATTTTCTATGATTTAACTGAAAACTTTTACTACACAAAAAGTCAGACCAACAGTGGCTCTGTCTGGGGATGATAGACTACTTGAGTCTATGGAAGGATTCAAAATCTATGAGAGAGCAGACCACACATCTGGTAAGGTGACAGCTTCTTCAGAGAGCACAAAGCAACACACAAAAATAAAAAACCTAGACTATACAAGGATTTACAGAAAACAGGACGATAGGAAACCCTAAAACTAATGTTCATGGAAGAAAATAAGTATTTTTCAAGAAAAATACCTCTTCAAGAACTGTCCATGAACTGGAAATTCAAGAATATTATCAAATATATCTTTTATTATGTAAGAATCTTTACCCCAAGCATTCTCAATGAGATATGGGCCTAACCAAATGGGATCAAATTTGCCATGTTTTCCTTTATCTTCAATTCTGGCATTCCACATTAAGACTAGGTCTCCATTTTCAAATTTCTTGTTTACAGTTCTTTTATCATAGAGTGTTTTGACTTGCAACTGCAACTTTTGATTCCTCAAAGATGCTTCTCTTCTTGCTTTGGTCAATCCTACCAATTCATCCATTCTTTCTTTCATTTCATCAGTAGTATCTTCATCATATGATTGGATGTAATTGTATAATCCCATCAAGTTGTTCTGGGGCATTCTAGCTTGAATTCCATACACTAAATCAAATGGAGCCACCCCAATTGCCTTCTTTACAGTTACTCTATCAGCCCATATTGCCAATTGTAACTTGGAATCCCATGCCCTTTTATTATCATCCAAGGTTCTCTTAATGATTTTCAATAGGCTTTTATTTGTGGACTTAGCTTGTGCATTCCCTTGTGGATGATATGGAGCAGATGATGTTCTTGTCATTCCATATTTATCACAAAACTTGATGAACTCCTCAGACCTAAAACACATAGCATTATCTGTGACAACTTTCTGTGGACATCCAAATCTAGAAATGATATTATTCAATAGAAAATTATTTACCACTTTACTTGTTGCATTTCTGGTAGGGATAGCCTCTACCCATTTTGTAAAGTAGTCAGTAGCAACCAGAATCCAAGAATAGCCAGTGCTAGACTTGGGAAAGATTTCTCCTATGAAGTCCAGACCCCATTGTTGAAAAGGTGCTTCAGTTTCAACTGGCTTCAGTGGGGTATTTCCTGAGAATTTTAGCTTTCCAGCAAATCTCTGATAAGGATCACATTTCTTAACCATAACTTGAGCATCTTTGAACAAAGCAGGTCACCAGAAACTAGCCCTCATTATCTTATGCGCAATAGTTTTGGCCATGTAATGTCCTCCACATACTCCAGCATGCATTTCTTTCAAAATCTCTTTTGCCCTTTCTTTGTCAACACATTTCAACAGAACTCCCTCAAAGTTTCTCCACCATAAGTTATTTTGAACAATTACATACCTGATGGCTTGCAATTTAATATTCCTTTTTTCATTATCAGGCAGATGGGGAGGAACTTCCATATGTTGCAAGTAATGTATAACATTGGTGTACCAGTCACACTGGTCCATGTTGCAGAAGTCAGCTCTGAGATCATCATTTACCAAGTTTATCTGATTAGCTTCTAGGTTAGTTTCAGCCATGAGTTTGGCCAAACCTTGACCTCTTACTAACTTAGTTATCTGCATATCAATGTTAAATTCTTGGATTCTATTGATCCATCTACATCTCCTTCCTGACACTTCCTGTTGAGAGAATATATCTTTAACTGCAGCACTAGGTACAAAAGCAATAATAATAGCACCTACTAAATAACTTCTGAATGCTTTTACAACCTTTACCAAAGCATATGCTTGTTTTTCATTTATTTCATACTTCAGCTCAGCATGTTGCAGGGATTTGCTAAAAAAGGCAATAGGCTGCTCATACCCTTCTTGATTTTTCTGTAATAAAACTGCAGCTACATTATGGAATGATGCAAAAGAAAAAATATGCATGGGTTTTGCATAATCTGGGGTCCTCAACACTGGAGCATTTTTTATTGGAGTTTTTATATCCTAGAATGCCTATGAAGGTTCACCATTCCAATCTATAACAGCTCCTTTCTTGAGCATTTTTGAAATGGGTCTACTAATTTCAGCAAAATTGGTAACAAACCTCCACAGAAAATTTACCTGGCCAAAAAAGGACTGTATACCTTTCACATTTTTAGGTTTGGGGACTTTATCAATAGCTATTACCCTTTCTGGGTCTATTTTTACCCCATCCTTAGACACTATGTGTCCTAATAACTTTCCTTCTGTGACCCCAAACGAGCATTTCTTTGGGTTTAAAGATACCCCATATTCCAGGGCTTTTATAAAAAAAAATTCCAAGTGTTTGCAGTGATCTTCAGCCTTGTTAGAATACGCTGTAAGATCATCCTGATACACAACCATAAATTTGTCAATATACTCATGAAATGCTACATCCATGGCTCTTTGGAAAGTAGCTCCTGCATTAATCAAGCCAAAAGGCATCCTCACATACACATATGTTCCCCAAGGGGTTGTGAAAGCTGTTTTGAATTGTTCACTTTGTTTTACCAAAACTTGATTATATCCAGAAAAGCCATCCATCGTTGACATCAATTCAGAGCCGGTCACTTGTTGTAACATGGCTTCCATATTAGGTAAGCCATAATTATCTTTTAGAGATGCAATGTTTAGATTTCTAAAATCCACACAAAGCCTAATATCTCCATTTTTTTTTCTCACAGGAACAAGGTTTGAAACCCAAGTGGAATGCCTAATTGGTTTGATTATTCCACCATCTCTCAGTTTTGTCAGTTCTTCCTGCATTTTTGGGGCAAGGGTAGGATTGATTGGCCTCTATTTTTGCCTAAAAGGTTTTACATTTTCCTTCAACGGTATGACATGCTGGAAAAGGTCCTCCCTATAAGCTTTAAGGTCATCATATGACCAAGAAAAAACATGCCTGTACTTTCTAAGTAGGTCAATCAATGCTTTTCTGATTTGAACAGGCAGATCTTGGCCGATGTAAACCCTTTTAGGGAATTCATCCGTTCCCAAATTCATTTCTTCTAGCTCCTGGGGTTTGGGGTCATTTACTCCCGATTTTACTCTGTCTTGGTTATCAAAAATATTCTCCAAGACTACCAACCCCTTAGGCATCTTATTTGTTTTTAATTGCATGATTTCTTGACCAAAAATGGTTTCTTTCCCATTTATGGTTTCAATCAGTCCATTGTAGTCCATCTCCTGACCATGGTATTTGTCTTCATTTAGCAAAAAATTTGTAATATCTTTGTCATCTTCAAACACCTGCCAATTTTCAATGTTGTCAGGTATAGAAGGTCTATTTTGGACCTTGATCTGGGAGATTCTTGCAAATGATATTTCTTTTGGTTTGATAGCTACATTGGCCAGAAGATCAGCCATTTTATTCTGGGTCCTATCTCTCCATGAGATCCCAAATGCATCAAAAAATTCTATTTGATCCCAGACTGCATTTCTATATTGTTTTAATCTCCTATTTTTTGAGGAGTAGGTTCCTTTGATCTGAGAGATGATCAATTCAGAATCCCCTATGACACACAATTTCTTAATTTTGTGCTGTGTGGCCACTTTGAGTCCTAGCAGCAATGCTTCATATTCAACGATGCTATTAGTGCAGGCAAACTTCAAGGTGAATGAATACCTGAAGGTGTTATTTTCAGGGGACACAAAGACTACGCCTACCCCTGCACCCTCTTTAGAACTAGCCCCATCAAAGAACATTGTCCATAATTTTGGTGAATTCATGCAACATTCAACCTCATTTTCAATGATAGCAGGCAAGTTTTCCACTTCCTGAATAATTAATTCAGCCCTGAAAGCATTAATCCCAGTGTCTAGGAAACAAGTGGTATCTTTGTCAATTTCTTCACCTAAGATGTGGTTAAACCTTGGTTCCCTATTTACCCTGATAGCCTTGTCCCCTATATGGAAAGTGGCATAAGTAAGGTCACATTGTAGGCTTCCCCCCATGGCAGCACTCCATTTTCTAGAAAGTAGCATCCCGTAGTGTGGAGGTATATCCACCACAAGGACAGACATGGTTAATTCTACCTCAGGAAATGCAGCCAGTCTAAATGGTAAGGCATTTATAGTACCTATTACTGGAACCTCTCTAGCATCCATCCCTCGGCATCTACCTTGCTTAGTATCCACCTTCAATCCTAGGGCTTCCATTACTTTGAAGGGCATTATAGTGTTGGAAGCTCCAGAGTCTATCATACAATTTTTTAAGGTTTTCCCTTTTATGATTAGACTAAGGAAAAAAGGATCAATATCTTCTATGAACACAACTGATGAATCATCTAAAAACATCTGAGGAATTTGGGATATAATACCATTGTCCTCTATTATTAATGGGGTCTATTGGGCTATAGCTTGATCATCAATACTATTGTTGTTTGCTATTCCACCCAACCATGACAAAGCCTTATTCTTATGCTCTTCAATTCTAAAAAGCTCAGACAAGGGTACTTTCACAGTAATTTGAGATAACATGGCAATCATATCAACAGGTTCAACCATAGTAGGTTTTACAATAGTACCTGGAATCAGAGTCTTTTGAGTAGTGGGCACCACTTTTTGCTTGACAACATCCGGTTCTGATTTCTTTGGTTGCACTACTATCTTTGTTGCTTCACCTATCTGAAATTGAACCTTCTTCTTTGGTTCCCATTTTTGACCCTTGTTCTCTTTGATCTTAGGCACATCTATACTGACTTTCTTGTGTTGATCATTTGTCTTATGAGTGGTGTCTTTGATGAACACACTAGATGGCCTTCTTGCATCATTATTTATTGCTCTATTTCTCAAATTGTAATTACTATGGACTTGTGAAATCATCTCGGCTGTAATTCTATCAATTTCCTCCTTGGAGGGGATTCTTAGGTTTGTGAGACCTATGTCAGAAAATGTATTGCATACCTTATCTGTATCATTCTCTTCATCATCTGAAAATATTTTCTGATGATGTAACTGGTAAGCAATTCTCTGGCTAGTAACATCATTCTCAGGTTCTTCTGAATCAGAATCTATCAAATCATCAGATGTGTTCACCATATTGCAGATTATATCATCATGGTTTTTCTCTTCAGTTTCTTCTTCTGCTTGCACTCCTTGAGCTTGGGCGAACGACTGGGCGACAGAACAATAATCAGCAGAATGAGGTGATTGGCATATAATGCACCATGGTACATCATCATTCATATTTATAGTGTTCCTTTGCAGGGGGTCTGGAGTACCCTTATCTTTCATATTTTGGGTCTGGTTGGGAACTGGTTTACCATCTTTCCACCGAGTGGTGTAAGGGTAATTTTGCATCCTAGGCTGTCTATTGAAATTGTTGTTATTCACAGGGGTTCTCTCAGTAACATTTGGCTTGTTGAAAATAGCGGGATTCATTTTCTTGAGCATTTCTAAAACATGGCCTATAGTAGGTTCTTCAGGCTTTTTTCCTATGGGAGTTTTGTCACCCTCCCTTTTATTATTATTCTTAGGATTGAAAAGCTTAGGATCATCCCTCCTCCCTAATTTTCCAGAGGCCTTTCTATTATTTTCTATATTCACTGCAACTCTATAGGCATCTCTTAAAGTTTTAGGATCCTTATCTCTTACTTGGTAGGCCATTTTGCTATCAAAAGCATTGAAATAGGTTGTGAGACAGACGTCTTCATTTAACCGCATAAAATGAAATAGTTTGTACATCCCCTTCTGAAATCTCACATTGAAATCAAATGTGGATTCATTTGGATTCTTCTTGATATTGTTGAACTCATTCAACATGAATCCTGCATTAGTATTGTCCCCATATTTTTCTTTGAATAATTTCTCCAAATCACTCCATGAAGTAATACTATCATCAGGCAACCTCCTGAACCAATCCCTTGCATCCTCTGTGAGTGAATGCACAAATAATTTTATCACCATGTCCTCATGTTCAACTTCATAATCATTGAGAATGTCAATGAAAATTCTCAAATGTTCTTCACCAGTAATAGCATTATTTCCAGAAAACTTAACCACTTTATCCCTTAAATCAAAAGATATGGGATGGGGGACACCAGGAATACTGGCAAATGATATTTGTCAATATTTTTCGAGATATATAGGTTTCTTTTGGAAACCAGGAACATTAGAGGTACTAGCTATATTAGCTTGACTCAGGAGAGCAGCTTGGGACAGCTGTGGTGGGACAAATGGGACTTGAGTGCCAATATTGGAAGATGATGTAGGAGCAAATTGGGGTACTCTCTGAGTCAGGATTATGGGACCACTAACTGGTGCAGGATTTATAGGTGGGATAGACAAACTAGGCCATGAATTCAATGCAGAATTAGACTTTATGAATTGGATTTTCCTTCTGGTTTCTGCGGCCTGAGCTTCATTTTCAACCTTCTCAAGTTCTTTTGCAAGGTCTTCCCTCTCCTTTTGAGCCTTCTCTAGATCTAGATCTAATTTAGATATGGAGGGTTGTATAGGTTTGCTCAGTATGGCTTGAGGCTCATTTATTTGGATTCCTATAGCCTTGCCTTTCCCTTTATCTGGAATTGTTCCAATGGGCTCTATTGGATCAACTTGAATGGGTTTATAAGCTTGAAATTGAGCAATAATTGGTTCTTGCCTTTGATTTAGGCGTTTCTCCTGTTGTTGAACTTTAGCTCTTAGATTATCAACATCTCCAAAGACATCCTGATGGAGAGTGGGGGTATTCTTTTCTAATTTTTTATTTTGCTCTTTCAAAACAGCCATCCTTCTTAGCAGAGTATCTCTTTCTATTATTGCATCCAAAGTGGCTCGCTCCCTCTCCTTTTCAAGATGGATGCATTTAGCTTCTTCCTCAGCAATCCATTTCTTCAAAAATCCTATTTTAGATTGCACTTCTTTAGAATCAGCAGAGGTTGCCTCGGAATCAGTAGGGTCATCTAGATCTATAAGGTTTGGTTCCATATACGGGGCTACTCTGGGATTAAAAGGGTTATCAGATGAACTCCTAAATCCTAGCCTACAATTTATATCTGCTATAGGCTCTGGTCTTAGTGAAGCAATTCCCATAGTAGATACGTCTTTGTCTTGAAAAACTCTCTGATCTGGTAATGGGGTACTGAAAATACCTCCTAAGAGTCTTGTATTTTCGGATTCAGAGCTAAGCGAAGATGACTCTCTTGCTATTATTGGTTGATAATGGGAATTTACAGAGGCATTACCTCTAGGCTTCCAAGTAGGATTTGGATCTGTTCTTTTCTTATTTTGGTTCTTCCTACCACCTTGGGGTAGATCAGTATACATTGATACATCGGGATTGGCTCTCATGTAAGCCTTTGTGTTGTTTATCTTGTCAGCCATATTCTTCTTTTGTTATAATAAGCACTAGCTTCAAAACCTTGACTGAGTCGCCACCCTCTTTTGGGAAAATATAATAACACTCTAACTAACAAAAAGAAAATAATACACAAGTAGGAACAAAAATACGGCACAGACAGACCAATCACTGATGTTGTAAGACTGCAACTCTTGCTTGTTAGATAAGACACTTGGATAAGCTGGATGCGTCAGTGTGTAGCAATGGTACTTGGGTTATATCTTCTTTAAATCCTCAAGTTTTGACACTAAAGATTCCCTTATAGCTACGGGCAAAATAAAAAAAACACGACACATACGTACTCAGTAAGACTAAAGACAACTGCAGTACTTTTTACAGATGTGTTAGACAGTCCCCAGTAGAGTCGTCATTTTGTTGGTGTTTTATTATGATGTTAAAATAGTGCTAAAACTACTAAGTGAAAAAAGGCTTAATACTTAGATATCAGTACATACACAACCTGAAGAATAGCCAATTCTCATTATCACTTGCATATGCAAAGTACTAGGACCCAACTTCAACAAAACCTTAGACGGTTTTCTACTCTTTTGGCTCTGTAAAAACCAGGGCGGGTGTACCCAGGGATGGTTCAAAGATGGAACAATTGTATGAGAATTATTCTTAGTTTCATTTTGATTCTCATCTGTAAATCCTCAAACATATACGTAAATCTTACCGAATTGATAAACACATCCCTTGAACAGATATGGCCAAGAAATCTTCTATAGCTCTACAGATGTTTCCAACAACAATGGCTAAATGAAGCTGAAACAATCCATGCAGGCAAGTGCTGGCCAACTTTGAATATCTTACAGGAAATATAAGTAAAAATTGATTTTATGATGTACTTTGAAAAAGCCAGTCATAATATACTTCTCTTTTGGCTGAAATACTTTCGATCAGTGCCTAATCCATCGAGGATTCAGAGTCAAGTAAATTCTTAGATCTAATTTGTTGCTTTGCAACAAATTCTTATCAGAAATTCTTACCAGAATTTATCATTCAAAAATCCTTTTTAAAACCTAAGCAACCTCATCACATTCATCAGAGCCTTTATTTAATCCATTGAATTAACAGCAATAACAAATGGATGTACAGCCTTACTATATTGCAATCAATTGCATAAGCTTTTACTCACACAACATCAAGGTAGCTAAGTATTTAAAAGGAGACAAAATTCAGAAAGAACAGATATGGGGACAGTTCATAATTTGTATTCATTTCCTTTGAAAATGGTATATCCTTTACAATAGACCTAGAAAGACCTTCAGAAAAGAAGCACAGTTCTTTCTACATTCATCTATATCTTAGAAATTTTGACAGAAAAGTATACTACAAACTTCCTTTCCAAAATGCTTGGACCAAAAACAGAACTAAGCACAATACTTAGTAAAAAAAAGAATTCAGACCATTCTTTAGCCTTGGGATCTCACTTAAATAGTGTGAGATGCAACAAGCTTCAGGCTAAAGAAGATGATAGGTGTCCTTCTTTAGAAAGACAAAAACAAAAATAACAGAAAGGTTAATTACAACAAAAATTCTTGGCGGGTCCCTTTCTATTATGCTTCTTGGTTGTTGTGATCTGATCTTACAATCATTCTTCATCTTTAGAGTACATACCCATAAGGTCTATAAGTGATGTATCATCTTCTGTTACCTGCAAACTCACTTTAACCTGGGGATTTTCTATGTCATCATTGCCGATTACAAAAGTAACTATTACTCTTACATCTTCTTCCTCATTGTCTCCTGACATCTGCTCACTAAACTGATTTTTCCATCTATTAAAAGTATCATCATCTGGCCAATAAAAACTTAGGGTTTCTCTTTGTATCTTTATTAAAGAATTGGCATTTTCCTCTAAAGCATCGAATTCTTTTCTCATAGCAGCATAATATAATTGTACTTTTACCAGCTCCTCATTTGTCTTTGCCCAAAACCAATGGCCAGTCTCATTGATGATGTTTATTATTCTTTTATCGAATAATTCATCCATTTCATTTTTCCATTTTTCTTTTTCCTTTACTATATCAACAGATTCTAAAGCACAAGGAAATAGGGTGAATTTTTCAGCAAGATATTTTGAAAAACAGAGTATCAATTTTCTCTATAAAGAATCTCTTTTATTCTCAAAATTATCTAATTGATTCAATAAATCAAAAATCCTTTCAACCTGATGATAAGGCATTTGGATTGTAGATATACATATAATTATAACATCATTATTTCTCTATCTCCATTTCTGTGCAAGAGAATCTAGTCCATCCTTTTCTTTATTCAACTCATCCACGAGGGTTACAATCCTTGTCAACTGATCATAAAAAGTTGACCATTGTATTTTATCCCTCAAATATGTCACACCTTGCCTCCATTTCTCTTCCTGCTGATTTCTAAATTCTATCTGCCACTCATGTAATTTGGTTTTTTCTGCTTCAAATTCCTCTACAGTATAGAATTGGGGTCTTTCAGGGGTGTTAGGTATCTCAATAATAGGGGTTAATCCCACAGATGACTATGGAGGATATGCAATTCTCAGTGTACTGGATTCTCCCACTTTCCTCTTTCCAAGTACCTTCTCTAATTGAGATACCCTATTTTCCAACTCAATTCTCCTTTTTACCTCTTGGTTATAAGAATCCACCACTATTTCATATTTATTATGCATATCAATCATTTCCCTCTCTTCTCTTTCTGCAGTAGCCAAGGCAAATTTAGAATAATCCACATTCATGTGGGCTGCCTGTACATTTGAAGTATCAGCAACTCTCCTTACAATGATACTCCCTGTTAGTCCTGAATCATCAGGCTGTGATGAAGTAGTTCTGGATCCTCTTCTCAGGGACCACATAACAAGGGCAGCTTGATCATTGCTGAATGTTGTACCCAAGAATTCCTCTTTATTTGGATCCTAGAGTCTTAAATTATTTGAAACAGAATTAAAAATTAATGCGTCAGCAATATCCCAATTGGGCAATAATAAAACATTAGCATTTTTTACCATCTGTCTTCCCTCATTAGGGGTTATATTTTGGAACTCTTGCACCATTTTTTCCTTTATTTGATTTTGAATGGAGGTCTCATCCATTTCTGGATGTTTTGTTTTCATATTCTTGCATCTTTGCTCAAAAATGTGCATGTTTACTCTCCACGCAAACTGATGGAAAGCCCTAGATCTTACAAAATTGTTATAAGACAAAAAATGCTGACTGGCTTGTTCCAAAATAGGGTCCAATTCCCTTCCTCTGAAATCTGCTATAGTTAATTCAAAACTTGGCACAAGAGGCTCTTGGGGGTTTCCTTCATCAATTTTTGCTTGTGTAACAAAAATTTCTCCTTGTGACCCCGTTTGTTCGAATTGCTCATTGGTGAGCTATTCTTCCTCAATTCTTATTGGGGTTTGAGAAGGTGAGTAACTTTCATCAGGGGATTCTTCCTCCCTTATTATTCTTCTTCTTTTGGGAGAAGGTTCAGGGGGTCTTTTCTTCTAGGACAGTACTGGTGGATTCAACTATCTATTTTTCTTTGTGTACAATAGGCACCTGTTGTCGAACAATAATATATCTTGTCTTCTTTCATACCACCAGTGGACCCATTCCAATGTTGGGGGTGAAACCCAATTTTCTCGTAACTTCTTTGGCTTTATCTGGAAAAGAATTAATAAAATGTTGTTTCTTCTCATTCATTACTTCCATTATCTCAGAGAAAGTACTCATGAGCTTATTTATCTTATCTGCATTGGTTGCAGCATTACTAAGAGGCTTGTAATCTTTGTCAAAACAATTAATGAATTCCAAAACTTTTGAATAGACTCTCCATTTTTCTTTCTTTATTTCTTGCTCATGGAGAGAATATTCATTTCTTATTATATCTTCAGAAAAATAGAATTCATGCTGAACTGGACGAAGCTTGATTATAAATCTAAGAGCAGAGTTAAAGAAACCTTCTGTATCACAAAAATGAGAATGAGACACTGCCATCTTATATTGATCCAAAATTTTGTGGAGAAAGATCCACCCTTCTTTAGTTATCACAAATTGGTGGGCTATAGTACAAGTAGGAAAAATTGATCCTGTCCCCCTTTTGTGTAAAAAGGCCTCCTCCACTCCTCCCAACTGCCACAAAAATTCACCTATCCCTATCTTTAAAGGTACCTGATAGGGTAGCACATGGGGTGTTCCTTTGAATCCATAGACCCTGATGATAGTTGAGACTAAATATGGGATAATATCTTCCCAATTATGTGAAACTTTTAGATTATGGGGTTTTTCCATAGGCCTAACAAGGTGCATTAACGCCTTAGGGATTCTAGGATTATCACTCAATATGAGGCATCTTAGTTTGGAGGAAAAGTGCCTATCAAATCTAACAAAGCTAGCATTTTCTGCTTCCCAAGTTATGTCTGCACTCCATAATTGGACTGGCAGTGCCTCCCCCTCTTGTTCTCTGTTTAAAACCATTTCTTTACCAAAATAAGTGGCCCCTTTAAAAAGAAACATATGCATCAATAAGGAGTACTGGCCCCAAACCTTTTCCACCTTGCCCTTTGCAATCCCCACCAATCCCTGTTGAATCTCATTTGCCAAGTAAGCTGTAAAATCAAAAATTATTTCCACACCAAAAGAGGAGATTTGTGTGATCATATACATGAAGCTCACCAGAATAAAATCTTCTTCGCCCTCTCCGAAGACTCTGCACAGGGTCCTATATATCTCTACTGCCCTGGCATTAAAGCATGATTTCTTGAATGGTTCTTTAGAAGATGATGTTATGGTTGGGAGGCCTCCAATCCGACCTATGTGGGCTTTCAGTGCACCCTGTCTAACTACATCCCTTTTGGATATATATTCTTTTTCTAACTCTATCAAATTAATGGGCACATGATACATGGTGAGAGGTCCCAGACTGAAAACCTTCCTAATCTCCTCAAGGCTGATGGTAACTAAAGCCTCACCATCCATTCTTCTCACTACCTTAGTGGCTTGGTCATAGTTTTTTGCTATAGCTTCAAGCAGGTCAAAATCCATAAACACGCTAGGGACAACAAGCTTTCCAAGATCAAAATTCCATATATTGGCATGAGGGGCATATAACTTCCTTTCCGCAAACCATTTTTTGAATAAACTCAAACCAGTTTGAGAAGTTTGAGCATCCCGGACCCAATTACCCTTATCATACAATCCATCAACTATCCTTAGCCTAGGGTTTAGTGAGGTTAACCTCTTAACTTGCACCATTTCTACAGTAGACTCAAGAAGTAACTCAAGCAAATCATCATACACATTTCTATCCAAGTAGTTTATTGCACCTGTAAATCCCTTCTTCAGAGGCATCTTGGGCTATCTTTTTAGAATTTAAAAGCTCACAAAGATGATGGTAGTTTTACTTACTTGAATTCTGTCTCAATTCTCCTCTGTATTCCTGCAAATTTTCTGCGAACAGACAACTTGACAATTTTTTATCAAACCTTGCACGCTTTTCTTTCAGTAATGGCTTCTGCACAAGAATGGCTCCAAATCTTTTCTCACGTGAAATGAAACTGATGAAATCTCTCTGTATTATACTCTATTTTTCCTCACGGATGAAGCTTTCTTGTCTAATTAATACAGAGAGTGGCAATACATTTTCATTTAAAACTACGCCGTCGATCTTCAAAAATCCTACGATCATGCGGTACAGAGAGAACAACTAGGAGTTATATTTGCCATGTCAGTTATTTTACCCAATGAGAACTTGCCAACTACAGAATTCTTTCTTTTGATGGTGCTTATATTTGGACCCACTGACGACGGAGAACACGTGTCAGCATGTCGCTACTTCATTATACATAAAGAACAAGCACCTTGCCATGGCGAAGCGGTGATAGTCATTGATCAGATCAAGAAATGATCGAAAGATACGCTACAGGGCTTCTTAAGAAAGAAGGCAGCGGGCCCAACTCGCTATGTCGCTATAATTATCTCCCTTGCAACTCTTCATAGCGAGGAGATGACAGTCGTTGATCACTTACCAAATCAAAGGTGAAGAAGAAACACAAGATCTCCTGATTTATATTTGCTATGTCGCATGGCTTAACAAGCATGCAACTTTTCATAGTGAGGTAGCGAGCTCCGTTGATCCACTTCAAGCTAACGTTCAAGATTTTTTGTACATTCAGTCAGATAGGTATTAATGAGAATCGAATCTTTGCATAGTTGGCACATGTCAAAATTTATCATAGTCATCTTTCATTCCACGTCATCAAAGATCTTACCGATCTTTTACCACTTTACGAGGCCTCGCTAACTCGCTAACGGTGAAGCACCTAAATTTTTTGATAGCGAGGTAGCAAGCTTTAGCATTTAAAAGGATTCTGTGCCAGAAAATGCAAGGGTTACCCAGTAATTACTTCTATTAATTAAAACTGATTCTAAAAACGGTATTTATGATTGGTCATGCCACCTGGTATAATTATGATACAAGCAAGATGCAATGTCATCATTTTCAGATTTTCACATGGCCTCGCTACTTCGCTAATGGTGAAGTGTCTGAGTTTTCTGATAGCTAGGTGGCAGAACGTCCAGAAAAACCATCATTTCAGCTCTGATGTCAGATATTCTAGTGGGTCCCTATCCTTTTTTGGATGGTGACTTGCATAGTGTACCTGCACAATAAAACATTTAATAAGAAAATCTCTGATCGCCGCATCTTCACTTTACGATCTCACCGCTTAAAATACTCAATACTCGTTATCTCGCTATACTTAATAAGCATGCAACTTGTCATAGCGAGGTAATGCCAACGGTAGATCTAATCGGATCTGACGGTTGGGACAAATAGGAAGAAAGGTAACCCGGGAGAAAGGAAAAGGAATATGATAGCGTATTCGTCTCTTTTGAAAATTCAAAATTTCGCGCCCGATAATTTATTAATAGAGATGATATAGGGTTTATATGATGATTATTTCTTATGGATGATTTATCCAAAACCCTATGCTTCACTTAAGCATAAAACATTTGACTTTTCTATGATTTAACTGAAAACTTTTACTACACAAAAAGTCAGACCAACAATAGCCAAGCCGAGTTAGCCCAAGCCCACTGCACCTACTAAAAGGGCTAGTACACATGCAATAGCTCAAAAGCCTAAGGAAAAGACCAAACTAGTAGACTAAGGATGTCAAGAGCAAAAGAGACCAAGAAGGAAATATGTGGCACAAGTAGAATCTAATGAGGAGAAAATAGAGTTAGATGACAATAGCTAATTTAAGGTGGTGAGTCACAATCCCCTTTCAGTCCAAGAAAAATGTTAAGAATAGTGCACATCTATTAGGATTTACACATATAGATTTTGATAATTTGGGTAAAGTGGAGAAAAATGAAGTGGAGGAAGCCATATATGATATGATGGAAAAATTCAAGACTAACCCACTAGAACTTGCAACTCTATGCCAAAGAATTTACATGATTGATTTGAGAAGAAATGGCACTATTGTTTGAACTTGGAGAGAGAAATTAGAGAAACATCTCTAACACAAGTGATGCCTGAACTAACTAACACACATATTTCTAAGGCTATGAAGAAATATACAATTAGGTTTGTACTTAAATGTAGAGCCTTCAACATTTTACAAAATAATATTGAAGATGTAGTTAGGAAGTCCACACAAATGTGGAAAGTAACTTATGGGTTGACTATAAAAAAGCAAGGTGAGGAAGAAACCATTGAAGTCAATGATGAAGAAGAAGATGACCAGGATAACACAGTTGAGGGAGGAATAGAAATGCAAATAGATGACTAGGCAATAGCTGAGGAAGAGTGACATGAAGAAAAAAGTGTGCAAGACACACGATTGTTGAGTGTCATTCCTCCACTTGTCACAAGTATGGATACTAAAACAATTAGTGTTAAGGATGTTTCTGATGTCACAACTCAGAACATCAATCCACTTATTGAGGAAAATCTCAAGAAGATATTAGATTAGTCCACATTATAAAAAAACTTTGTGTGATCTTGTATTGCTCAGTGTGGATGAACTACATAAGACAATGATTGATATTGCAAGGGAAAAGGTGAATCCATAAGAACAACCTTCTATCATCCTTCCTAGTCACTAATGTACAACCTTTGGTCCAAATACTAGAAGATACTTTTGATAGGGTTGATACAATTGCTAAGTTTGATATAGTAGAGAAGAGTAGAGTGGAAGCACAAATCACTACTATAGAAAAACAAGAAATAGGTTAGATAGAGTCATCTACACCTACAACACAAGATCAAGGTACAAGCCAAGTCATAGTGGAAAAACTCTTCAAAATCCGAACACAGATGTAACTCCATTGTAGATCTTAGTGTTGAGCTTGAGTTCATCAAAGTATGAAGAAGTAATTCAGTATGGAGATGTGAGCCTTGATGAAGAAATCATTCTACCCAAGTATGACTATGATACAATGACCATAGAATAGATTGGCATACTCCAACAAGCCCTAACAAGGAAGAAGCATCAATAAATGCTTAGAAGGGAGCATAATCAAAAGTAGGCACTACAACATATTAAAGACATCCTTTTAGATGCATTCAATCTACCAAATCTAGATGAGACCAAGCCACTAATGGAACAACTAACATACATAGTGGAGAAGGTCAGTAATGAAGACCTAGATACTAATGTCAAATTGTTAGAATGGTTAGAAAAGAAGTTCCAAAATAAAGTGAATGAAAAGATATTAGGTGACATAGCACTCACACAAGTTGCATTGGCAACTAAGGTTAAGGATGTAAAGAAGATACTTTAGAACATATTCTCATTGTACACTAAATTATGCAATCCATCACTCTTCACCCAAGAGACTAGAAGTCACATTTTGAGCTTGGAGAGGCACGTTAATGCATTAGATACAAAGTTGCCTATGAATCCAGCTTAGAGAGAGAAGCACTTTAGAGCATTTCTTCAAATGTAGAATCAGTTAGTTGTATTGGTAGAAGATGAGGCCAACATAAGGGCCAAACTAATTGGTATCTAGACCACCTTTACCACCCATATGGAAATTTTTCACAAGGAATTGGGCTATGTTGAAACCCTAATAAAGAAAGACCCAAATATTTCTACACTAAATGGTCTAGTCTACCTTACTATCGAGATAGCTATCCAAATCAAGTCATTGGATGTAGCATGTGAGAATTGGGATGCAACTCTCAAGATAATATTGGATGTCGATAAGTCTTTTCTAGAAAAACACACTATAAGTGTATAACCCATTTACATAAGTGTCAAAAAGGGGGAGAATAAGATAAAGGGGGAGAAATATTTTGGGGGAGAATAAGAATTTTTATGAGATAAAGAAGAAAAGGGATAGAGAAAAAAAAATTACGTTAAGGTGGAGTAAGAAAAAAATAGAGCATAAAGTCAAATAGTATCAGTTGAGGCATATTTACTCAATAGGAGTACACAAATTTTGGATACAAAATAGACATATCAACTTAGGAGGAGTTATCCAATTTTGAGGTATCCAAGTTATTGCAAAATTTTGAAATTTTGAAGTCTTGTATATAAGCCAAGTTATAGATATGTTATGCTCATGAGATTAAGGATATTATTGCATACTCAAGTGGTTTTGACACTCATGTTGAAGAGGGAGCTTTTTTTATCTTAGATTGGTTTTGACAAGTGAGTGTCAACACACTTAAGTTATTTACTTAGTTCATGCCAAACAAGTAGTACATGTTGAGCACAACATGTATATATTAGACCATGCTAAGTCTATAGTGAGTGTCGAGCCATTCATGTGCTGAGTCAATCAATTGTCAAGAAAATAGCATATGCTCAACCATAGATTCATACCTAACCCTAAGTCACCAAATTTTTCTTCAAAAGGAAAAACCCTAAACTTTTAAAGAATGTTGAAGGAGTGAAGTGATAAGTTTTCATGCACAAATAGAGCATTCATGGTGGCTAAGGATTTATGAAGTGAGACTACTTTGTAGAATCAGTTAGAGCAGAAAAAAGCAAGGAGAATTGTATACAACAAAGAGAAATCTGATCAAGAAGGATCAAGAAGATAATTGTTTAGAGGTGATCTATTATCAAGAAATCAAGTATTGACCATAGGATCAATGCTGGAACATTCTAAGAGGTGATTTCAATCAAAATCTCTTAACAAAGTACTCCTAATAGGCTATATTGAAATCCTTTAATAGGGCGCTTACTTAGTTGTGAGCTAAAGTCCTTTAGCAAGGTACACTTCTAATAGGGTATTGAAATCCTCTAATAAGGTGAGACCTAATAGTCTTTGTAAGCCTTTAATAGGGCAAAAATTTCATGGGTAGATCATGTTTCATGGTCAAAACATTGTAACATACACTTTATTACTACAGTAGTGAATATTTGTGGGTGTCATCCCCACCCCAGTTTTACCTTCTCACTTGGAGATTTTTTGGGTAATCATATCTGGTGTTAAATGTGTATCAATGTTTACTTTCTTACATGTTTTAAATGTACATGCTTTACATGTTATTTTAGTTTATACATTAAATGCATGAGATGGATGTGTGGTGCAAGTTTTATGGGTCCAAGTTTAAACTATTGATTCACCCCCCCTCAAAAGTTTACCTTTCCTATTGTAATTCCAACATCTGTTTAGGGGTTCTCAAAGATGATAGTTGTCTTTTAATTTCATTTTCTTCACAAAACATGTGAAACTCACTTGAAGTAAATTCTCCTCCTCTATCTGATCTCAAAAATTTATTCTTTAGACTAGATTCATTCTCAACTCTATTATTGAATATCTTGAATTTCTCAAATGCCTCAAATTTCTCCTTAAGAAATGCAACCCACATCATTCTAGAAAAATCATCAACTATAATCATAAAATACTTTTCACCATAGAATCCTCTAGTCTTTGTTGGACCACTGAGATCTATGTGTACAATCTCCAACTTCATTGTAGCAATAAACTTCTTGATCGAAAAAGAAGTTTTTCTATGCTTTGCTAAAACATATTCCTTGCAAATTATGTTAGTAGGATTTACAATCTTTGGAAATCTCTAATAGAAAACATTCTATTTGTCCTCATAATAGTATCAAAGTTTATATAAAAAAATATCTTAGACCATAACCAACTATCATCTATCTTTGCAACCAAACATGTCATTTCAGTAGGATTCAACTAAATTACATTACCTCTAGATTTAGTTCCTATTCCAATTACCTTTCTATCTTTATCTTTGATCATGCATGTCTTTTCAGTGAACTGCAATTGATATCCCTTATCTACTAGTTGTCCAACACTCAAAATAGTGTACTTTAAACCATCAACAAAGTATGCATCCTCAATATTAGTTTTACCATCAAGATTTATAAATCCAATAACTTTTACTTAGGATGTTGCATTGTTTCCAACTCTAACAATTCCTCTATCCTAACTTTTGAAGTCAACAAACTTGTTCATGTCACAAGTCATGTAATGTGAACAACCACTATCAATTATCCAATTATATTTCTTCTCAATTTGTGATACCAAAGCTACCTTCTCTATACTTCTTTAATTTAGACAAATCCAATTTCATCATCACTAGAACTTCATGCTTGTTCATCAGACTCATAGTCTTCATTTGCATACAAACAATCTCTATCTTTTCTAGGCTTATGATTTCCCTTATACTTTTTCTCCCTTTTAGGACACTTAGATGCATAATGACCATATTCATCACAATTCTAGCATTTAAATATTTTCTTACCTCCTTTTTCCTCCTTTTTCTCTTCTTACTAGAAGGGCTACTACTTCATCAATCTTGATCTTGTGTTCTTTGAATCTATTGTAGCTAGCAAAATCTCTTCTATCACTTGTGCTCTTTGATAAGTTAGGTTGAATATTCAAGGCACTGAAAGTTGTCTCTATTCTTTTCAATTCTCTAGACTATCTAAGTTCATTCTCAACTACTTCAAGTCTTCCAAGCAATGTCTCCTTAGTGAAATCTTTGGTACATGATATCAACAATTGTATCATCTAAACTATTGGCTTGAATGGTGGTGTAAGAGTCTTCAGTATCTTCCATATAACCTCATAATCTTCTTTTTCCCTCCTTGAGCTTTAACACCTATAGTAATTTCTGATATCTTACCTATATATGTTATTATAGATTCATCTTCCTTCATCTTAACATCTTGAAATGTAAAAATCCAACTTTGTAGCCTCAACTTCTTAGAATGTTCATCACCTTCAAAGCTATTTTATAAAGCTTTCCAATTCAAATGTGAAGTAGCATGTGATTTTATTTGATTGTTCTCAATTTTAGGAAGTGTAATCAATAGTGCTTCTCTAGCTCTCATGCCACACATGAAAAGATCTCTTTTTTCTTTAGTGTAAATTTCCAAATCCTTTTCTTCAATGATTTTCTGTGCTGATTTTGTTAAGATCCAATATCCTAAACCCATACACAACAAATGTATCTTCATCTTTTCCTTCCAACTGTCATAGTTTGTTCCATCAAACTTCAAACAATCTTTCCTAAACATGTTTTCCATGGATCTCCTAGAGCTATTAAACTTTTTCTTCAAGGACCTAATGCTTTGATACCAATTGTTAGAAACAATAGTCCATGAAGATAACTAAGAAAGAGGGGGTGGGGGGGGTGGCTGGTGGGTGTGAATTAATTATCCAACAATTCAAACATTTATCTTCTTTAAACAAACTTAATGATTCAACCAAAATAAACAAAAACCATAATAAAATGCACATAGACAATTACACCAAATATATTGACTAGGGAAACCCTTGATCAGAGGGAAAACCCCAATGGGAATGATGCTGACAAGACAGTGTACTAATATTAATATTCCTTGTCAAGGATGGATTTTGTTAGGAGTCTATTATAACATTTAGTACAATGAGACCCTATTAGGAGACTTTTAATCCTTGTTAGGAGTTGTGCCAACCCTATTAGGAGTTGTGGTATAACATATGCAAGAAGAGCCCACTGCCCAAACATGCAATTTTAACTACAAGAAGAGCTCATTGTTCAAACAAGTAATTTAATGTTATCTTTGTTCTTTCCTATATACTTTCTTTAGTCCTATCAACTAGACTAATCTTTATTAGACCTTGTAGACTAGGTCATGAACCTTAGATCCAAATACCAAACATCAGATCACTTTGCAAAACATTGGCAATGAAGTTTCCTTCACTTCTGCACTGTTCTACTCAACTTCACATTCCATACTCTTTACTACTTATCCAACATTCATAATTCACATTCATCCATACCATAATAAAGGAAAATTTCCTTCTTTTATACCAAGTCCATAAGAAAATTCCCTGAGTTAGGTATTAGTCCTTTGCAATTAATTATTATAGAACCTCACTAAGAAGATGTTACACTTAGCGATAACCTTGGTCTTCCACCTTACAACTTGAATAACTTCTTATACATGCATTATTATGACAAGAAAGCTTAACCACGTCATCCTCAACATGTCTTCTTCATACCTTCAATTTCAATCCTCAAGATACCAAAACTGCTAGGAGATATAACAAGTTTACCAAAATATGCCTTTGTAAATTCTATCTTAGAATAGACATCACCAAAACCTACATAACTTCTTCTAGACTTATCCTTTCTACTTCTAATGTTAACTACATATACCAGATACTCAGAAGTATCTCTCATAACCTTGAGTGGTTATCATGCTCAAGTAGTCATTCATACCAACTTAATCTTTCCGCTATTCTTCTATCGAATACGACAAAAAATATCAAACATGCTATTTTGACAGAAATAAAAAAACTCAGTCATGAATGTAACATATCATCAACATTCATGCTTCCAACCAATCTTCCAACAAAATCATCTAGTGGGTATCATCCCCACTGGGGTTTTCCCTTGGCCAGGGTTTTCGTAGTTAAAAAATAATGGTTTAGTGAGTTATATTTGTGTATGGTTATATTTACTATTCAACATTGTTGGTTTACTTTCATATGCAAGCTATAAAGTAATTAACAATATTTAGTTGTGGGCAAAAGTGTGTAGAATACTAATTCACCCCTCATCTCAATATTATATATTTTTAACAATTGGTATCAGTGCCTAGTTACTCTAAAGAAGTTTAAAAGGTTGAGTAAGATCCCTATAGATATAGAATAGTTAAAGAAAAACCTTGAAGAAGATCTTGAGAAGATTGAACTTCTTACTGAAGGTAGAGATAACCTAAAAGATAGATATGAAGATGCAATAGTTTTAATTGGTAAATTGAAAGACAAGATTGATGATTAGAAATCTGGCAAGGAATCAATTGCATAGACTAGTGACACTGATGAAGTAGGAAATCTCTAGAAAGAAAATGAGATTTTTAAACATGAATTGAAAATTTTTGAACTTGAGTCTTAAGAAAAATGGTGGAAAGAATGAACCTAAACTAAAAATTGAGAATGTAGACCTTAGAACCTAGTTAATTCAAGTTACATCTAAATTAGATCCTATAAAGATTGAGCATGAAGAATTAGAAAAACACAATATCATTGTGAAAGGAGAATTAACACAAGCTAAGCAATAGTTAGAGAAACTCTATTCCAGTAGTGAGAAGATAGATGAATAGATATTTCACCAGAGACCTTCTTATGACAAGAAAGGACTTGGATATCTAATTAGAGAGAAATCAACCAAGAAAGTTTGAATTAGAAGAGAACCATATCCAATTATTGAATCCCCTTAGGAATCTAATTTGAGTAAGGTAGAATCTATCAAAAATATATGATAGGCTAAGTTACTAAGAGGGGAGGGGTAAATTAGTAACCAATAAAAGTTAATCTTTATTTACCAATTAATTCGTCATGAATATTCTAATCTAATTGCATGGATGGAAAAGTGAAAGCATTAAAGCATTCATAACATTTTGACACACAATACGGTGACCTAGATACCTTCCAAATAGAATTAAAACTGGGGTGGGGATTATACCCACAAGCTTTAGTACTAAAATATAAAGTTGGCCTATTAAGGCTTACAATAATCACTTCTGATGATCTACCCTATTAGGAGCAATAAGGACTACTAGGTCCACCTTGCAAAAGGATTTACAAACATACAATGAAGTATGCACTCAGTAAAGAGATTTACAAAAGACTATTAAGCCTACCTTGTGAAAGGATTTTAACTATTCCACCTATTAGGATGAAACAATGGATGATCTCTGGTCTATAGCTTGATTTGTTGAATGAGATTCCTTTGAGTGTAATGATCAGCTTGCTGTGATAGATAAATCTTTGTTGCTCCTTATAATATTGTAGCCTTTTACTTCACACTTCTGCACTTTATACTTTGATGATACCTTCTTATTATTCTTTGGATGTAATACAATACATTACATATATAACAATCTAATTTACAAATCAGAAAAGTCAACTACAATACAAGTTTCACTAAAATACATAATGTTGGCCCAACTATATGTAATTGGGTTCTAAAAACAAACTCAATGAGTGTTAGTGTAAATAATTATTATTTAAACTTTACTTAAGTTTACTTAGGATAAATGCATTATTTTATTATTTCTTAGGTTAGACACCTAGGATTTTGTGTACTCATATGAGTTGTCTCCTTGACAACATAGGAGTAAGCAACTCTAATTTAGCACATGGTGTCTACAACACTGGAGTTTACATAATCAAATGAGTTGTCATATAGACAACACAGTTGTTTACGCTCTCAATTTAGCACATGGTTTCTACAACATAATTTTACATGATGCACCTTTTTAGGCTTATCCTCTCATCATCGCACTAACTCCTATGTTTAATGGAGGATAACCCATTCCTGGTGGACATGTGCTTAGCTATGGAGCTTATCATATTGCTAACTCCAAGACATTCTAGATGCATCATAGAGGCCTTTATATACAACCACCTCTAGTGTACTATACAATGAATTGCATATCATATTGTTATTCCAATCATACTCTATTGGTCTATTTGTGCTAGTTATTGTGCTTCTTGCTCTTGGGTGAATTTTTCCCTAGGGAAAATTCTTACATGGTATCAGAGCTATACTAAATTCTTACATGGCATTAGAGCCATAAAGGTGTCATTTCATAGCCATTGGAGATCAATCTTGCTTCACCTCTCTGAGGACACCTCAACTCAGATCTGGAGAATCCATAGATATTGGGAGCATCTAGAGCCAAAGAAGACCTCACCATTGGTGAAAATCGACTATAAATTTTCCTACATAGGGCAATAGTCAAATTTGAGGAAAAAATTCTTTTCCAACTTGGCACCTGAATGCCCAATTTACAAGTATAGTATTATCATTTTCAGATCTACTTAATTTATTTTTGGATCTATTAATTTTATTTTCTCTATGATTTTTGGACTGTATTTTTGAAATTTTTTAGGCCTATTGGGTCTATAGAGATTTTTTTTTTGTAGGAATCGAAAGGTGAAATCCCAATCCCTATAGGGAATATTTTGTTACAGTTCAACATATTCCCTTATTCCATCTAGTGGGCTTCAATAATTATTTTGGGGAATATTCCACTGGTGAACACTACCAAACCAACCTTCATAACCAATTGGTTGAGAACAACCTTGCAAATTTTGCCTTTACACCATTCCACGGTAGCCACTGCATTTGTTTTCAATCTATGGGCTTGCTCTTTTAAATAACACCATAGTGTACTATGAAAGCAATGTGGGATTAATTTTTCCCACCATCAGCTTTTAAAAGCCAACGATCAGTAGTATACTCCTCACCGAAATAGCTTTGGCTTTTTGGTTGCTAAACAGTAATTACCTAGTGCAAGAAAATAGTCAACAAAACCCCACCACTAATGATCACTATCCAATGCCCATCCATCCTACTATGTAGGTAGCTAATGCATAGGCTAGTGTAGTGCCTAATTTTGATGTGACACTCCCAACTCGGCTGCAAACATAGTAGACACTTGGCATCCACATGGAGTGCTAGCAAAGATAGTCTACCATGTCAGCCTATGGCTATATCAGACTTGCTAGGTCAGCTCATGACACATAATCCTTGGCCATATGTCCCTACACTACTGACATCAACATTGACATCACTGCCACATCACACATGGAGGAGATTTTTTCTAATGTCATCAAAACACTAGCCTAAATTTGACAATCATCTGACCAATATTTCCAAGGCAAATTGAACTACCACGATGGCCATTTTGAAACCAAATTTAACCTTTTAGTTTGCTAATCAGACCCCTCTCCAAATTCAATTTTGATTTTATAGTCTAACTTTCGGAGGCCATATCTCAATCATCTGAGCTCCAAATCAGGTGCAATATTTTTTGATTTTGGCTAGAAATTCCTAAACTTTTTAGTGTTGTTTTTGTCTACTTTTGGTGCATGAATTTGTCAAAAATTGCAACTTTTGTTGATTATACCTATCCAATCCTACATTTTGCAACTTCAACTGCTCCATATGGGCTCATCTAGACTCCAAATCAAGTTCCATTCTTTTTGAAAGTGCATTTTTTTTCTCTATTTTCTAGATTTGTAATTAGATTATAGGCTTGTGTGGACAAAAATATCACTTTTAGAATTAGATCCTTTTTTGCATTGTAATGCTTTGATATAACTTCACAGTTGTTGTATATCTGAGATACATTGTAATGTTCTAGTTTTGAACTCCAAAAGGATGTTGTAAAAACAAAAATTAGAAGACCTCTAAGGCCAAAATTGTCAAGTGGCTATTGTAAACACATTAAGTGTAAAGTGCCAAAATCTTTCATTTGGGGTGATTTCTTGATTGAGTGAAAAGGGGTGGAGTGTCTCTTTGTGTTGTGTTCCTCTTTTTTTGATATTATCTTTCATTTCTTTTTATTATGGGAAATCTTAAGTTTCCAAAATTAACATCACATAACTATGCTACCTGGTCTATTAAAATGTGGTTTCATTTGATGCATAATGAAGTGTCTCAATATGTAGATGGTTCCCTTCCTATACCAATAGGTGATTAAGTATCTAAACGGTGATATTACTACTTGGGAATAGTTAGATAAGAAAGCCCTAGGTGATATTAGGATGAGAGTTGAAGACATGATCCTCTATCAAATCTGGAAGTATGATAAATCCAAGGAAACTTGGGATGCCCTCAAGAACCTATATGGTAAAGTGATTGAGGAGGATGTCTACTAAATTGAAGATGAGCTTGTCTTCATAGATCCTAAGACATTTAATTCCATATAGGATTTTATCATTAAGGTGAATGAACTAAGAACAAAGCTTGATGATTGTGGTAGTCCTATTAAAGATGGCAAGTTGATCTATCTCATTCATAATAAGTTGTCATCTGAGTACTCCACCTCTATTTCTTCTTACAACACCACAAAGACTACATTAGGGTCTGCTTATAAGAAAATAACTTTTTATGATTCTGCATCAATTGTTGGAAGAAGAAAAAGATAAGTTTTAAAAAATGGGGATTCTCAAGTCATCAAAGTCCAAGGCATTGGTGGCTAATAATGAGGGTTCTCAAAATTCAGCTAGTCAAAGTTCAAACAAAGGCAAGAGCAAGAAGAAGAAGTGGAAGAACAAAAAACAAGAGGATACAAAAAAGACAACACCAAGTTCAAATCAACAAGGTAAGTCTTCCTCAAATACAAACAAGAAGGGGGACACTAATTAGGAGAAGAAAAAATGTGGCTATTGTAAGAAGATGTGTCATGATGAACATCAGTGTTTGCATAAGAAAATTGATGAGTTGAAGAACATCATGAAGAAACACAATGTTCCACTACCTAATGATTATAAAGAGAAAGGATCCTCATCTTTAGATTCTAAGGGAAAAGGACATGCTTTACTTACAAAAATTGTTAGTCGAGGAGAATCAATCATTGATTCAGGTGCCACACATCATATGGGTGTGTCAAAGTGAGATTTGTCTTCCATGACACATTCTAAGGTACCACACATCTTTGTAGGTGATGATACTAAGATGGAATTTGAAGGTAAAGGAGAAGTTGAGGTGAATAGTAGAATGTTCAAGGATGTTCTATATGTTCCTAACCTTACCTCTAATCTTCTTTTAGTCTACCAAATGACTCACTATGGAGGTGGAAATAAAGTGGAATTTCTTCTAGATTCAATGGTAGTGAAAAGCATTAAAGATGACTCAATGATCACAATAGGTGAAGCCAATCATGATTCAAGGCTTTCTCCTCCTTTGTATTAAAATAAAATGCACAAGCCTTTTTATTACATTCGAATGTAAAAATAAAATTGTGGCATGAGAGATTTGGACATCTCAACTATAGATATCTTCAACAGCTTAGCAGCAAGAAAATGTTTAATGGTCTACCTCAAATTTAGTTTTCACAAGGTATTTGTTCAGGTTGCTCACTTGGAGAGCACCCTAAAAAACCATATGAAATGGGGAAGTCTTTGAGAGCACAATTTTTTCTTGAATTGGTTCATAGTGATGTGGCAAGACCATTTCTAGTGCCATCATTTGGAAAGTCCTGCTATGCACTCACCTTCATAGATGACTATTCTTGCCTTACTTGCATTTTCTTCATGCCTCACAAGAGTGAAGTATATGAAAAATTTCTCAACTTCAAAGCTTAAGTGGAAAAGTAGTAAGGAAAAGACATCAAATTTCTATGAATAGATAATGGGGGGGGGAATATGTGAACACAAGACTAATAGAATTTTTCACTCAAGAGGGTATTGACCTTTAGCATTCACTACCATATACACCACAGTGGAATGGTGTTGCTGAAAGGAAAAATAGAACTCTCAAAGAGATGACCACTTGCATGCTACAAAATATATCTCTTGATCAAGTCTTTTGGACAAGAGCAATGAATTGTGCTAACTATATCTAGAATAGAAGTCCTCACAAAGCTTTGGATGGGGTAACTCCTTTTGAAGAATGGACTAGAAGGAAACCTACAATTAAGCACTTTAGAGTCTTTGGTTTTATTGCATGGGCAAGGATACCTCCATAGAAATGCAAGGCATTAGAAGCTCAAAGAAAACCTTGCATCTTTGTTGGATATGAAAACTCACATAAAGCCTACAACTTAATGGATCTAGAGACACATGATGGAGTATACATTTTGAAGAAAGTTGTCCAAGATTTTCTTCTTCAACTCCTACTTCTTCCTCCTTGTTTGAAGAGAGTGATAGTGATAATAGTGACTTCAAATATATTTGTCCCTGACCAAAAAAGAGGCATCAACTAGTTAAGACTGAGGATACTCCTACTACAACTTCTTCCACTAGACCTAGATGGGCCAAGTAGACATTAGATGCAGCAGGACCATTGGCAAGGAATCCTTTAGATTCTAGGAGGACAAGGTAATAATAAAACTCACTCCCACATGCTCATATTTCAGTTTCTTTAGATCCACAATCATTCAAAGAAGCATCAAGTATTCTAGAATGGGATAAAGAAATAGAGGAATAATATAATGCTCTTATGAGAAATGAAACATGGGACTTAGTCACTCTTCCTAAGGGAAGAAAATTGGTTCAATGTAAGTGGATCTATCAAAACAAATTTTAGTGGATGGAAGTGTTGATAAACATAAAGCTCAACTTGTTGCAAAAAAAATTCTTAGGTACCTCGCATTGATTACACTGAGACCTTTGCATCAGTTGCAAAGATGAATTCCATTCATTTTACAATAGCTATAGTAGCAGCTTAGAGATGGGTTGTTCATCAGATGGATGTGAAGAGCACTTTTTTGAATGGAGATATTCATGAGGAGATATATATGGAGTAGCCACAAGGATTCATATAGGATGCTAACTTGGTTTGCAAATTGAAGAAGTCTATCTATGGACTTAAATAAGCTCCTAGAGCTTGGTATACCAAGATGGATTTCATCCTCTTGAAAGGCTTCACCAGATGTCATTTTGATCTGAATGTCTACATTTTTTAGAGGGATGATTCGCATTTCCTCCTTGTACTTTATGTGGATGACTTGATCATTATAGGAAGTACTACAGCCATCATTAACAATATTAAGGCTACTTTGTAGGATAGGTTTTTGATGATAGACTTGGGTCTACTTAACTATTTACTTGGTATTGAGATACATCATTCTTCATCAAGGGTCACTCTATCACAACCCAAGTATAGATTGATTTCACATGAGTGATTGCAAGGCTTCACCTACCACATTCCTTTCAGGTTTTGAGTTAGAAATAAAATGTTCTAGTCCACTTGTTGATGGAACTTTGTATAGACAGTTGGTTGGAAGCCTCATCTACTTAACACATACACACCCTGACATCTCATTTGTAGTTGGCATGGTTTCTTTCTTGATGCAAGAGCCACATGAAATTCAATGAAAAGTAGCCAAACCCATCCTACATTACATCCAGGGTACACATACAGATTGGATACACTATATAGCTAGTACATGACTTCAGTTAGTGGGATATATAGACTCAAACTATGTAAGGGACCTTGATTTTTGCAAGTCTACTTCAAGATATGTGTTTCATCTTGGTTCCAACCCCATTTTTTAGCAGATCCAAAAGTAGAACATCATTTCTCTCTCATCAATTGAGGCTAACTATTGAGGAGCTATGAATGCATCAACAAAGGCTATTTGGCTACATCAAATTCTGAAGGAGTTTGGTTTTGATCTATCCTTACCCACAGTCATCCATTGTGATAACTAGAGTGCCATTGAGAACTCAAAACATCTAGTCCCACATCAAAAAACCAAACATATTGAGGTTCATATGCACTACATTCAAGATCTGATTCATGAGTAGGTTATCACATTATAGTATTGTCCTATCGAGCAACAAGTAGTTGACATCTTCACCAAGCCCTTCAAGGAGGTCAAGTATATTCATTTGCAAGATCTCTTGGGGGTGAGGGATTTTTGCCAGGGGGGTCACATGATCCTTATCTTCTATATTGTACATATATCTCTTTTTGGGGGAGGGTTTTTCCCATGAGGTTTTCCCTCTTTCTCCATTTGTAGAGATATTTCATTGCATTATACTTGGGTACCTAAAAGGCCTATTAGCCAGGACCCATTATGCATTTCATCATAGCTTTTGTGAGTTTAAGTGCATTTCCCTAAGTTGCACTTAAGGGGGGCTATTATTGTAAATAATTATTATTTACACTTTCCTTAAGTTTACTTAGGATAAATGCATTATTTAATTAGTTCTTAGGTTAGACACCTAGGAGTTTGCATACTCATATGAGTTGTCTTGTTGACAACATAGGAGTAAGCAAGTCTAATTTAGCACATGGTGTCTACAACATAATTTTATGTGACACACCTTTGTAGCCTTATCCTCTCATCATCACACTGACTCTTGTGCTTAATGGAGGATAACCCATTCCTAGTGGACATGCGCTTAGTTGTGGAGCTTATCATATGGCTAACTCCTAGACATTCTAGATGCATCATAGAGGCCTTTATATATAGGCACCTCTAGTGTACTATATAATGAATTGAATATCATATTGTTATTCCAATCATACTCTATTGGTCTATTTGTGCTAGTTATTGTGCTTCTTGGTCTTGCATGGATTTTTTCCTAAGGAAAATTCTTACATGGTATCAGAGCTATACAAAATTCTTATAGTTTTGATGCTCAAAAACCATTTTCAGCTTTTGGCATCATCATGCACTTGGTAGAAATAGAAGCTCGGTCCATCCTAATCACTTCCAAGTAGTATAAACTTAGTCTACACTACTGACTCAGTGAGTACTATGAAACTTGACATATAGATTGAAACACTTGATTGATACTAGATAGCTCGATCAACACTATTACTATGAGCTTGGGATAAACTAATTTAGGTTGACATTGCAAAGGTTGATCAACATTAGATTCACATTATTGGAACTATAAACTTGGTAACCATTGTAGAACTTGATTTGCACTAAGAAAGTTAGTAAGCACTATGAAGCTTTGTTTACACTAATAATCACCAACTTGATACACACTATTTGGTGTAAACTAAATATTGTTCTTGGTACTCAGTAGAAACTATAGAACTCCGTAGAACCTCAATTACTTGCTTAACACTATTCGCTATACAATAAGCTCAATAGCTATTAGCTGTCTAATTAAGTGTGTGTGTCACTAATTAAAAAAACTTGACTGAGATGTCAATAGAATCAAGTACTTCTACTAAAGTATCAAATGAAGTTGAATTATTTGATTTTTTAATGAAACATGATGAAACTAAGAAAATAGAGAAAGTTGATAAACCTAAGCTAGATGAACCACCCAAGGATGTAAGACATGAGTTCAGAGGTAGATGCTTCATATGAATGAAGTTTGACATATGAAAAGAGATTGTATAATAAGTCTTTTAACCCCATTACTAATTTCTATTGTTATAATTGTCATGGTTATGGACATAAAGTAGTAGAATGTAAGAAACCTAAGATTTATAGTAACAATGCAAATAGTAGAATGTTTAGGAATACTGACCCTATAGGTAATGGAAGAGGTAGTTTATAGAGTAGATCCAATGATAGAGAGAAATTTAAAGGAGAAAAGAACTAGTTTTTGTGTTACAAGTGTATCAATTCTCAACACATTGCAAGGAATTGAAGAGCACTTGAAAATTAGAATGGAACAAATTAGAGAAGAACTACACCTATATGTTAGTTATGTAATAACTTTGGACATAGAGTAAGATATTGTAGAATGGATAGAAGAAACTTCAATATGAATCCCAACTACAGAAGGAACAAGAACAAAAATGATAGAAGGAATGATAATGGCAGTGATAACAATCAGAAGGAAGTAATTAAGAAACATGTTGATGAATTCAAAGAAGCATTTGGGATAGCTAAGGATCTAGAAAACTCTTATATAGTTTTGAAGCAAACATATTTCAATGCACTTGATAAGACATTGAAGTCATAGATTGTTTGTGACTCACCCTATCTAAGTAAGATTTTTTAGAAGAGGCATTGCATCAGTTGGTTAGAGTGGATATTAGAGAGAGAGTTGGAGCTTGCATAGTTAATAGAAGATATAGGACATAGAGAGAAAGCTATGTTCAAGTGTGCAAGACTTGATATAATCTCAATGAGTAGGAATTTAGAAAACAAGTTTACTAGTAAATAAAGACAATATTTGAATTTGTGATAGATACACATTTAATGTGAAATGTGATTTGAAATGATTTAAGGATCACAAAAAAGATTGTGTGTACCATTTGTTCATGTGAAGTGTCTTTAGTGAATTGATTCGACCTCAAATTGAAGTGTGAAGAGAAGTTTATGAAGAATAAAGTTGCACAAGCCCTAAAATGAGATTTTAAGGTATTTTACAGAGCTAAAGCCAAGTTTTTTAGTGAACATAGTAGAATTGCAATGGCTATTCAAATCATCTATGATGTGAGTGATAGACCACAGTGTGTGTTCAAGAAATATCCATTTGTTTCACTTTTTGATGACCTATAAGGGGCATTTTCGTAAGTTCTAGAGAATGTAATTTGTATTGAGGATATTAGAAGTTATATCCACTATAAGATTGAGAGCATAGGAAATTAAGATATTCACAAAGATTTGGGAACCATGTGTAAAAATGACCTATCTTTGAAATTAGAGTATGCACACCTAAGAAAGTTGAATATAGTGAAGTATATGTTTTATACAAAGTTTGATAATCACAATTGGACCTATATTATTCTGAGTAGGGTA
This sequence comes from Cupressus sempervirens, assembly GCA_028749045.1. Classification (NCBI taxonomy): domain Eukaryota; kingdom Viridiplantae; phylum Streptophyta; class Pinopsida; order Cupressales; family Cupressaceae; genus Cupressus; species Cupressus sempervirens. The sequence goes on along the minus strand of CM053790.1, from coordinate 139,156,877 downwards.
CATGATGATTTGTTATGGATAGGTGATGTATAAGTGGTTATTAACAATTATCTAATTCATAAGCTAGAGAAATAAGGGATGTAATCTTGTCAATGAGAATGATGTAACATACATGGTTGAAATAAACTTGAATACTAGGTTTGATGGAAGAAACATGAAGGTATACTCCATTCAAGATAAAGGAGTAAAGCTATTAAGTAATATATTAGGGTACAAGTTCAACCATGGATCAAGGGTTAATTTGGTACTTGGTAGATTTTTACATACAGCTTATGTAATGGCAATACAAGGGAGAAAAGTTAATCTATGTGAGACTATCATATTGCAATTGTTGGATAATATTGCTAAAGTGAAGCAAAAGTAAGAGCATAGTTTTTAGATTTGAGTCCCTACCAAGTCATTTGTTTTTCTATGGTACACAGAAGTTTTATAGAGTTAAAAATTGGGATAGAAATGATTGTTCAATGAATATGGTGACTTAATGCTACAAATCAAAGTTAGAGAATTTCAAAGATGATGGCATTGATAGAATGATGAAAAGTTTCTAGTTAGAAATGAAATAGAGGTATAGAATACCTCCCTCAATGGTAGAAAAGTATAAGGAAGAGATATGTTTCATGGTGGAAATAGACAATACATGTATGGAAGTTGTGGTACAAAGGGTTGAGTTCATAAAACCCATGGGATATGAGATGAGCGTGGAGCTCATAGAAGGGAATACATAGACCATACTCCAATTGGAGGACACATATAGGAAAACCTATGAGGAGAAAATGATATAAGTTCAATTAGAAGTGCATAGTAAGGAGAGAAAGAAGAAAGTGGAAAATATGATAGATTCCATCCTCAAACAAATAGGAATGACTAAAGAGGAATTTAATGAAATCAAAGGCATTGCACTAGAAATGAAAGAAAGTGAATAGACTAAAGTGTTACCAGTAACTCCTATTGTTGTTGTAGGACCTTTAGAAGGTGTGATAATAGTGCAACCATGTGTACAAGCCCCTACTACACCATATGTAGCAGTTGCACAAGTGCAACCTGCGAAAACAAGAAGTGATCAACCAAGGAGGCAACAAGAGGTGGAAGCACCTATAGTGTAGAGGAAAATAGAGAGATTGGTGAAGGTTAAGAAACAACCTACACCATCATCAAAGAAAAGGGTCAAGAAAATCACCAATGGACCAAGCAAGAGAAAGAAATTAATGTAGATAACTGAATCTAAAATTTCTAAGGACGAAGTTGGAGATAGACCACTAGTGCAAGATGCACAGGAAGGAATAAAATAGCTGGAAAGAGAGCATGGAGACCAAAGGTAGAGAAACTAAACATGCAAATAATTAATGATGGAAATTGTGTACGGTTAAATAAATGTTATAATCTGTATAGCAATATGGATAAAAGCTAATTTGAAAATACCATTGTAAGAAACATGATTTTAAGAAATAAGAAGTTTGAGAATATTCATAATAAGATATCCGATGACCTATATACTAGGATAATAAATAGGAAGAAGAGATTATTAGAAGAAGATCTAAATTTGAGGATCACGATGATAAATAAATTGCGCGAAGCTGACTCTAAGGAGGACTCAAATAGAATTTTGAAGGGTATTGAGCCCTTGTTTAAGAATAAAAGAAGAGCAATTCTTTTGATGGGAGGGAAGTATGAGCATTTTAGGAAGGAGATTGAGGAGGCAATTGTTAAATTCATGACTATAATGCCTAAGGTGAGTGCATAGTCAAAGCCTAATAGCCTAGTCTATGTGAAAGTGTAGACATCATCTAGTGATGAGGGAGAAGAAGAAGAAAAGCAACATTAGGCATTTTTACCACCACATATTGTTATGGGTATTTAATCCATGCAAGTGGAGGTATTTGCATAACTATAGATGCAAAGGATAATCCTTTTGCAAGATATGGAGAAAATATTGTTGGCAATATCAACAATATAAGAACATATTGTAGCTCTGATGAAGATGAAGAAGAAGAGAAGAAGAAACAAATAGAGAGGATAGTAAAGGTAAAGAGGCTAGAAGAAGAGGATAAGAAAAAGAAAGAGGAGGACAAGAAAAAGAAAGCAAAAGAAGACAAGAAAAGAAAGAAGAAGAGGAAAGGAAGAAAGCTGAAGAAGATGCAAGGAAGGAAGTAGAAAGATTAGAAAAAGAGAAGAGGAAAGATGAGGAAGAGAATAAGAAGGCCAAGAAGTTACCTACTCCTATAGTAACTCCAATCATAGTAGTTGTATTAGTTCCATTAGATGATGATGATGATGATCAACATGGGTTAATGAGCTCATTAAGAGAGGTATTTGAAAAGAATAAATCAGTAAATTCTTTAGAGAAGACACTTACTAAGGTCTTGTATAGAATAAAGAAGATAGTAAAAAAAACTATAGCTAATCTATACTTATAGGTAAAGGCCAAGGAGTTGGTGAAGATCTTTGATGATGATTTCACAACTCTAGCAAAAGTAGCTTAAGTGCAAGCACAAGTGAAGCATGATGCATCACTATTTGATATAGTATGCACTAATGTAAGAAATGACTTGAAGGAACTTGATGGAAGCACCAAGGAACTAAGTAAACACATTGATAAAGGGAAGAAATTGTATAGATATTGTACATTTTCATACAAGTTCCTAACTAACTTTGAGAGTGAAATTATGGGTAAGATGAGTGAACTTGAATCACTCACTATGAAGTTACAACTCCCAAAGACCAGAATTCAAAAGTGTAGAATAGAAGTGGAAAGATCCATAGTGTGATGAAAGGCTTGGAATCTGAAAAGAAGAAGGTAGCAAAGAGATTCTCTAGTCTTAGAGAAATTTTTTCACCTAAGATAAGTACTTTATAGAGGTAACTAGAGGAATATCTTGCAACAAAGACTTCTTATGGAAAGTTTGCATATACTAACATGAGCATAGTTGAAGTGGCATCTTGTGTACTATGCACATTAATTAGTATCTCTCATTCAGTGAAGGAAAATTGGAAGAAAGAAGTGAATAGGATAAAAATTGCTTATGCAAATTTTTCTTCTAGAATGACAAGTTGGTTAGGAGCAGGCTACCTAGTTAGTTTATTGGGATGCAAAATTGCATCTAAAATTTGAGTACCATTTAAAAATTTTGAGTTAGAAATGAGCCCTATAAGTGCTTTGAATGCATGTGTACTTGATTGTCATGTTGAGGCTTGTGAAGTGTTTAATGTTTCTCACACTTTACATTTAGTATATCCATGTGCCCCATAAAGATAAATTGTCATTTTGAGTCATCCCATGAAGTTTCTTTTTGAGAAATGTTTAGATCTACACTTTTTTCCTAAGTATCATATAGCGATAAGAAGCCTAGTTTGCATTTGAATATCTTGCACTTGGAAATGTTTCATTACTCACCACTTTGGGAATGTTTAGTATGCATATCAGATAACTTTTTATTATAGTAGTTTAGATTTGATTTTTGGTAAAATGGTGAACAAGGTGTCCACCAAAGGCAATAAGGATGCAGTTAGTGATGGTCTTTTCACTCTCACATCATTTTAGTAGAAGATTTTATTAGCATTTTAGATGCATACATGATTTTTTTGTCAGAATTAGGTTTCTCATAGTTAGAGGAGATATTTTGGGATTGTTGGAGCATAATGATGAGATTCTTTTCAGATTTTAGTTGTAGAGAGAATAGTGATGCTTTGTAGTAGCAGGGGATGGAGATTTAAGTGGACATGTGTCACTTCCAGATCATATCTAGAATTTCATTTCTCTCCTATATCTTTCTCTTTTCTTTCTTTCTGTAGGGTTGGTTCGCAAGTTATTTGAACAAACTAAGCAAGTTCAAGTGGGTTTCCACCATTCTTCAGCAATTTCTCTCTTGTATGAACAACATTAAAGATAATATAGATATTTTTGGTTTATTTAGTGGTTTTATGAGTTATTTACATGCATCTTGAATGTATAGTTTCAAATAAATAAATACAATGAACAATAAACTTCTTAGTTTCATTTTGATTCTCGTCTCCTATCTCTGTAATTTGTAATGTTTTGTAGTTTAGGGACAAAGAACTTAATCACTTTTGCAGCCACTTAAGGTTGTATGTCTTATGTGTTTTTTTTGTTGGAACAATAAGCCAAGTAAATGCTTGATATATTTGGTAGGGTTGCTAGTGACATGAGAAGGGCATTTTATGAGTATGAGGTATTTATGAACACTAATGTCTGATTCAAAAAGTGATAGGATAGATCTAATATCTTGATGTATGGAATATGTCACTAGTATCATGGATGTATGTTTGTGATTTATGGAACTACCCAATAGATAAGGCACTAATCAGCTACAAGATCAATATGTTCTTACTATTGCATATTTGAGATTTGCTAAGATCAAAATTAAATCAATTATCCATTTCCCTTTCTATTTAGGAGTTGAAAGGATGCCCTCATACAGCTTGTAGATTTCATAGGTTCTTTGCAATTTTGTACTTCATACCTTTGTTATTGCATGAGTATAGGAGAAATCAAGGATTTATTTTCTTTGTCTAGATTTAGTTGTATGCTTCAACACTAGTACCATATAAAGAATCTATGGTGCACCCACCTAGGTCTTGCAAAGCCTAAAGTAGAATAAGGAGAGTATAGCCTTATAGTTAGCCCTAGTGTCTAAATAGGTATGTTGTAGATGGGAATTAGCTACCCCTAGATGTATTTGTTCCTATAACTAGGTTATTAAAAAACTATTAATTTAGGAGCCAACAAAATGGTGACTCTATTGGGGAAGTATTGAATTTTTCTAATAGACAAACCTTGAGAGTCTGAAAAGAGATTCAATATAATAAGAAAGTTGTAATGTTTTTTTTCATTTCTTTATTGAAGATTCATGTCTTCCAATTATACCTATTCTTTACAACAATATTTTTGAAAGAATTACAGTGATTGTTACATTGAAATTATTTAAATTTTTTTACAAAGTTGTTGTTACAATTTAGAGTTTAATATAAGTTTCTTTCACTTTGTCAAGAGTGTCAAATTTTAAGGTTTTTATGTAATGGTTTTCAAATACCTGTTGTATATTGTGGACTAGCTTGTTGTATTGTGCAAGTTGGAAAAATCTTTTCTCACTAAGTGAGTGGTGACTTGAAGTTATATCTCTAAACTAGTGCATTGTGAAGTTGAAGGTATTGTGAAGGATACAACAATTGGAATGCAGATTTGAAGAAGCAATATCAAGTTATTGGCAATGGTTGGAAGGATTGTGAGATGCTATACAAGGATCACTAAATCAACATAAGATTTAAATCTAATGTTTTTTCCAGCATTGAAGTGGTTTTTGAGTATGATGTATTAAGGTATTTTCCACTTTCATTAGATTTATCTTCCATGAAAGTAAGTTCTACAAAAGTTTCTCCATCAAGTGATGTTTTTAGAACTAAGTACAAGAGTTGTTGGATGCATCTTAGCATACTTTATGAAGGATAGATTCAACAAATGTGTCTACATGTTAGATTATGTTAGAGATGGAATTGGTAGAGAGAATTTTCAGATCTACTACAAGTTAAAAATTCTAAAAGTGATCTTCATGAATGAGTTATAAGTTTGTAAGAAATGGAAAATTTCTTTTCACCTAGTATGCAGTCCATTGATAGAAATTGTAGATCTATTTCTACAAAGAGGTACTTACCATTACTTTTTAATGGCATTCATGGTTTGCCAAATATGGTGTTGTATGATCTTAGAAAAAAATTGCCTAAGTTTAGTGGGAATCATTTGGATTCAGCTTGTCATCATGTTCAAATGTTCAATGATTTGGTTGGTGAATTTGAGATTGCCCATGAAGACGTACATATGAAGTTTTTTTTTCAAACTTTAGAAGGTGATGCTAGAGATGGTTTTCCTTTCTATCAATGTGTTCTTTGTCATCTTAGAATAAGTTACATTCAACCTTCATAGAGAAATTTAGGGAAGAATAAGCATCTCTAATTCTTTTGAGAAGTTTTTGAAGATCCAAATTAGGAATGGTGTACCTATTCTTGAATTCAATATTAGATTTACAAGAGCCTTGAATGGGATTCTTGAAAATTATAGAATGGACAATCGAGTGTGTTTAGTAGTTTATCTTCATACATTTGATGAAAAAATGAGCTATCTCTTGAAGGATAAAAAACCCATGACTTTTCATTAGGTATTCATGACAGTGATAGAGATTGAAAACAATATAAAATATAGCTTAACTAGGAGTCATTTCTCTAGAAAAGTTTGCTGACAAGATGAAGTCGAAAGGAGAGACCAATGTCATGTAGAGTTTTCAAATTGAGATTAGCATGTAGATGTCCCTAATGTTGTAATTAATCTTGTTGAAATTTTAGAAATAGAAACATGTGAAGATGAATTTCCTTTGTTACAAAGGAGAGTTGATCCTTTTCTTGCTGAACATAGTGCACATGTTTGTAATATTACAATAGTAGACAAAAAAGTTAATTCACTTGATCAGTTATATGTGGGAGAAGTAATTTTAGTTGTTACTTCTCCTATTGATGATTTTCCTTGTGTTGAGAGTGTTACTAATCATGAAGTTTAAAGGTGTTCATCTTAGTCTTATAAGGATGAAGAGGCTAAAAGTTATGTTTCAAGTGATGAAAACAATTTTGTTGATCTAGCATGTTATGAAGAAGTATCATATGAAGAAGATTATAAGAGTGTTTATTCAAAACAAAATGAGGATAGTGATAATAAATTTTCATCTTCATATGAGTCTAATACAAATTGGGAATAAGAGAGCAATGAGGATAGTGAGTGTTCTTATTTAAGTGAAGGTATGGCTCTTTCTTATAAATCTGAAAATGAAATTCCATCTCTGAATTGTATAAATCAGATTGAGGTTAAAAGTTTTGAAGAGGAATTATTTACACAATATGAGGATAGTGAGATTATTTATAAGGATTAATTACCTAGATACGTAAATAACATCATGAGGTTGTATGCCATAGTAATCGACAGTACATAAATGATTCCAAGATTAATGCATCAATACTTATTGTTAAAATGATTGATGATTGGTGGTCCAATCATATGAATCACCTTAGAGAAGATAGTGCAAGTAATATTGATTTATATTCCACATGCTTCATTAATGATGTGGATGATTTGTCTTCATGTATTGATGATTCTGATTCATCCTCTTCACATGCTAAAAATATTCATGATAGTGATGTTAGAAATGGTATCAAAGTCTTCATTAATCTGCTATATGATGAAGAGTTTGATGTTGATCAACACATCACTTGTTACAATGCTTATAAGGGAGCTCTACATGGAATTATCAACCTACTTTTTGAAGAGTACATGGAATGTTTAGATTTGGTTAATGTTGATCTTGATGATGATACATTTTCTTACTATTTTAAGAGGTCATTTTGTTCTTATTCTAGGTGTTATAGTTAAAATGATGACAATGTTGCATCTTATGATTTGATAACTAGGTGTTAGATGAAGCTATGATTGAAGATCAACCAACACCTTGCAACAAGTTTTAATTTGAATACTCTAATATGATGGCTAATCCATTTTTTGATTGCAAAGAATCATATGAGGACTTTGGATTAGTTTTAGTCATTGACTTGGATGACAATTGTGAGTATAAATCTGATTTTTGATTTGAGTACCATCTGGTTATACATGAGGATACAAAATTTCAAGGTACATGTGATCTTTTTCCCCAAGTTGAATATGAAAATTTCATATTCAAGTTGATAGCATGTATGGTTTGTTTGATAAAGTGGAGTTTTAGTTTGATTCTAATATGTTTGAGAATGATGATCATTACATTCACAATGAGAAAGTTGTAGAGAATGATCCTAGTTTTTATATGCACTATGAAAGTGAAGATGTAGAATTGGTTTTGCCAAGTGAATTATTTTAGAATGCTAATATGAATGGTGAAACTAATAGTATTGTTAATGTTTGATTACCTCATGAAAATGGAGATGAAAATTAGATATATGATAGAGGTAAGAAGTGTTGTTGAAGTTTGGTGGCTAGGGGCCATCATTTGTACAACTTAGGGGTAGTTTTTCTTGCTTTCAGTAAGTTGTTTGAGAGAAGTTTTGTTGTCAAGTTTGTGGTATAATTCTTCCAAAGATCTAAATCCTATCCATGCCTACAAGGGATATACATCCCTAGAAAGATCCACTATTGGGACTCAAAATTGCATCCTGAATTTGAGTACCATTTTAAACTTTTTAGTTAGAAATGAGCCCTATAAGTGCTTCAAATGCATGTGTACCCAAATATCCTATTGAGGCTTTTGAAGTGTTTAATGTTTCCAACACTTTGCATTCAGTATATCCATGTGTCCCATGAAAATAAATTATCATTTTGAGTCATCCCGTGAAGTTTCACTTTGAGCAATATTCATATTTGCATTTTTTCCTAAGTATCAAACAATGAAAAGAAGCCTAGTTTGCATTTGAATATCTTGCATCCCAAAATATTTCATGAATCATTGCTTTCAGAATGTTTAGTATGCATATTAAAGAAATTTCTATTAAAATAGTTTAGATTTGATTTTTGGCAAACTGGTGAACTAGGTGTGCACCAAAGGTAGAAAGGATGTAGTTAGTTATGGTTTTTCCACTCTCACATCAATTTAGTAAAAGATTTTATTAGAATTTCAGATGCATACCTGATGTTTTTGTCAAAATTAGGTTTCTCATCAATTAGAGGAGATATTTTGGGTTTGTTGTAGCACAATGATGAGATAAAGAGAGATGATTTCCATCAATAGGGGATGGAGATTCAAGTGGATATGTGTAACTTCCAAATCAGATCCATAATTTCATTCCTCACCTATATCTTTATCTTTTCTTTCTTTCTCTAGGGTTGGTTCCCAAGTTATCTAAGCAAGCTTAGTTGGGTTTCCACCATTCTTCAGTAATTTCTCTCTTGTATGAACAATAGTAAAGCTAAAAGAGAGATAGTTCTAGTTTTTTTAGTAGTTTTATGAGTTATTTACATGCATCTTGAATTTATAGTTTCAAAGAAATGAATACAATGAGCAAAAAACTTCTTAGTTTCATTTTGATTCTCATATACTATCTCTATAATTTGCAATGTTTTGTTGTTTAGGGAAAAGGAACTTAATCCCTTTTGCAGCCCCTTAAGGTTGTATGTTTTATGTGTTTTGTTGTTGGAACAAAGAGCCAAGTAAATGCTTGATATATTTCACAGGGTTGTTGGTTATATGAGAAAGATATTTCATGAGTATGAGGTATTTATGAATGTTGATGTTTGATTCACAAAGTGAGGGGATAGATTTGATATCTTGATGTAGGGAACATTTCATTGGTATCATGGATGTATATGTGTGATTTATGGAACTACCCAATAGATAAGGAATTGATTAGCTATAGGATCAATATATTCTTATTTTTGCATATTTGGGAGTTGCTGAAATCAAACTTAAATAAATTATCCATTTCCCTTTCTATTTAGGAGTTGAAAGGATGCCCTTACTCAACTTGTGGAATTCATAGGTTCTTTGTAACTTGCTATTTCATACCTTTTTTATTGCATGAGTATGGGAGAAATAAGGGATTTATCTGGTTTGTCTAGATTTAGTTGTATGCTTTAGCACTAGTATCATACAAAGAACCTGTGGTGCACCCACCTAGGTCTTGCAGAGCTTGAAGTAGAATAAGGAGAGTATAGCCTTATAGTTGGCCCCAGTGTCTAAATAGGTATGCTGCAGATGGGATTTAACTACCCCTAGATGTATTTGTTCCTATCATTGGGTTATTAAAAAAATTTTAATTCAAGAGCCAACATGACTATTTCATCTTCAATTGTTCCATTTGCTCCTCAAATAACATTAACAAGCTCTTTAACTCTTGTGTAGTATTTTACTATGTTCTCACCTTCCATCATTCTCATATTATCAAATTTACCTCTCACACTTTCTGCTTTGGCTCTTAGTACATTTTCATCACCTTTATATATGGTATTCAATCTATCACACACCTTTTTTGAAGTATTGAAATCATTTAGGTCATTAAACTTGGCATAGTTTAGGGCTAAGGAAATTTCCAAAATTGCTTGGTTCTAATCTAACTCATGTCTCAATTCTTCAATAGTCAGAGGAGTAGTTGTTACCTCTACATATTTATTGCTTAGAAATTTAAATACAACATCGCTAATACTAGATATGTGCAGCTTAATTAGGCTCCGCCATGTAGAAAAGTTCTCCTTATTCAACTTGGGTACATTTCTCTTGTTTGACATGATCTATAACTTTAAGTACCTTCAAAATTTTCTCTGTAAGAACTTACCTTTGATACAAATTGTTAGAAATGTTTAGAATAACTAAGAGGAGGGTGAATCAATTACCCAAGATCTATATGTACCACTTGAACAATTAAACATTAAACACATCAATATTATATTGATGCTACTATTGCTCGGTCACTACTATAAAACTATCATACACCTAAATTGCATTGCATAATGAAAACATCATCACATGTAAACAGTCATTAGACAATCATCATAGTTTGAGACTAGAGTTTTACATGCACACCCAATTTGGGAAAAACTAGTAGCAACATGTCACTCTTTCAAAGTGAGCTCTATTAGGATCCAACCCTATTAAAGGTTACAATTCACACTGTTAAATGTGACCTAGTTAGAGGATTTAATCACCTTATTAGGAATGGCCTTGTAAGAGGACTTTGATCATTGTATTTAGAATGCCACCTAGTTAAAGGATTTACATAGACTGTTAAGTCTTCCAATGATTGTTTATCGATAAGTCTTTTGTTGTCATCTCTAATATTGATCTACTTGGACACCCTTTAAGTAATCAATCTACTCTTCTTATCAACACTTAACCCTTCTTCTCAAATTCACTTATCAACAACAACATTTATGATTTTTCTCTTTAGCTTCACATTTACTCACTTGTGTGTTTCTGATCAACATTTTTTTGTATGATTTCCTCTGCTTACAAAATTGCACTTCTTGATCCTATGTCTTCATGTGTGTGCACTCTTCTTGTTCAACTATGTACCTTCTTAAATAGGAAAACTTTACTTTACCATTTTCTACATCCATCATAGATCTTTGGGTTTTTGATCAAATTCAAATCAATTCAATGTATCTATACAACTTCTTGATCATTCTCTAGAAACTTATCTAGGATCCTTCTATTAGGTCTTTACCTAATCACCACCTTGAATTTAATGATCCAACTTGTCAATCTAATCTTCAACACATTTTACATCTCCCAAGAAATCAACTGAGTCAACTTGATCTTGTGATTCCTTTGAATTTGATCATTTACTATCACTTGGCAATCACTGAATTCTAACACTTGGTCAAAACTTAAATACTCAGTTATTTTTAAGCTTTTTGGATCAACATCAACTAACTTTCTTGCTCAATGTTATTTCTTGGTCAACAATAGATTTCCTCAACACTAAATGTGGCTCGGTTGATACTATCATTACTCAACACTCCTTAGTATTTACTCTTTTTCTTGGCATGGCTTAGCTTTCTTGATATAAACAATAACTTTTTCTTTATCAAAGTTTATATAATCAAATATCCATTGTAACTTCCTTTTCATAACTTCAACCTTTCCTCTAGGTGCTATAGTTATGAGTAACTCTCAAATCCTCTTCATTAATCAAATAGATATGACATTTAGATTAGGTAGCAATATGTTTCATCCATAGATTTGACATTAATGACAAAACAATAATTGTTCCAATTGTATGTTTCCAACATTTGGTTCATATGTTACATGTTTGATATTAATTTATGATGATATAATTTAGATTTATAGCCATGTGACATTTTATATTTACATCAAACTCATATTTGACATATTTCATATTTTCATGAGTTATCTGACAATTTGCATTTATAGTAGATATGTAGTGCCTCTCATGTTTACATTAGGTACCTTCTTATTTATTTTGATTCGAGAGATACTTATTACTCTTATTGTTATTTGTATTTTGAGATGACTTGAGGGTTAGATGTTATACTTTGATTCGGTACCATAGATACTTTACTACTATGTCGTTCAGCTTATCATATTTGCATGTTAATGCTATTTTGAGATGATAGTAATCTTTGAGGATATTTGGTTATATGGTTTATTGGACATATTGGTTGATTTTGTTATGAGATGAATTTTATGCTATGGTTATTTACTTCATTCTTGTATCTTTATGCTTTCTGTGAATGTGAGTGATGTAAATGGATTAAATAATTATTTTAATAAATGTTATTTTGGCTATGATATTATATGTAATTGCACTTGATCATGTATTTTAGTGTGCATGAATTATATCCCTGGTAGTGGCACATGGAGTTAGTGATTTAGCTATTCATATTTTGCCAATGTCATCCTTGTATGGTCAACGTATCCTTATTTAGTTGTTTTAAATTAAAACCTTTCGGTGATTAGTAAATCCAAACTCATTTTCATTATGTGACTAGATCAATGAGTGTGTTTGTGCATTTAGAAGTTCACATTGTTGCAAAAATGTTATGTGATTTTCTATAATTTTGGGTTTTTGGGTTTTAAATATTTTCAAATTTAATTTCTATCAGCTTTTCCTTAGGTGAATTTTCATTATGGATAATAACCTATTTTTGTTTGGGTTAATTTGAAGTTTAACTACTCTAGCTAGCTATTTTCCATAATCGACAATTCACTCAAAATAAATGAATAAGTACTGGAAAAGTGAATTCATTATTCACTTTTCACTTTTTAGAAATAGAAATTTGAGAGCTATTTTAGAAATCCTCTTTTGAAGGATTCTTGTTCTGTTTGTTCTAGGAGCTGTGAGTGTGGGTTTTTTGTGAGGTTAGTATCGTTGGATCCAGTTTGAGGAGTTTATGCTTTGCTATCACTTTCAATATTTTTGGTGGGTGATTTATTTTATTGCACGGGTTTCAATTTCTACCCTATTTGTTGTTAGGTAGGGCCTTCCCATTTTATTGTTTTCACTTTTTTTTAGCTTTTATTTCTTGTAGTAGTATGTTAAGAGGTTAAGAACTAGTGTTCCCCTCTATTTCTATATGTTGTTTCTATCCAGTTGGTTGAGTATGAATGTTTTCCCTATTTTTGAAATGAAGGTTTGGATTTTTGAGCCGTTATGTTGGCCATTTTTGCATACAGTGTTCGATTTCATTTATTTTTGGATTTTCAAAGTTTTTACAACCAAAGGCCAAATGGGGTTTAATTTCAAAAAATTTCCAAAATTTGGGGTTCTTACCTTGTTTTGTGTGCCACCCTATTTTCTCAAGTTTTCTTGGCACAATGTGGTTCGTGGACTTGGCTGATCTGTTGGGATATCTGTCAGACCACTTTTGCACTTTATTTTGCATTGGGATGTGTGATGCATCCATCCTCTTGATTCTATTTTGGTTGGGGGACTTTCTTCTTTTTGTTCTCATCTAGTCCTTATCTTATGATCTTCATGATGGTGGTGCACCACACACAAGTACATGCACATATGATTGTTGGAGGACTTGCGGATCTTGACCTTCTGTGACTTTTTTGAAAGTTATGATCATTGGGGTTGGGTTGTGAATTTGCATGCATATGGGCACTCATTGTTGGATGAGCATGGGTAGGGTAGGGTAGCATATGGAGGGGGCTTCTATGTCACAGCCTGGTGACCTTGTCCCATAGGGTTGGCGAGAAGAAGTTTTAAGTAAGTGATAATTAAATAAAATATTGGGTGGTAATAATAATTAAGATAATAAAATGTGTATGCAAGGCCCTCCATTGAGAAGTTGAAAGGCACTATCTGAGCTTAGGCTTGTCGATGCCAAGTGACTTTCCATGATGTCAGCCCCTACATAGTAGCCAATTGAGATGTTTGACCAGGACCTTTAGTTTACACATTGTCTATGTCTTGGTTTCAGTCATCATATTGCTTGGCATGTGTGTTAGCCATGGTTGTTTGTTTTGCATGTGTTTGTGGTTGGATCATTATCTCCATCAGCACAGTGGGTGTGGACCTATAGGTGCCACATGGTTGGGAGGCATAGCTACCTTCACCACTACTAAGGAACAATGTATAGAGACGATCTTGTATCCTAGTGCAACCGTTGCTAAATGTGTTCACTTGGTAATTTGGTTTATGGAGTATGCTTCCTTGTGATTTATGTTTTTATTGGGATGTTGTTTATCATGTTTAAATGATGTTAGTTTTAGAACATTCCTTATTATGATGATTAGCATGTGGTAGGTGATGTTATCTACCTTGTAGGATTATCTTCTACTTTACTACTAGCATGTTAGATTTCCTTATGTGTATATTATAGCATGTTAGTAGTGATGTCCCTATCACGATAGTAACAATGATCTGATCGGTGGCTTGGGATGTTGTGTGTGGGGGATGGCTATGGCCCATGATGGTCTTATGATGCCATTGATGGTTGGGAGGAACTGCGTACTTAGTTTGATTGCACTATACATTGTGATGTTATTTCAGTTACTGCAATGTTTCCTTTCTATACTTTTACTCTTATCTTTAAGATGGTTAGATGTTGTTATTTTTGTATTTCATATTCAATTTGAGTGTTCTTGCCTCAAAATATGGATTTAGTACTCCCCAATGTGGAGGTTTTATTCTCTATTTTTCTCCTTTTGTGTTCTCCTTAAGTGTTTCTTAAGTTTCCTGGGTGACCATTTTATCAACATGGTGTGACACAAAAATCTATCACATGCCCTTAGAAATTGTATCATACATCCCCTGATTCTATCGCATGCCTCTTAGAGAGATATTGTGTGATACTTTCCAATGTCCCACCTCCTTGTAAGAACTATCATACAATACCCTTAAAGAAGTATCACCCAGTCCCTAAAATCATTGCCCTCCTTCTTTGGGAATGTCATGCGATACTTTCCAGTGTTGTATTAAAGTATCACTTGGGTTTTGTAAAAAAAATTGTGCGGGCGGGCAGCGAGCACTTTCGATTTCATCTGAACTTTTTTGGGAGTTGTTTTGGATACCCTCTTCGGTGTTCTTCAACTTTATGGTGTCACATTTTGAATTCAGAATGTGTTCAAATCAAATTTAGTTATGCATCTTTCATTTTTAGTCTTTTTGGTCAGTAGTGGCATTTGGAGATTCATTGTTTGTTAGGATGGTGGTTCAGTCTTCCATTGCAATCTTTGTGATTGGTGTATGATGTTGACATGTGCACTTACACTTGTTTAAAAAAAAAAATTTCCAGCTTGTATTTCATCCTTGTTTCCAAGGATCTCTAGGTGGGGCATTACAAGATATATTTGATACTTAATGAGTTATGTGGCCATTTACATTTATAGTTGACATATTTGATATTTTCATGAGTTATGTGACCATTTACATTTATAGTTGACATATTTGATATTTGCATGAGTTATGTAACTATGTTTATAGGTAGTTGATAAATTTGATATTTACATTAATAGAATATCTCTTACATAAATATGGAAACAAGTTTTTGAAATCTCTATACACTATTTTTAATAATTGTTAATGTTTAAGAAATTTACATGTCCTATGAATTTATGAAAATATGTATTAAATAATTTTGTAGGTGTGTTGTAAATGTGTATAGCAAATGTTTTAGATATATTTACATGAGCTAAATTTACAATTAAGTAAATATATACATTTAGATATAGTTATTTCATCTAAAGAAATAATTGCATTATATCTACATTTAGACACTTAGAGCAATGTAAAAATAAAAACATGTATAAATATTGAAAAAAATACTTAAAGCAATGTTAAAAAAAATTAAAAATTATGTATATATAAATTTGAAATATTTTTATGGATTATTAAACCTCTCTATTAATGTACACATAAGAAATACACACATATCTAAACAAATTAAAATATTATATGTAGATTTAGACACTTGAAGCAAAGTAAAAGAAGAATTTATAAATATTGAATAAACACTTAAAGAAATAAGTAATGAGATGCAATGTAAGTAACTTGTACATGTGTATGTCAAAGTTGTATAGATATATAAGAAAAATATTTAAGTAATGAAATACAACTACTTAACAAAAAGTTGCTAATACATATGGTCGGGGTCCTCTGTATCTTTAATAATCTCCAACAAATTTTCATGCTCCTGGATATCTAACCACCACTTTTTGTTTGTTATGTCCTTTTTTTGGCACAATCTAAAACTAAATCTTTGTGGCTAAACCTAAGTGGTTGTAATGCAAAAAATTTTGGCTAGGAATGTATTCAACAAATTGATCACCATTTTGGTCAATTTTTGTTTTTTGATAATAGGTGCCTACAAAATAAGATTTACTTCATTGACTATTCTTAATAATATGGAAAAGAACAAAATTTTTAAAATTAACCTCTCTCTAATTACTTATGTAAATCTCATAAGGGGATAATCTAAACCTTCTATAACAATTGAACTAGTTGGATATGACTGGTTGTCATCATCTGTAGTTAGTTTAGTCAACTTTTTTTTCACCTGTGTGCATCTAAGTAAATAATGATCTACACCTTCCACATTTTTAGGATCCACATACATAGAAAAGATGTCACCTAAAAATATACAAAAATAATGGAAATAGTAAATAAATAAATATGAAGATAATTAAATATAAAAATGAAACATGTTTGTAAAAACTCACCTAGAACAATTAAATCAAAAACTCATTCATAATCAGCTCAATAAATAGGATTACGAATGTCTATGTCATTTTCATCTTCTTCATAAGGAGGACTTTTGATTTATATGTTTCTATTAAAAGTAAAGGATCTCTAATAGATAAACAATTACAAATATTTGTTTATTAATTCTGAATCAAATAGGTGGAATGATATTACTTATCTTCACTATTTTTTAGCAGGTTCTAGAGTTCTTCCTTCTTTAGCTCTGATTTCTTTTACTGGATCTATGTAAGAAAAATGAAATAAAAATAGCAATTTATATTCTAATGTGAATATTATACTACGAGTACTTGTATTTCCTTTTTGTAATATGTTCACTATAGTTGAGGAACTCAAATATATATGCACCCAAATAGCAATGACTCTGAAGAGTCATGCCTCTATGTGGCCCAAGGGCCATGTAGGGACAAGGCCCTTCGAAGTCATGTTTGGTATAACTATTTTTTGTTTATTATTTTGTTGCCCAATAACACAAGGCATAATCTCGATATCATTAAGAGTGCCTAGTCATGGGTTGTAAACCTGACACAAGATGTAATATATATATTACAGAGATTCTAGCATCCTGACCGTACATCCACCAAGGATAGAAATATGCCCAGTGATAATCATCAATCATGAATAATACAAAGTTTGACAGTGATATCTATCATGATTTAAATGCAAAGTTCAATAGTAAGGTTTGTCAACAGTAATGTGAATCTTGGCCGCTTAAGTTGGTTAATTATGCATATAAATATTGTCACAATATATGTACATAATAGGGATGTATGTATATGTACATGTATGCATACATCAATATGAATACATGTATGTATATATAGGTCTCTGTCATGTATATCAAACAGCGATGCATAGATACTTCTCTACCATATAAGACAGATATCAGAGTTAGAACACAAATTGCTTATATCTTTGAAATATAGTTACAAATAATAACATCATGGAAGATTTTTATTTAATTCTCCTAATGCTAAACATAAACACTCCCTCTTTAGCTAGGGAGAAGGAAAACTTGATCAGAGTCATCTAATAAGCAATATTGTAAGAGTAGTAATTGATCTCTACTTGCACCTAAGCAACATCTAGAGGAGCTTAAAATGATCTCTGCTTGCACTAAGCAATGTCTAGAGAGGCTCAAAAATAATCTCTACTTGCACTTAAGAAATGTCTAGAGAAGCCCAAAAATAATCTCTACTTGCACTTAAGAAATGTCTAGAGAAACCCAAAAATAATCTCTACTTGCACTTAACCAATGTCTAGAGAAGCCCAAAAATAATCTATACTTACAAGATCTTCAGCTTTTAAATAATTAAAGATTACTGAATATGTCCATGAAAGATCGTCACTTTTCATAACATATAAAATAGAAGAAACAAACAACTCTTTTATTTCAAAAAAATTCCATTACAAATAATCATACCAAGCCTTCCCCTAAAATATTTCAGTTTCACTTTAGCAAGAGGTTTTGTAAGAATATTAGTTGATTGATCATTAGTAAATATATATTCCAATTGAATAACTCCTTGATTAACCATATCCCTAATGTAATGAAATGGAATTTCAATATGTTTAGAGTGATTGTGAAACACAGGATTAAAGGAAAGCTTTATACAACTTTGATTATCACAATAAATCATAGTAGGCTTCAATGGTCTTTTGAAGAGATCTAAAAGCAACTTTTAGAGCCATACTGCTTCTCTTGCACATAGGGAGGATGCAATATACTTGGCTTTAGTAGAGCTCAAGGCTATAGAAGTTTTCTTCTTACTAGTCCAAGAGATCATACCAGATCCAAGACTAAAATAGTACTCTAAAGTACTCTTACACTCAATAGAACTTCCAGCCCAATCAGAATCAGAGTATTCAGTTAGGTCAAGATTAATTTTGTCATATTTGATTCCCATTCCAATAGTACCCTTTACATACCTCATTATGTATTTAGCTGCCTACAAGTGTATCTTCTTAGGTGAGCACATGAACTGAATTAGGGTATGAGTTGCATAACAAATGTTAGGACGAGTATTAACAAGGTACATTAAGGATCCAATAATCTATCTATAATAAGTAGGATCCACATCTTTTGATTCATTCATGTCATCTTTTAGTTTGTGTAAGTTTATCTCCATAGGTGTAATAGTTGGTTTGCATTCCATCATACCAAACTTGGTTAATATGTCAACTATATATTTTCCCTGATTTAGTATAATGTAGTTGTCCAGTTACCAAATTTCTAACCCCAAGAAATAGTGAAGTAACCCTAGATGCTTCATTTCAAATTTACCAAAGAGATCTTTTTTACATTTTTCTATAAGATGTTCATCACCTATAATAAGTAAATCATCAATGTATAATACAAAGATAACCATATCATCACCTTCAATTTTGAAGTTTAAATTTGTATCAGCTTCATTTTTCACAAATCCCAATTTCAGTAGATAATTATCTATTCTTTCATACCAGGCTCTAGGAGCCTGTTTAAGATCATAAAGTGCCTCCTTCAATTTACAAACATGAGTCTGGTGATAAAATATACTGAACCCTTCCAGTTGTTCAACATAAACTTCTTCAATCTTACCATTGAGAAATGTTGTTTTGACATCCATTTGATGAACTTTCTATCCTTTAGAAGCAGTAATAGCTAGAATTGTTCTGACTAAGGTATATCTGGCAACAAGGGAAAAATTCTCATCATAATCGATGCCTTCCTTTTGAGAGAATCCTCAGGCTACAAATATTGCCTTTTATATTTCAATACTGCCATTTGTAGCATGTTTAATTTTGAACAAATTGTTGGTTTTTGAAAATGTTACCAGTTTCCAATTACCCTAATGAGAAAAAAACACATCTAGGGGTAGCTAACTCCCATTCTCAACATGCCCATTCAGACACCAGGCAAACTATAAGGCTAGACCCTTCTTCTTCTTCAGGCTCTGCAAAACCTAGGTGGGTGGACCTATAGATTCTTTATATGGTACTAGTTATCAAAGCATACACTGAATCTAATATAGAGCAGATAAAAACCCCTAAATCTTCTATACTTAACCAAGAATCACAAGTATGAAATATCTAAGGACATAACTCATGAAACTAGCAAGCTAAGTGCAAGTTAACATTGAATAGTTTTCAACATAAAAGGGAAAATTGATTTAATATGTTGATAACAGAAAGACCCAAGTATGAGCAATAGAACTTAATGATCCTATCTCTGACTAGTGCCTTATCTATTGGGTAATTAAAATGAATTATAGCCATACATCTTCTAGAAATATCAAACATATCTCTACATCAAGATCCCTAATCTATCTTTCACCTTGTGAATAGACGTCTACTTCATATTTGAATCTCATACTCAGACAATCCTTTCATGAAATCAGTAAACCTTATGATAAACACCAAACAATTACATGGCTCTTTGTTCCATCAACAAGACATTTTAATCACATAAATTTCAAAATAAAATGCAACCTAATTTATGCTCTTGATTCACAAATTAGAAAAGATCACATATCCATGAGCAGGAGACAAGATTGAGACTGAATTTGAAACCCTTCAATGTGCATTATTTTCTTTTTGTGAAACCAAATACATGAAATATACAGAAATTAACTCATAAATCACCTAATAGACAAGAACTATCTGCATAAAACATAAAATGTTGTTCAATACAGCAGAGAAATGCTGGGTGTGTGGCTTTTATAGCCTGAGCAGAGTTCCAAGAACTAAAAAATGAAAAACCAACCAACAACCTTTTTTAGAGAAGAAGAAAGAATAAAAATGGAGAAGCCAATTCTTAGATTTAATTTGCAATTGACATGTGTCCCTTTAGAAATCCTTCCCAAGAAGATCAAAACCTCTTTCTAACTTCTCCTTCTAACCAAAAATAAAATCCCCATCATTTCACCTCTCAAAGGCATCAAAATATCTTAGAAATCTGATGCTGAAAGGATGTAACTAATTTTTGGCATCAATGAAGAAATTTTCTCATTCCACTACCAATGCCCTAGAAAAAAACAAATTGACTTACAACACAAACCAGTGAACACCTGTGCAAAAAGCAACCTCAAATTTGGAAAATTCAAATTCTCCCAATTCTGGTGGTATATTAAAGTGCCCATTTTCGACAAAAAATGCCCCAGATACGTCCTTTTGAAAATCAGGTCTTCATTCTTGGTTTCCATTGCAATTAAAAATTTCAAAAATTTATTCTTTTATATAGTTTGAACTATCTAAATAATTTCTAGTTTTATTTAAAAACTAACCTATGCACGTGATTTTGAGGAGAAACAATTAAAATGGAAAATTTAAAACCTTTGAAAATTCCCTCACAATTCCATTCAGGTCAAACTTGGTTTGACTGTGCTTGACATGTATCATCTTTTGATTGGCTCGAACCTGAGTAGTGCCATGTGTCACATTCTAAATGGACATCCTCATCAGCACCACATGTCATCTTCTCACTACTTCTCCATGTTATCTTCCCTGCATCTTTTGTATAGCAAGTTAACAAGAACCCTCAGATTTGCCACATTGCATGATCTGGTGCATCTCTAAACTTGCTCGCCACATCACAACCTGCCTCAAAATCTATGCCATGTGACACCTTGTGGTTGGTCAGGAACTCCACACCACCACCACATCATCCTTGCCACATCAGCATCGCTATCTCCCTATGGCTAACTGGTGAGCATCTTTGCTTGATGAGATAACGACATCCAAATGATTTGCCACATGTCACAATCTCATTGCAACTAGTCTGAACTCGCCATATCACCTCTTGCTCACTGCCACTTGGTTCAATCTGATTTGTTGCTCATACTACAAGTGGGACCCACCTAAAATTTTGAATCTCACTAGATTTTGGAGATTTTTCAGCAACTTGCTACCTTACTAGTTGAATTTTTTAAAATTTCTCAGCTAGTGAAGTAGCAAGGCGCCAAATTTTTTAGTTTTTTGGTCGCTTGCAACTTGTTAATGTTACCGGCTTTTGAATTGTGTACTTTTTTGGTCAAAATTTTATCTGCCCTTTGACCTACAAGCCCCTCAAGGTCGTGGCTTGTCAAAACAGCCCACGTCTTATAGACAATACATTGCCTAGGTAAAGTTATATTTAAACTTACATTTCTCTCACCCTTGACCCATGTGGGACAAATTGTTTCTGGGTATTTTCCATGTACTGCATTGTTCTTTAACCAGCGCTCCTTGCTTTGGACTGATCTCTTTCTAGCATGGCATGATCTCTTCTTTCTACACATGGTTTCCTTTTATTAATGCCAAATGCTTGCTTAGTTGTGAATTCCTCTAGTGCACGTGGAGCCTCCTTTTAAATTGGTCTGCACAAACTTTTTTCTTGATTCCTTCATAGTTGCGTGAGACTCAAAACTTGCACCTTTTCTTCAACGTGGAGCTAACTTTTAATGCTAGCAACTATTCCATTTTAGCTTGGTGTTGCAACTATGATTTTTCTTGTGTGAGGCATCTTTCATTCATTTCTCCCATGGCTTTCCAATTTTCTTTGACTAGCATTTTGTTACTTGTTGACTGTGGCTTTTTTTATTGTTGTTGTGTTATTTTGTTGTGGCCTTCTCTTCATTTAAATGATGTATCTTTTCAACATGACTCCCCTTTTAATGCATGAGGGTCCTTTGTTTGCAGTGGGCTTTATCTTTTTACAGGCATCATCTACTCTTGAAAGGCATGAGCTCTATTCCTACTATCACATACGGCATTTTGCTCTTGATGCCCTTCTTCAATGGCATGCATGAATGGTTTTCTACCTTTAAATCTATCCCCTATCATTGAGTTCGGCTGCACTCGCTATGAGAGAGCATGGAACTTTTGGTTTGTCTTCTAATATTTTCATTCTCTACATGGGGCAATCACCATTTCTTCCTGCTGACTACGAACTTGCTTGATGGTGTGCCTCTTCATTATATCAAGCATGAGGCTCCCCTACTGCTATATACATACACTGCTTCTTGACTAGCTGCCGCCCATGGGTGTTCTCCCTTGAAACATTGCATCTGACTAGATGTGGAGCTTGGCTCCTTCCATGTTGAACTCCCCTCTACCATTGATTACTTCCTATTACTTTGGACTAGATGTGGATGACTTTGTCCTACAATTCAATGCACGTGGACTATCATGTTTCATTATAAACTGTAGCTTATGCTTACCATGACTTTAATATTGATATTGTCCACACTTAGTATTAGCTTCTAAAATCCAATCCCAATCCTAGATGGATTACATGTGGATCAAGTACTTTGAATATTTGAATCATGAAGTGGTGCCTCTCTTTAAATTTGGTGGGGGCCTGATCCAATTATAATCATTTGATTATTGAAATGTTTTACAGGCCATATCATTTAAGAAATCACATGAATCAGAGAAGTCAAAAAGTATTGTATTGATTGTGCTCTCTCTACTGGAGCAATCATATAGAAAAAACCCAAATAGACTTGCAGGAGAGCCCAATCCTAAAAGGTCCTTTAAACCCTTTCTTATAATCATTAGGACAATTGTATTTCTACAACTTCCCATGTTAAGAGAAATGTCAATGTACATTGGGTGCCAGTCCAGAAATGAAAACCATTTAATCCATGTGCAAATTATCAATATGATGTAATTAGTCGGACCCCAAAGTGGGTCCAGCTAAAAAAATTTCATTTCCGAACAACTAATATTGCAAAGTGATCTAGTGACCCTCTCATACTGATTTAAACTAAATTTGATCCTTGACTAATCATTGAAAACTCACTTTACCACTTTCTTGCAACTTGCCAATTTTATGCCATGAGGTCTGCCGAATGCCCTTAAAAACTGACCCAAACAACTGACCAGGCCCTAAAAATTGGCACATTGAATCCCTGTCCCACATACTTTTAGCCTATAAATCTTGTCTAATGATTAATTCCTAGTCAAAAGATATTGACCATCAAAGTTTTCCCTTCAGAATTACCTACACAAAAACATGTCAGAAAGCAATAAACTGGCTTTGGAATTGTGTTTGAAAACTAATCAAATGGATTTTTCATAAATTGAAACTTGAAACATAACAAGTACCTAATGTCTAAAATGCAATGCAAAAGGAATTTTCACATTTTGATCAACTGGGTCAAAGTTAGAACACGCCAAACAGAGCTTCCTAGAATTAGGTGCAAAGTGCAAAAGCATGAAAACAGTAACTGACCAACTTTGAGGGATTCAAAACCTAGTCAAACAAATTAAAAAAAACTCAAAATATAAAACATAGGTTCTTGGATATGGACACTAGAGACTCATAAAGAAGTGATTCCTAAAACATTTTTGGGTACAAGTTATTCAATGACAAACAAGCCTCCTATCGTTGTTTGACACTTAGGGTAAAATTACAAATTTGGCAATTTCTTAAAACAAGACTTCACGGGAAGGCTCAAAATGATAAATTAACTACATGAAACAAGAAAAAACACTAAGAAAAAGGTGTTAGAAGCATTAAACATCTCTTGGGCCTCAAACTAATAGTTGGGTACAAACTCATCAAAAAGCATTTAAAGGGCTTGATTTCTCAATAGTGCTCAAAATTGGGCCTTCAATTTTGAGCACCAACACAACCATTTAGAAGAAAAAAAATATTTTTTTTAGGTCTTGGTACTATATCCCAAACATCATTTTTCAATATTGAATTATATTCTTCAATCATGGCTTCCCTCCAAGATTGATGTGAAAGTGCTTCTTTAACATTGGTAGGTTCAGATTTTATGAGTTCAGATAATAGAGCAACATAGCAGGATTGGTTCTTAGTCCTTTTGCTTTCTTGAATTACATCATCCAATTCAAATTGATTTTTAGGTAACATCTTTCTAGCCTAGAGGGGTCTCTTCTTATTTTTAAGGTTGATGCTTTTAGATTCAGTATGATTTGACATGGAAGAGATGTTAGAATTTTCCTCCCTCTCAATTTTTGTATCTTGATCTTCTTCTGAAATAGATTCATCATTATTAGAAGTCTTGAAGGCAGTGTCTTCTTCAAATATGACATCTCTACTAATCTCAATAGTTCTTTGACCAGGAATGTAGATTTTGTACCCTTTTGAAGTTTCACTATAACCAATGAATACCCCTTCTTCCAAGAAGGCTCTAATTTGGTTCTCTTTTCTTTTGGAATGTGAATGTAGATTGGAAGTCCAAAAATTCTTAGATGACTTAAATCTGGTTTAACTCTTGTAAATGCTTCTTTAGGAGTGTTTTTTTCCAATATAGAGTGAGGACAATGATTTTGAATGTAGACGACTATATTGGAGGCTTCATCCCAAAAGGAGTAATAGAAGTTTTGATCATGCAACATGGCCCTGGCTAACTCAACAATGGATCTATTATTCCTTTTAGCTATTCCATTCTATTGAGGATTATAAGGTACAAAATACTCCCTCTTAATCCTAATAGAAATACAAATGTTTTTTTTTTTTTGAAAATATCAAAAGTGAATTCACCCCCATTATCAGACCTAAGGGTTTTGATCTTTTTTCATGACTGATTTTTTACTAGGGCTTTAAACTCTTTAAAATAGTATAAGACTTCAAAATATTCCTTTTGTTTTGGAAAATAAATCCAAGTTCTCCTAGAGCAGTCATCAATGAAAATTACATAAAATTGACATCCATTTAGAGAGGGAACTAACATAGTGTTTTGAGATTTATGAACACTATTTGGAAATGAGTGTTTAGTGTTTTTCCCTAAGGCAAACCCTTTACAAATACTTGAGTGATTTGAATTTAGATTTGGAAGACCTTTTACAATTTTACTTATAGATGCCAAAGCTCAAAAATCAAGATGACCTAATCTTCTATGCCAAATTTCAATAGAGTTAGTCTTATTTCCACTAAGAGTTAAGTTTAACTTTAGGTTTCAAAAATTACATAGTTTATAAAGACTTCCATCCCTAATGCCTATGGTTATAGTTTTCTTGATAGATGAGTTCTTAGTCTAGGATATAACTTTATCTCCTTGAAATGTGATGTGGTACCCTTGATCAACAAGTCCAGAGATGGAGACAAGATTTCTTTTGATTCCTGGCACATAAAGGAAATTCTTTAGTTGTAGAGTGATATTAGAATTCAGTTGAATAGAACATGTACCAATGCCTATAATTGGATGAGATGAGTTGTCTCCAATAGTAACTTCTTCTCATTCATGATTTGAGAGAGTCTCAAACTTGTCTTTAAATCTAGAGATATGGCAAGAAGCTCCACTATCTAGAATCTAGGTGTTGTGATTGGAATTTAACTCACTTGAGAGAGCTACTATAAATGCATAATTTTCTTTGTCTATCTTCTCGTTATTCTCTTCTTTAACCTCTGCCAATGCTACTTGAATTTTTTCTTTTTTAGGACACACATAGTAGGAATGACCAAGCTTATCACATTTGAAGCATCTTACTTTGGACCAATCTCTATGTTTGTGGGATTTGTGACTTTTATTATTTTCCTTCTTGTTATGTTTGAACTTCCTTTTCTTATTTTATTTGGAATACAAAGCTTGGATGTCACCATCTTGATTTGAAATTAAACCTCTGGATGCTAATCTGGACTCTTCTCGAGTGCATTCATTCTTTAGTTGATCAAACTTTGGATGTTTTGGATGAGAACTTAAACCTCTTATGAAAGTTTCCCATGATAGTGGAAATCCTCTAAGTGAAATCATACTTAATTCCTTATCATCTATTTGATTTTGCATAGTAGCCAATTAATCCTTTAATTCAGTAATTCTAAGGAAGTAAGATGTAATTGATTCTCCATTTTTCATCTTTATGTAAAGTAGATATTGTTTCAAAGTAAGCAATCTACTTGTATTATTAATTTCAAGTGTACTTTGAATTGTAGAAAATATATCAAATGTAGTTTTGAGATTTGCTATAGAAGGAAGTATATGATCTTTAACTAAATCTATGATTATTTTCATTACCTTATTATTGTGCCTTTTCCATACTGCTTTCTTAGATTCATTTTCAGGTATAGGTAAATTAGTTTCAATGTGATTTTCTAATTCCATTTCTCTTAGAATTATTAATAGCCTAGTTTTCCAAGATGAAAAATTAGAAGCTCCATCTAATCTATCCTCAATTCTTACATGGTTCACCATCTTAATGCCTTTTAAAAAAATTCTTTTTCCCTTAAATTAGACTCAGAATTTAATATTTGCAATGGTTTTCTTATAAGTGAAACTCTGATACCATGTTAAAAGTAGAGGATCTTTGATAGATAAACAATTAAATTTTTTTTTTATTAATTCTAAATCAAATAGGTAGAATGATATAACTTATTTTCACTATTTTGCAGAAGGTTCTAGAGTTCTTCCTTCTTCAACTCTGATTGCTTTTACTAGATCTCTATAAGACAAATGAAATAATAATAGCAATTGATATTCTAATGTGAATATTATACTATAGGAACTTGTATTGCCTTTTTGTAAACTATTCACTATAGTTGAAGGAACTCAAATTTATATGCACCCAAATAGCCATGACTCCGAAGAGTCATGCCTTTATGTGGCCCAAAGGCCACGTAGGGACATGGCCCTTCAAAGTCATGTTTGATATAATTGTTCTGTGTTTATTATTTTGTTGCTTGATAACACAAGGCATAATCTTGATATCATTAAGAGTGCCAAGTCACAGGTTGTAAACTTGACATAAGATGTAATATATATTATGCAAGTTCTAGCATCCTAACTATACATCTATCGAGCATAGCAATACACCTAGCGATAATCATCAATCATGAATAATACAGAGTTCGACAATGATATCTATCGTGATTTAAATGCAAAGTTCAACAGTAAAGTCTATCAAGAGTAATGTGAATCTTGACCACTTAAGTTAGTCAATAATGCATATAAATACTATCACAATATATGTACATAATAGGGATGTATGTATATGTACATGTATGTATACATTAGTATGAATACATGTATGTATATATAGGTCTCTATGATGTATATTAGACAATGATTCATAGATATTTCTTTGCAATATAAGACAGATATCAGAGTTAGAACACAAATTGCTCATATCTCTGAAATATAGTTACAAATAATAACATCATGGAAGATTCAGATTTACTTCTCCTAATGCCAAACATCAATAGTTTCCATGTCCATTTAGAGACATACCCATTTGCAATATTCTCGCATTGACACATTGTATTTTTTGAATGTAGACATCAAAAAAACATGATTTTTCTCTTACTTGAATTACTAGAGGTTTGTCTTGTCCAATAATCATTAGTTGATTCAATCTTCTATTCCAATAATGGGTTGACAATTGTAAGGATTTGATTGATCAATATCAGTAACACATTAAATTGGCAAGTTTCTATGTTAATAATCAAAATATAAAAGTAATTAGATCAAAGCAAAATGGAAATCTTACCTTTTAGTTCCCAAAAAAAAATATTATTATATGTTGTGTCACGAGGAAAAAAATGAGATTTTCACTATTCAACAACTTGATTTTCTTTGTCTATCTTTGCACCTATATAGGAAAGAAGATTGTATGAATTTTAACAAAATATAAAAGATTTATCCAGCAAATGGTTAGATAAATCAAATTTGATTACTTGAATGTTCATGTTGGCAAAGTGAACACTTTACACATGCTCATGCTTCATCATGCTCTCCTTTTCCATGACCACTTTCAAAGAAATTCCAAAGAAACTTAACATTTTGTCTCACATGTTGTGTTGCAAGCCAATTCAATGCTTTTGCAAACTTAAATTTCCCTACGAAAAAAATTAAACAAATTTATGAGTAATAAATCTATATATACATAAATGTTCAGTTAATTAAATGTGTACATGAAATTCTAAAGTTTAACTTTCAAATACATATATCAACATTGCCATCCAACCATATCCAATGTTCTGAAGTATTTATCCCATAATGAGCTACATAGCTCCTATCATGAACCCTATCACCACTAAGATAAAAATAGACCTCCTTAATGATAACACATTCATCTAGATTGATACTTTCTACCCCATCCACCTCAAATTGTACATGTCTATAGGAAACTTGTAAAAAAATTGCAATTTGATCTAAGTGGTTATATTTAGCTTAAATTTGAAATTGAGGGGAAAAGGAATAGTTATTAGAGAAGTATACAATTGATAGAATACATCTTAGTGGGAAATAATTTTTTGAATCTTGAAGTGTTTCTCTTGCCATCTTGCACCATGAAAATGTTGGATGTGTGGATAAATCATAGTTTTGAATTTATCCATAAACTCGCCATATGACAAATTGCTCATCTTAAATGCTATTTTCAAAAATTCTTCTCTATTGTTTGTTTGATATATCTCATACTCAAATCTAATATATCTTATACTCAAATATATTCCACACAATTGGAGTTGAAACATCAATATTATCCATTTCATATGGAAATTGTTGTAGCTCTCCATATGAATTGTACAGTGAATTAATTTGACTCTTAATAAATATCACATAAAAAAGACTTGACAAATTGCACATTGTGCTTCCAGGGATAATCACATTTGGCTTAAGTGTTGTCATATCTTTTCAAAAATTTTTCAAATGAAGATGAAACTCAACATGATTTTGACAACAAGTTTCATGTACCTTATTTATGCATACAAAACATAAGCATAACATCTCAAATATTCTCTAGAAAATTTTCATATTTGCAATTTTTTTTTGAAAGATTCAAATAATTTACTTTTTGTTGTGTCCATAAAGTATTTTAGATGTGCTATTTTCATACCTATCTCTTCATCTTTGATCTATAGGGTGTCTCTTCTCTTAGAAGAAACATGTGATTGGATGGTCCAATTTTCAACAACTTGTCTTCTAACATCTTTAAAAGTTCTATCCTTTTGAGGAAGCTAACAAATATTAACCTAGTTCTTTTCAATTTTCTCATCAAGAAAATATCTCCGTTTTATGTATCTTTGAACAATTCTTCTACATCGATTGAGTATTTTAGAAATTGGTCAAACTTGGTTTTCTATGACAAGTCCTTTTTCCTAATCATAGTCATTAATTCTCTCCATGTAACACTTAAATTAGCTACTTGGCTTCTATTATCAGTAACATTTAATGCATCCATCTGTTGGATACAATTGTTAATTGTGTATTTTTTTTGATGTTACACAAATGTCATACTAGTCATCAGATAGAGTCTATCGATCTCAGATGATCAACAAAGCAATTTACAGTGTTAACCGAGCTCCCATGGTTAACGAAGAAAATTTAATGTTTACCAAGCTCACTCAGGCATCAAAGGATTTTGTAGCAGAAAGTGTTAACCGAGCTCCAAAAGTTAATGAAGAAAAGTTAATGTTTGCCAAGCTCACTCGAGCATCAAAGAATTTTGTAGCTGAAAGTTAGTGTTAACCGAGCTCCCAAGGTTAACGAAGAAAAGTTAATATTTACCAAGCTCACTCAAGCATCAAAGGATTTTGTAACAGAAAGTTGGTGTTAACTGAGCTCCTAAGATTAAACAAAGAAAAGTTAATGTCTACCGAGCTCATAAGGTCAGCAAAGGAAGGTTAGTGCTAACCGAGTTCACTTAGTCTCCAAAGGATTTTTGTAGAGCCTCACTTGGTTAACACTAGAAAACCATTATGGAGCAGTGATCACCGAGTTGGGTCAGCCAATGAAGGATTTTATTGTTTTGATATTAAGTTCAATTGTTTCATGCAGCCGACAGATGTAATGTTTTTATTATTGTTGTAACTTATATTTGAGCCGACTTCATAATCTGAAAGGTATATATTTAGATGTTCAAGTTGTGAATTAATGGTGTGTGTGAGTATATGGATGAGGATGGAATAAGAAAATATTGAGCGAATTTTGATGATAGATTAGATATCCTAGAGGAGCTGAAAAGTTGTATTCAATCAGTAAAGATCTGATAAAGTAGAATAGAGATCTATAATCAGAAAAAGATAAGTTGCATATCTTTTAGGTCACCTCATTGTTGCTTTCTAATCATTGTAATAGTGAATCTAGAATCTCTTAATGGAGTTGGTTTAACAGCCATTTTGTAAATCCTCTAACAAGGTGATAATTCAATTGAATTGTTCTAAACACTTCTAACCAGGTCACTCCTAACAGGGTGATTAAATCCTCTAACAAGGTCACACCTAACAGTGTGCATTGTAAGCTTTAATAGGGTTGGCTCCTAATAGGGATCACTTTAGAAGAGTGAAAATTGGTGACTAGTTACTTGGTGGTTTTTTCCATATTGGGTTTCTATGTTAAATTTGGTGTCTCTTGTGTTCATTTATTTTAACCTTTGCAAGCATAATAATAACTATGAATGTTAGATGATCAGTAATTAGTTAACCTACCAAGTTATAGTATTCTTGCACTATTTACAAAGTATCAGCAGTAAGTAAATATTATAGACATCTAAGGGATTTTTGGAATTATTTTTGTGGTAACTGATTCACCCCTCCCCTCTTAGTTACTTCATCTATATTTCCAACAATTGGTATCAGAGTCTTTGGTGCTTGCAGGACAAGATTCCAAGGATCTAAGCCAAAGATTAGGATGTCTTATAAGAGAAAAATTCCAAACTTAACAGGTACAACTTCTTAGCATGGCAAGGGTTGATAAGACTTCATCTAGCTTCTATAGGAGATACAGGACTAAAATACCTTGACGAAAAATATGCAGAACCAACTGGTACACTATCTATCAATGATATTGTTGAAAAGAAGACCCACACCATTATGATGATAGACATAGCACCTACTCTGAGTTATGAAAAATTTGATGACATCAAGGACTGCAAATCTACTTTTGAAATGTGGGAAAAGCTAAAAGAAATCTATGGAGGAGATGATAATGTAAGAAGAGCCAAAGTAAAAAGTCTGAGAGGACAATTTGATCAGATGAGGATGAGAGAGGATGAAAAAATAGCAAAATATTTTGAAAGAGTCAAAGCATGTGTTAGTGCAATCAAAGCATCTGGAGGAGATAGTAGTAAGTAAAGTTCTTAGAACTCTACTTCCCATTTATGCAATTAGAGTTTCTGCAATTCAATAAAAAAGATGTGAAAAAAATCATAAGATAAATATAGAGGCCATAGTTGAAAGATTAACTACATTTAAACTAGACAACTTTGAAAACTATGTTCTAGCTTCCAAAAATATTGAGTTAGCATTTGAAGCCAAGCTTTCACTCAAGAAAAAAAGTAAAAAGAAAAAGGAATCTCAGTTAGGAAGTGGAGATGAATCAGACCAAAGTTCAGACAATGATCTTGAGGTGATTGAAGCTCTACTAGTAAGAAAATATTCTAGAGGTAGAGGAAAATATAAAGGTAAAGTTCTTCTAAACTATTTTTCATGTGAAGAAGTTGGTAATATTGCTGCTAGGTGCCCAAAAAAGTAGAACAAAGATGAGAAGAAATGTTACAAGTACAATGGCAAGAAAGACTTCAAATCATTCAAAGATAAAGGTAAGAAAACATGTTTTATGGCTAAAGATTCTAATGATGAAGAAGAAGATGAAATTTTCTACATTATTGTGAAAGATGAGTCTAATAATGATGAGGAAATGGCACTCATCTTTCATTTAAGAAAAAATGATACATGGATCATAGATAGTGGTTGTTCTCATCACATGACTAGTGATAAAACTAACTTTTATTACTTTGAAGACTATGATGGTGGTAGTGTAAGATTTGGTAACAATGAACCTTGTTGTATAAAAGGAAGAGGAAGACTCTCTCTAACCAAATAACTTATATGTGATAATGCCTATTGGGTAGAAGGACTAAAGCATAATCTGTTGAGTGTGGCACAGCTACTCAATATTGGATTCAAAGTAGAATTTATGCATAGAAAAGCAAGACTATTGGATGGAAAAGGTAAATTTATTGGATCAGGCACTCAAACAAAAGGTAACTTATTTTATCTTGAACTTGGTGAGTATTCATGTTTTATTGAAGTTGAAGAAAGTTGGTTATGGCCTAAAAGGTTGTGACATGTGAATTTTGATAACTTGGTGAAGATAAGAAAATTCAAGAAAGCAAGAGGCATTCCAAATATAAAGAAACTTGAGGTCAATCTATGCAAAAATTATTAGAATGGTAAAATGGGAAAGACTAGTTTTAAAAGTAAAAACTATCAGCCAGAAGATATATTAGAAATTGTGCATATTGATTTATGTGGACCCATTAGAATTAAAAGCTATACTGGAGAAAAGTTCTTCATTCTTTTTGTTGATGATTACTCAAGAATGATGATTGTCATGTATCTAAAGAACAAATCAAAA
Source organism: Cupressus sempervirens (assembly GCA_028749045.1). NCBI lineage: Eukaryota > Viridiplantae > Streptophyta > Pinopsida > Cupressales > Cupressaceae > Cupressus > Cupressus sempervirens. The sequence continues at coordinate 139,123,893 of CM053790.1, read as the reverse complement.
GTATTTGAGAAATTCAAATGGTATTTGGCCAGAGTAGAAAAGGAAATAGAAAAAAGATTGAAATTCTTGAGGTCAGACAGAGGCGGAGAATTCATTTCATATGAGTTCAATAACTTTTGCATTGAGAGAGGAATCAAAAGATAAGTATCAGCCCCTGGAATTCCTGAAGAAAATGGAATAGATAAAAAGAGGAACAGATCTATGATGGATTGTGCAAGAACCTTAATGATTGAAAAGAACATTTCTATCAAATACTGTAAGGAATCTATTAGCACTGCAGTTCATCCTTAAATCGAGTACAACTTTAAAAAGACTCATTCAAAACTCCCTATGAGATATGGTATGGCTATAAACCTAATTTAAGTTATCTAAAAGTATTTGGAAGTAAATGTTACATTTTGAAAGAATCTAGAAAAGACAAATTTGATGTAAAAGGTGATGAAAGAATATTTTTGGGATACTCTTGCAAAAGTAAAGCATATAGATGTTTGAACTTGTCTAGTTACAAAGTCATAGAAAGTGTACATGTGAAAGTTGATGAGTTTGCAGAAAGGACTGAAGAAGAAAGCAAAAGGGAACCAGAAGATTATAGAAGGTTTGTTTTTACTAAACCTGATATAGTACCAGTCAATCAAGAATCTTCTACTCCTAAGTCATTAGTAACCAAGTTACAAGAAGTTCAAACTGAGCTACAACAACCTAAGTTACATTCAGATGCTACCAATAAAGTGTCTACCAAGTCTAAAAGACCCGAGCCAATATCTACCAAGCTAGAACAGCCAGAACATAAAGTTGAATTACAAAAAGATAACAATGAAATTCTTTTAAGAGGCAAGGAACTTGTATTAGCAAAATATGTCAGGAGACATCATTAAACAGATTAGATCATTGGAGACAAATCTGAAGGAACCATGAAAAGAAGGAAGTTGAAAGGTACTTGTTTTCTTGCTGATTTTGAACCTAGAAATATTAGTGATGCATTGGAAAATGATAGTTGGATTGAGGCTATGAATGAAAAAATAGAGCAGATAGAGAAAAACAAGGCATGGACTCTTGTACCCAGGCCTAAAGATAAAAATGTGATTGGAACTAAGTGGGTATTCAGAAACAAGTTGGATGAAGATAGTAAGGTATCAAGAAACAAAGCTAGACTAGTATGCAAAAGATATGCTCAAAAAGAAGGAATAGACTATGGAGAAACTTTTGCTCCTGTTGCAATATTGGAAGGAGCCAAAACCTTACTAGCATATGCTGCTCATAAAGGATTCAAAGTTTATCAGATGGATGTGAAGTCAACATTTCTCAATGGTATACTGGATGAAGAGGTTTATATTGAACAACTTGAAGGTTTTGTTGATGCAAATAACAAGAACATGGTCTGCAAAATACACAAGGCATTGTATGGTCTAAAACAAGCTCCTAGAGCATGGTATGAAAGATTGCCTAACTATCTTATTCAAATTGGTTTTTTGAAGAACTAATGATAAAAATAGCTTGTATATAAAGGAAGGACCAGATAATAAAAAAATTTTGGCAGAAATATTTGTAGATGATACTATTTTCACAGGGAATGATGATCTTTGCAAAGAATTTTCAAAGCAAATAAACAAGGAATTTGAAATGTCTATGTTTGGAGAGATCAAATTATTTGTTGCTCTTCAAATTCAGCAAAATAAATATGGTATCTACATCACTCAATCAAAATACATCAAGGAGATATTGAAAAAGTTTGGTATGGAAGATTGTAAAGCAATTGGGACTCCTATGTATACTGGATTAAAACTTATCAAGGAAGATGAATCAAAAGAAGTAGATCAAACATTGTATAGATCTATGATTGGAAATTTGTAGTATGTAGTTCATACTAGGCTAGATATTGCCCTTGCAATTGGTATTGTAGCAAGATTTTTTAAAAAATCAAGAGAAAATCACATGATGGCAATCAAAAGAATAATGAGATATTTGAAAGAAACTGAAGATTATGGTTTATGGTACAAATTTGGAGGTAATCTAGATTTGAAAGTGTTTATTGATGCTGATTGGGTAAGAAACCTTGATGATAGAAAAAGTACAAGTGGAGGAGCATTCTTTCTTGGAAAGAGGTTGGTTTCTTGGACAAGCAAAAAGAAAAATTATACATCTGAATCTACAGTAGAGGTAGAGTATGTTGTTGCTACAGTAAATTGTTCTAATATTGATTGGTTTAAACAGTTGTTGAAAGGCATGAAGGTGGAAATCAAAGAACTAGTTGTTATGTTCTATGATAATATAAGTGCAATAAACATATCTAAGAATCCAGTGATGCATTCCAAAACAAAGCACATTGCAATAAAATATCATTTTGTCAGAGAATTGGTGCAAGATAAGGAGATCGGATTGGAATATGTTCATACAAAGGAACAACTTACTGACATATTCACAAGGTCATTACCTAAGGATGCATTCTTGTATCTAAGAGGTAAGTTAGGGGTCACTCCCCTATCTGAAGTTCACTAAAATGAATTTTTAGTGATGCATCAATGCATACCAAGTTGAAGATCTATCAGTTGATGCAACATAATCAAGAAATATTGCATATGAATTAGTACTAAAGGTACATTAAAATCCATTTGAATTGTGTTGTCTTTGGCATGTGTTGTCAAAGAGGGAGATTTTTACTGATTTTTACTCTCATATCTTTCTAAAATTTGTTTGAGAAGAAAAGTTTTCTATAGAATTCCTTCACAGAGGGAGATTACTGAAAGAGGGAGAGTTTTCTATCTAATACAGAAATTTGTTCTAATAGAAAAAGGCTTGTTAGACTTGTTTTCAAATTTCATTCAAATTTCATTTTTCTATGACATGTTGTGTTGCCACCAATGCCAAAGAGGGAGATTGTTGGATACAATTGTTAATCGTGCATTATCTTTGATGTTACACAAATGTCATACCAGTCATCAGACAGAGTCTACAAGGCTCAGATGATCAACAAAGCAATTTACAGTGTTAACTGAGCTCCCATGGTTAACAAAGAAAATTTAATGTTTACCAAGCTCACTCGAGCATCAAAAGATTTTGTAGCAGAAAGTTACTGCTAACCGAGCTCCAAAAGTTAACAAAGAAAAGTTAATGTTTACCGACCTCACTCGGGCATCAAAGGATTTTGTAGTAGAAAGTTAGTGTTAACTGATCTCCCAAGGTTAACGAAGAAAAGTTAATATTTATTGAACTCACTCGGGCATCAAAGGATTTTGCAATAGAAAGTTAGTGTGAACTGAGCTCCCAAGGTTAACCAAAGAAAAGTTAACATCTACTAAGCTCACAAGGTCAGCAAAGGAAGGTCAGTGCTAACTGAGTTCACTCGGTCTGTAAAGCATTTTTGCAAAGCCTCACTTGGTTAACACGAGAAAACCATTCTGGAGTAGTGATCACTAAGCTGGGTCGGCCGATGAAAAATTGTATTGTTTTGATATTAAGTTCAATTGTTTCATGCAGCCGACTGATGTAATATTTTTATTGTTGTTGTAACTTATATTTGAGCCGACTTGATAATCTGAAAGGTATATATTTAGATGTTAAAGTTGTGAATTAAAGGTCTATGTGAGTATATGGATTAGGATGGAATAATTGTATATTGAGCAAATTTTAATGAAAGATTAGATATCTTGGAGGAGCTACAGAGTTGTATTTGATCAGTAAGGATCTAGTAAAGTAGAATAGAGATCTATAAACAAAAAAATATAAGTTTCATATCTTTCAGGTCACCTCATTATTTCTTTCTAATCATTGTAACAGTGAATCTAGAATCTCTTAACAGAGTTGGTTTAACAACCATTTTGTAAATCCTCTAACAAGGTGACAGTTTAGTTGAATTGTTCTAAAGACCTCTAATCAGGCCACTCCTAGTAGGGTGATCAAATCCTCTAACAAGGTAACACCAAACAGTGTGCATTGTAACCTTTAACAGGGTTGGCTCCTAATAGGGCTCACTTCAGAAGAGTGAAAATTGGTGACTAGTTACTTGGTGGTTTTTCCCATCTTGAATTTTCACGTTAAATTTGGTGTCTCTTGTGTTCATTTATTTTAATGTTTGCAAGCATAATAATAACTATGAATGCTAGATGATTAGTAATTAGTTAACCTACCAAGTTACAGTATTCCTACACTATTTATCGAGTATCAGCAGTAAGTAAATGTTATAGACATCTAAGGGATTTTTGAAATTATTTTTGTGGTAATTGATTCACCCCTCCGCTCTTAGTTACTACATCTATATTTCCAACAATTGGTATCAGAGCCTTTGATGCTTGCATGACAAGATTTCAAGGATCTAAGCCAAAGATCAAGATGTCTTATAAGAGGGAAATTCTAAGACTTAATAGGTACAACTTCTCAGCATGGAAAGGGTTGACAAGACTTCATCTAGCTTCTATTGGAGATACATGACTAAAATACCTTGACAAAAAATATGCAAAACCAGCTGATACACTATCTGTCAATGATATTGCTGAAAAGAAGACCCACAACATTATGATGATAGATATAGCATCTGCTCTAAGTTATGAAGAATTTGATGGCATGAAGGACTACAAATCCACTTTTGAAATGTGGGAAAAGCTGAAAGAAATCTATGGAGGAGATGATAATGTGAGAAGAGCCAAAGCAGAAAGTTTGAGAGGACAAATTGATCAGATGAGGATGAGAGAGGATGAAAACATTGCAAAATATGTTGAAAGAGTCAAAGCATGTGTCAGTGCAATCAAAGCATCTGGAGGAGATATCAAGGAGGAGACATTAATAAGTAAAGTTCTTAGAACTCTACTTCCCATTTATGCAATCAGAGTTTTTGCAATTCAAGAAAGAAGATGTGAAGCAAATCATAAGATAAATCTAGAGGCAATAGTAGGAAGATTAACTGCATTTGAACTAGACAACTTTGACAACTATTTTCCAGCTTCGAAAAACATTGAGTCAGCATTTGAAGCCAAGATTTCACTCAAGGAGAAAAGTAAAAAGAAAAAAGAATCTCATTCAGGAAGTGAAGATGAATCAGACCAAACTTCAAACAGTGGTCTTGAGGTGATTGAAGCTCTACTAGCAAGAAAATATTCTAAAGGCAGAGGAAAATATAAAGGTAAAGTTCCTCTAATCTATTTTTCATGTGAAGAAGTTGGTCATATTATTGCTAGGTTCCCAAACAAGTAGAACAAAGATGAGAAGAAAGGTTGCAAGGATAATGGCAAGAAAGACTTCAAATCATTCAAGGATAAAGGTAAGAAAACATGTTTTATTGCTAAGGATTCTAACGATTCTAATGATGAAGAAGAAGATGAAATTGTCTACATTGTTGTAAAAGATGAGTCTGATAATGATGAGAAAATGGCACTCATTTTTCATATAATAAAAATGATACATGGATCATAGATAGTGGTTGTTCTCATCACATAACTGGTGATAAAACTAAGTTTGAGTACTTTGAAGACTATGATGGTGGTAGTGTAAGATTTGGTAACAATGAACCTTGTTATATAAAAGGAAGAGGGAGAATCTCTCTAACTAAAGAACTTATATGTGATAATGCCTATTGGGTAGAAGGACTAAAGCATAATCTGTTGACTGTGGCACAACTACTCAATAATGGATTCAAAGTAGAATTCATGCATAGAAAAGAAAGACTTTTGGATGGCAAAGGAAAACTGATTGAATCAGGCACTCAAACAAAAGGTAACTTATTTTATCTTGAACTTTGTTAGTATTCATGTTTTATTGCTCAAGTTGAAGAAAGTTGGTTATGGCATAAAAGGTTGTGTCATGTGAATTTTGATAACTTGGTGAAGATAAGAAAATTCAAGAAAGTAAGAGGCATTCCAAATATAAAGAAACCTAAGGTTAGTCTATGAAAAATTTGTCAGATTGGTAAAATGGGAGAGACTAGTTTTAAAAGTAAAAACTATCAATCAGAAGATTTATTATAAATTGTGCATATTGATTTATGTGGACCCATTGGAATTGAAAGCTATACTGGAAAAAGTTTTCATTCTTTTTGTTGATGATCACTTAGGAATGATGACTGTCATGTATCTAAAGAAAAAATTAGAAGCATTTGAGAAATTCAAATGGTATTTGGCCAAAGTAGAAAAGGAAATAGGAAAAAGATTGAAATGCTTGAGGTCAGACAAAGGTGGAGAATTCATTTCACATGAGTTCAATAACTTTTGCATTAAGAGAGGAATCAAAAGATAGGCATCAGCCCCTGGAACTCCTGAACAAAATGGAATAGCTAAAAGGAGGAATAGATCTATCATGGATTGTGCAAGAACCTTAATGATTCAAAAGAACATTGCTACCAAATACTAGAAGGAAGCTATTAGCGTTGCAGTTCATACCTTGAACCGAATATAGCTTAAAAAAGACTCATTCGAAACTCCCTATGAGCTATGGTATGGCTATAAACCTAATGTAAGTTATCTAAAAGTATTTAGAAGTAAATGTTACATTTTGAAAGAATCTAGAAAAAGAAAATTTGATGTAAAAGGTGATGAAGGAATATGTTTGGGATACTCTTGCAAAAGTAAAGCATATAGATGTTTCGACTTGTCTACTTACAAAGTGATAGAAAGTGCATATGTGAAAGTTGATGAGTTTGCAAAAAGGACTGAAGAAGAAAGAAAAAGGGAACCATAAGATTATAGAAGGTTTTTTTTCAGTGAACCTGATACAGTACCAGTCAATCAAGAATCTTCTACTCTCGAGTCATCAATAACCAAGTTATAGGAAGTTCAAACTGAGCTACAGCAACTCAGTTACATTTAGATGCTACCGAGAAAGTGTCTACCAAGTATGAAAGACCTAAGCCAATATCTACTGAGCTAGTATAGCCAGAACCTGAAGTTGAAGTACAAAAAGATAACAATAAAATTCTTTTAAGAGGCAAGGAACCTGTATTAGAAAAATATGTCAGGAGACATCATTCAGTAGATCAGATCATTAGAGACAAATCTAAAGGAACCATGACAAGAAGTAAGTTGAAAGGTACTTGTTTGCTTGCTGATTTTGAACCTAGAAATATCAATGATGCATTGGAAAATGATAGTTGGATTGAGGCTATGAATGAAGAAATAGAGCAGATAGAGAAAAACAAGACATGGACTCTTGTACCTAGGCCTAAAGATAAAAATGTGATTGGAACTAAGTGGGTATTCAGAAACAAGTTGGATGAAGATGGTAAGATATCAAGAAACAAAGCTAGACTAGTATGCAAAGGATATGCTCAAGAAAGAAGGAATAGACTAGGGAGAAACCTTTGCTCCTCTTGCAAGATTGGAAGGAGTCAGAACCTTACTAGCATATGCTACTCACAAAGGATTCAAAGTTTATCAAATGGATGTCAAGTCAACATTTTTCAATGGTATACTGGATGAAGAGGTTTACATTGAACAACCTGAAGGTTTTGTTGATCAAGATAAGAAGAACATGGTCTGCAAATTACACAAGGCATTGTATGGTCTAAAACAAGCTCCTAGAGCATGGTATGACAGATTGCATAACTATCTTATTTAGATTGGTTTTTTAAAGAACTAATGATAATAGTAGCTTGTATATAAATGAAGGACTAGATGATAAGATTGTTTTAGTAGAAATATTTGTAGATGATACTATTTTCACAGGGAATGATGATCTTTGAAAAGAATTTTTAGAGCAAATGAACAAGGAATTTGAAATGTCTATGTTTGGAGAGATCAAATTCTTTGTTGGTCTTCAAATTCAGTAGAATAAAAATGGTATCTACATCACTCAATCAAAATACATCAAGGAGATATTGAAAATGTTTGGTATGGAAGATTGTAAACTAGTTGGGACTCCTATGTGTACTGGATTAAAACTTACTGAGGAAGATGAATCAAAAGAAGTAGATCAAACATTGTATAGATCTATGATTGGAAAGTTATAATATGTAGTTCATACTAGGCCAGATATTGCCCTTGCAATTGGTATTGTAGCAAGATTTTCAGCAAAACCAAGAGAAAATCACATGATGGCAATCAAAAGAACAATGAGATTTTTGAAAAGAACTGAAAATTATGGTTTATGGTACAAATTTGGAGGTAATCTAGATTTGAAAGTGTTTACTGATGTTGATTGGGTAGGAAACCTTGATGACAAAAAAAGTACAAGTGGAGGAGCATTCTTTCTTGGAAAGAGGTTGGTTTCTTGGATAAGAAAAAAGCAGAATTGTACATCTCAATCTATAGCAGAGGCAAAGTATGTTGCTACTGCAGTAAACTATTCTAATATTGTTCGGTTAAAATAGTTGTTGGAAGGCATGAAGGTGGAAATTAAAGAACCAATTGTTATGTTCTGTGAAAATACAAGTGCAATAAACATATCTAAGAATCTAGTGATGCATTCCAAAACCAAGCACATTTTAATAAAATATCATTTTGTCAGAGAATTGGTGTAAGATAAGGAGATTAGATTGGAATATGTTCATACAAAGCAACAAATTGCTTACATATTCACAAAGCCATTACCTAAGGATGCATTCTTGTATCTAAGAGGTAAGTTAGGGGTCACTCCCCTATCTAAAATTCACTAAAATGAAGTTTTAGTGATGCATCAACACATACCAAGTTGAAGATCTATTAGTTGATGCAACATAATCAAGAAATATTGCATATGAATTAGTACTAAAGGTACATTAAAATCCATTTTAATTGTGTTGTCTTTGGCATGTGTTGTCAAAGAGGGAGAGTTTTACTGAGTTTTACTATCATATCTTTCTGAAATTTTTTTGAGAAGAAGAGTTTGCTATAGAATTCCTTCACAGAGGGAGATTACTGAAAGAGGGAGATTTTTCTATCTAATAGAGAAATTTGTTCTAATAGAAAAAGGCTTGTTAGACTTGGTTTCAAATTTCATTCAAATTTTATTCTGCTATGACATGTCGTGTTGCCATCAATGCTAAAGAGGGAGATTGTTGGATACAATTGTTAATTGTGTATTGTCTTTGATGTTACACAAATGTCATACCAGTCATCAGACAAAGTCTACTGAGCTCAGATGATCAACAAAGCAATTTATAGTGTTAACCGAGCTCCCATGGTTAACAAAGAAAAGTTAATGTTTACCAAGCTCACTCAGGCATCAAAGAATTTTGTAGCAGAAAGTTAGTGTTGACCAAGCTCCTAAGGTTAACAAAGAAAAGTTAATGTTTACCAAGCTCACTAGGGCATCGAAGAATTTTGTAGTAGAAAGTTAGTGTTAACCAAGCTCCCAAGGTTAAGGAGGAAAAGTTAATATTTACTAAGCTCACTCGGGCATCAAAAGATTTTGTAGCAGAATGTTAGTGTTAACCGAGCTCCTAAGGTTAATGAAGAAAATTTAATGTTTACCAAGCTCACTCAGGCATCAAAGAATTTTATAGCAGAAAGTTAGTGTTAACCAAGATCCCAAGGTTAATGAGGAAAAGTTAATATTTACCGAGCTCACTCAGGCATCAAAGGATTTTGTAACAGAAAGTTAGTGTTAACCGAGCTCCAAAGGTTAAACAAAGAAAAGTTAACGTCTAGCGAGCTCACAAGGTTAGCAAAGGAAGGTCAGTGCTAACTGAGTTCACTCGGTCTCCAAAGGATTTTTGTAGAGCCTCACTTGGTTAACACTAGAAAACCATTCTAGAGCAGTGATCACCAAGTTGGGTTGGCCAGCGAAGGATTTTATTATTTTGATATTATGTTCAATTATTTCATGCAGCTGAATGATGTAATATTTTTATTGTTGTTGTAACTTATATTTGAGCCGACTTGATAATCTGAAAGGTATATATTTAGATGTTCAAGTTGTGAATTGAAGGTGTGTGTGAGTATATGGATGAGGATGGAATAAGAAAAATTTGAGCAAATTTGGATGAAAGATTAGATATCCTAGAGGAGCTGCAAAGTTGTATTCGATCAATAAGGATCTAGTAAAGCAGAATAGAGATCTATAATTAGCAAAAGATAAGTTGCATATCTTTCAAGTCACCTCATCATTTCTTTCTAATCATTGTAATAGTGAATCTAGAATCTCTTAACAAAGTTGGTTTAACAACCATTTTGTAAATCCTCTAACAAGGTGACAGTTTAGTTGAATTATTCTAAGGACCTCTAACCAGGCCACTCCTAATAGGGTGATTAAATCCTCTAACAAGGTCACACCTAACAGCGTGCATTGTAACTTTTACAAGGTTGGCTCCTAATAGGGCTCACTTCAGAAGAGTGAAAATTGGTGACTAGTTACTTGGTAGTTTTTCCCATATTGGGTTTCCATGTTAAATCTAGTGTCTCTTGTGTTCATTTATTTTAACCTTTGCAAGCATAATAATAACTATGAATGCTAAATGATCAGTAATTAGTTAACCTACTAAGTTATAGTATTCCTACACTATTTATCGAGTATCAGCAGTAAGTAAATATTATAGACATCTAAGGGATTTTTGGAATTATTTTTGTGGTAACTGATTCACCCCTCCCCTCTCAGTTACTTCATCTATATTTCCAACACCATAAAATTATGAACTATTTTTACCTTGACATTATCTTTAGAGATTTTATTACACTACTGTATTTGGACCTGAATTATGATGATAGGTCATTGCAATTGCAATGTCCTACCATCACCATAGTGACAAAACAAAAAATTGCTTCATGTCAAATAGGCATCATACTTTTTGCATTGTAGATTGTGATGACAACCTTGTCTATCATAAGTACAATGCCAAAATCTATTGTAATTTAGTAGAAGATAAGGCCAACAGGTCATCATCACATTGTCAGTTGTGACAGGAGACCATCACAACTAACATCACAATGGTGATGGTATATGATAGTTGTTTTGTGGGTGCAATGGCTTTTTATTGTGCTTATCCATTATACTTGTGACAAATATGTGAGGGCAGTGCTCTCATTCTAACAACCTTCTGTTGAACATGTCATCACAATTGTGATAGACTGCTAATATATGAAAAAAAGTTTGTTCTTCTTCGTTAGAAATAAATTTTACTATGTTGACCACATGAGTATGCTATTTGGCACAGATCATATAGTTTCCTCTTTGGCCCCTCTTATGGAGACTATGTTTGACATTTTTCAAAGCTGTTTGATGGATACTTCTTCTATTCAAGAATTTCATAGATAGTGTTGCATTTGCATTTCCTTTTTATATTACTATAGATAAGTAGCCAAACATCATGATTATTTCTTCATGCACACTAAAAAAATAATCATGATGTTCAGCTTCTTATCTACATTAATATAAAATGGAAATGGAAATACAACATTATTTTTGAAACACTTGAGAAGAAGTAGTATCAATTAGATAACTTAGAAGAATGCCAAACACAATCTCTATGAGGGGTGAAAGAGGAAACTGCATGACCTATGCTAAATAGCATACACATGTGATTAGTATAGTAAAATGCATTTCTAACAAAGAAGAAAAAATATTTTCTTTGAACATGTTATAAATAATATATACTAGCATATGTTCAGTATAATCTTAAAATTAATCATGCTTAATAACTCACAACATTATGTAGAAGATTGCATGATTGAAGAACCTGTTGTGATGGTTCCAATTGCTTCTATTGTAGTTTGAGTTCCTCTTGTTGTTGTTGATGGTGTCACCAAAGCCCCTTTCCTTAGTCCTTGTGATGTCATATCCACTATGCCTATTGGTGTTTCAATGGGGTATGTGTGTCTTCCTTTCACATCTCTTTCCTGGAGGTTCCTCTTTCTCATATGGTTTTAGTTGGAACTTCTACTAGTGTGACTATCCCTATGGTTACTAAGATTTGAACTCTAAAAGCATGTATATCACATATCTAAATTAGTATGGTCTGACAAGGCTCATTGAATAGAATACAGATCAAACTAATATTTAATAGAGGTTAATTAAAATTGGATCACAAAAATTCATCAGAATGCAATACTCTTATGTTAGTACTTAACCAATGGAGAAAGTGTTATCAATCATTTCCATTACATCTTTTTTTGAAATCCTCCTCTTCTCGTCCTCCATGCAAATGCAAGGTGTTTTATAGCCAACAATGGAATATATCTTGTAGTGTTTGTGAGGAAGGCCACTCAATCTAGTGCATAAGAAGACATCTCTTCCCATGCTAACAAGCATTTTAGGCCCTTCTATTCTAATTGTTCAGTGCTATAGAAAATTGAAAATATTCTAGTCTCAAAAATAGTAGATAATTGATAATAGAAAGAGGAAGTTTGGGAGTTGTCAGGTGTATAAGTCGGGATTTTGATGGGAAAATTAGATGCTAATGATTTATGATAGCTCCCAATATATATGATTTGCATGTCTTTTGATGTAAACTGCAACTGCTGCAACTTCTTCAATAATGTTTCTAATTTGTCATGAGTATAATCATGATTTATTGAATTGATGATGAAGATGAGTGGAGTTTATGATTGGAGTGATGATGAATTGAAGGGGCATTGATGGGAATCAAATAGAAAGCCTTCCTTATCAATATTTCTAATCATGCTAATAGATCTAATCTTTCCAAATAGCTAAGATCACCAAAATGATCTGAAAGTTTTCTTAAACTATCACACTTTGAAAGATCTAGATATTTTAGTGCTATAAGGCAATGGAAATCACTGGACAATTCCTCTAGTTTACAGATAATTTTAAGGTTTTTAGTGAGCTAAGTATCCCAAAGCCTAGAGGCACCTTTAACAACCTCTTGCAATTACTCAATTCTAAAGTTTTCAATCCTAACAGGCAGTAAACATTATTATACAATTCTTTTAAGCTCTCATGCCTTGCTAAGTCTAAATAAACATGCCCAATTTTAGAGATCCCATGGATTCTACATTTGATGAATTTGAGCATGTTTAAATTTGAAGGGTTATGCAATGACAATTATGAAGGTTATTTCACAACTCTAACTACTAAAGAAAAAATTGGGAATCTATTAGCAAAGATAAAGTGTAGATTTATGAAAGCTTCTATGGATAGATTTATGACTATATGGAGGACTATGCTTTCTTTCTCCATGGACAGATTTATAAGCATATAGAGGACAATGGAAGGACTATAAATTGTGAAATTATAAATGTTACTTGCATTCTCCATCAAGTGTTGCATTTCCTATAGAATTTATGATCCTCTGCTTCCTCCCTATAATATTATTCAACATAAATATATGAGTTTGACTATGGTGTCCTTCTGCATTACCTGAAACCAAGAGATTCACATAGTTATTTTTCATGCAAACATAAGTTAATATTGAGCTTCATTTGGTCTCGAGAATAGTTTAATATTCTCTACGAATCAGGGCCAACCACATGAAGGTGAAAGTTCATTTGGCCCCACCCCCTCCCCCTCCCCTCGTGCCCCCCTCCCCCCCCCCCCCCCCCCCCCCAAAAAAAAAAGAAAAAAAGAAAAAAAACATTCCCCGTTAACATCTAAAATTCATTCATTCTATTAATAAAATGTAACATTCATGAATTATCACATGATAACATTCATTAGCACATTAGTTTCATTAGAACTTTGAATAAAACATAAATAAAACATCTATGTACATAAACATCATTCATTATCAAATAAATTACATAAATTCACATGAATCATTTCTTTTTTCTTTTGTTGTCATTCCCTATATTGTTGTAGAGGCATGTTCATGTCATCATTTATATTTCTTCTTACCTATGGACATGCACTTGTTGTGCTTTGCAAAGGTTGATCCTCTATAATAATAAATAAAAGAGTTAAATTTTAAAAAAATGAGACTTAAAAGATTTTAAAGAAAATTTTAGCGCTCTTTACCTTGTCCAACCACATCATCTTGCCTGCCTATCAGCTTGGACTTCAACATGCTCATCAAGAAAAGCATATGCATCCCTACAACTACAATACAAGATGTTTTCTTAATCCCAATACATTATAGTTAAATTTTTATTACTACACCAAATTCAATTTAAAATTTTTTACATGTATTAATAATTCATAAATCAAAACTTGAATAGAAAATTTTTACTTGTATATACATTGATATTATTCTTCATCCATCTCATAATCAGAATCATCATCATCATTCACATTGTCACCATCACTATCCTAGTGGTGGTGTGGGTGGTGGTGATGGTGGTCATCATCATCATCATCATCATCCCCATCATCATGACCAATAGTAGCATCATTTTCTTTAGGAGCATCATTGACTAACTCTTGATCATGATCCACTTCTTTCTCTTTCTCAATATCTTCTTCTTCCATTGCATTATACTTTATTGGTCTTCCCCTTGGATCATGCATACCAACAAATGAACAACCTGGTTTATGTGGAACCTCTGAGTAAAATACCTACTCACATTGGCTTGGAAGAACATAGAGCTCATCCCCAACTAGCTCAAACAACCTTATATTAATAATTGGAAATCCGTTCTCATGCTCAATAATAACTCTATCAAGATCATTTTGATTGAGTTGTAGTCTATTGGTTACCTACAAGACTATACTTATCCCATAATCACAAGTTTTTTTGTATCATCTAAATCTTTGATGCAAAATTTATAACAATTGTAGAACATAGTCTCATGGAATTTCACCTACAATAATGTCAAACATGTATAAATTATTCAATCACGAGTTCAAAAACATATATTGATTAACAAACTTATAAGTACTTGGAAATCTCTTAAACCATATGCTAAATTTATTTCCTTTTGTGCAAGACTTGGATGTCCTTCAAAATGAGCCTATTTAACCAATGAAGACATAGATTCCTATTTTAGTCCATGATTAGAATGTTGACATCATTCAATCCATACCGTCATTTGATCTTTGATTGTTTGCAATAAAAAAATGTATTGCATCCCACTCTTTAGCAGCTGCACTAAAGTAAATACATGACTTAGAAAATATTTATTTTGAAGATTAAGAAATATTTAACTACAATAATATCTCATAATTTATTAACTTTCACTTTCCTACATCTACATTTCCCTGCCAAGTACTCTACTTTGAATTTTTTAATGGAGTTGAGATCCCAAATGCAATCTATATGGGTCTTTGTTGCAAGATTAGGAAGATATTGAGTAATGTATACCATCATCTAGTATGCCATATATCCCTCAATCATACAACCTGTAGGATGTGCTCTTTGTCAAACCAAACCTTTCAAAAATTTTGAGTGTCTCTCAACCATCCACATTGACCTAAGCTATATAGGTCCACACAAATCAATCTCCTCAACTTGGTGTATGAGCTAGTGTTCTTGTGCATTGAGAAAAATTGAAGGTAAACACTTTTTCATTTCACACATTAGCAAAGGAAAAATTTTCTTCCAATATTTTATATCTTCTTTATAGACTTCTTTAGATGACAACCACCTACAAGGGATTCAAGACACAAAAACATATAAATACAATACTTTACAATATATTTCTCGTTTGATATATTTAACAAATATCATTGCTTACCTCATTTATTTTCCAAGATCATATATCACTTGTTTGATATTATTTTCAAAGTTGTTTGGAAGTGACAGGGGTAGCACATACTGCAACAATTATTAACTGGTCATTTCATTCTTTTCTACCATAATACACTAAAAATTGAGTGCAATTTTACAAATATATTGTAAATACAAAAGATCGTGACTTACCTTGATGAAGGTATGCCAATCATGTGTTTTTAGCCCTGGGCCAAATCCACTTTTCTTTGATATAACATTGCTTATATTTGCAACAAATCCTGTAGAAAATCTCATTTTTCATATGACTTCTTTTATGACATTACTTTGTACCTTCATTAATAACCAAGGAAGGGCGCTTGCATTAATCTAGCCTCCATTGCATTTGATTCAATGATATTTTTTATTGTATGATTGGAATCATGAATGTCACTACAATTTTTGGAAATTTTTTCTTTCTCGCATCTTTCCTCCAATATTTTCCATAGTGTCTCTATTACATTCTTTCTAATATGCATGGTATCAAAAAAATGCATAATTTGTAGCTAATCATAGTAGGGTAGCCTACTAAAATCTTTGGGATAAAATTTTAGTCCCTTTGGAAGGTGGTCAATGACGACCTCAAATTATATTATACTCCAACTAGCATAGGCGAGGTGTCATTCTTCATGGCTTTGATGTAGTCTCTTCTTTCCCATTTAAAATATTTTTTTGGTACTTCGATACTTACATTTTGTATAGAGAAATTGCTTATTCTCAGCAAACATCTACTTTCTTAAACTATTGGAATGATGAGATTTCATCTTTGGACCACACATTAGACATGAAAATTTTCCCTTTGTTTGAATACCTACAATATAATGATACAATTGGATTAAATATGTTCATTTTTGGAATTAGTATTATG
Organism: Cupressus sempervirens; assembly: GCA_028749045.1. NCBI lineage: Eukaryota > Viridiplantae > Streptophyta > Pinopsida > Cupressales > Cupressaceae > Cupressus > Cupressus sempervirens. The sequence goes on along the minus strand of CM053790.1, from coordinate 139,107,532 downwards.
ATGTACAACTAGATTTCAGCATAAGATACCATAGAAATGTGTCAACCTTGGGGCATAATGAATTGTCCACACGAGTAGTGCATGGAATTGAAACTATCTTTGTCTAATTGGTCTAGAGATATCATACATAGTGAAACCATTCCATAACACCAGAAACTCATCAATAAGAGGTGTGTGATATATACATTAATATCTTTCACTTGATACTTACCTAGTTGAATGAACAAGATCAGATAATTATTGTGGTCATTTCACTCCAAGACTTATAATTACATGTAGGTAACAATAAAATAATTAAATACCTAGAAAAATAATTGCCAACATAATGTGCTCTCTCTTTATTGACTTCTATGGAGGAATTTTATTGTTGATAACAAAAATAGGCTAGACTAAGTAAAGGATATTATCTCTCCATATGGATTGACAGTGTCAGTTGTTAGAGAAAGCCTAAGATTTTGAGGTTCTTCATTAAAGTGTGGCCACTTTCGCTTGATGTTCTTAAATTTTGAACCATTCATAGGCATTTGAATAATTTTATCTCGACTTCTATTGTGTACTTGATAATCCATAAATTACACCAAGCTATTGCACCTAAATAATCATTTAAGACATGGAATAATGGGGATGTAATGGTGAACCTTGTGAGGCACCTTTTTGTCACTTGATCATCTTGATATCTTCTCGTATGGAATTTGGGGCATTCTATTTCATTTTCATATTTTTTATGATAAATTACATAATCTTGATGACACACATCTATTGATTGATACTCTATTCCAATATATTTTATAGTGGCCCATAATTCTCAATACGAGCAAGGGAGAACATTTGATGGTGGTAACAAATAGTCACCTATCAATCTAAAAAATAAAATAAAATTAGTCATTAGTATAAACAATCTTAATGCTACATATTTCACCTTTTATAGACTATAATGATGTATATCACAAACCTTAGCATATGTGATATTGCTATGTTGGATAAACCATTCATAATCTTCAAATTCACCAACAACAATATAGTAGAGAGAAAAATTGATTAGGATCCTTCATAAAGGTTTGTATTTTCCTTCTCAAATAGAGGCATATCATGGATGGCCTCAATATCATCCTCATCATCATTATTATCATCATCATCAACAGCAATAATATCACCACTACCAAATGTGTCATGGATAAATGCATTCCTATCATCATCTTCAAATGTGTTTTATAATGCATGATCATCATCTTCCATGGGATTATGATCTTCTCATTCAATAGTCATACCTCCATGTTCCTCCATATTCACACCTCCATGTTCCTCTAAGATGTGTTGGTCCATATCATGTACTATCCTGGGGAGATCGACCTATATAAAATGGATGATAATTAAACCCCCCTTTTTTTGATTCATAATTATATTAATTGTGAAAATAATATAACAAACAACTTACCAATTAACAATAATCAAACCACCTTCAATGTGACCATTCTCCCAACAATGTCTCTTAGCTATTTTGGTTTTGATTCTTCTTGTCTTTAAGCCATTACAATGCTTACAAGGACAATAACATTTGTCATCACTTGGTCTTTGAGAGTTAGACAACAATCTAGCAATTTTCTCCCTATTTTGATCAAACTCCCTTGTATTATCAGACATGATACTTCTTCATAGGAATAACTTATTGATGTACCCTTAGTGAGTTGGTTGTAGTTAATGATTATAACTTTTTCACATTTGGTTCTGAAAGAAACATTTGGTGTAATTAATGTGTATATCTGCAAAAGTATTGGACATGTTGTACTTAATGTTTATATCTGCACATATGGTTTTGAAAGAAAAATTTGGTGTAATTAATGTGTATATTTACAAAAATATTGAAAATGTTGTACTTAATGTTTATATTTACACATATGATTTTGAAAGAAAATTTTGGTGTGACTAATGTCTATATCTATAAGAATATTGGATGTGTTGTACTTAATGTTTAAATTTGCACATATGGTTTTGAAATAAACATTTGATGTTGAAACAATAGAAAATTTTACAAAATTGATATTTTACAAGAAAATACACCTGAAGAACTATTAGCTTAGAAGAAATACCATGGTGTTGAAATAGTACAGAAAGTGCTTGACATGAGAAGTCCACAAGTGAGGGTGTTGACCAATCTTGAATACTTGAATATTGAAATGAAAACTATCAAGGATAAAACATCTATGTCAAAGTTACAACACAATATGAAGTTGAAACCTATCAAGGATCAAACGCCTATGCCCCTTGTCCTCTATCCCCTTCCTCTTTATTCCTCTTTTTTATAACTCCTTTTCACTCCCTCCATTCTTCTTGTTGTTTTTCCCTTCTTCTTTTCTTGAACATTCAGGGAATTGTTCACATAATCACCTTGATAGAATCTACATTTTCTTGGTTTCTTATATTTGTTCATTTGAAACATTTTATTTCTTTTTATGTACATTACTTAATTATCTACTTTCTCCTTTAAAATTTTGTGTCCATGGGATATTTAAAGAAAACACACTTCTCATAAGATTCTTACCCTTGAATTTATTGCATTTAAGATATTAAGATATTAGGATTTGTCATGTATTGCACCTACATTTTATTTTTCATTTCTTATAAGAGTGTTTCAAGGTTGGCAACCACTTCAACATCCTTGGCTAGGTTTAGAGGTAATATCATTATGGCAGAGGCTTCTACAAGGGAATGAGCATCGTGATTATGGAATTTACACAGAAGTAGAACTTTCTTCTTCAACTCCTTTCACTCAACTCTTCACTAAAGTTATTCTTCCAATAGCAAGAATAGCTACTAAAAATTGTTGGAAGCCAAGGGATCTTGAACCTATGCTACATTTTTCTGAGACATGAGAGAATTTATTATTAGATTCAATACTTCATAAAATTTTGGATCATATAGTGATGCCCAAATTAATAGCAGCAATAGGTACTTGGGATCCTCATAGGGAGAATGTGCCAATACAGGAATGGTAACATCTTTGGCTTCCATTGTTGGGCCATCGTATAGATCCTTCATATCCAACCATTCATTATAAGTTGTGGAATGCACTTCATGCCTAGCATGCAAGTGATGCATCCGCATATGCAATTTTATCACCTTCAAAAACTATATTTGGTCTTGCTAACTGGGAACAACTAATTGTTTGATTATTTCAATTGAAAAATATTTCTCCATCTTCTATTAACATAAATTCTTGTTTCTCCTACTTCTATTCTTTCTCTATTGTTATATATTCTATAATAGATTTTCTTTTTCTTTCTTCAAGTTTTTATGATGCATAGAAAAGCCCATATCATCTTATGATAGCACTAAGGAAAGTGATTGCAAATATATGAATAAAGAACTCAAAAAGAAGTTCAATTAAATAAATATTTTGTGTGTCCAATGCTATTTAATGAAATATTAAATAGCTAATCATCACATACTTATAATGATTGAAGTATGCACAAAGTAAGATATTGATACATAAAATTTCAGCCAAAAATAGAGGGAACAAAATTCAAATAGGGAGCCATGTAGTATCTAACTATAATTATGAATCAAGCATAACATCAAATAAAACCATGTTTACAATGTAATATCATTCTATGTATTTTGAGTCCACACTAAAATCAATAACCTTTTTTTTACTATTCATAGGGAGAATGTGCCAATACATGCATGGTAACATCCTTGGCTTCCATTGTTGGGCCAACGTATGAAACCTTTATATCCAACCATTCATTTTAAGTTGGGGAATGTACTTCATGCCTGACATGAAAGTGATGCATCTACATATGCAATTTTATCACCTTTAAAAACTATATTTGATCCTACTAGCTGGGAACAACTGATTGTTTAAATTATTTCAATTGAAAAATATTTCTTCATCTTCAAGTAACCTAAATTCTTACTTCTCCTAGTTCTATTGTTTCTCTATTATTATATATTCTATAATAGATTTTATATTTCTTTATCCATGTTTTTATGATGCATAGAAAAGCCCATATCGTCTTAGGATAACACTAAGGAAAGTGATTGCAAATATATGAATAAAGAACTCAAAAAGGGGTTCAATTAAAAAAATAATTTGTGTTTGATGCTATTTAATGAAATACTAAACTATCTAATCATCACATACTTATAATGATCGAAGTGTGCACAAAGTAAGATCTTGGTACATAAAATTTCAGCCAAAAATAGAGGGAAAAAAATTCAAATAGGGAGTCATATAGTATCTAACTATAATTATGAATCAAACATAATATCAAATACAACCATGTTTACAATGTAATATCATTCTGTGTATTTTTTTAGTCCACACCAAAATCAATAACCTTGTTTTTACTATACAAAATTTTGTTAGTCAATAACCTTTTTATTTTTATAATTTGGGAAGTAATCTCCTTGAATTGGGCATACCATGTTTTCTATCCAAGTACTATCGGCAAAGACACAAACAACTCCTCGAATTTGTGTTCATAGACCCAGTGGATATTCATGCACATCCAATTTAAAATTTGCTACCATTAGATCTCTATGTTTTAGATAATCATATAAGAATTTGGGTTATGGTGCTCAATCCATGAACAATCTAAGCCTTATCTTATCCCAAATGTCAATCAGGTACATTCTACTTCTCCTTTGATTAAATCAGAAAAAAAACTTAATCCACACATGCCTTTCAAGAATCAATTACATTTAGTGTTGAGATGATTGCAATTCTTTTTATTAATGGTGGAATTTAGTTTTTATGATTACAAAGGAAACTATTGGAATGAATGTGTTTCTTGATCAGCATCAATAGGCTAGAGAGTTAACACTCATCCATACCCCAAAATGACCAAGGAAATCAAAGGCTTAAGAAAACAAAAAATGGAGTATATCTTAGAAGGAAAAGATCGCCTAGCATTTGGTGGAGCTAAGAAAAGAGTCTAGGGTTAATAAAATTGAACTAATATTGCATAGATCATGCTTTTAACTCTATTTCTTTTTCTATTCAACAAAATAGGAAGAGTTTGTATAGTAAAAAAGTCATTCTTTTTATTCTATGTATTTTGTAATATCTACTATGATATGTTTTTGTAAAATTTCTTGCGAACTTTGGCCATTTTTTGTGGTATACATTATTTTTGTGTATGATCTTGAGGTAAGTCATTTAACATGGGTTAAGTGAGTTTTATTGTTTTATTATTAGGATTTTGGAATATGTATGCAACTGGATCATTTTTTCTTTTCTTTTTTCTATTGTGTAGATAATATGTAATAAGCACCTTAAAGAAGATCTCTCTAAATATATAAAGAGGTACATGTTTAGAAGGAAAGGAAATATAAACACATATGTACCTCTTCTCACCCTAGAAGAAAATCACAGAGCAAGGGCACATAGACCACAAGGGCACAACATAGAGATGAAATCATAGAGCAAAGGCATGACACAACAATGAATCACAGAGCAAGGGCATGACATGGAAATGAAATTGAAAAGCAAGGGCATGACAAAAAATGCAAAGATCACAAGGGCTTAGCAACCAAATGCACCAAGCACCGATCACAAGATCCACCACAACATTCATAGCACTCCACCTCTTTCACGCACAACTCACTCCATGTCTTTTGCGCACAGCTCTCTGCAATTAAAATCAAATGGAAAATGATTGTTGTGTTTTATTTTTATTGTTAATGCTTGTGAATTAGTCACAATTATGACACCAATATTAGTATTGTGATGGTGTCATGATAATTGCTAAAAAAAAAAAACATGAAAATCACCACAAAATACATCATTTTTGCAAATGACTATCACAATTTGACCCCAAATACTGTAGTGTTATTGTTCACACCTAGAAACTCTAGAACAAGACTCATTTCTCTTTTCCTAAATAGTATAGCAAATAATTGTGCTTTACGAATGAGATATTTTTTTAAAAAAAATTGCTCCCACATATTTTTTAGATGTAGCTTAACAATACTTTCAAGCATCATGTTTAGAAGATTCAATTTCTATAAATAGAGAGTCTTCATCCATCTCCAACAAATTTTCCAACCCCAAACCATATTTTCCAAATGTCCTCCTACTTTCTAGAACTTCAACATGATCTTCTTCAACTTCAATCAATGGATCTTCAATTGGTGGCTCTATGTTATGTTTTGTCCAACCTTTTTTTTGGTCATCTCTTACTTGATCATATTTTTTGCTATTTTGGCTTTATTCCTCATTGCACAAAAACTTGAATAGAGAGCTCGAAACCACCTGAATACAAAATACTTCCAAAATTAATTACATAAAAAATAGTAGATCATAGACAATTTAGAACAAGCTTTCAAGTTTAGAATCTTATTATATTTGATTGTCTCTAAAGCTAGAAAATCTTAAGACAACTAGTTGAATTAAAGTATTACTAAATTTGGATTAAGAAAACTATTAAATATATTAAATAATTTAACTATTTAATAATTTTAATAGTTTTCATGACATTTTGAAACAATTAAATTAATTCTAATAATTGATTTAAATAAAATTAATTAATTAATTTAAAATAAACAATAAACTTAATTGATTGATTTCAATACACAAATAATTAAAAAGATCTAATTTCCAAACATTTCTATAATAAAATTGATTTAACTCAATAAAATTTAATAAAATGCAACTTTTTTAATAGTACAAATGCAAATATGAATAAAATATAGAAACTTTAAAAATTAAACTTTACTTTTAAAATAAAAAACTTATTTAATTTTTTTAAACCAAATGAAATCTTTAGGATGGTGCATGTGACCTTGTGTGTGCAACTTTTGGATTGGGTGGCTTTGGTAGATTATGGTCTTGTTGGATCGAATTCAGCCTAAACTATCAATGTGTCATCCGATGCGGTACTTTTTTTCATATTTTTTGCAATTCTAAAAAACTTAACACTTCAAATGTCAATTTCATCATCAAAATTGGGTTATCAACAAAAAAAAAAAACCTCTAGATAGAGCTTGTAGTGAGAATTATGCAAATATAATTTTTTTTATAGGTGACATAATATTGTTTACAATAATTGCAAAATAATGCAAGTAGGTATTGCAACATTGAAGATGATGCACATTCAGAAAAATATAAAAATTGGTAGATGGTACCAAAAGAAAATTAAAAATGATGAATCATTCTAGAGGAGGGAGTCATCTTTAATGACATATAACATTTGTAATGGTTAACATGGAGTTACTAGGGAAAAGATGGTGAAACGAAAAAATTGTTAAATTATGAAAAGTTCAACTTAAAATAGCTATAACAAGAAAAATATACAATATTTTTAAATATTTATTTTTGATATTTCTAGGTACATATGTCATCAACAACATACTTTAAATTTAGATGGAAAAACATTTATTTGTAGTTATTTCTATGGTGGGAACTATAACCCCTGATTTGCTGGATTTTTTACACTATCAAAAAAGGTCATTGAAAATTATAAAAACTTATTTTTCTCATTTTTTTATTTTTTAAAAAATAATAGATAGAAACTTCATCCTTTTATACACATTTCATAAGTTTACACCAACTTAAAATTCATAACAAAAATATAACTTTTACATTGTTGAAGTTCAACATTTTTTTTTACGTTAGCATTTTCCTTTGTAAAAGGGTGACAAATGTTTGTACTTTTACCCATAAATATGTTCTAGTGCATCTTTACTTATGCAAATATGAAATTTAGCTCATTTTATGTTAGGAATTGATGTAAGATGTATTGCTAGATATATAGTTTTGGATGCATACCTTTCTTTCTTAGTTTGAGATGATGTGATCACCTTCTCCATTTGATTGGGTGATCTCAACTCAATTTGCTCCATTATTTCCATCTTCTATATTTTTCTTTCATGTCCAATTAATCTCCTTTATTTTATGTTCAATGTCCACTTTTCCTTTACCCTTGGTATTGTAATGATTTGTTGTCGATACTTGAGTGTTGTAGTATTTTCTTGAATGATCAAACTTGTGACATTCAGAACATATGTTGTTAGGTGTATGGTTCTGCCTTAGATTAGTTCAATAGGGTTTTGTTTGAGATATATATTCATATACTCTATGTACATACTTTTGACAATTGTAACAATAGCCTTCAAATCTACGTGTAGTAGATACATTCTTCATCCTTAACCTACACTCTTGTATTTGATGTTCTCTCTTCTTATAGTAAAAACAATAACTAGTAAACTTAGATTTAGTATAAATTGCATACCATTTATGCTTTGTCAGATGTTTGCAATATGATCAAGTTTTTTTATAGTGATAACATGTGGATTTTCCCTTTGACTTTGTATTTCTCATTTCTCCATTCTTGGATAATTATCCTTACTCAGTCGACAAATGTCCTAATCTAGTAGTGTTGCCAGATGACCTTATAATTTCTTCAAAGTATTTCATTGCTTCTTTTGGCTTGTTGAACCTTTCAAAAAAGTTATTTTTTAGTTTTAAGTTCATTCTTCAATAAGTCCTTTTGTGATGTCATATTTTCTATTTCCACATTATTTAATTTTAACTCTTTATTTACAAGCATCAATTGATTCATCATGTCAAGTTGAGTGCTTGTGAGCTTTTGTACATCAGATATTGGGTATGTGCAGAATCATAATGTGCCAAAAAGTGGTTGTCTAAAAAATATGTAGCTTTGAAATGCCTCAAAAAATTTTAAAATCTATTCTAACTTTTTTTCCCACCCATCCTGATACCAAACCAAAATATTAATGCCTTTATAAGGCCTATTATTTCTTTGGATACCAACCCTACATGGTTAACTTTAAAAATGTCCTAAAAACATGTTTTTGGTCTATTCTTATGTATTTCTTACTTCAAACATGTGTCTGATGACTTTTTTTACCAAAATTTGATGAAATGAAAATGGTTTCTTGATAATGTTCTTATATTTCCATAAATGTAATGTCTCTCAAATTACAAGTTCAATAAGTAATTATTATTTGTTTTCTAATGGAGTTAAGCATACAGTGTTGATTGACACACTAATTAAAAAATAGATATAACTTTCAAATGGTATAACATATTTAAAATCCAAAAGATGCCTCATATTATGTACTTCTTATAATATAAGGAAAATAAAATAAAAATTAGATTTTTTAAAGTTTTTAATTAATTAAAGTGGTCAGATATGGGAGTTTTTTATTTTGAAAATACTATAGGAGAAAATTCATAATTAATTATTTATTTAGAATAAAAATATGTGTCACATCCAGGATTGAGTCTACTTCTTATATCTAGAATATTATCAAAAAATATTATCATTTGATTTTGGTTAAGGTGGTCAGACATATGCCTACTTCTTATTTTTGTCCTAAATTTTTTTTTATTGCATTAAAATTAAACATTTTGACCAATCAAATTTTTACTTCTTTAGATAAGACCTAGTATTTCATAAACTAAATTCAATTTCCTATAGATTATTTTCTAACAACTTTTTGATTGAAATTTCATAACAAGTTTAAAATTGCACATCAAGTTGACATAACCTTGATTAGTTGATTTTTTATTGTCACTTAAGGGCATAGTTTGGTTGACCATGATCTTGCACATACCCTATCCTTTCTTCAAGTCTAGTTGAAATTACCCTTTTTTCTTCCTTAGTGACAACCTTGTCTTTCTTAGCTTTCTTCTTTTTCTTAGTTACTTCACATAATATTACTAATTGAATCTCATGTTCCCTTTTTAGTCCTCTGACCTTTTCATTCAAGAGTGTGCTTGTATCTAGTAGATCTACAATTGTTGTGCTATTTTAATTTATTGGTTCAAACAATCCTTCACTTTCAAATTCTTCATATGAAAACTATTTGTCCCAAATAGCCAATTCCTTTCTCTTTTTTAGGGATTTATGTACATCTTTTCTTGTTGTCTCAAGTTTTTGTAGTAGCAGTTTGATGTCAATCACCTCCTTGTCAATAGTTTTGTCCAATCTGAAAGCCTCCATCTCCAAGATCTTGACTCCAAGTTTTTAAACTTCTCCAAGAGAACTAAGCTCTAATACCAGTTGTTGGAAGTTTTTATTGGACACTAGGATACTGAGAGGGGGGGGAGGGGTGAGTGGGGGAGGTGATCATGATTTGTTACACTTTAATTTTTTCTACAATTCTATAATGCATTCACCATGTTTACTATCTCATATGAAATTTCTTACACATGCATAACTCATATAATCTATCGATCACATACATGAAAAGTAATCACATGACACAAAGAGTTTGGTTACCTAGAAACACTTCAAAATGAAGGTAAAACAAGGGTAGGGATGACACCCACAAATCTCCATATTACAACAATAAGTTAACTTGTTAGGATTACAATGTTTGACCATATCAATGATCTACTCTATGAGGGGTATGCCCTATTAAAAGCTTTTGAGATTGTTATATCTCACCTTGTTAGAGGTTTTCACTCTTACAAAAAAATAAGGACTCTAATAGGAGATCTATAAATATATATTGAGACCACTTTGTTAAAAGATTTACCCTAACTCAATCTGTTAAAACTGATTCAGTACCTAATCTTGGGTTTTCTTCAATAAGTTGATATTTGACCTCCTCTTTCCAATTTGATCCATATCTATGATTTGATAATTCTTTTCTTCCCTTCACCGCCTGACTAGGTCAATTACTCTATTCTAGAATAACATAACTCTTTGCCTCTTCTACAATTTGGACACATTCACACTTGAATTGCAGGAAGAGCTTATTCACTCCTTCATATTATAATTCACTTCACCATACTCATGCTCATTCTAAATTAGGTCAAGGTCTTCCCTATTTCAAGATTTTCATAAAGATTTTTCTCGATGCTTCCTTGTTTCACCTCTCCATCTGATTTGTTCATCATAGAACATAGGGATCTATGATCCACATCATATAATGCATAAAAATATCTATAAGAAAACTCTAAAAATATTAAATATCACATCCATGTCAGCTTGAAAATACTTTACATTTTAAAGTTTGCATTATTTCTATTTTGAATGTAAATTTTGTGTTGCTCGGCACTTACTATTTTTGACACTCAGCATTCACTATATATGTTGTTGACACTCAGTCTCTACTATGCTCGGTAGCTTCTGTATAACTCAGCTTCAACATACTTGAACTACTCTATTGAGAGTAGACTTAGATTACATTGAAAACACTTGACAACCACATACTTTCTCAACTCCTCTAAATCTTGGTATATACAAGTTTATATACATGATTCAGCCTATATAGAATAGCTTCATCATAGTGATGATTGTCTAACCCTGCCTATTAAATGACTAAGTATTTGACACTAATAGATAACAATAGTTAGAGAGACCAATAGTTGGGTAGCTCAATTGAAGATAAACATGAATGTTCACTATGAGGCCTTTGTTGGTATCTATAAATTTTGCACAACTTTGATGAAACATAACCACAAAACCATTATATGCTTGTATTTTTCTTTTTATTATAAATTCAATTTATAATCAATGCAACTATATGAATTCCTATATTAACAACCTTTTTGTAAAGAAAATAAAAAAGATAGAATAACAAGAGGTTAAAGTAAATTAGTCATAGGGAAATTCCTAACAAACATAAGAAAAAGTAGCAACATGTGTGTGAATGAAATTATCCAAAGGACCTTGTAGGAAACTAATAAAATTAGGAGCAACACTTCCACAACTCCATTGATGCAATTTCTAATGGTACATTTAATGAAAGCTAAACAAAATTAAATGATTCATCAAATTATGTAGCCACACAAAGTACACACATACAAGACAAATGCTATGCAAGCATGATAGTGATTCTTTCTCTAACTCATCACAATAGAGCATTTTTTTAATATAAGGAAAACACCAGAACTAAAAGATCACACAATTAACATAACATAAAAAAACATTGGCTCCATTACTATTCATGAATGTAAATTCATTAAAATAACACACTCCAACAAGACTTACAGTACTTAAAATAAAAGTACCAATAGAATTTATTATTGCATCAAAATATCATCCTGGAGTACATATTACATACATGTACTTATAAGAAACCCTCTCTTTTTTTGTGTTAGGAGTGGGAGTCCTTCTAATGTAAAACACTATGCTAAAAACTAATAAAATAAAGCTAAATATATGCAAATTGAGTCTCTCAATAGTTCTAAGTAGCTATTCACCCTTGTTTATATCAATTAATGGGTGCATGATCCTTTACATGACTTAAAATAACAAAAGAAGAAGATAAGAAGAGAGAATCTGTGAGATGATTTGGGAGTCACCAAACCTTCCAAAAATGGAATCTTGCCCTTCTCTAGGAATTTTTGGGAGTTTCACTATCTTCAAAATGCACTTTTGATCCATGGAATGCTCAAAAATAGCAATTGGCAGTTAACTATTGGTGCTATAATAGCTGATAGAAATTGTCAGTGCACCTTGTGTTTGGTGTACCATGGTGAAAAGTGCACCTCTAGATTTTATGTACCTTCACACTAACACACCTCTAGTTAGCAAGACTATAATTGGCAAAATTTTTGAAGTGTCAAAATTTTCAATTTTGAGCATCTAATATTTCTTTCCCTTTTATCAAAACGATGTCTAGATGTGTCACTTTGAACTTTTTGATAAAAATGGTGATCTCTTGAGTTCCTAGAAAGTCTAAGGACTCATACTTAGTGCACAACACTTGTTGATATTTGTTCATTTCCAGCCTAGTCTCTACAAAATTTTCCAACTTGGAATCTAACTTAGTCAGTGCCTCTTCAATTTTAAATATTAATCTAATATCATCTTTAGAGGATGTTGTTTCAAACAATGGTTTGAATTTTTGCACCAATGTCTTAATTGAAGATAGTTGAGTTCTTTAGTTGTCTCCAAAAAACTCCAAGTTGGTAGCACTATAATACTTATATGCCTCCAAAAAATTATCTTGATTCTTGTCCTTCATATCCTAGATGTCTTCATACAATACTATCATAACCTCATTTATGGTTGATACTTTTTTTATCCAATCATCTATTTTATCCAACAAATATGTCATATATACTCCTACAAGCACCTGATACCTCTAACACTTAATTTTTTTCAATACTTCCATATCATTGGCCAAATATTCACTTCAACCATCATCCTAAAATCTTGGTCTACCACTATGACCAAATTTTCAGTGTTCTTTTGGATGTTGTGCAAAAGGTTCAATTACCTTCAATTATACATACAACTCTATCATCAAAACAGTAATGCCACCTTTGGGATGCATCCAAAAATGAATCTCCTTGTCATGTGGTTGAAACTCATTTGATAAGGGTAGCCACTAGAGTGAGCTCAAGATGATTAGGGTCCAATGGACCAACTACCTCCATTACATATTACCATAGAAAATCAATCTACTTTCTTAATTCCAAAATTTTGACGTCATCTTCATCTAGATGTCAAAACACTTGTTTGAGGCCTATTATGGTCAAAAATTTGGTTGTGTCTCAAAGGGCCTTTCTAAGTACTACATCTTGCATTTTTTAGTCCTTCAGAGAAACATCTTCAATATGCACATGTGCAAGAGGAATAGCTATATGTGATATTAAGTTACTACTCAAATTCCTCACGATAAAGGCTAGATTCTTTGGATCATCTTGAATAGGCGTTGGTGTCTTTACTACCTTTATCAATGCCTCCAACCCCTTAGCCTCTATATAATCTACATATCTCCTCTAGAAGATCAAAATCTCTTGCTTCAGCCATATTAGAGTAGTACCCATAGGAGACATGTAAATAGCCTAAAGATAAGGTCATCTTGAAGACAAGACTCTTGTATATATCCCCCTCCTTTCCTCCCTACCTCCCTCCCCAAAAATATGGCCCTCCTCTAAAGCCTCATCAATATGTATTTTTTGAAAATCATCTCACTAACTATTTGACTATTTGATTAAATGAATGATAGGGGAATAGGGATAGATTCTTGCTCTGGTATCAATCTATTGGATAGATACTAGAGAATATTCTTTGGACATAGGAGGGTCCTTGGTACCCTAATATAGATGAATGTGTTGAACTAAATGAAGTAAGCACCCACTTGTACTGCTCAGGCAATGGCCTTTATAAAAAATCTCTTTGCATAATCTCCTTCAATGAACCATATTATAGAAAAGATAAAGCCATCATTTACCATTTTATATTATGGGCTTTTGAATAAGAGCTTCTTTTGTACTAGCAACTTCTTTCATACCAACTGAGGGTACACTATGTATGGCTAGGCATTGGTGTATTTCATGTTTTCTTTCTTTACTAAACCTCAATAATCATTTGGTTTGACTACCAGACAATAGATCACATAGAAATTCATGTAGAAACGAGGTTTAGTGTTCACCAATATGAGTTATTCATCTAGGTTATTTCTGGTGATGGTGGCCTAACTAATTAGCAACCCCCTCCTCCTGATGGTTTCAATGAAATGAACCATCCAAGTTTCAAAATGACCAACCACAAGAAATCCCATAACTCTTCTCAGGAGCGCTATATTGTATCCAATATCATCTATCATATACCCCTTGAGTCATGTAGACCTTTTAGCTCTTTTGTTAGTAGGGACTTGGGCAATGAGGTACTTCTCCCACATTATGCCTTTTGCATCTTGTTCATGTTTCCTATACCACCTATTTTCTATGTCATATATAATATTTTGGAATTGATCTATAGGTGGTAGGTAAAAATCCTTCTCTATATTATTAGGGCATATATCTAGAACCATCTCCCTCCTAATGCTTCTTATCAATTTTTCCTCTAGCATGTAATGCTGGGTTGTATCATGATCAATTTTGAAGACTGGATGGATATAGGAGGGGAAGCCATGTTCACTAACCCACTTAGGATTAGTGATGAGATCATCTCTAACCTTTCCTTCATTTTTTTACACAATACCATGAAAGTGTTTTAATCAATGTGGCCTATCTATATATCTTATACGTATGAGTTTATATCAACAAATCTTGATTTCTTTAGCACACCTTGGAACTTGAAAGTAACTAGTTTAGGTGTTATCTTCTCCACCATAGATGATGAGGATGACATCATTTTAACCTACATTAAAGACATGTATCAGTGTATTGATGTCGAAAGCTTGAAAGATACTTTAACTAGTATGATTAAACTAGTAGAAACTAACAAGAAACTGGAAAAAGAACAACAAAAAATGACACATTTGACCAATAGGATTAGAAAAGTATACTTTCACACATTGTGCACTAGGAGCACCTACGCATATGTGCATGGTGCATGCCTTGGACTTATAATGCTGTAAGTACATATTGTGAACTTTTCCCAGTACACATGTGCAGCATTTCTGATGGAAGGTTTGACATTCAAATGTGTGCTGTGTATATAGCTCATAATTAGAGATGTATCAGCATTTACCATCAGTAATGGGAAGCTAACAATTATAATTTCGTGGATGTGTGAATGTGCACACATGTGGCTTTGGGGATTTCCAAGATGAGAATGAATAAAACAAGGGGTCAGATAGAGTATTTATAGGTATGTGTGGCCATGGTGTACACATAGTGCATCTTTGAGGGTGTGTACATGTGTATGTGCACCCCGTTGCGATTAGACATGTGGGCACACATTGTATACCCCTCAATGGTGTTTCTATGTTCACTTTTATTTTCCTCGAGTAAAATTTTTGGCATTTTAGTTCACTGTCTTCATTCAACACCAACCGAATGGACACCTTATACAATCCTAAACCCAAAGAGAGAGAGACCCCATTAACCGAGACATGCAACTAGCTGCCCTATTCTAGGGAATGGGACCCCTTTCCCTAAAAGAAAATATGGGGTCACCATTTTGAATTTAAAATAGGGTGTGTATTGTGAAGTCAAAATAAGTAGCAATTAGAATCAATAGGCACATGATCATTTCCATGATCAAAATAAGAGAGATCAGAGAGGAAGAGGAAGAGGGCAAGGATTTGGTAGAGGAGGTTTTTGTAGAACCTATTTTCACTATGGAGAAGAAGGGAATAGAGAATTTGAGTGTCTTTAGCACCAAGGAAGGACTGATAGAAAACCTAAAGGCTAGGTGAGAGTTGCACATCTTGATGAAGATGCCAAATCCTCACATTCTAAAGAACCTAAAAAAAGGAGAAATCCTAGTTAACAAAAGAGACTTGTTAAATGGTGAGAATGAACCTGATCAAAGGAGGGATTTTTTTTGCATAAGGCACAAATGTGAAGATAATTTTTTTGATGAGATCATTGATGGTGGAAGTACTGACAATATGGTGTCAAAAAATATGGTCATGAAGTAAAATCTTAAGAGGCAGTGACACCTGCATCCATAGTGTATCGTCTAGATGCAAGATGACTTGAAGATAATGGTGAATGAGAAATTCTTAGTGAAGTTCAAGATTGGAATCCTTTAGGATGAGGTTCTTTGTGATATCATACCTATGGACATAGTTCATATGTTTTTGGGTAGGCCATGGTAGTTTGACTACCATGTTGTATATGATGGGCATTCAAATACCTACCCTTTGGAGAATGATGGAGTGAAACATAAACTTAAGAAATTGAAATATATAAATGAAAAAGTATTAGTGCTATTAGGGTATGTTTTTTTCATGGAAATAAGTTCCTAGAGGGTATGAGGCATGAGCATATGTGTTTTTTTGTAATTTCAAAATATGATAAAGAAGAAGTAGAGGAGGTTACTACAGAAGTTGTTGATTTGTTAAAGGAGTTTCTAGATATTGTATTAGATAATGCACCTGATGGATTGCCACTAGTAAGTAATATCATTCACTAAATAGACTTGATTCTAGGACCTAGTTTTCAAAATAAGGCATTGCATAGAATGACACTGACAAAAAGTGAAGAGTTGAGCAAACATGTTCATGACTTGTTGCAGAAGGGGTTGATTCAAGAGAGTTTGATTCCATATCTTGCACTGCCTTTATTATCACATAAGAAGAATGGAGAATGGAGGATTTGTATAGATTCTCAAGTTATCAACAATATGATGATCAAGTATAGCTTTTCATTAGCATGGATGAATGATATTATGGATTGTTTGAGTGTAGTTGTGTATTTCACAAAGATATATTTGAAGAGTGGGTGCCATCAAATTCACATCAAATAAGAAGATGAGTGGAACACTACCTTCAAGACAAGGGAACTATTGTATGAGTCATTAGTCATGCCTTTTGGGCTAACCAATGCACTAAGCACTTTAATGAGGCTCATGAATAAGGTACTAGAGAAGTTTCTAGGTAAGTTTTTTCATTTTTTTACTTGGATGATATTTTGATCTTTAGTAAGATATTGGAGGAACATTTGATGCACATTTGTAATTTTTTGATAAGTTGTAGGAGAAAAATTTGTTGATAAATTTGAGAAGTGTAGTTTTACGAAGAAGGAGTTGGTGTAGTTGGGATTTGTAGTATCAATAGAAGGTTTAAAAATGGACCCTAAGAAAGTGAAGGTTATCCTTGAATGATCTACTCAAAGAAATGCAATTGAAGTAAAATATTTTCATGGATTGACTATTTTTTACAAAAAAATTATCAAAGGTTTTAGCAATATTTGTAGACCCTTGACTAAAAAAATGAGAGGAGATAGGAAAGAATTTGAGTGGATTGTAGGAGCAGATAAGAGCTTTAATATTTTGAAATAGAAAGTTATAGAGAAGCCTATGTTAGCACTTCTAGATGTTAATAAGATGTTTCAAGTAGACTATGGTGCTAGCAGTACTACAATAGGAGTTGGTTTGAGCCAAGAAGGTAGACTTGTTTCTTGTTTCATGAGAAATTGAATGATGCAAAAAGAAAGTAGTATGTTTATGATCAACAATTTTATGCTATAGTTCAGGTATTGAAGAAGTGAAGACGCTATCTCCTTTTGAAGGAGCTCTTTTTGTATATTGATCATCAAGCTTTGCAATATTTGAACAGTCAAGGAAAATTGAATCAAAGGCACTTGAAGCAGGTTGACTTTCTGTACAATTATACATTTGTTTTGAAACATAGGAATCTAAAGTCTAATAGAGTTCTAGATGATCTTAGTAGAAGACATTTTTTTCTGAGAGAAATACAGATTGAAGTAGTTGGACTCAACGAACTCAAGATTTTCTATTTGGAGGATCTTGATTTTGGTGAGGCTGATTTTGTAGGAATTTTCCTTAGGGAAAAATTCACCCAAGACCAAGGAACTCAAACACAAGTACAACAATAGACTAAAGAGAGTATGATCAAAATGATGATATATTCATTCAATATTCAATATGAAAGTACACTAGGAGTGCCTCTATATAAAGGCCTCTGGAAAGCTTCTAGAATGCATAGAAGTGAGAAACATGATAAGTCATACAACTAGACACATGTCCACTAGATATGGGTTATCCTCCATCAAGCACAAGAATAAGTGTGATGATGAGAGGATAAGCCTACAATGGTGTAGCACATGAATTAATGTTGTAGACAACATGTGCTAAAATGGGATTGCAAATAACTATGTTATTTTCATGACAACTTAGTGAATGATGCAAACTCCAGTGTTGTAGACACCATGTGCTAAATTAGAGTTGCATACTTCTATGTTGTCAACATGATAGCTCATGAGAGTGTGAAAACTCTTAAATGTCTCACCTAAATAAATAATAAAATAATGCATTAACCTAAGTAAACTTAAGTAAAGTGTAAATAGTAAATACCTATTTACACCAACACCCCCTCTTAAGTGAAACTTAGGGGAATGCACTCAAGCTCACAAAATCTAGGATGAAATGCATGATTGGTCCTGGCTACTAGGCTATATTAGGTACCCATGTACATAATGAAATGAAATCTCTCATAAAGTGGAGAAAGAGGGAAAACCTCTTGGGAAAAACCCTCCCCCAAAAAGAGAGATAAAAAACCTAGATTCATGGATGGATGGAGTAATCAAGACCTCCCCATTACGACATATATCAAGTATATACAATAGAGAAATGTGAGAAGAACACTATCCCAAAAGAGGAAAAGGTCCCCCCCCCCCCCCCCCACACACACACAAGAGAAAAGAAGAAGAGAGACAAGGTAGTCTCACCCCCCCCCACAAATGAAGAGTATCGAGCAATGATAGAATCTCTCTCAAAGAATCTATTTTCTCCTCAACTAATAAAGAGACCTCCTACAAATATTGTACATAAGTATCCACAATCACATCAACCTATGACAATTGATTATGTAGAGAATGGACATGAGGGTCAAAGTGAGCCCTCACAACAACTAAAAAAGGGTCTTCTCCATCAAAGAGAAGATGTACATCATCAATGATGTCCCCCAAATCCGCTATGTATGACTCCACAAACAAACTTGAAATATCTGCTATGTAGTCATCCTCTTGTGCTAGAGCTGGAAGACTGGTGTACCTTGCTTTGCTAGACCTATCACTATGGCAATATATGCATGTGGACTATACTAATTTTGTGACCTCTTGCTAACACTATCGATAGAAATCCATGTGTCTAAATCTGTTGAAGCACTATCGCTAGTGTCACTATCAGTTTCCACAATGTATGATGTGCAAAGAGGATTAGAGGATAAGCTGGGTAAACTTTCCTCATAGTGTACGTCCTTCTCCTCAAAAATCTCATGTGTCTGAGGATCCATAAGTTTGTATGCCTTAATACTATCTTTATATTTGATGAAAGTACAAGGCCTATGCGATAGTGCCTTGCATCCCCTAGAAGATACGTTTGCTCATGCAGGACAATCAAAGACTCTCAAGTGTGTCACTACTAGTTTTCTACCACACCATGACTCAAAAGGTGTCTTTCCATCTAAGGCATTATGATGAGACCTATTAAGTATGTGATTGGCACTACTGGTTGATTTGACTTCAAGTGATGGATCTAGAGACTTAGCTTGTATCATGGAACTTTCCATTAACTTAAGAGTTCAGATCCTCAATGCTACAACATTTTTCTTGTATGGATTGGATGTTGGTGGATTCTAATGATCAATTCCCTCAAGTTTGCAAAAGTCTTTAAGTCTTTTGTTCACATATCTACTTTCATTTCCCATCCTTAGAACCTTGATGGCTTTCCTTGATTTTTGTTCAACATGAGCCTTGAAGGCTAAAACTTGTCTAACACTTTGTTCTAGTTACAAAGAAAGTAGACCCAAGTGTACTGTGAAAAATCATCAATGAAAGTAAGTATGTAGTGACCCTGGCTAACTAATGTCACTGCAAAAGGACCCACAAGTACCATGTGAACCATCTAAAGAACAACTAGTGCTCTTGAAGACTTCCCTTTAGGTAACTTATCCTCTAGATGCATATCCATTGAACCTATTGAACATTCACTTGTGGAAAAGTTGATTGTAGGTAGACCTTTGACAGTTTTATTTGAGTAAATTTGCTGAAGATAGCAGAAGGCAAGATGACCAAACTATTCATGCCATAATTACATTTGAGAATTGGGTTGAATCAACAAGGTTTGTGAAGGAGACTTGGGCACAAAGTGGGAGAAAAAATATAACCTTTTTTCATGATTAACTTTCCCCACTGCAACTACTGAATCATCTTTTAGACTTCACACCATTACAAAATCTGGAAGGAACTCAACTTTGTTGCCATCTCCAAGGTTAGTGATTTAGTAAATTGAGAGGAGATTAGAGCTTAGGTTTGGAATGTGGAGAACATCTTTGAATTCCCCATTTTCCATTTCCACATGTCCTTTCCCTTCAACTTCCATTTTAGTATCATCTCCCACAAAGATGTGCGGTACCCATGACTACTTCATTGAAGAAAAATCCTCCTTTGAAGAACCCATATGATATGAGGCACTAGAGTCAAAAATTTATTCCATTGAAGAATTTGAATTTACCATGAGTGCTTGTACTTTTCCCTTTGAATCTAAAGAAGATCCTTTCTCTTTGTAAGTATTAGGTAGTGGAACATTATGTTTCTTCATGATGTTTGTCGACTCATCAATCTTTTTATGATAACACTCATTTTATTCATGACCTAATTTCTCGCAATAAGCATAGTTTTTCTTGTCCTTATTATTGCCCCCCTTCTTATTTGAATTTGAAGACTTGCCTCGTTGATTTGATTGTGTTGTTGTCTTTTTTGTATTCTCTAATTTATTATTCTTTCATTTCTTATTCTTTCTCTTTCCCTTATTTGAAAATTGACCAACTAAATTTTGAGAACCCTCATTATTGGCCACCAATGCCATAGGCTTTGGAAAATTGAGAATCCCCATTGATTTCAAAAAGTTTTCTTCTTTATCCAATAGATCAACATAATCATCAAAAAAGAATTTTTGATAAGTAGACTATAATGTAGTCTTTGAGGTGTTATAAGAAGAAACAAATGTGGAGTACTCAAATGATAGCTTGTTATGAATGAGATAGATCAATCTGTCATCTTTAATAGGACTCCCACAATCATTAAGATTTGTCCTTAGTTCATTCACCTTAATAATGAAATCATGTATAGAATCAAATGACTTAGGATCTAAGGAGACAAGTTCATCTTCAATTTTGAAAACATCTTCCTCGGACACTTTCCCATATAAGTTTTGGATTGTATACCAAGCTCCCTTAGATGTACAAGACTTATCAATCTAATACATGATCTTGTCATCAACCCCCCAAAAAAATCACCTATAGCTTTCCTAGCCATTATTTGACAATCAATGATTTCAATTGTAGATAATTGATCATCTATTGGTTTTGGAAAGGTACCATCTACATATTGAGAAACTCCTTTATGCATCAAATGACACCACATTTTAATGGACCATGTAGCATAGTTATGTGGAGTTAATTTTGGAAACTTAAAATTTCCCATGATGCCAAAAATGAAAGAAAACTACAGAAAAAAAAAGAACACTGCCCCTTTTCACTAAATCAACAACCCCCCCCACACACAAAAAAGAAAAAGAAATATGCTTTTGGCACTTTATATGTAGTGCAATTACAATGGCCACTTGCCAAATTTGGCCTTAGTGGATTTTTGATTTTGCTTGTTTAAAACCTCCTTATTGAGTTCAAAATTGAAATATTACAATGTATCTTAGATATACAACAATTCTAAAGATATATCAAAGTATTACAATGCATAAAAGGACCTAATTCTGAAAGTGACACTTTTGTCCAAACTATTAGAAATGCTCTAGAATAACTAAGAGGGGTGGGTGAATTAGTTATTCAAGGTCCAAATGTCCTAATAAAACCTTTTCACCAAGTAAAGTGATCCCATTAAACTATTCATGCATCCAAGCTAAACTTTCTACTTAGCAAGTTACTGAAAATCAACATGCAAGCATAAGACATGAAAGATCAACACATAACATAGTGATTTATGTAGAAACCCAATTTGGTAAAAACCACCAGTAGCATGCTACTCAATTCTCACTCTTATTAACTGATGCTCTATGAAAGGTCTACCCTATTAAAAGCTACAACATGCTATTAAATGTGACCTGGATAAAGGATTTAACCACCGTATTAGAAGTGGGCCTAATTAAAGAACTTTAGAAGATTCACTTGGAATGCCACCTTGTTAAAGGATTTACAAATGGTTGTTAGAACAACCTAATTCCATAGGATTTTATCCTAACTGATACAATTGTTAGAGAGTAACAATAAGGATTTTTGACCTGATACAACTCACAACTTAACTTGCAAAATTTAGATCTCTATTCAGCTCATAAGATTGTCTGGCTTTCAGTCTCTTTAGCTCTGACAGCTTGTCCTCCTTTCAATCTTTCTCTACTTGAGTCTCCATGCTTGATATACCAGTGCAATTTCCTATATGGCCACTTATCAGAGCAGAGTCGTTGTGCCCTATTCTTCCTACTCAATGCCTTTTTCTTGACACCCTTCAACAACTTCAACCCAACAACTCTAACTTCTTGGCTTGTGACTCCTTAAATAGAAGTCTGGAGTCTTTTTCTCACTCAATTCTTCTCACTTTCAACTTTAGATCGAATGGATTAGGTAGGATTCAATGAATCTAACCCATATCTTGTTCCTTCTAGAAACATCATGAAGAATCCTCCTGAATTTGCCTAAAAATGGTTTATCTAAAATTATGTGCCACTAGCTCATCATCCTTATCCTCTTATCTGGTTCACAAAATTCAAGGTAACAAACTTGTCAGCTCAAATAATGTGAATCTCTAACTTTTCAAATAATAATGTAGCCTGACATTATTGAAATTATGGTGCTTGACACATACTATGTTACTCAACACCAACTACGTTTTACTGATGCTCAGTACCTACTATGGATTCACTCGACATCCACTAAATTTTATGATGCTCAACACCTATTACTTTGCTTGACATCTGAACTTACTCAGCTCATACTATATCACTTGGTACACACTAGATTTTGCATTTGCTCGACACTAATTAAAAATCTACTCAGCATGAACTAGCTTGCTCAGCACTAACTAATGAACATAGTCAAGCTTTGTAGATAGCCTTATTATATCTTATACTTCTAATTTTTCTAAGTTTGGGCAACCTCTATATCTTTAAGTATATTATCAATACATTATTTTACCATTTTCTTAACTGATCCTTACACTCCATTACAAAATCATAACTCAACCTTTTCCTTAGGTGTTTTTGTTACATCTTGTTGATTAAATCCTCTTCATCAATCAACTAAGTGATAGTACTTGGATCTTATAAGAAATTTTCATTCCAACAAATAGTAGGTTTGACATCAGTGACAAAACAATGATTGAAAAACATTCTTTACCAAAAATCTCCCTCTTTGCAAACAATCTCTCTTCTTCAGTACTAATTTTTTCAATTAGATTTCCAACAATCTCCCTCTTTGGTATTGATGGCAAACCAAACTGATCAACCAAGTTATCAAAATGCTAATTAGGTTAAAAGAGTAAATCAGATGCCAAAAAGAAATTTTCTGACCATTTCTATTTTCATCTCACATCTCCTTCTCTGATCTTTTATACTAATTTCTATTATGTGCTTCTCCCTCTTAGTTTTTGTTTCTTCTTTTTCTTTCCTTTCTGCTATTTCTTCTCCCTCTACTTATCTAATCAATTCTTGTATGACTCCCTCTTTTCCATAGCTTACCACTTTGATCATTTTGCATTTTGTTCCTTTAGATGTTTCATTTCTCCCTCTGTTTGCATTGATCAGTTTCTATTATTCTAGTATCAGTTGCTTCTTGCTTTACTCATTTGATTATGTAGATTTGATCAGTTTCTATTATTTCTCCCTCTTTCACAACAATTCCAAAGACATATTATTTTAGCATCTTATCATGTAGGTGTAACATTTGCAGAAACTCCAATTTCTACCTCTGTCACCTTACTTGTGACTTGTTTGGAATTTCAATATTTTGATTACTTCTAGCAAAACCCTAAAGTATGTATCCTCTGCATCAATTTGTAATATTTCAACAATTAGCTCCATTTGATGCAGGGAATTTTAGTTATTTCCCAAACAACCTTAGCTAGGGGTATCACCCCTAACTTTCCTCTAAGATACTCAAATGAATCTTTAGGTAGTGCTTTTGTAAAGATGTCAACAAATTTTTCCTTTGAACTGACATATTCCATCCTCACTTGCTTGTCTTCCAACAATTCTCTTACATAGTGATACTTAATTGCAATATTCTTTTTTTTTGCATGCATCATAGGATTCTTTGATATGTTGATGGCACTTGTGTTATCATAGGTTCAGTCACTTCTTCCTTCATACCTTGCAATAGATGTTTGATCCATACAATATTAGTGTAGCTAATGGTAGCAGCAACATACTTAGCTTCTGCTATGGACTGTGAGGTACAACTTTTTTTTTTGCTGGTCCAAGTGACTAATATTTTACCTAAGAAAAGTACTCCTCCATTGGTGCCTTTTTTGTCATTAATATTACCTCCCCAATCTGCATCAGTGTAGACTTTCAACTCAAACTTTTCACTTCTCTTGTAATACAAGCCAAAATCATCTGTTCCTTTTAAGTACCTCAGTAGTCTTTTTACTACCATCAGATGATTTTCTCTTGGATTTGCAAAAAATATTGCCACTATTCCAAAAACTAATGCAATCTTTGGTCTACTATACACAAGATACTATAACTTTCCAATCATTGATCTATACAATGTATGATTTACTTTAGCTAACTCATCATTTTTGGATAGCTTATGTCCTATTACCATTGGGGTACTAACTAGTTTTGAGTCTTCTAAACCAAATGTTTTGAGTATCTCCTTGATGTATTTTGATTGGGTCACAAATATACCATGTTTCAGTTGATGTACTTGCAATCCAACAAATAATTTGATTTCTCCAAACATTGAAATCTCAAACTCATGTTTCATCTTATTAGCAAAATCTTTGCATAGAGCATCTTTTTCTCCAAATATTATATCATCAACAAATATTTCAAATATCAAAATATCTTTACCTTTTTCTGCCTTGATATATAGGTTGTTGTTGTCATCTGTTCTATCAAATCCTATCTTCACAAGATATTTGTGAAGTCTCTCATACCATGCTCTAGGTGTTTGCTTCAAACCATAGAGTGCTTTGTGCAATTTATATACCATATCATTGTTGTTTTCGTTAACAAATCCCGCTAATTTTTCTATGTAGACTTCCTCTTCTAGTATACCATTCAAAAAAGTAGACTTTACATCCATTCGGTAGACTTTGAAACCTTTTAAAGCAACATATGCAAGTAGTGTTCTTACTCCTTCCATCCTTGCAACAGGGGCAAATGTTTCCCTCTAGTCCATTCCTTCTTCTTGTTCATAACCTTTGCAAACTAGTCTGGCTTTATTTCTTGTGATCTCACCATTCTCATCACTCTTGTTCTTAAATACCCATTTTTTACTAATCACATTCTTATCAGCTAGTCTTGGAACTAAATCTAGGTTTTGTTCTTCTTTATCTAATCTATTTCTTCTTCCATAGCTTTATACTAGTCATCATCTTGTAGTGCATCTTTCACTATTTTAGGTGCAATCTTTCTCATCAAACATGATTCATTTCTTATCATGTTCCTTCTCATTGTTTTAGCCTCCTTATCACCAATGATTTGTTTTCTACGGTGATGTCTTCTCACATACTTGGATAGTCTTGGTTTTTTCCTTCTTTCCATGTTTTCTCTTTCAGCTTTAGAGTCACTGTGCAGATCTCTTTGTGGTATTTCATCATCTCTCTCATGTATACTGATCTCAGAGTTAGAATGTGCATTATCTTCATTCTACAACTTGGCTTCTAAATGTAGCTTGGCATTCACTAGTTGTGACTCGACTGATACTGAAATTTTTTTCTAATTCCCAACTTGATTGGTAGCTTCAACTTTAGTAGGCATTCCTTCATAGAAATATACAAAGGATCTATACTCTTTTGGTTTCTTAGTTTCATCATCCTGAGTTTTTGCATGCCCATCAAAATTTATATTTTTACTCTCCACAATCTTGTTAGTGTTAGTATTCAAACGCTTATATGCTTTCCTTCTAGTGGAGTATCTAACAAATATGCCTTCATCACTCTTTGAATCAAACTTGTCATTCCTATAATCTTTAAGAATATAGCATTTACAACCAAATACTTTGAAATATTTTACATTGGATGAGTGACCATACCATAATTCAAAAGTTCTTGCATTTGTACCTTTCTTGACTTAAACTCGATTTAGAGTGTAAACAGTAATGCTAACAACTTCTCTCCAGTACTTTAGTGTAACATTTTTCTCCATCATTAGTGTTCTAGCATAGTCTATTACTGATCTATTCCTTCTCTCTACAATGCCATTTTGAGGTGGAGTTTGTTGGAAATGATTGAAATAATCATAAGAAAAGTTGAGAGAGATTGTTGGAATAAAATATGGAACTAGTAAAGAATGTCCTCAATCATTGTTTTGTCATTGATGTCAAACTTGCTACTTGCAGGGATGACAATTGCTTTAGTGATCCAAATGCTATCAATTAGTTGATTATCAAGGTGGAGGCAATTAATAAGATGTAACTAAAATACCTAGAGAAAGGTTGAAGTTATGATGTTGAAATGAAGTACAAGGATCAGCTAAGCCATTCATGAAAGAATGTATTTGATGACATACTACAAAGAATGGGCACACTGAAACATATCAAAGATTTAAGGTTTTAACTAAGTCTTTTGTAAAGCTCAAACTAAGTTCAAGTGTCGAGTAAGTTCAAGTGCCGAGTAAGTTCAAGTGCCGAGTAAGTTCAAGAGCCAAGTAAGTTCAAGTGCCGAGTAAGTTCAAGTGCCAAGTAAGTTCAAGAGCCGAGTAAGTTCAAGTGCTGAGTAAGTTCAAGTGCCAAGTAAGTTCAAGAGACGAGTAAGTTCAAGTGCCCAGTAAGTTCAAGTGCTGAGCAAGTTCAAGTGTCGAGCTAGTATAGGTGCCGAGTAGCACAGAGGTGTCGAGCACCAGTAACTCAATAATGCCGAGTTGTTACATTATTTAGGAAATCGAAGATTCACTAGATCTAAGCCGACAAGGTTGTTATCTAGAAATCTGTGAATTAAAGGAAAGATAAGAACAATGAGTTGGTGGCATAGAACACCATGTAGAACATTTTTAAGATACAACTGGTGAAGTTTCAAGAAGAAAACAAGATATGGGGTAGATACATGTATCCTACCTAATCAATTTTGAAACCCTAAAATTGAAGAGGGAAAATTGAGCGATAAAGGAAAATTAGACTTCTATATAAGAAGACATAAGTTTATAAAATAAAAGAGAGAGAGTGAGAGGGGATAGAAGAAAAGGAGACAGTGGTCAAGCATAAAAGCATGAAATGTTGAAGAATGTGACTAGGAGAAGATAGCGCAGAAATTCTATTTGTATAGATGACCAAAAAGATGATTGCATTGGAAGAATGAGTGAGAAGACTCAAGGAGATGAAGCTTGAGAGGAAGACAAGCAGTCAGAGCTAAAGAGATTAAGGCTAAGCATAAGGATTGAACTAAAAGTGTGATCTGAAATCTGCAAAGTATGTTGTAAGTTATATCAGATCGAAAAAATCATTATTGTTACTTTCTAGCAATTGTAACTGTAAGTCTAAATCCTATGGACTTAGGTTGGTTTAACAGCCATTAGAAAAATCCTTTAATAGGGTGACATTCCAAGTGAATGTTCTAAAGACTTGTAACCAGGCCCATTCCTAATAGTTTGGTGAAATCCTTTAACAAGGTCACATTTAATAGTGTGTTGTAAGCCTTTAATAGTGCAGGCTTTTAATAGGGCATCACTTCAAAAGAGTGAGAATCAAGTAGCATGTTACTGGTGGTTTTTCCCAAATTGGGTTTCCACATAAATCATTGTGTTATGTGTTGATCTTGAGTGTTTTATCTTTGCATGCTAATTTACTATAACTTGCTTATATGATTGATTTAAGTATGGATTCATTAAAAGTAGTAAAAAGGTTTTAATAGGCCATTTGCACCTTGAATAACTGATTCACCCCCCCCCCCCCCCCCCCCTCTCAGTTATTCTAAAGAATTCTAACAATTGGTATCAAAGCTTGACTGCTGATTCAGTTTAAAGGGACTACTAGCAGAAAAGATCAAAATGCCAAAAAGAGAAGTTCCCAAGCTCAACAAAGACAACTTTGTTGCATGGCAAAGTTTGATGAAGCTACATCTTGGATCCATTGGAGATTATGCCCAAAATTCAATTGTCACTGAACATGTAGATCCAACACGTGCTCCTACTATAGAAGACATGAAAAACAAACAAGAACACAATCAGACAATGCTGGAAATTGCATCTACACTCAGCTATGCTGAATTTGATGATATCAAAAGATGTGACACTGCACTCAAAATGTGGAAAGCACTATCAGACATCTATGGAGGAGATCAGAATGTACAAAGAGCAAAAAGAGAAAGTCTCAGAGGAAATTTTGACGACATGAAAATGGAGGAAAATGAGAATGTTGCTCAGTATGGTGCAAGAATAAAGGAAGTGGTAAGTGCAATAAGATGCCTGAATGGTCAACTAGATGAGGATATTGTTAATAGTAAGTTCTTAAGAATCTTGCTCCCTATCTATGCTATTAGAATATCAGCAATACAAGAACTAAGATGTATACTAGGAAATAATCTAAGATTTGAAGGTATAATAGGTAGACTCATAGCATTTGAGTTATCTAATTTTGACAACTACAAACTTGAAAATGTTGAATCTTCTTTTAAGGCAAAGTTATCACTGAAAGATGTTGAACAAGTAAAATCAAAGAAAGGAAGAAAAATGAAGTATGTATCTAGTGATAGTAGCACTGATGAGGAAGATGTAGAACAATTAGAAGCATTGCTCGCTAGAAGATTTCACAGGGGCAAAGGAAAATTCAAAGGTAAGATGCCTATCATCTGTTTCAATTGCAATGAAGTAGGTCATATTGCTGCAAGATGTCCACAAAAAAAGGATTCCAAGGAAAGCAATAAATACAAGAACAGAAGAGATGATGACAAAAGAGATTACAAAGAAAAAGGTAAGAAATGTTATATTGTGGAAAAAAATTCTGATGACAATGATAATGAAGTTGTTTATGTAGCCATGAAGGACCAATCTGATGAAGAAGAAGCCATAGCACTGGTGACATGTATAAACAAGAATGACAGATGGATCATAGACAATGGATGCTCACATCACATGACAGGAGACAAAAGTAAGTTTGTCAACTTTACTCAGTATGATGGAAATAGTGTTAGATTTGGTAATGAT
Organism: Cupressus sempervirens; assembly: GCA_028749045.1. Taxonomy (NCBI): domain Eukaryota; kingdom Viridiplantae; phylum Streptophyta; class Pinopsida; order Cupressales; family Cupressaceae; genus Cupressus; species Cupressus sempervirens. Next base: position 139,077,815 of record CM053790.1, on the reverse strand, counting down.
GCTCCATGTCAAATCAAAGGAAAAGGTTCCATTAAGCTCACAGAACAAATTTCATGTGATAATGCATACTATGTTGAAGGATTAAACTACAATTTACTGAGTGTCTCACAGTTAGGCAATATAGGTTGCAAAGTGGAATTTGGAAACAAAACTGCAAAAATCTATGATATTGATGGTAAACTAATAGGAAAAGGAGATCAAACAAAGAGTAATTTTTTTTACCTTGATATGGATGATGCTTCTTGTCTACTTGCAAAATTTGATGATGAATAGTTATGGCACAGAAGATTATGTCATGTCAATTTTGATAATCTAGTCAACATCATTAAAATGAAGAAAGTTAGAGGTCTACCAAAACTGAAAAAGCCTGATAATATCATGTGCAAACAATGTCAGCTAGGAAAGATGACAAAATCAAGTTTCAAAAGCAAGAACTATACATCCAAAGAGATACTTGAGTTAGTTCACATTGACTTATGTGGCCCAATGGAAATACAAAGCTATAGAGGAGATAAATACATAATGCTATTTGTTGATGACTATTCCAGGATGATGACTGTTACGTTCTTAAAATAAAAATTTGATTCTTTTCAAATGTTTAAGTGGTATGTGGCCAAAGTTGAAAAGGAAACTGGAAAAAGCCTGAAATGCCTAAGATCAGATAGAGGTGGTGAATTTACATCAAAAGAATTTGAGATATTCTATAACGACAATGGGATCAAAAGACAAACGTCAGCTCCTAGAACCCCCCCACAGAATGGAATTGCTGAGAGAAGAAATAGATTTGTGATTGAATATGCCAGAACACTAATGATGGAAAAGAATGTTTCTCTAAAATACTGAAGAGAAGCTGTAAGTGTAACTTTTCATACACTGAACCGAGTACAAGTCAAGAAAGGTACAAATACAACACCTTTTGAATTATGGTATGGTTACTCACCCAATGTAAAATATTTCAAAGTGTTTGGTTGCAAATGTTTTATCCTGAAGGATACTAGAAATGGAAAATTTGATGCAAAAAGTGATGAAGGTATATTTCTTGGTTACTCCACTAGAAGTAAGGCCTATAAGTGTTTGAATGTTAACACTAACAAAATTGTGGAAAGTGAAAATGTAAATTTTGATGAGCACACAGAAGTCCAAGCTGAAGAACCAAAGAAAATGGAAGAATACAGAACCTTTGTATACTCTTATGAAGGAATGACTGCTGATGAGGATGATGACAATCAAATTGAAAATCAACAACAAGTGTCAGTTTCAGCCGATTCACAACCAATGAATGCCGAGTTGCATTCAAAAGCTGAGTTACAAAATGAAGAAAATGCAAAATCTGATTCAGAAGACAGTACACATATGAAGAACAACTTGACAATGAAGTGCATAGTGATCCTGAATCCAAAAGATCAAACATGGAAACAAGGATAGAGCCAAGATTATCCAAATATGTAAAAAGACATCACCCTGCTGAATAGATAATTGGTGACAAAGATGCAAGACGAATGACAAGGAATAGACTAAGACATGAATCATGTCTAATCAGCAAATCTGAACCCAAGACAGTATATGGTGCATTATAGGATGATGACTGGTATAAAGCTATGGAAGAATAAATTGATCAAATAAGGAGAAACAAAACCTGGAGTTTGCTTCCTAGACCAACTGACAAAAATGTAATTGGTACCAAATGGGTATTCAGAAACAAAATAGATGAGAATGGTGAGATTACCAAAAATAAAGCCAGATTAGTATGCAAGGGTTATGCTCAAGAAGAAGGAATAGATTATGGAGAAACATTCGCTCCTATTGCTAGAATGGAAGGAGTAAGAACTTTACTTGCATATGCTGCCTACAAAGATTTCAAAGTCTATCAGATGGATGTAAAATCTTCCTTCTTAAATGGTATACTAGAAGAAGAAGTCTACATTGAACAACCAGAAGGATTTTTTGATGAGAACAACAGGGATATGGTGTGTAAATTACATAAAGCACTCTATGGTTTGAAACAAGCACCTAGAGCATGGTATGAGAGACTTCACAAGTATCTAGTACAAATTGGATTTGAAAGAACTGATGATAATAGCAACATGTATATCAAAGATGAAGAAGGTAAAGACGTTATTGTATCTGAAATTTTTGTGGATGACATAGTATTTTGTGGTAAGGAAGTACTTTGCAAAAGCTTTGCTGAAAAAATGAAACATGAATTTGAAATTTCTATGTTTGGAGAAATTAAATTTTTTGTTGGATTGCAAGTACACCAACTTAAACATGGAATATTTGTTACACAATCAAAGTACATCAAATAAATTATTAAAATGTTTGGATTGGAGGAATCCAAACCAGTAAGCACACCAATGGCCATAGGAAATAAGCTATCCAAAAATGATGAGTCAACTGAAGTCAATCAAACAATGTACAGATCCATGATTGGAAAACTACAATATGTTGTGCATAGTAGACTAGACATAGCATTAGTAGTTGGAATAGTGGCTAGGTTTTCTACTAATCCTAAAGAAAATCATCTCATAGCAGTAAAAAGAATAATGAGATATCTCAAAGGGACTAATGATTTTGGTCTATACTACCAAAAGAATAGAAAATTTGAACTCAATGCATATACAGATGCAGACTGGGGAGGAAACATTGATGACAGAAAAAGCACAAGTGGAGGTGCATTATTTCTAGGCAAAAGGCTGGTTACCTAGACTAGCAAGAAACAAACATGTATATATCAATCCATTGCAGAATTAGAATATGTGGTAGCTGCAGTCAATTGTACAAACATTGTATGGCTCACACATCTATTGAATGGAATGAAAGAAGAAGTAACAAAACTGGTGATATTGTATTGTGACAATACAACTGCTATAAACATATCAAAAAATCCAGTGATGCATGCAAAAACCAAGCATATCGCAATCAAGTATTGCTAGAAGACAAACAAGTGAAGTTGGAATACATTCACACAAAGGAACAAACTACAGATATCTTCACCAAACCATTGCCCAAGGATGCCTATGAATATCTTAGAGGCAAATTGGGGGTCATACCCCTAACCCAACCAGTTTAAGGCAACAAGGAAGCTACCTTGCATCAACAGGAACAAATCATTGAAATATTAATAGGTTGATGCAAAGGATGACAGCAGGTACAGAAACTCCAAATCAGTCACAAGCATGGTGACAAAGGGAGAAAAACAACAAGAAGCCAAAGCTTATATTTTGCATGATAAAAATGCTACATCTTCGGCATTTATGTCAAAGAGGGAGAAATATGTAGGGAAACTGATCAATGCAAAGAAAGAGGGAGATATATATATATATATATATATATATATGAAAGAGGGAGATATATGAGATCAGTAGTGAAATACAGCAAGACAACGTATACAATCTTGGTGGTAACTAAATTGATTACTTGATCAGTTTGGTTTGCCATCAATGCCAAAGAGGGAGATTGTTGGAAATGATTGAAATAATCATAAGAAAAATTGAGGGAGATTGTTGGAATAAAATATGGAACTAGTAAAGAATGTCCTCAATCATTGTTTTTCCATTGATGTCAAACTTGCTACTTGCAGGGATGAAAATTGCTTTAGTGATCCAAATGCTATCAATTAGTTGATTGTCAAGGTGGAGGCAATTAATAAGATGTAACTAAAATACGTAGAGAAAGGTTGAAGTTATGATGTTGAAATGAAGTACAAGGATCAGCTAAACCATTGATGAAAGAATGTATTTGATGACATACTACAAAGAATGGGCACACTGAAACATATCAAAGATTTAAGGTTTTAACTAAGTCTTTTGTAAAGCTCAAACTAAGTTCAAGTGCCGAGTAAGTTCAAGTACCGAGTAAGTTCAAGAGCCGAGTAAGTTCAAGTGCCGAGTAAGTTCAAGTGCCGAGCAAGTTCAAGTGCCGAGCTGGTATAGGTGCCGAGTAACACAGAGGTGTCGAGCACTAGTAACTCAATAATGCTAAGTTGCTGCATTATTTAGGAAATCGAAGATTCAGCAGATCTAAGCTGACAAGGTTGTTATCTAGAAATCTGTGAATTAAAAGAAAGATAAGAACAATGCGTTGGTGGCACAGAACACCATGTAGAACATTTTTAAGATACAACTGGTGAAGTTTCAAGAAGAAAACAAGATATGGGGTAGATACATTGTATCCTACCTAATCAATTTTGAAACTCTAAAATTGAAGAGGGAATAGACTTTTATATAAGAAGACATAAGTTAATAAAATAAAAGAGAGAGAGTGAGAGGGGATAGAAGAAAAGGAGACAGTGGTCAAGCATAAAAGCATGAAATGTTGAAGAATGTGACTAGGAGAAGATAGCGCAAAAATTCTATTTGTATAGACAACCACAAAGATGATTGCATTGGTAGAATGAGTGAGAAGACTCAAGGAGACGAAGCTTGAGAGGAAGACAAGCAATTAGAGCTAAAGAGATTAAGGCCAAGCATAAGGATTGAACTGAAAGTGTGATTTGAAATTTGCAAAGTATGTTGTAAGTTATATCAGATTGAAAAATCATTATTGTTACTTTCTAGCAATTGTAACTGTAAGTCTAAATCCTATGGACTTAGGTTGGTTTAATAGCCATTAGAAAAATCCTTTAACAGGGTGACATTCCAAGTGAATGTTCTAAAGACCTTTAACCAGGCCCATTCCTAATAGTTTGGTGAAATCCTCTAACAAGGTCACACTTAACAGTGTGTTGTAAGCCTTTAACAAGGCAGGCTTTTAACAGGGCATCGCTTCAGAAGAGTGAGAAACAAGTAGCATGTTACTGGTGGTTTTTCCCAAATTGGGTTTCCACGTAAATCATTGTGTTATGTGTTGATCTTGAGTGTTTTATCTTTGCATGCTGATTTACTGTAACTTGCTTATATGATTGATTTAAGTATGGATTCATTAAAAGTAGTAAAAAGGTATTAATAGGGCATTTGGACCTTGAATAACTAATTCACCCCCCCTCTCAGTTATTCTAAAGAATTCTAACAGAGTTCTCGGTGCTGATGTTTGTCTTTTAATTCCTTTGTCATTGCAAAATGTCTCAAACTCTTTTGATGTGAACTCACCTCCTCTATCTGATCTTGGGCACTTCAGACTTTTTCCTATTTCTTTCTCAACCTTGGCCAAATACCACTTAAACATTTAAAATGCATCAGATTTTTGTTTTAAAAACATGGCAGTCATCATCTTAAAGTAATCATCCACAAACAACATTATGTATTTGTCTCCTTTGTAGCTCTGCACTTCTATTGGGACACATAAATTTGTATGGACTAACTCTAATACTTCATTGGAGGTGTAGGTTTTTCTTTTGAAACTTGACTTGGTCATCTTTCCTAGTTGACATTGTTTGCACATTATATTTTCAAGTTTCTTCAGTTTTGGCAAACCTCTGACTTTCTTCATTTTGCTGATACTAATCAAATTATCAAAGTTGACATGGCATAGCCTTTTATGTCATAGGTACACATCATCAAGTTTTACAATAAGACAAGTTGCATCTTCCATATCTAGGTAAAATAGATTACTCCTAGTTTGGTCTCCTTTTCCTATCAAGTTTCCATCAGTGTCAAAAATTTTGGCAGTTTTATTTCCAAACTCTACTTTGCAACCTATATTGCATAATTGTGACACACTTAGCAAATTGTAGTTTTATCCTTCAACATAATATGCATTATCACATGAAATTTTCTATGTAAGTTTAATAGAACCTTTTCCTTTAATTTGACATGGAGCATCATTTCCAAATCTAACACTATTTCCATAATATTGAGTAAAGGTAATAAACTTACTTTTGTCTCTTGTCATGTGATGTGAGCATCCACTGTCTATGATCCTCTTATCATTTTTGTTCACACAAGTTACTAGTGTTGTTGTCTCTTCTTCATCTAATTCATCTTTCATGGCTACATAGACTACCTCATCATCATCTTCATTAGAATCCTCTTCTTCAGCAATGTAGCACTTTTTACCTTTGTCTTTGTAATCTCTGCTATCATCTTCTCTTCTATTTTTGTTCTTGTTGCCTTCAAGGTCTAACTCTTTTTCTATGTGCATCTTGTAGCAATATGTTCTACTTCATTGCAATCAAAAAATATGATAGGCAACTTGCCTTTGAATTTTCCTTTGCCTCTGTGAAATCTTTTGGCCACTAGTGCTTCCAATTGTTCCACATTTTCTTCATCTATGCTGCTGTCATTGGATGCATATTTTCCCTTTTTTTTATTTCACCTCTTTATTGTTTTTCAATGTTATCTTGGCTTTGAAATTAGATTCAAGATTCTCAAGTCTATAGTTATCAAAGTTGGACACCTCAAATGCAGTGAGTCTTCCCACTATACCTTCAAAAGTTAGTGCATTTCCTAGTACACATCTTAATTCTTGTATTACTAAAACTTTAATAGCATAGATGGAGAGAAAATTTCTTAAGAATTTTTTATTAATAGTTTCATCTTCCAAATTACCACCCAAAATTCTTATTTCACTTACTACTTCCTTCATTCTAGAGGCATATTGAGCAGCGTTTTCACCTTCGTCCATTTTCATGTCATCAAACTTTCCTTTGAGGCTTTCTCTTTTTTCTCTTTAAACATAATGATCTCCTCCATAGATATCAATCAAGGCTATCCACATCTTGAATGAAGAGTCACATCCCTTGATGTCATCAAATTTAGCATAGTTAAGGGTAGAGGCAATCTGCAGCATTGCCTAATTGTGCTCCTTCTTTTTTTTCATATCTTCTATAGTGGGTATAGCTAGATCAACATGTTCTTCTTCAATTGAGGTTTTTTCATGATCACTTATTGATCTAAGGTGCAACTTCATTAGACTTTGCCATGCAGTGAAGTTATCTCTATTGAGCTTGAGAACTTCTCTCTTGGACATCTTGATCTTCCTACTTCTAGTACTTCTAAACTAAATCAGCAGATGGCTTTGATATGCTTTAGAATAACCAAGAGGGGGGTTGAATTAGTTATTCAAGATCGAAATGTCCTAATTAAACTTTTTCACCAAGTAAAGTGAACCCATTAAATTGTTCATGCATACAAGCTAAACTTTCTACTTAGCAAGTTACTAAAAATCAATATGCAAGCATAAGACATGAAAGATAAACACATAACATAGTGATTTACATGGAAACTTGATTTGGGAAAAACAACTAGTAACATGCTACTCAATTCTCACTCTTCTGAAGTGATGCCCTATGAAAGGTATGCCCTGTTAAAGGCTACAACACACTGTTAAATGTGACCTAGTTAAAGGATTTAACCACCCTGTTAGAAGTGGGCTTGGTTAAAGGAATTTAGAATATTCACTTGGAATGCCACCCTATTAAAGGATTTAAAAATGGTAATTAGACCAATCTAAGTCCATAGGATTTTACCCTAACTAATACAATTGTTAGAGAGTAACAATAAGGGCTTTTGACCTAATACAACTCACAACTTAACTTGTAGATTTTAGATCTCTATTCAGCTCATAACATTGCCTAGCTTTTAGTCTCTTTAGCTCTAACAACTTGTCCCCCTTTCAAGCTTTGTCTCCTTGAGTCTCCATGCTTGATATACAAGTACAATTTCCTATATGGCCACTTATCAAAGCAGAGTGTGTATGCTTTGTTCTTCCTTCTCAATGCCTTCTACTTGACACCCTTCAACGACTTCAACCCAACAACTCTAGCTTCTTGGCCTGTGACTCCTTAAATAGAAGTTCAGAGTCCTTTTTCCTGCTCAATTCTTCTTGCTTTCAATTTTAGATTGAATGGATTAGGTAGGATTCAATGAATATAACCCATATCTTGTTCCTTCTAGAAACATCATGAATTCACCTTAAAATGGTTTATCTAAAATTCTATACCACCAACTCATCATCCTTATCCTCTTATCTAGTTCACAAAATTCAAGGTAACAAACTTGTCGGCTTAGATCTGGAAAATCTTTGACTTTTCAAATAATGTAGCAGCTTCTCATTATTGAAATTCCAGTGCTTGGCACATACTATGTTACTCAGCACCAAATACATTTTACTGATGCTCAACACCTACTGTGAATTCACTCAGCATCCACTAAGTTTTCTGATGCTTGGAAAATGTTACTTTTCTTGGCACCTAAACTTACTCAGCTCCTATTGCATCACTCGACACACACTAGATTTTGCATTTGCTCAGCACTAACTAAACTACTCAGCATGAACTAGCTTGCTCAACACTAACTAATGAACTTATTTAAGCATTGCAAATAGCCTTGTTATAACTTATACTTCTAATGTGTCTAAGTTTGGGCAACCTCTATATCTTCAAGTATATTATCAATACATCATTTTACCATTGTCTTAACTAATCCTTGCAGTCCATTACAAAACCATAACTCAATCTTTCCCTTAGTTACTTTTGTTACATCTTGCTGATTAAATCCTCTTCATCAATCAACTAAGTGATAGTACTTGGATCTTATAAGCAATTGTCATTCCAAAAAATAGAAGTTTTGACATCAGTGACAAAATAATGATTGAAAAACATTCTTTATCAATAATCTCCCTCTTTGTAAACAATCTCTCTTCTTTAGTACTGATATTTTCAATCAAATTTTCAACACAAAAGACACTATAATCTAATTGCAGATCTAGAAAGTAGACAAAAAATAACATACTTTCAAAAAGAATAGAACCTGTTTTCATGTCTAGATGATCTCGTACGGAGCATTTGAATTTGTAAAATGAAAGATTAGATAGGTAAAGTCACTAAAAGATGCAATTTCTGAAAAATCCATGCACCAAAACTAGAAAAGAGTTGGACCACTAAAAAGTTTAGGAAATTCTACCCAATTTCATAAAAAAGCACCTGACTTGGAGTCCAGATGACTGAGATATGGCCTCCTAAAGTCAAACTGCAAAATCAAAAATCAATCTGGAGCATCAACAAAAGATAAGGTTAAATTTGACAATCATATGACCATCACGTTAGTTCTAATTTGCCCCTAAATGATGGTCAGATGGTCATCAAATTTAGGGTCAAGAAATGATGATGTCAATGTAACCAAGCCCCTTTGATGACATTAGCATGATGTCGACAGTATGGAAAAGTACAAGCATACTATACGAAAAATTATGAAAAAAGCTATGTGTCAGGTATGGCTTGCATGGCAGAGTATGGATGTCCTTGTTGGCAGCTGACATGTCATCATATGCTGACTAGGAAACTAAGTCAGCTATGAGGTGGATGCTAACTACACCCTTTCTGCATTCGTGGTAGGACAGGTGGCCTACACAGTGTACTATGGATGAGTCACTATTGTTGCTGATTAGGCAGGGATGAAACCTCCAACGTGATGCGAGCTAAGGGTGGGAGAGTAATGGATTGATCCACATTTTGGCACAATATTATGTTGTGTGGCTAGGTCCTATGTCATTATGGTGGACTATTCTCATTGTGCGAGTGCTAAAGAGTTGTTACATTCATCAATTTTTAATTGTTGAGAACTCTGTACTTTATGGGCATTGATTTTGTTTAATTTCATCACTAAAGTACTATTGATGGGACTAGATTGCTATTTAGCAGGTACCAAATTCCAGGGTTTAATCCCACATTTGTGGGTATAACATATGCACGAATGTATAAAACACTCTGCCCACATATTACAAATAATGAACTCGCAAATTGGCTTGGTTGGTCACCAGTTGTGGCAAGGTATTTGTAGCCACTGGTAAATTTGATGGTCGATTTCCTGATGCAATTGTTAGAATTAGTGGTGGCTAGTTTCTCTATGTGCCAGAAAAATGGAATTGCCTACCAATAATGAACTTGCCATCGAATGGAATATTCCTCCTTACAGGGTCAAGGTGTGACTACCTAGTTCTACAAAAAGAAAAATCCCTGGTAGCCTGACTGGGAAAATTTTTTTTTTTTTAAAACTCACAAATTCAGAAAAAAATGCAGAGAATAAATTAAGTCAAATATGAAAATAATTAAATAGATCTAAAAATGACCATACCTAGTTCACAAATCGGTGTCTTTGGGTGCCAATTTGCAAAGAAAAAAACCTCACAATCAACTTTAGCCTAGCATAGGCAAATTTATAGTCAATCTTCATTGAATCGAAATTATGAATGCAATGGCAAGGTCTAATTTGGCTCAAAGTTCTCCCAATTTTTACAAATTCTCCAAATTCGGGTCGAGGTGTTGAAGCATGAACTGTCTCAAATGACTATGTGTAGAGAATCTCCTCGAGCTCTGATACCATGTAAGAATTTTCCTTAGGGCAAAATTCACCCAAGATAAAGGAACTCAAACATAAGAACAATAGTAGACCAAAGAGAGTATGATTAGAATGATGATATATTGATTCAATATTGGAAAGTCATGTGGGAAGAAACACAAGGGATAAAACATATGAGGAATATCTGCTCAAATGAAAAGGGAGCCTAATGGGGGATTCATCATGGCTAGAACAAGAGAAGGTTAACCATCTGGGTTTTCCTCTAACTACCTAAGATGTGATAGGGTCACTTCTCTAACTATCTCTAGTGTTTGACTAAGGAGCATCCTAGGTGTTAGGGCAATCTTGCATCACCCAAAAAAAATATATTTTTAGTTTTCCAATTTTGTGTTTTCAATAAGGGACATTCCTATGAAAATTTTCTATTTGAGGGAGCTTGATAATTTTAGTAATTATATATTATGTTCTCATATTATTCTAATTTGATATGTGGAGGTTCAACCTAGACATATCGACCTATCAGATGAGTTTAATTTTTATATCATATGTATTAGAGTAGTTATTGTAGATTTTCGGTATGAATTTGGCCATCCAAAATTTAGGTTCATTGATGAAGGCCTAAATGGCTCCAAAATGAGGTGAACCCTCAAGTAATGGATGCTTTCACCATGAATCATGTAGCTTGCTAGCCAAGAATTTTGGAATGGGGTTATAATAGCTCATCAGGTCAATAGTTTCTAGTTATCGTCTCCAAAAGTGAACCCATTCAAAAATGTAATTTGTAGATTATATTGAGTCAATCCTGTGTAATAAAGTGTAATGAAATAATATAATATGAGGTTGGTCGACCTCAAGGCTTAGGGCTTAGTGTCTAGATCCTTCCCGGACAGTAAAAGTTCCTATATAAAGAAGGGTTGTATGTCATCTAGGGAAGTTCTAGGTGATATCAAGACTCTATCTTGCATAGTGTTGTAAGGAAGGTGCCCATGTGGTTGGAATATTATAATTCTATAATTATGCATTTGTGGCAATAATAAGAAGCCTACATTTTGTTCTCACAATTTGTGGTGTTTCTCTATTTTTGTTGTGTGGTGTGGTATTAAGGGAAGCACCATTCACCAACTTTTTAGGACTATACAATTAATATCAAAAAGAAAACTTAAGTATATATTAAAATAGAATAAATATTAAATCTTAGAATCCAATTGTAGATCAAAACAACTCTTTTGAAAGGAAAACTTCACACTCTAAAGAATCTCATTTTGTTATTGAACAAATCATGATTACAATAAACTTGTAGATCAATCTTTCTTAAAGTATCATTAACTTGAGAACTAGAGACAAATTTTACATCCTAAGAATGTTTAAAATACTTCTACACACAAACTTCATCTCAAGCACTTAATAGATAGGAAATTTGAATTTTAGGAACATCAAATGACAATTATAAATGATCTTTGAGCTAAAACAATTTAAAAGTGGCATGCACATTGTCTTCCACCAAATATGATTTATGATGTGTCATAATATGCATAATAAATTAGTCAATAGGGGTGATTCCAATTTACAATTATTTAGGTATCTAACTTTTTATAAATTACCTAAGAACACTTTTGGATGTCCTGACATTTTCTCTAATAGACCAACTAAGCCCTTTATTTTTCAAAATAAAAGTATTAGAAGAGAGTTATGCCATGAACTTCCCATTGGTGTCTTAAATCAACCAATCATTTTTTTATTTTTTGGTCATTAGAAACTAGAATTATAGTCCAAACCCTCAAGTATTTTTTAATCCAAAAAAATAACACTATGTGTTTTATTAGCATAAAGAAAATGTTGACACATCTTTTACATCAAAGCATTATTTAAAACTACACTTGAATGTTTGAAACCATCCCCAATAAGGAAGAAGGCCTACTTTATGCTTCTCAAAATCGTTCATGGAAATCACAAACCATTGTCAAGTTTTAGAGACCTACCTCACAAGTCTACTTACAATTAAGGTTATAGGTTCACACACACACACACACACACACACACACACACACACACACACAGGTGAGAGTGGAACTTAAGATCTCATATATGGAGGTCACCCTAATTCACCTTTAGACCATGGATGAGCTCTCACAATTAGTCATGTTTTTTTTTCTTTGTATATAGATGTGAAATTGCATGATTTATTACCTTTTATAAGAAATATATTTCATTCCATTAAATAATTATGATCAACACTAACTAATAAATCACAACTATTAGCCAAGTATTATTATTAAACTATTGAACTTTAAAATAACAAATATTATAATAGCTCAACTTCTTATTCTACTACCCTACAACCCTTAAAAAAATACAAAGAATATAGTATAGTAAAAATTTAATCCAAAATATGTTTTTGCCTATAATACTAATATAGCTACTAATAATCAAACATAAAAGCGCAAACAATGTAAACACAACAACAATAAACCATTGTGGGAAAAGTTCTAGCAGCAAAGCTAATGATATTTTTTTGAGAATCATTTGTTTGACTAGGACTAAATGCCTAGATATTCTCAAGTAGGTAGAGTGCAACATGAATGGAGAGACCATCAGATATGCCATTACTTAAGACATGTCGACACACTGATAGAAAATCAAATCCACCCAATCATGATCTTTGGAATTTTCTTTCCACTTGAAGCATATGATGGGCAAATCATATTGTCTTAACAAAAAGTATGATGTGCTTATTTTTGAGTCGGAATAACTAGTATGTCGACATATACTTGACTAGACTTTCAAATTAATGTGGCAAACATTGAATTAGCGCATAAATTTGTACAAGCAATCATAGGGTCGTGTAGGTGTATTTTTATTAATTTTTAGAGTAAAATATAATATCTTTTAGAGGAGAATTTACAATGAAATGGAAGATTTTTGACAGATCGGTCAAAGTTTTTAAATTATTCTTTTTATAATCAGATTCCTTAAATTGAAAATAATTTTTGAATAAATAACTGTCACAACAAAATTGCTCTACCACAAAATGAACTATCAATTCTAGGTTTTCAAATGTAAGATTGACATTATTTATTTAGGTATATTCAAGAGCGCAATGGAAAGATGGGGTTATAAATCGTAATCATATATAGTGAGAAATAAATTGATTATTTTCTTCCAAAAAATTTTGGTAACATTATATTGATGTAAAAATATGAGATTATATATTATAAAAGTTAAAGAAGTTTTATAAAAGAATTTTAAAAAAAAAAAACTGAATAAAGAAAGAAATAACAATAGATGCAAAGAAGATGAGAAAAGCACCATATCAAGAAACGGGAAAGACCTAAAAACAAAAATGAAAATGAAAAATAACATACATAAGAAAAGAGATAATCATGAACAGTAAAGCATAGAGTGTGTATGCGTTTCCTAATTTCCTATCTCTCCATATTCAAAAGGAGTCCATCCTTTGAATGGATATATATATCTATATATTATGCTCTCTTTGAACATGATAAGAATATATTTGAACAATTTTATGTTATATTAACATAAGGTTTTATGAATGAGATAATTGATGTAATTTGAAGTTAAGACATTTTACGTAATATAAATTTTAAAATATAGAATAATAGATAAATTACTTGTTTATTATGGTCTTTGATATTTATAATTTATTATTTTTTCTTTACTATATTGTTTGAATTATAACTTAAAAGAATAACCTTTTATACATGTTGGAAGCATAATAATTAAAAATAATTAAATTTGAACTAGGTTTATGTTTTATAACCTTTCTAAGTCCTAGCATTTAACTTGGTGCTTTTTATTTTATTCTAACATTTTTTTGTCTACTTATGACATGTCATTTTGTGGGACCTATTGTTTGAGGCAACATCTTACATGGGTAGGATTGTATGGTATGTAAGCTACTTATGGGGGAATAGTTATCTCACTTGATGGGCCTTATTAGAGGCTAAGTTAGAGACAATTTGTCATTTTGTAAATATGTAAATGATTAATAATGAACTATTTACTAATTTCTTAGCTTAATGATTGATATATGATGAATACAAGAGTCAATTATGATTGATTAATGATAGGTGGATGCCTTATAATTAAGGTTAAGCATGTCATATGTAAAGTAACCGAATAATGGAATTCCTTCATCAACACACTCTATGATTGTTGTGTTATGATGTGTTTATGTGTGCAAAATCTATGTCTAAGAACTAGTTGTTGTATACATTTGTAAGATTTTCTTACATGTGTAACATTAGGCTAGCATTTACATATTTATGTATGTGTACGTATGTATGTATGTGTTTATATATATATATATATATAGACACACACACACACACACACACACACACACACACACACACACACACACACATGTACACTATGTATGCATATGGATACTCTATGTGTGTGTGTGTAATCAAATTTAAATTTACATATGTATCACATCATTGTAAAAAAAAACTTAATGCCAATATGTGTATATATAGACATAATGTTATACATCATATGTGGAATGACAATATAACTCTCTCTCTCTCTCTCTCTCTCTCTCTCTCTCTCTCTCTCTCTCTCTCTCTCTCTCTCTCTCTCTCTCTCTCTCTCTCTCTCTCTCTCTCTCTCTAAATTGTATAGAGAAAACCAAGACCCTCTTGGAAAATAATCCCCTAAGCCTCCTAGTACTAGTGGATAAGGATAATTTTGGGGCTTCCAAACTAAGAATGAACAAGAATGAGTTCCTAAACTATAACATTTATGGATCCCTCTCAACTCTCCTAAGAGATCTACAATATTCAAGCTCAAAGTATCATCTCCCTCTATATTTCCTTTATAGTTTCCTACATTAGCTAATACTTGAGGGCAGTTAAAATAACCTACAACACCACTCTAAGAAACATCAACTTATCTCTTGATCTCAATGACCTAGGTGTGTAGGGAATCATGTATTTGATCAAAAACCTTATTGTTGTACTCCTCTCAATCTCACTCCCTTATAATCCTACCTCTCTATCTAAGAATGATTTGCAACTCCACATTAAATTAGTTCAAATTCCTTATCACAATGGCTATTCGGGGATCTCTTTAGAATAGCTATACATATCCCTCCTCATATGACTCCTCAAGGTAGTCACCAAGTCAAAAATCCCCATGTTTTACCTCACTATCCCATGAGGCCTATAGAAGTTGAGTATTAGGCCCTCAATAAGAAAATTTGGGACTCCCTCCTTGAGGGTATGGAAGATGAAGCTTAATCATTGAATACCACCATTCACATCCAAAGAGAAAGATAATATCATGTCAATATCTATATCATATATATAAATAATATATCTACTATATAAAGTCAAGTGCTATATTATACAATGAAAACCACAAAACACATATACCTATACTATTAATCTACAATTAGAATCTAGTGGGGGTTCCCTATTTATAGATGCCTCAAGGGTATATATAGAAGGAGATGGTGGAAATGAGCCCCACTCAAATATTTAATATAGATAGGAGTTTTGGAGAACTCAACACTTGTGATCCTATATAGAGAGATCATACTAGAACTACAAGAGCTAGTAAAAACAAGCCACCATCTATCTTTGTCGTGGTGAGTCCTCCTCCCCTAGATACTATGGAGGACTATTTAATGAGGTACCATTCACATGATACTCTAGAAGATGTCCATTATCCTCATGATCTCCACTGATAGGTCCTAAATTTCTTCCATAAATAATTACAAAAAATCTAAGAGAAATTACAATGTGATCTTACAATGTGATTAACCCATTTCTCATATAAACATCATTAATGTCTATTTATAATCAAGTGTTTTAATACATCTCCTCTAGAAGCCTATTTTCAAGATTCATAAAAAATGTATGAGAAGATTTTTGTTGAGAATTGTAGATATTGTTGATGAATAGGGAGTTTTTTGAGTTGGATTTTTTGTTGGATGAAGTGTTGCTATGCAAAAAAATTCATTGAAGTCAACATATGTTCATGATTTTCATAAAGGAATTAGACAAACTTAGATTTTTTGTGTTACATGGTATTAATAAAAATAGTATAGACAATATATGACATGTCTATGTATGTCAGCTAGAATATGTGTTGCAGGATGATTATAGTATTAAAAAGTAAAGTCCACCAATACAATAGTGAGGGAGAGGGGGGAGGGGGTAGATTAGTTGTGCATTTTAAATACCTTAAATAAATTTTATCAAATCTAAAACATAAAAATTAGATACAAAAACCATAAGATAATAGCAATGCACAAAGACACAAGACTTTGTTAACTATGGAAACCCTTAATCAAAGGGAGAAACCTGGTGGGAATGATGCCCATAAGATGGTGTACTAATATAAAAGTTCCTTGTGAAAGGATAAGACTCTATTAGGAGCTAATTAAATACAATCAGTACATGTAGTCCCTATTAAGAGACTTTGAATCCCTTTGAGAAGATTTCATCCCTATTAGTCCAGTTGCTTCAACCTTGTTAGGAGGTAATAGGTAGTCAACTGAACCCACAATCAAAATTGTGAGATGGTCACATGAGAGAATATTATCTTATGTTGGCAACATTGTAATA
The DNA here is from genome assembly GCA_028749045.1 of Cupressus sempervirens. NCBI lineage: Eukaryota > Viridiplantae > Streptophyta > Pinopsida > Cupressales > Cupressaceae > Cupressus > Cupressus sempervirens. Next base: position 139,060,987 of record CM053790.1, on the reverse strand, counting down.
TATACATAAGAATTGATTTAGAGTGATTCTTATCTCTTTTTCAAGAATTATATGGTATATTGTTCTCAAGGATTTATAGCCTTTTTCCTTCACAAGATTAAATGTTATTTTGTGTTTCATTTAACATTTATTTATATCTATATTATGTAATAAACCAATCAAATATTTGACACAAATCTTACCAAATATAGTTTGCAACAAAACCTTGTGACCTGGATATTATAATATATCACTTTGAAAATTGGTTCTAAATAGACCAAATAATCTACTCTTAGCATTGTACAAAATATACCTTTTTAAAAAATCCAAAATTCCTAATGGCTTATTGTTTCACATACAAAAGTACATAACTACTAACAGTTCCAAGCTTTTGTGCTTGCAACGATTAGCTAATTGGTTTTTACTAATATTGTTTAAAACTATAATTTAATGTGCATAAATTAAATTAAAATTAATTTTTAATTTAAGTCAAATAAAATTTAATTTTTTAATAAACTAAATAAATATTATTTGTTTATTGGATTTATCATATACTTATACATTGTCATCTTAAAAAAAAGTAAAAATAGTAAAAAATAAAATAAAACAATTTTAAAAATAAAAAAATAAACTAAACTATCTAAAAGTTTGTTAGCTTAAATATAATTAAATAATCATTTAAAAAAATCTTCATCAAAAAAATAATTATGGAAAAATGAATATGAGAAATATAAAAAATATATTTAGAAACTAGCAACTCCTTCCACACAAACATTCTATTAGCTAAACTAATTTTTTTTTTTAAAAAAATTAATTTAAAAATTAAAACTTCAATCAATTTTAAAAATCAAAAAGTAAATAAAAGTAAGAAAAATGTGAGTGAAAAATGGAGATAACAACTAATTAAATTTCTAAATAAATAGGAAAAAAGAGAGTTAAAATTAGAGATAAATTAAAAATTAAAAATTAAATAAAATTTCATCTCAATAAATTAAATTAAAAATAATTTCCAATTAAAAGAAAATAATATTAATTTTTAAAAAATAAACAACCAATAATAACTAATTAATTTAAATAAATAAATTTAAAAATAAGAGTTAACAATAGAGATAATAGCTAATTAAGCTAAATAAATAAATAAATTTAAAAAAATGTAGGACATACTTATTATTTTATAGTTATAATTCTTAAGTTAAATAAATAAGACAAAAACAATGTACATGATAGCTAATTAAATTAATAAATAGAAGAGAAAAAAAGTTATAAGTGGAATCAAATGAAAATCGATCAAAAAGGAAAATTATTAATATTTATCGGTCAAAGGCTAACAATTTTCCAACCAAAAGAATAATTTTACAAAACAAAGTTTCCACATATAGCCTATTAATAAACTAGTGTTAAGAATCATATCATAAATTAAAACTATACTAATAGTTGCACGCTTTTGTGCTTGCAACAATAAGCTGATAGAAATTATATTGAATATTTTTTTAAAAATATAATCTTATAAATAAATTAAATTATTAATAACTTCTAATTTAAATGAAATAATATATAATATAATTAAAGGCAAGAGCTTACAACACAACGGTAAATTGTGAGCCTCGTATCTCGGAGGTCTTAAGATTCAAACCTATGTGAGTTTAATAAATAATAATAACTAATCATAGCACATAATAATTCTAATGAATCTTAGGTCTTTTACTAATCAATTTTTTAAAAATATATATATTAATATAATTAAAATATTAAAAAAATTAAAAATCAAAACATATAGATATAATTAGATAAATTAAATACTATTATTTATTATTATAAAATTAAAAATTAAAAGAAAACTTTAGCCCCCTTGAATAGAATGACTCCAAAAGTTTGAATTAGTGAGAAAGGAGAAAAATGACATTTGTATAATTTTTTAAAATATAAAGAAAATATGGATTGTAGTATTTTTGGACATAAAGTTTAATTATTTATTCTAATCAGTCAAATTAATAGACCAATAGCATTGAATAGACACATTTCAATATTCATAATGGGAGGCTTATTTGTCTTCAGTTGTCTCTTGTCAACATTGTTTGGTTCATTATGGTTGGTTAAAATGATAGGTGTTATTATACAAAATTTTATGTATCTCAAACTTTTGAATAAAATTTGATGGTTTGTTATGGTTGTCTTCATAAAATAGTTCTTGTTATATAATTTTTTAAAAAGTCTTTGAAAGTATCGATAAAAAAAAAAATAAAAAAGTCTTTGAAAGTGATGATTGAGATATCTTTTTTACTACTTAATTTTTTAGTTTTTTTAACACAAAAAATTATAAGATAACATATTATCCATAAACTTTAAAAATTAATCTGATTTCTATTTTTTTTCCCCTCAAACTCAAAGATTCTTAGCACACTAAATAAATAAGTTTTGAGTGGACCATAAATGAACAAAATCCACTTCTCCTAATTGAATGTATGAGATTTAAATTTAGTATATTTTCATATTAGGATAATGTATAGTTTCTATTATTGTGTATTATTATTTAATAGTTATCTATTTGTAATCTATTATAAAGATTAGAATGCTTCTAATATTAAGTTAGTTGTTAGTTTTAACGATTAGTTAGAATAGAATGTTTCCATTCTTTACAATCATATATTCAATAATATATATATAAGAACAATTTTATATTTAATATATTCAATAAAATTCAAGGAAAAATTATAAGATCATTCTGGGTATGTGCGGGATCATGGTGTACCAAACTATGGCCTTAAGTGGCAGTGAAAAACCAACAAATCAGGGTTATGTCAACTTGACACATAATTTTAAAGTGGTTCTGGACTTTATATCAAAAATTTGTAAGAAAATAATCTATAAGAAATTGAATCTAGTTTCTAAACTACTAGGCCTTATCTAGAGAAAAAATTATTTGATTGGTGAAAAGTTTGGATTTTAATGCAGTACTACAAAAATTTTAGGGCAAAAATAAAAAGTAGGTGTATGTCTGACCACCTTAATCATAATCAAATGATAATATTTTTAATGTAATTTTAGATATAAAAAGTAGACTCATGCCTAGATGTGACACATATTTTTAGCAATTTTTATTCCAAATAAATAATTAATTATGAATTTTCTACTATACTATTTTCAAAATTAAAAAACTCTCGTGTCTGACCACCTTAACTAGTTCAAAAAAATTCAAAATTAAGTTTTTTTTTTTTTTTTTCCTTATTCTAGTCGAAGCATAGAATGTGACACATCTTTTGGATTTCACAAATCTTATACGGTTTGAAAGTTATAGCTATTTTTCAACCAATATGTCAATCAACACTTTGTAGCTAACTCCATTAGAAAATAAGTAATAATTACTTACTGAACTTGTAATTTGACAAAACTTACATTTATGAAAAGCTAAGAACATTCTTAAGAAACCATTTTCATTACATCAAATTTTGGTTTAAAAAAAGTAGTTAGCTACATGCTTGAAGTAAAAAACACATTAGAACATGCCAAAAACACATTTTCGGGATTTTTTAAAGATGACCATATAAGGTTGGTATCGAAAGATATAGTAGGAATTATAAAGGTATTAATTTTTTTCATTTAGTATCAGGATGGGTGGGAAAAAAGTTGGAATAGATTTTGAAATTCTTTGAGGCATTTAGAACTACACATTTTTCAGATCGCCACTTTTTGGCACACCATGATCCTGCACATACCCTTCTTCTCAATAAAATAAAAGTAACATTAATTCTAAAAATGAGATCTTTGATTTATTCTAGAATTAGGGCATTTGCGAATTTTTTGCTCTCTTTTTTGGCGACCTATTCTTTGTTTTTAGTTCCTGCTATAGGCAGGAATACTTATGCATTCATGTCACTTCTAATATGACATTAACATTGACCAATGAAATCAAAGAATTTAAAACATTATATGAAATTTCCAATGTTTATATCATTTTCTAATTTTTCATTATTTTATAAATCACATTTTTCATCCATTCTATTGGTCCATACTATTTTTGGTGGGGAAGAAAATTAATTTTCTTCCACAAAAATACAAATATTTTCTAACTTCATCTTGCATCTTGCATTAATGAATGCATTAATTACAACTTTATCTTTTCCACATTTGTTGATAAGATTTTTTTTTCAATCATTTTATCTTCCACCTACAGAACATATCTAATCAATATTAATTCTCATAACAATATAATTTCAATATGTTATATCTTTGTATTTGAATTTCTTATTTTTTTAAAACATTGATTTTTTAATAAAAGTAGTTAAATTATTACTATTATTTTACTTTTGTAAAAATAAATTAAGCAATATTATTTTTTCATTATATTTTATAATAGTGTTTGTAATATGTATAATTGATAAGTGTTACAATTTGTAAATTATATCATTTATTATTATTATTATTATTTTATATTTCAACAATTTATCATTTAGTTTAAATATATTTAAAACTTAAATATATATTTTGATATTAAATTAATAATTATATTTTACATCAAAAAAATATACTAAAGGAAATAACTACAAAAAAGAAATAATTCAATTCTAAAAGATATGTAAATTATTATTAAGTTTTTATAAACCATGTATTAAAATTAAATAGTTATATTCTATTTCTTATTTATTACATCATATTTATTCATCAACATCAAATTTATATGTATTGATCATTGAGGGAGTTTTTCCAACTACTTATGGTTCTCAAGTAGCATGTATAACATGCTTAAACATATAATGTGATACTCCAAATGCTTCATCACTTCTTCAAGTTCTATAATTCAGATATTGGTATGGATAACTTTCCTCATTGCACATATTTTAAGTTGTCAATGTAGAAGGTGCAAATTTGTTTAAAGCATATGTATTGATCGTAGTATGATATTAGGTAGTTAGTGCCATATTGGATACTTTGGCCTCTTATTATTGGGCTTAAATACCCAAATATATAATAATATAACACGAGAACTTAATAACAAAATATGAATCATCTTATTAGATCACAAGTGCATTTCTAGGCAAAAATTAATGCATTCACAATGTTAATTTAGAAACAAGAAAGGGAAACCATCGGATAGAAGGATTGGGTGGCTAGATCTCCTTATACTCTCCCTAGGTAGGCTATGCACGAACGTTAAATCCCAAGAATGAATGACCCAACAATCACAGCCCTTGTCTTGTTACTTATGCATTCGTGTAACTACTAATATCACATTAACACTAACCAATCAAATCAAAGAATTTAAAAAGATTATATTAAATTTCAAATGTTTATATTTTTTTTTTAAAAATCATTATTTTATAAATCATATTTTTCATTTATTCCATTGATCCATACTATTTTTGGTGGGGGAAAATTAATTTTCTTCAACAAAAATAAAAATATTTTCTAACCATTAATATATGCATTAATTACAACTTTATCTTTTCTACATTTATGACAAGCTCATAAGGTTTTTTTTTAGTCATCTTATCTACCACCTCATACAATTTGTCTAATCAATATTAATTCTCAATAGCAATATAATTTCAATATGTTATATCTTTGTATTTTAATTTCTAATTTTTTTAAAACTGTGATTTTTAAATAAAAGTACTTAAATTATTAATATTATTTTACTTAAATAAAAATAAATTAAACAATATTATTTTCTAATTATTTTACTCTCACAATATCTAATTTAACTATCTAATAACTATCTAATTCAATTATCTTAATAAGCCATAAAATTTCACGAACCCATTGACATAGTTTCTAAGTTATGAAATCTCGAGCCTTTATTCCACAGGTCTCAACTTTTCAACCTAGTTTAATTTTGAATAGTATACTATTAATTAACTTTTATTAATTAAAGGTTGTAACATGTATTCTTTAGGTCATACACATTCTAAGTTATATATGTTTCAAGTATGTATGTATATATGGAATAGTATAATGATATGTTTTAAGTTATTAATGATGTTAATTTAATTTTACTTTTAAATTATAAATAGCATACTAGAACGTATATATGTAATAAAATTTAATTTTGCTTTTAATAAAAATAAATTAAACAATATTATTTTCTAATTATATTTTATAATAGTGTTTGTAATATGTATAATTGATAAGTGTTACAATTTATAAATTATATCATTTATTGTTAGTAATTTTTTTATTTAAATAATTTATCATTTAGTTTAAATATATTTAAAACTTAAATATCTATTTTAATATTTAATTAATAATTATATTTTACATCAAAAAAAATACTAAAGAAAATAACCACAAAAAAAGAAATAATTCAATTCTAAAAGATATATAAATTATTATTAAGTTTTATAAACTATGTATTAAAATTAAATAGTTATATTCTATTTCTTATCTATTACATCATATTTATTCATCAACATCAAACTTATATATATTACATCTATTTATTATTTACAAATGTACATATTAAATTATATAGATATTATTTCATAATTAAAAATTACTTAATTTTATAAAAAATTGGAAATACAAAACATTAAATAGTGAACCTTTTTTAATTGTATAAAATTAAACAATTAGTTTTACTTATAAAAGATTTTTATATTTCAATACATTTCATTTTTCCTTATACAAGTGTGAGTTTTAATATAAAAATTAAATTCTTACTTCCATTAATTAAAATATAATATATTTTAATTTTTTATTATAACCATGATTTTATTTTGACTATTTGTTTTATTAAAAAATAAAATTATATTTAATTCTCTCTCTCTCTCTCTCTCTCACATGCACAACTTATGTTGGTATCACTCTATCTTACTATTTTATCTCTCTTCATCTTCCTCCTCTATATTATCTATCATTTTTTCTTCTGCACATATGTTTATATTGTTATTGTTCTATACTACTATTTCTCTTTATCTAATGATTAAAAATAGTGTGACTTCCATTTGATAATCAAGATGAGAATAATACATAGTTGGGAGAGTTTTTCCAACTACTTATGGTTCTCTAGTAGCATGCATAGCATGCTTAAACATATAATGTGATACTCCAAATGCTTCATCACTTCTTCAAGTTCTATAATTCAAATATTGGTATGGACATCTTTCCTCATTGCACATATTTTAAGTTGTCAATGTAGAAGGTGCAAATTTGTCTAAAGCATATGAATTGATAGTAGTATGACATTAAGTACTTAGAGCCATATTGGGAACTTTGGCCTCTTATTCTTAGGTTTAAATGCCCAAAGATATAATAATATAACACGAGAACTTAACAACAAAATATGAGCCATCCTATCAGATCACAAGTGCATTTCTAGGCAAAAATTAATGCATTCACAATGTTAATTTAGAACTATTTAACATTTTTCTCACTCATCTACACCTCTACAACCATTATGCATTAGGCAGGAACTATGACACATTGCGTCTCTTGTTTTGCTCTCTTAATTAGCGAATATCTTTGCTCTCTATGATTCCCATTAAGTAGCAACTCAATATCATTGTTGCTACTATGAATTCAAAGGTTGCAACAATTATAATATTCATGTGATCTTCACTCAAATTAGGGTTGCAAATCATAGCTGTGAATCTTCAGGTTAGATCTGGGTGCACATCCCTTTAGATATTTTATTCTTCTGAGGTCTAGATTTGAAGAAAATAGTGGAATCCAGTATGGAGGCATCCTCTGGTGGCCATGATGGAGATGGAAGCTACGAAGAAAATGTTTTTTGCAACAATTCTTTATTCAACAATGCTGCTCCTGAGGCTATTTTCGCAAGTAGTAATGCCACTCAGACTCATTCTAACCCACCCAACTCTTGACCCAAGTCCTTCTCTGAGGCTATGGCTCACTCTGCAGATGTCAGTTCAAAGGCTAGGTTTGAATTCTCCAGCCCCTACTCTGAAGAAGCCACCAAAAATAGTAAGTTCACCTCGGCTACCACTGCTCCCTTTGTTGTTGTTCCTAATTCAAAGATGTTCGATGAAATTGTTAAAGAGAAAGATAGGTTAAGAAATTTTGCAATATTCTTTTCGGCTATTGAACTAGATAAGTGTTCTCCACATAAATTCATGGATGATTGGTTTCATAATTTTTGGAACAATAAATTAGGGTTTCATATATCATTTTGTCAGCAAATACAAAAAGGTCTATATGTTATTTTTTTCATTAACCTAGATGCTCAGAAAGAAGTCCTTAAAAAACAATGTACTGGTTTGTGGGCTCTACTTCATTTAGGGCTTTGGCATGGTTGCAAGAAGTGGTGCATGATGAAGTTTTAGCCTTATCTGCTCCAAGATGGATCCTTGTTAAAAATATTCCTCCTTTCTTGTGTCATTTTTTGCCCCATTTGCTAGAACCCCTGGGGGAAACTATTCGAATGGATAGCTCACTAAGATTAGTTCCACATATGGATGCTCGAATATTAATCTCTCTCCTACTTGGGAAATAAATCCCTACTAATATTGTGGCCAATATCCTCAATGACTCCTATGTTTTCCCAATAGAAGTCCTAGGTGGGCTAAATGTTTGCTTCCTTTGTCATAAAGAGGGGCATCTGTGAAAGGACTACCCTATCATTAGAAAAGACCCTACTAAGAACCCTAATTAGTCGATCCCTAATCCCTCGATCAAAACCTCCAGTTCTATTCCCATTCCCGACTCGGATAAGTCAATTTCACTTGAAATTACTTCTGATAATCATAACCCCATTTACATTCCAATTGCTTCACACTCCCAGAAGAATCCCTCTATGAATTTGGCCATTGACCCTAATTCAGACGATGGGTTTTTTGTGGTTCGTAACAAAAAAAAGCATAAAAGTAGCAATATTGGTCCTAAAAACATTCCTAGCCCTCAAAATCCTCTAGTTCCTAGCACTACAGTGAGCTTTAATAAATTTTTTAGTCAATCTGCTCCTCATAATAGTAGCCCTAACATTGTGCAAAATTCTAAGATCCCACAAAATAAGGTTGCTAAAGGATCCCTTTCCAAAGCTTCCTCTCAGGATTTTCCACAGAAGATTTTCAAAGAAATTGAGGATGACTATGCCATTGAAATTATTCCAGCCATACCAACTCTTGATGGTTCCTCTGGTATGTCATCCATGGAAATTGATTCCTAGATTGAACTTGTTGATGGATCTAGAGTTGATGACCTAATAGTTAAGCGAAGAGGTAGGCCTCAGGACTAATTTTTAAAAAAAAGCCTCTGGGCAGGAACCAAGAAAGGTTTCAAATTTAGCCTCACCCTCAATTAATCTTGTTGTATGTTCCACCCTTAACATTGTTTCCAAATTAACTTCTTATCTTGGAATGTTAGGGGGCTTGAGTCTCTTGATAGAAATATTGTTATTAAATGTTTGATTAACTTGTTTTAGTCTTTAGAGTTTTTTATGATGCAAGAAGTTAAAGCTATTGGATTCATTCTTGAATCTAATCTCAATTTCATTTGGAAAGACACCATTAAATTGTTTACTAAGAATGATAGGGGAAGAGGTGGCATTGCCCTTCTCATTAACCCTAAATAGAAAAATTACATCTCTGAGAATGATTGTTTGCCTTGTCAGAGAGCTATTTGGTGTACTTTCCAATAGGATGATAGCATTTTTGGCATTTTCTCATTATATGCTTCTAATGACCCCAAAGAAAGAAGTAATTTTTGGGATTTGTTGATCTCTCTTCCTGATATCCCATGGCTATTTGGAGGTGATTTTAACATGATTGAATCTCAGGATGATAAAGTTGGGGACAACCCCTTTCACTAGAAAGACAATGAGAAATTCCATTGGAACAAATTCTTAACCTCTAAAAATTTATTTGATCCTATCACGGGTAATAAGAATCTTAACCCTAGTATTTGGCATATGTGGTGCAATTTTCAACAAGGCCAAGCAAGGATCTACTCTAGGCTTGATCATTTTTATGCTGATAAGCACTCTTTCTCCTTCCCCCTTGATTAGTTTGATAATATTGTTTAGGTCACTGCCACTACTCTTTCTGACCACCACCTTATTTTGACCAGGGTCAATTTTATCAAGGTCCCCTTGCATAATAAGGTCTCCTCTCATAAGTTTATATTGAGTTCTAGCCTTCTTAAGGATGAGGATGTCCTTGCGGCCATTCATATCATTAGAGGCATCAATAAAGTTAATTTTCATCATTTATCTAATCTAGATAGATGGAACCTCAACCTCCTGACTTGGAAGTGCTTCCTTTAGACTATTGGCCAAACGAGGGAAAAAGACTATAGATTCATTCAGAAGCAGCTGAGCACTGAGCTTCAAAAGGATAAGAGCAATATCCAAGAGAACTCCTTAAACTCTGATCTCTTGTCTCAAGTCATGGCGTCTAAGGATGCTCTTAGGAAACATCAACAGGTTAAAATTTGGGGAGCTAAAATTAGATCTAGAGCCCATTGGCTCCAATTTGGAGACTGTGGTTCTAATTTTTTTTTCAATCTTCTTAAATATAAGTGCTGCAAAGAATACATTGATAAGCTCTCTATTGACAATCAAGATATTTCTAATCCTGAGATTATCACTCAAGCTTTTGTTGATTACTATAAGAACCTTTTCACCTCTGAGGATTCCAAGGAAGTAGAAGATAATAGGAACAAGTGTAAATTGTTGATTCCTTTTAAGTTGAATGTTAATGATGTCTCAAGTTTACCTAAATCTATCTCTCTTGAGAAGATTGAGACTACTATTAAGGCTCTCGGTAATGACAAGGCCCCTAGCCTAGATGGGTTTCCTATTGAGTTCTATAAAGCCAACATAAGCTAGACATGTAAAGATCTTCATGATATTTATGCTGAAGCTATCTCCAATGGTACTTTGGGTCCTAAAATTAATAGAGGCATTATTAAACTCCTCCCTAAGTGATAAGGCTCTCATAAAAAATTGGAGGCCTATTATTACCAAAGTCTTGGCTCTCAGGTTAGTTGATATTCTCCCTAAATTTTTTTATGACACCTAGATAGGCTTCATCAAGGGTAGGAACATCCTTGAGAACCTTATTACTAGCTAGGAAGCCATGGAATGGGCTAAATGTTCTCACTAGGATTCAGCCATGCTTCTTCTTGATTTTGAAAAAGCATACAATAGGATTGAATGGAAGTTCATTATTATGATGCTAGAAGCATTTGGATTCCCCCCATATTTTTGTAATGTTGTCTAGGCTCTTCTTAAAGATGCCTCTGCCTAGGTTGAGGTTAACAATTCCCTATCAACCCCCTTCCATCTTGATCACTCCAATAGGCTGAGTTGGCCATTAGCTCCTACCCTCTTTTTCATTGCCTCAGAAGCTCTTTCTATATTCTCAGGGATAACTCTCTATCCCCTAAGGTCAGAGATCTATATCTCCCTAATGATGATGAGCTTATTAATTATCAATTTGCCGATGAAACTGCCCTATTTTTTTAACTTTCTGAAAATAATTTTAAGATCCTTCAAGGAAAGCTTGAATTATTTTTCTCTATTCCTGGTGCTCACATCTCCCAACTAAATCCATCTATCTAGGTTGGCATGACCAACCTCCTGACTGGTTTTCCCATTATAGTTTCCAATTGGGTGGTCCCAATAAGATTGTTAAGTACCTAGGATCCCTTTTTTTGTTGAACTTTCTTTCAAGGACATGTGGTCCTAGATTAAGGATAAAATACACAAGAAGCTTAATAAATGGCATAATAGAGCCCTCTCTCTAGCTGGTAGAATTCAAGTTTGTCAAAAGATTCTATCTTCATACAGTTTATATTACTCTTCTGCTTGGTTATTCAATGACTATCTGATTTTGGAAATCCAAAAAGCTATTAGACAATTTCTTTGGTATGATGCTAAATGTAACAAAAAGTTGCATATTGTTAAATGGGAGTGGTGCCATGCCGACAAGAACCTTGGGGGGTTGGGGCTTAAGGACCTCAGAATACAAGGCATTGCCCTTTTTGCTAAATGGATCTTTCACTCCTTAGAGGGTAATAGTCCTTGGAAGGTGCTTATTATACATAACATTAAAAGAGGTTTTCCTAAGAAAGCCAGGTCTTGGAAGAATCTCCCTTTTTGTGATCTCCTTGTTGGATGCTTCCCTGTCATTGTCCAAGGCTCTGTGGTGTTCAAATCTATTTGGAAGGCCTGGGACCATGTTATGGAATTTATCACCAAAAAGGACTATTACAGTTAAAAAACTATCCATGGTGAAAGATCCATTTGGTGGAATCTCCACCTTAATGACAAACCCCTAGTCCTATCTCAAGGATGCTCTGCCAGATCTTGGGCCAAGAAAGGTTTAAATCAATTTGCTGATGTCTTTGAGCAAAATTACCTCACTCCATAGGATGAGCTTAAAAGGAAGTATGACATCCCCGATTCACAAAAGAAAACTTACAATATGATTATTCAAGCCTCTAAGGGTCTGCCCAATGTTTGTTTTGTTGATTCTCATAGGCATCTTAAATGTAAATGGCCAAATGGAGTTGTCATGGCTAAACTTAAAGCTAAGAATATTTACAGAATTATTGATCAGAATAAAGATATCATTGTGCATGTTAATAATGCTTGGTACTCTTCTTTTGAAGCTAGTGTTTGGAAAAATTGTTTTGATTACTTATGGAAATCTTCTATTGAACCAAAAATTAAATGTTTTAAATGGCTTGTTATGTTGGATAGGCTTCCCGTTAAAAGAGTTCATCATGATTCTAATATATGTAGCCTTTGCAGGCTTCCTGATACTGGTAGACACATTTTATTTGACTGTATTTTTGCTAAAGAGATTTGGAAAATGTTTGGTATTATTTATCCTATTAATATTACTATTATCAACATTGTTACTGGCCATATCTCTAGTCTTCATAAGGATTCAAATCTCTTTTGGAATATGCTGTCCTCTAACATCCTTTGGTAGATCTAGAAATGCAAGAATGAGGAGAGGTACCAAGGTAAGCTGGGGTTTCTTACTGAGTTTTTTTGGAAACTCACATATTTTAAAATTTTCTTCCAAGTTTAGGCCACTATGTTGATTGAGAAAGACAAGTTCAAGAGATTCTTGAAAGATGGTCATGTTACCTTCCTCTACAATGAGCTGAAACATGGATATCAATGGAGAAGAACGTTGGATGACCTGCATGCTTTTGATCAAGTGTGTAAAAGACTGAACAGGGAGATTAGGAAGAATATTAATGCCAAAAAAAAGAGCTTCTCATATTAAATCAATTTCAAGAGCACAAAAATATTGTTTGGATGGAGGGTCCGCTCGGCTGGACTACTTTCATGGATGCTCATTTTGATGTTTTTCATTAGTTGGTTGCTCCTCATGTTTTGATATCATTTTACATTTGATACTTTGTTGTCAGATGGAGGCTAGGCCTCCTTATTGATACACTGTAAACGCTCTGGTTCTTTTGCTTTTTTTTATCCTCTTATATTTTTTTTCAAAAAAAAAGAGATCTCTTGCTATTAGAGAGATATAGAGCTAATTATGATTATAATACAAATTTATAATTATATTTAAGAACATTCCTTTAAGAAATAAACATACATCTATTTTTCAAAGAAAATGATTAAAAAAATTCTATTTTAAAGGATAAAATTTTACTTTTATTAAATTAATTTATGTTTCAGCATAATCATTTTAGACACATATTGACATATAAATTCAATTAAATTTGAGAATTCTAATTGAGAATCCTAACTCTAATAGTTATAAAAATAATTTAAATTTTGCTAAATTGATAATTTATTATATAGATTTACAAAGAAAAAAAGTAGATATTGTCTATAAAAAATTAATTTTATAATTAGGTAAAAAACTTACATAATTTTTAAAATGATTTCAAGTCAATTTTTGAAAAAAGTCTCTAACTCTCTTAGAGAATTAAAATGACAAAATATTTTCTCTAGAATAAATGTTTAAAGAATGCTTAGGATCATATTATATATATCATATGATTCTTGAAGTTAAGTTATAAGGAATGGTCTAATTAAAATACCTATCAATCATCTTTAACAATTAAGCTACATCCTTTTGATTAGAATTAACATTTAAAAATAATGCATATCTCAATTCTTGAGTAACATCCTCAAAGCATAAGTAATGTCCTTGCACCCTAATTGCTGATAAAATTAGGAAATGAAATACACTCTATAACATTATTACTTTACCAAATAGTCAAAACCATGAATAGGATATGATGATGATGCATGGAAAAGATTGAAGCGTAATTGACTCATATATGATTCTCTAAGGTAGGTCACATTTTGTTCTCCTCCTATGATAGACTGTACAATTTCACTGGTTATTCCCATTTTCCCTAGTTCGTGCAATATAAACTAGATCTTACCATATATGTGTGTGTTTTTAGGTTCCAATTATCTACTTGAGTCACATCTAAAGAATTTATGAATCCTAAGTGTAACACATTTCAGTAATTTCTTTTATCTTTCTCTTATTTTAATGCCTCCAATTTTTGCATAATATGCATTGCTGTAATTTATGCCAGACCTATAAAAATACTTTACTCAGATGAAGATTAAGCACAATAATTAAAAAGCTAATCTTAAAACCCCTTTAAACTCTACTATTCAAACCACTAAAACTCTGGAACCCCCAAAATACTTACACATTGACAATAAACTTTGTAGTGATCCTGACATTGGTAATAAGAAGCCTGTGCATATTAAAAAAAGTGATACGAAAAGTTAATGGGAATAGAATGAGTTTGCCAATGTAAGCATATGACATGCTTAACAATGCTTTAAAAAAAGAAATCTATGCTCAAATCATTTATCAAACTAAATTTTTTATTGGAAAAAGATAAATCTTTACAAATTTGTAACCTCCAAATAGAAATTGGATACAAGATTAGAAATATAGAGCATGCATGATAATTAGAAAGTGAGAAAAAGTTTATTGCGAATAAATATATCCAAAGAATATAAACTGGACTAAAAATGTAACTGTCCAAAATTACAAGTTGTTATTTTCTATTGCTCAAAATTATCAGCATGAAGGGGTGACAATTTTCCAGTGAAAATTTGTAAAATCCGAGAGCAAAGCATTTATTGTGAATAAATATATCCAAAGAATATAAAATGGACTAAAAAAGTAACTTTCCAAAATTACAAGTTGTTACTTTCTATTGCCATAAATTATCAACATGAAGGGGTGACAATTTTCCTTGTGAAAATTTATAAAATTTATAAATTTTTCTCAAAATATATCATTTTATATCATATACCCAAATTTGATAATATTTAGCAGTAAAAATAAACAAGAGATGCAATGTGTCATAGTTCCTGCCTAATGCATTATGGTTGTAGAGGTGTAGACGAGTGAGAATAAGGTTAAATAGTTCTAAATTAGCATTGTGAACACATTAATTTTTGCTTAGAAATGCACTTGTGATCTAATAGTTGTTTAATTTTACACAATTAGAGAATGTTTTCTATTTAATGTTTTCTATTTCCAAATTTTTCATAAAATAAAGTAATTTTTAATTATGAAATAATATCTATATAATTTGATATGTACATTTGTAAATAATAAATAGATGTAATACATTTAAATTGGATGTTAATGAATAAATATGATGTATTAAATAAGAAATAGAATATAACTATTTAATTTTAATACATAGTTTATAAAAACTTAATAATAATTTATATATCTTTTAGAATTGAATTGTTTCTTTTTTGTGGTTATTTCCTTTAGTATTTTTTTTTTGATACAAAATGTAATCATTAATTTAATATTAAAATATATATTTAAGTTTTAAATATATTTAAACTAAATGATATATTGTTTAAATAAAAAACAATAATAATAACAAATGATATAATTTTTAAATTGTAACACTTATCGATTATACATATTACAAACACTATTATAAAATATAAAAAATAATATTGTTTAATTTATTTTAATAGAAGTAAAATAATAGTAATAATTTAACTAATTTTATTAAAAAATCAAAGTTTTTAAAAAATTAGAAATTCAAATACAAAGATATAACATTTAACTCTATATTTGTTTAAAATATCTATATTTGAACTTGGTAAAAAAAATAGATAGTGATAATTGATATTGATTAGACATTCATTTGATGATGGATCATGTAGTATGATTCGAAACGTTGATGCTATAAACTTTTACAGAATCTCACGAGAAGCATAAATATTCATAGCATGGATTGTGGAAATCTGTTACAATTAATAAAAATGATTGTTTTTTAAAAAGTTAATACACTTGTCACAAATGTGGAAAAGATAAAGTTGAAATTAATGCATTCATAGAGTATTTATTTGCAAAGTGTTGGAAAATTCTATATTTATATGTAATGAAAATTAATTTTACTCCTCATTATTTTTACTCCCAAGCAATTGCAATAAAGATAATTAGCTTTTTTCCATATTTTAAAATCATAGATAAATGTATGAATTATAGTAAATATATGTTAGCTGAAAAAATTCTTCTATTTGATTGGTTGTTTATAAAATTTTAATTGCAACCAACAATGCAATAGCAGGAACTAATAATTAAAGTCATACGGCGATCAAATTTATGCCCCTCAAAACATCTCCACTTATACTTTTTATGCGCAAATTCTTTCCACGATAATTTTAAACTGAAGTCAAACAAATGTCGACATAGTAGTTTTTTTAGTCGTCTTGCTTCTTTTTGCAGTCTGTCGACATAGTAGTTACTCCAATATATTAATATTAATAACAATAACATTAATAATAATAACTACCTTAACATATTGGTATCCCGAGTCAAACGTCATATCGTGAGAGGAGGGGACTAACTAATATTCTTCACCTTGACGACTGGGGGATTACACATTCTATACTTATGTCGACATGCCTTGTTGTTGAATATTTTTTGAAAATATGTCGTTTAATATATTTATTGAATATTGAATATTTTTTATATATCGTCTTGAGTATTAATTTGTAAATTGTATTCAAGTATCCGGTCAATATAGTTTATAATGTCAAAAGTTGAGGGAAAAATGGAATGCTCATGTGGGCGTGTTTATTTATTTATTATATATTTTTCTATAAGTTAGGAATATTAAATGTAATTAAGAAGGCTTTTGATAGAGAAGTTAAAAAATTCAATCTAGAGTTATAGAGCAGTTTCGAAAATTGATGGCTACGAGGAATACATTGAATGCCCTTATGGAGTGCTTAGATTTGGTGAATTGTTTAATTCGACCATTATAGTTTAATTAATGATATATGAGAGGGGGCTTGATGTGTAAACCGTAGAGAATTTATTATTGTAAATCGTTTGATTATTAATATGGGGTACTAGATGTTTGAGCTATGAGTACCATTATACTATAGTTTTGGATAGTAGTTGGTGGTTTTAGTTTCAAACTTCCATATATTAAAGATATGAGACAAAGGATTGTAAGTTGTTAGATTTTATGTAATCAAATTATCATCGAGCACATAAATGATCGTATAATATGTAAAATAATATAAAACTATAATTAAGATAAGATTAGGTTTCTTTGGTGGTTAAAAAAATTCTATGAGGCAATCCAGCGAGCAAGCCTATCAGTTCCAACAAAGGCCATCACTCGAGGCACAATCCTGGCCTCATCCCTTTATGGTGTTAGAGCCTTGCACTCAACAAGACATGATCCCTGTTGGGCTCATTGTGAGCCATTCAACTTCACCAATAGACCAAGAGCTCATTAACATTTCTTTTTATGTTTCATTATCCATCAACACAAAAATCTTACTTGTTTAATTATGAATTTAATTGCAATAAATTATTATTGTATCATATTTTATGTGTCATTTATTCTATTAATTTAATATCAATTTTATATGTTTATTTTATAAAAGGTATATTTCAGGTAATATGAAGATCTTTTCTAATAATTATTTTTCTTAGTGGTTTTAAACATTTTAGTGTAATTAGAGAAGACTTTTCAAGCACGCCATGTTCAAAGATTAAGAAGTTCAATAACATACAAGTAATTGACATTGAAAATAAACAATCTCTTATAAAAAAAAAAGAGATAAATGGGCCAACATAACTCATCATCTAGTGTTCCCTTTATTAATCCACAAGAACCCTTATTAGATGTCCATGCACTCCAATGTTAATAACTTTAGAAACCATTAGCAATTTTTCAGTTTAATTCTAGAAAGTGCAAATTACTAATTATTTCTAAAGTTAACAACATTGGAATGCATGCAGATTTAATAAGGGTTTTTGTGGGTTAGCTAGAGGAAATCCAATGCCAGAGAATGGATTCTAGTGTGCTACTCTATTGATTCTTGATGCATCAACTTACTCTTAAAATGCATAAGTTATTAAGAGCTAGGTTTCACATATTATGGTACTATTAGTTGAGTTGTATTGAGGAGCAAGGATGTGTATAGTTTTTTTTCTACATATAATATTTTTTTTGACTAAAATGTACATTGGATAAATAGATTTGAGAATTGTTCACTTATTAAGGAGAT
This sequence comes from Cupressus sempervirens, assembly GCA_028749045.1. Lineage (NCBI taxonomy): Eukaryota > Viridiplantae > Streptophyta > Pinopsida > Cupressales > Cupressaceae > Cupressus > Cupressus sempervirens. Next base: position 139,042,539 of record CM053790.1, on the reverse strand, counting down.
TATTAGACGTTGTTTATAGAGAAATTTTTAATGTTGAGTTCAAATTAAAAGTGTCATTGATGATTGTTTTTGAATTATAACCAGCCAAAACTAGGGGGTTGGCCCTTAAACAATCAAACTGGTCAACTACCAATAGAATACTAACAATGAAAACTACCCCCTACCACTTAGGAAAAAAAAAACATAGTTCAGAAACATAATTAAAAGAGTATCAATAAGCATGACACACTTATTACATGTGTTAAAACTAGAAACGCTATGAAAATATATAAACAAAGACATAATAACCTTAAACCCAACCAAGTTCAACAACTAGCAGATAAACAACATGAAAAAATAGAAGGACAGAGCCATTAAGGCTTCTTAGCCTCCTTCCTCCCCAGGGGGATGTTTGCCCAATCTTTTGCAAGGAAGTCAAACAACATTTTGGAGTCCTCCTTTGGCAGATCTAGCTCCCTTTCTTTAAGCAAGTGAAGTGTGGTGGTCGTAGCATGTGTCACTTTGATAGTGAACTTTGTCAAAAGGCACATTATTTCTTCCAATGCATGAATTCTATCTCACACCTCATTGTCAACCATCGTCTTGATCTCCATGTTGACCTCCTGCATGTCGCTAGGAAAGCCATCTACCTGCACCATAGTAACATCTTGCACAATCGGGGGGTTGGTGTTATCCTTAGAAGAAACCCTACTAGGACAGGAAATCATTATAGGGGAGGGCACTCTATCCACTATTTTAGGGAACTAGTCCCGAGTCAAGTCCACAGACCCCAAACCAATGGCGGTTGAAACATGAGACATCTACTTCTTCTCTTTCATCCCCTCTCTTGAGCTAGACCGAGAGGAATCTGAAACCTCCTCTTCCTCCTCCTCAATTCTCCCCTCCCCAAAATTCAACACCTTCTCTTTCATCCTTCATTTGGGACAACTTGTGTCCTTTGAATTTGACTCCTCTTGCAAGGACCCAACTTTTAGTTCCTCTTAGCATTGGACTTTTCTATCCTCCCCGACCTCCTCCTACCCCTTCTCCCCTCATCCTCCAACTCCTCTCATTCCTTCTCTTTCCCTTTCACTTATCTCCCTTTTCTTCCCAAGGGTGTGGGCTTCAGTTCAACAAGGGACTCACTAGGTGAAGGTTATGGGGTAGGGGCTCTAGGACTTGTGATCTTAAGGGGAACTCGTTGGGGATGAGGGTTGGGGTGGGCAAGAATATCAATCTCCAAGATCCTAGGGGGGACCAAGGCAAGGTGAAATTGATATAGTTGGAATATTAACCCTTGATGTAAAATGGAAAAGTTAACACCGTTGCTCATTTTTTCCTTTACATCAATAACTGTATCCACTAAATCATGCTACAGAATGAACACGATGGAAATTAAATCACAATGATGAAAATGGTTTAGGAGAGGAAAGTGGTAGTACTAACAGACACCATACCTCCCTTCCAGAGTTAGGTACTTCATCAACATCAAATAGACCTCATTCCATGGCTCAAGAAACTTCTCTTGCATAAAACCACCTCTGTGTAGAATAGGTTCCTCCCCATCCAAGAAGAAGTGTTGTAGACTCACTTCGTTGGCCACCCTTGTCACCTTTTTCCATTTCCATCCCTTCATAGCCAAACCTATCACCAGTGAGATGACTTCCTTAGAGATGTGAAATGAGCTTCCATTTATTGTGACTCTTCAGTCCTCCGAGGAATTGACAAATTGCAAGGAACAATTTTCATCATACCCATTTAGTTCCTCCATAAATGGAATGAAACCAAATTCCTTCAGCATGTACCACACCAATGACTTCTTGGCATTCTCCTCTATCATGGATGACTCAATACGCATAAGGTCACTATCCATCTCTGCAATTTTCCCTAAACTTCTCTTCTCCTTCCAAACCCAAATTCACTTGCTAAGAATGACTTCACACTTAGGCAAAAAAATAATATCCCTTAAGAGAACACAATGACCATTATTGTTACTAATTGTAGTAGCATCCCTTGTAGAAATCAATGTCACATGTCAACTGCCTCTATCTTTCTCCCAATCTTTTCGATCATTCCCAATACACACTAACCATTTAAAATTTGGACCTTTTCTCATCCCAACATACAAGGAAAAGCATAGAAAAATCATTAAAAAACCTTTCATCTCAGACTTCGAAATTCTTTCTTTTTTGGGCCATGCAAATTTATTAAATTACTAGTACCATTTCCATCACTCCTAGCCATCTTTCCTTCATAACGTTTTCCTCTACGCCAACTCAACAACAGCTCACAAAAATTGAAAATAATTCTCCAGCTAGGATTCATCATGCTTAATTTCTTGATTCACTAAATCTCTTACCAAGTTTGGCAAGGCATTAAATTATCTCCAATGTCTTAGTCCCTTCACATTTAGGCCTAAAGCAGCCATTCCATCTACCACACCATTTCCCTCCCAAAAAATATGATTCAAATCGAACCTATTTAAAATAATTAATAAGTCTCTAATGTCTTCTATCACATATTTAATGGCCCATCCTTCCCTCATGTTACCTTTAACAGTTTCTATAATGATTTTTGAATCACCTTCAATCTCCACATTTCTCCATCCTAAGCTTATCACTAATTTAAAACCCCAATAAAGGGCCATCACTTCTTCAATATTGTTAGACACTTTCTCTAGCTATCTGGAATACACTAACAACATGTTTCCCTTACTATCCCTGACCATACCTCCTCTCACCAAGCCCTCCTTTCTGGCAGCACCATCAAAATTGAGCTTAACCCAATTCGTAGTTGGGGGTTTCCATCATGTCCTTTTCCTATCTAATAGATTGGAATTATCAGTCTCTATTATCCCCACCTCCAAGTTCTAGCCCTTGGCCACTCTAACATCCAGCATGCTAGTGGTGAACATCAATTTTCTTCACTTGCTGCAACTCATATTCTCAACCATAAGTTTATAGATGTTGTCCACAACAACCTCCACACTTATTTCTTCATTCCTGAACACCCTATTATTTCTCTCCTTCCCAATACCCCAACAAACATGGGGGGATGATCTTCCACAAAATGACAAGGAGGGGGTGGGCAAAGGGGCCTTGCCAATTCTCCACAAATTACATCAGATCCTTGTTAAACACCCAATTCACGTCCAACTTCTGTAAAAACCTCCCCCAAACATTAGAAGCATAACTATAATGAAGGAACAAGTGAATAATATTGTCCTCCGCCTTCTTACAAAAATAGAATCTATTGGATAATTGAAAACCCCATTTCATAAGGTTATGAATAGTAAGAATTTTCCCATGGATGGTGGTCCACTAGAATATATTAATCTTTGGGATTAAATTATTGAACCATATATTACCCCAGTGATTAGGTTCCAAAGTTTTATCAAACATTAATTTGTAGACAAATTTAATAGAGAACCCCCCATTGAAGTGGCCTTCCAAATGAACTCATCATTCTGATCTATTTCTAGGATTCTATACCCTTCTAGTAGAACATTTAGCTCTTCTAATAGGTCCTTTCCAACCAGAGCATTCTGTTGCAACTCCATCTTTCAAAAGGGGTTTGTTTTTCACAATATTTCCCTAAATCTTAGATCTCATAGGGAGATCATTTCTCCAAGTGCAGTGAGAGAATTTCAAATTTCCTAGGTACTTGGCTTTTAGAATATTGTACTAATTGGCTTCCTCCTTAATTAGGTTCTACCCCATCTTGGTGAGAAGTAAATTATTCAAATCAGATATCTTCTTTACTCCCAAGCCTCCTCTACTTTTATGTTTACAAACTGTATCCCAATTTACCAAACTTAACCTATTCTTCTCACTTCCTCTCGACCAAAGGAAGTTACATTGTATTTTCTCCAATTTCTCTGCCATACACTAAGTAATTTTGAACAGTGATAGGAAATACATAGGTAACCCTTGGAGGGAGGAAATCAGATGTTGAGGCTTACCTGCATTACTTAGAGTTTTACCTTTCCACCCAATCAACTTCTTATCCACATCCTCTTTAGAATGCAATTAAAAAAGTTGTTACTTACATCTTTCACCATCAAGGGGAGGCCTAGATACGTTTCAGGTAACACAATAGTATTATACCCCAAAATATTAACAATCTTTTGTTGTATATCAGGGAGGTGTTGAAGAAGAACACCTTACTTTTGTCCAAATTAATTTTCTATCCCTCATTGGTTGCATATATCACCAGCACAGACTTCCAAGATTTGGTGTCACCCACCGAGGACTCCCCACTTAGAAAGGTGTCATCCACAAACTCTTGGATCACCTCTGACAGAAGCATGGATGTAGGAAAAATACCTTTAATCACCTCCCCTTCCATCTTTCTCAAGAACACCCTTCCTAGAAATTCAGTAATGATGATAAAAAAATAGGGGGAGATAGGGTCACCCTATTTTAGTCCCCTCTCCTTGCCAAAATTCCTCCAAGATGAACCATTCACCATCATCGAGTAATTGACAGCTTCAACCATCGATTTTACCATCCTTATAATCTTTTGACTAAAACCAAATTTACCAATTGCATACAGGAAAATCCAATTATTCCTATCATAAGCTTTAGAGATGTCAAGTTTCAAAGCCATACCTAGATTACTACTCTTCTCCATAGAGTGCAAAACTTCATGAGTTATTATGGTAGCATCAAGGATTTGGCATCCTAGGACAAACCCATTCTGGGTTTTCCTAATGAATTTATGCAGCAACAATTTTAACCTGTTCACCAAAATTTTAGAGAAAATATTATAAGTAGTGTTACAAAGGCTAATCGACCTAAAATCAGAGAGGACCCCTAGGTGTATAACCTTCAGGATTAGGGTAATAAATTTTTTATTAAGTTTCTTTAGAAGCTTCCTAGTTCTAAAAAATTCATGAGCCACCCAAAGGAGATCCAATTTAATAACATCCAAAAGTGTTGGAAGAATGCCAGGGGAAATCGTTGGGTCCCGGGGATTTGTAGGCTTTCGTAGAGAAGACAACTCTGTAGACTTCCTCCTCAATGACCAACTGTTCAAGTTCCTCATTCTCTTTAGCTAAGATCACAGTGGGCATCAAATTAATCAACCATCTTCTATCCTCTTCCCCGATATTTCTCTACGCTTCCAAATAAGAGTTCTTGAAAGAAGTAGTCGCCCAATTTCCTATATCTTCAGTTTTAGTAAGCTTCACGTTGTTATCATCTTTGACATTATTAATAGTATTTTTACTTTTATGAATTGAGGCAGATCTATGAAACAATGAAGTATTCATATCACCCACCCTCATCCATAACACCCTAGATCTCTACTTCCAAAAGGTCTCTTCTTTGATCCTTGTCTCCTTCCAGATCTTTCTACATTTATCCTCCTCCTGAATCATATTTCTTGAGGCAAGGTCATCCCTCATAGCTTTTGAAAGCTCTTCTAACTTCTCTTCCATCTCCACCTTAATCTTAAAGATATCACCAAATTATTTTTTCTTCCACGGCCGCACATTTCTCCTAACATTCTCTAGTTTAGCAGAAAGTCTATACATAGTAGTTCCTTCCACATAGATCCGCCACCACTCCACCACCCTAGTGCTAACATCAAGATGGGATTGCCACATAATTTCATATCTAAAAGGTCTTAGGTCCCCATGGGACTCTTCTTTCCAATTAAAAAAGATGGGAGTGTGATCTGAGACCGTCCTACATAATCCCATGAGAGAGGAGGAAGTTAAGCTTTCCCAGCTAGCTGGAACAAAAAGTCTATGCAATTTGACTTGGATAAGGTCAACTCCCTTCCTATTTTTCAACTAGTTGAACATCACTCCATGCATCTCCATATCCATTATGTCATTTATATTAATGAATTCAGCCAAATCCTTCATACTATCATTAAAATCCATTGTTCCTCCAAACTTCTTCGATGGGTACATAAGTGAGTTGAAATCTCCCATGCAAAAGGTGTTTATATTGTGAGAGAGAAAGATAGATAACTCCTCCCAAAGAAAATATCTTCCTTCCCTAGTATTAGGTGTGTACACATTGACAATATTCCATATCTTATCACCCTTCTTATATTCAGTAATTAGATAGTATCTAGAACAGTGAATTAAACTTCCTTTACTAGCAATTGGGTTCTAGAAGGTAGCCACACCTCCTGATGCTCCTTTTGCTTCACTATAACAAAAATTAGCCCCTGGTCAAACATAACTTGCGATACTTTTCAAATTACTCATAGTCATTTTAACTTCCTGGATCAAAAGGATATCAATTTTCAGTTTAGATAGCTGATGCTTGAGAGCAAACTACTTTTGAGAGCTATTCAACCCCCTCCTATTCCATGATAGAATGATCATTTTCTACCCTTTTTAAGGGACTCCAAGGTAGGCTACCTACCACTAGCCACCTCCCTTACCATCTACTTCATTCTTCTACTATGTTTCCCATACTTCCCTACACCCATCTTTAACTCTAATACCACCTCAGATTTCTTTGATACTCTTATTTATTTTCTCTATGTTTTCCATTTCCCTTCCACTTCTTCTAACGAGGCTAGTAATTCCACCTTCTTAGGAATTAGGAGCACCTCTTCACTCCAGCAAAGTACCCTAGCTACCTCCCCCTCCTCTGAGTCTTTCATTTTTCCTCTCTCCAAAGCCTTATATATGTCATCCCCGAATACCTCCTCAATCACCATCTTTCTTGAAGGGGTATCGAGGAGTTCTTCGATACCTTGCAAAAAGGGTAGAGTCTCTTCTTCATAGAAAATTTCCCCTTACCTCTAACCCTCCCTACTACCCTTCTAGTTCATAGGTCTTCTTAGAAGCCTTTTCCCTACAAGACTCCCCCTCACCTTGGTGGGACTCCTCTTCTGTCTTGACACTCTACATCTCTCCTTGATGGGTAACTTTCTTATCTTCTAGCTCCTTCCTAGGTGAAGAAGTCTTCTCCTTCCCTTCTAGCTCTCTTTCCCCTTTATCTAGTGATGCAACTCCTTCTTCTCTCATGTCCAAAGGAATAGACACCACTTCCTTCTACCATATTGTCTCCTCCTCAACTGACTTATTTATCTTTTTGCAATCAACAATGAAATGCCCAAATGATGAGAATTTCTGGAAAAATAGCCCTATGTTTTCATAAATGATGGGTTGCACTTTTTTACCCCACTTCGAGCTTAGAGTAATAGACTCAAGTAAGGAAGTAACCATAGCCACATTCACACTAAATCTTGCAAACACCAACTTGGACCTCTAGATGGTGACCATATATGCAACAACAAAATGTCCAAAAGAGTTTCCAATAGATTTCAGGATCCTTTCATCCCAAAACTCAAGTGTGAGTTCTGAAAGCCTTACCCAGACTAGTGCCATCCTGTTCAATTTTTTGCTGGATCCAACATTGGGTGCTACTTAGCCACCACCGAACTATTTTTTTCCATATGACCAAGACACGACCATCACCATTGTCATGTCTTCAATAGCCATGAATTTAAAGCAGAACAAACCTCCTGACATGGAAAAAATCGTTACACTCCCCTTTAGCTTCCATCTTTGGCTTACCCACTTCCTAACCATCTCAACCGATTGGCAGATGGAAAAAACCTTCCAATCAAGTAGAATTTCAGGTTGGTAAACACACTATCTACCAGGCTATCTAGAACAACAATTTCCACTCCCTCATCACTATTGATCACCCTAGGAGCTTCCAACGGGACATGAGTCACCTTCTCTCCAAGGACCACATCCTTCCATCCAAGAGCCATGGCATGACTCGTTTTATCCTCCTGGCCCACAATTGTTGCCACCGTTAACTCCACCAACACCCCACCATGTAGACAATTGGTGTCAACAATTCCCTGGGGACAAGGTCAAAACAAGTTGTAGGTTTGGGTAGGAATCTGGGACTAGGCCCGGTCCTTAGGATCCATTCCCAGACATCTAAATTCAAAATGTAATAAATAAAAATACTTAGTGAGAGATAAGTCTAAACTTTTAAGAAAGTAAATAAATAGAGGTCTTAAGATCCTTTTCATAATAGAAACTTATGATGGAGATGGGGGTAGGGGGTGGGTAAACCTACCCCTCCCCAATGTAATAATTTTTTTTTTATTATAACCTTTTATCATATGCGATCCATATTTAACATGTAATTTCCACTGTCACATTTTTTTATATATGTATATGTATGCTACTTTTATGTATATGTGTGTGTGTGTGTGTGTGTGTGTGTGTGTATGTATATATATATATGTATATATATATATATGTGTGTGTGTGTGTATAATATGTATAAATATATATATATATATATATATGTATATATGTGTGTGTGTGTGTATACGTATATGTATATATATATATGTATATATGTGTGTGTGTATATATATATATATACACGCAGTTTGTTATCAAGCATGACTACATTTTTCAATAAACATATATATATATATATATATATATGTATGTATGTATGTATGTATGTATGTATGCAAATTTTCTATATATATTAAAAGAGAACACATACCTAGCTTTAAACAAAAAGGGGCTTTCCAATTTGATGAATTAAGAATTTCTCCTAAAAAGTAATTATTTTCTAAATTTACCCATTAATTCTTTTAAATAGGTTTGTCCATACACACTTGAAAACCCTAGCCTCATAGTTTCCTCATATCTACACATATGAAGATTTCTTATATAGATTTTAACTACCCATGACAAAATGCATACAATCAAGATATGAAAATCTTCAGAAAGCATTTAGAAGGCACGAAGAAGATAGGAAGTGCAAGAAGTGAGATATAATAAGCCAAAATCACAAGTGTCTACCTAGATACTGATGCTAAATCACTTCTCCATAGCATTCCGCAAAGCAAGCTCCTTCCTTCTCCAACATTCTCGAGTCCTCCAAAAATACTCCCTAAGCTTCTAGGAGTGCTTGAATATAAAGAACTCTCAGGAAGCACCTAGAATGTCTCTAGAAACAACCAGAAGGTTTTGACAACTAAGCACGAGTCTTTTCCATCCTTCCAGATGAGTCACAAGGTTTTAGACACCATGTGCTTAATTTGTGTGCTAACTCTTGTGTTCTTGACATATGTGAGATCAAGAGGTGTGTTTACTCCTAGGTTGACTTATAACTTTTATTTTAATTCTTTTATTATTTCTATTATTATTATTATTAATTTTAATTTCTTTTATTTAATTCTTTTTCTCAATTAATTCTCCATTTAATTAATTAAAATCAAAATATCAAAATATCGTGACATTGTATTAATTTTTTCCAAAATAATTAAATTATTAATTATATCTTTTAATTGAAGACTTAATTAATAGAAAATTCACCATAGACCTCCAAGATAAAATATGAAAACCCATCATAGATCAATCCATACAAAATCTATCAAAAGGGTTAAAAATCATGAATTATGTCATCCAACACATTCAGAAGGTAAATATCTTAGATACTTGTCCTACCTCTCTAGCACAAATGGTTTAAGGGTTTTAGGATTTGGACTTGAGAATTTATCTCCCCTCTCTTACCACTGAGATAGTGTGATAGGGTATGCTCATCCTAGAAATTCAGGGAAGTCGATACCTAGCACTTGCAATCTGCATAAAAGCCATGCATGTACATACAATGTGTGTGTGTGTGTGTGTGTGTGTGTGTGTGTGTGTGTGTGTGCGTGTGTGCGCGTGCGTGCTAAGCTAAACAAGCAATGGCAGGAAGTGGTGCATCATGTAGATCCTGACTAGCAGGTGACTACAACTCCCTTCCTTAACCACATCAGGAATGCCAAACATAAGAAACAAACACGCACACCATACACATGCAAGTATGGGGTAAGTATCCATAAGAAAACACATGTGATAATAAACCATCTAACTAATCATCATCAATAACTGGAAATGATGTAATAATCATCATGCATACATGAAATGTAGAGTCTAAATAATCTCATCACATATCAACTAAATCCATAGTACAATATTTGATAGTCTCAAAACAATGCTACTAACTATCAACATAAAACTATTCTAACATAGTCCGACAATAATAGCAACAATGTGTCCAGAAAAATGTAAACGAGGGTAGGTACTACACATATGGATATAATTAGATAAATTAAATACTATTATTTATTATTATAAAATTAAAAATTAAAAAAAAATTCAGCCCCCTTGAATAGAATGACTCCAAAAGTTTGAATTAGTGAAAAAGGAGAAAAATGACATTTGTATAATTTTTTGAAATATAAAGAAAATATGGATTGTAGTATTTTTGGACATAAAGTTTAATTCTTTATTCAAATCAGTCAAATTAATAGACCAATAGCATTGAATAGACACATTTCAATACTCATAATGGGAGGCTTATTTGTCTTCAGTTGTCTCTTGTCAACAATGTTTGGTTGGTTAAAATGATAGGTGTTATTATACAAAATTTTATGTATCTCAAACTTTTGAATAAAATTTGATGGTTTGTTATGGTTGTCTTCATAAAATAGTTCTTGTTATATAATTTTTTAAAAAGTCTTTGAAAGTATCGATAAAAATAAAAATAAAAATGTTTTTGAAAGTGATGATTGAGATATCTTTTTTACTACTTCATTTTTTAGTTTTTTTTAACACAAAAAATTATAAGATAACATAGTATCCATAAACTTTAAAAATTAATCTGATTTCTAATTTTTTCCCCCTCAAACTCAAAGATTCTTAGCACACTAAATAAATAAGTTTTGAGTGGACCATAAATGAACAAAATCCACTTCTCCTAATTGAATGTATGAAATTTAAATTTAGTATATTTTCATATTAGGATAATGTATAGTTTCTATTATTGTCTATTATTATTTAATAGTTATCTATTTGTAATCTATTATAAAAATTAGAATGCTTCAAATATTAAGTTAGTTGTTAGTTTTAACAATTAGTTAGAATAGAATGTTTCCATTCTTTACAATCATATATTCAACAATATATATAAGAACAATTTTATATTTTATATATTCAATAAAATTCAAGGAAAAATTATAAGATCATTCTTCTCAATAAAATAAAAGTAACATTAATTTTAAAAATGAGATCTTTGATTTTTTCTGGAATTAGGGCATTTTCGAATTTTTTTACTCTCTTTTTTCGCAACCTATTCTTTATTTTTCTGCTCTCTTAATCGGCGAATATCTCTTCTCTCTATGATTCCCATCAAGTAGTGACCTAATCTCATTGTTGCTACTGTGAATTCAAAGGTTACAATGATTATAATATTCCTGTGATCTTTGCTCGGATCAAGGCTGCAAATCATAGCTCTGAATCTTCAAGCCAGATATGGGCGTGCATCCCTTCAGATATTTTATTCTTTTGAGATCTAGATTTGAAGAAAATGGTGGAATCCAGTATGGAGGCATCCTCTGGTGGCCATGATGGAGACAATAGCTACGAAGAAAATGTTTTTTGCAACAATTCTTTATTTGGCAATGCTGCTCCTGAGGCTATTTCCGCAAGCAGTAATGCCACTCAGACTCATTCTAACCCACCCAACTCTTGACCCAAATCCTTCTCTGAGGCTATGGCTCACTCCACAAATGTCAGTTCAAAGGCCAAGTTTGAATTCTCTAGCCCCTGCTCTGAAGAAGCCGTCGAAAATAGTAAGTTCACCTCGGCTACCACTGCTCCCTTTGTTGTTGTTCCTAATTCAAAGATGTTGGATGAAATTGTTAAAGAGAAAGCTAGGTTAAGAAATTTTGCAATATTTTTTTCAGCTATTGAACTAGATAAGTGTCCTCCACATAAATTCATGGACGATTGGTTTCACAATTTTTGGAACAATAAATTAGGGTTTCATATATCATTTTGTCGGCAAATAAAAAAAGGTCTATATGTTATTTTTTTCATTAACCTAGATGCTCAGAAAGAAGTCCTTAAAAAATAATACTAGTCTGTGGGCTCTACTTCATTTAGGGCTTTGGCATGGTCGCTAGAAGTGGTTCATGATGAATTTTTAGCCTTATCCACTCCGAGATGGATCCTTGTTAAAAATATACCTCCTTTCTTGTGGCATTTTTTGCCCCATTTGCTAGAACCCCTAGGGGAAACTATTTGAATGGATAACTCAATAAGATTAGTTCCACATATGGATGCTCAAATATTAATCTCTCTCCTTCCTGCGAAAGAAATCCCTACTAATATTGTGGTCAATATCCTCAATGACTCCTATGTTTTCCCAATAGAAGTCCTAAGCAGGCTAAATTCTTGCTTTCTTTTTCGTAAAGAGGGGCATCTATGAAAGGACTGCCCTATCATTAGATAAGACCCTACTAAGAACCCTAACTAGTCAATCCCTAATCCCTCGATCAAAACCTCCAGTTCTATTCCCATTCCCGACTCGGATAAGTCTATTTCACCTAAAATTACTTCTAATAATCATAACCCCATTTCTGTTCCAATTGCTTCACACTCCTAGAAGAATCCCTTTGTGAATTTGGCCATTGACCCTAATTCAGATGATGGGTTTTTTGTGGTTCGTAACAAAAAAGTGTAATAGTAGCAACATTGGTCCTAAAAACATTCCTAGCTCTCAAAATTCTCTAGTTCCTAGCACTACAGTGAGCTTTAATAATTTTGTTAGTCAATTTTCTCCTCATAATTATAGCCCTAACATTGTGAAAAATTTTAAGATCCCACAAAATGAGGTTGCTACAGGATCCCTTTCCAAAGCTTCCTCTCAGAATTTTCCACAAAAGATTTTCAAAGAAATCAAGGATGACTATGCCATCGAAATTATTCCAGCCATACCAACTCCTGATGATTCCTCTGGTATGTCATCCATGGAAATTGATTCCTAGATTGAACTTTTTGATGAATCTAGAGTTGATTCCCTAATAGTTAAGCGAAGAGGTAAGCCTCAGGACTGGTTCTAAAAACAAAGCCTATGGGCAAGAACTAGGAAAGGTTTCAGATTTAGCCTCACCCTCAATTGATGTTTCTGTGTGTTCCACCCTTAACATTGTTTCCAAATTAACTGCTTATCCTGGAATGTTAGGGGGCTTGAGTCTCTTTATAGAAATTTTTTTATTAAATGTTTGATTAACTATTTTCTGTCTTTAGACTTTTTTATGATGCAAGAAGTTAAAGCTATTGGATTCATTCTTGAATCTAATCTCAATTTCATTTGGAAAGACCCAATTAAATTGTTTACTAAGCTTGATAGGGGAAGAGGTGGCATTTCCATTCTCATTAACCCTAAATGGAAAAATTACATCTCTAAGAATTGTTGTTTGCCTTGTTAGAGAGATGTTTAGTGTACTTTCCAATAGGATGATAAGGATGATAACATTTTTGGCATTTGCTCTATATATGTTTATAATGACCCCAAATAAAGAAGTAATTTTTGGGATTGGTTGATCTCTCTTCCTGATATCCCATGGCTATTTGGAGGTGATTTTAACATGATTGAATATCAGGATGATAAAGTTGGTGGTAACCCCTTTCACTTGAAAGACAATGAGAGATTCCATTGGAAAAGATTGTTAACCTCTAAAAATTTATTTGATCCTATTGCAGGTAATAGGAATCTTAACCCTAGTATTTGGCACATGTGGTGCAATTTTCAGCAAGGTCAAGCAAGGATCTGCTCTAGGCTTGATCATTTTTATGCTGATAAGCACTCTTTCTCCTTCCCCTTGATTTGTTTGGTAATATTGTTTAGGTCATTGCCACTACTCTTTCTGACCACCACCCTATTTTCACTAGGGTCAATTTTATCAAGGTCCCCTTGCATAATAAGGTATCCTCTCATAAGTTTATATTGATTTCTAGCCTTCTTAAGGATGAGGATGTCCTTACGGCCATTCAGATCATTAGAGGCATCAATAAAGTTAATTTTCATCATTTATCTAATCTAGATAGATGGAACCTCAACCTCCCAACTTGGAAGTGCTTCCTTTAGACTATTGGCCAGAAGAGGGAAAAAGACTATAGATTTGTTGAGAAGCAGCTAAGCACTAAGCTTGAGAAGGTTGAGAGCAGTATCTAAGAGAACTCCTTAAACTTTGATCTCTTGTCTCAAGTCATGTCATCTAAGGATGCTCTTCGGAAACATCAATAGGTTAAAATTTGGGGAGCTAAAATTAGATCTAGAGCCCATTGGCTCCAATTCGGAATTGGAGTTCTAATTTTTTTTTCAATCTTCTTAAATATAAGCACTGCAAAGAACACATTGATAAGCTCTTTGTTGATAAGCAAGATATTTCTAATCCTGAGATTATCGTTCAAGCTTTTTTTGATTACTATAAGACCCTTTTCACCTTTGAGGATTCCAAAGAAGTAGAAGATAATAGGAACAAGTGTAAATTGTTGATTCCTTTTTAGATGAATGTTAATGATGTCTCAAGTTTATCTAAATCTATCTCTCTTGAGAAGATTGAGACTACTATTAAGGCTCTTAGTGATGACAAGGCCCCTGGCCCGAATGGGTTTCCTATTGAGTTCTATAAAGCCAACATAAGGTGGATATGTAAAGATCTTCATGACATTTATGTTGAAGCTATCTCCAATGGTACTTTGGGTCTTAAAATTAATAGAGGCATTATTAAACTCCTCCCTAAGTGATAAGGCTCTCATAAAAAATTGGAGGCCTATTATTACCAAAGTCCTGGCTCTCAGGTTAGTTCATATTCTCCCTAAATTTGTTTGTGACACCTAGATAGGCTTCATCAAGGGTGGGAACATCCTTGAGAACCTTATTACTAGCTAGGAAGCCATGGAATGGGCTAAATGTTCTCACTAGGATTCATCCATGCTTCTTCTTGATTTTGAAAAGGCGTACAATAGGATTGAATGGAAGTTCATTATTATGATGCTAGAAGCATTTTGATTCCCCCCATATTTTTGTAATGTTGTCTAGGCTCTTCTTAAAGATGCCTCTGCCTAGGTTGAGGTTAACAATTCCCTATCAACCCCCTTCCATCTTGATCACTCCAATAGGTTGAGTTGGCCATTAGCTCCTACCCTATTTTTCATTGCCTCAGAAGCTCTTTCTATATTCTCAAGGATAGCTCTCTATCCCCTGAGGTCAGAGATCTGTATCTCCCTAATGATGATGAGCTTGTTAATTATCAATTTGCCGATGAAACCACCCTATTTTTTGAACTTTCTGAAAATAATTTTAAGATCCTTCAAGGAAAGCTTGAATTATTTTTCTCTATTCCTGGTGCTCACATCTCCCAACTAAATCCATCTATCTAGGTTGGCATGACCAACCTACTGACTGGTTTTCCCATTATAGTTTCCAATCAGGTGGTCCCAATAAGATTGTTAAGTACTTGAGATCCCTTTTTTTGTTGAACTTGCTCTCAAGGACATGTGGTCCTAGATTAAGGATAAGATACACAAGAAGCTTAATAAATGGCATAATAGAGCCCTCTCTCTAACTGGTAGATTTCAAGTTTTTGAAAAGATTCTATCTCCATACAATTTATATTACTCTTCTGCTTGGTTATTTAGTGACTATCCAATTTTGGAAATCCAAAAAGCTATTAGACAATTTCTTTCGTTTGATGTTAAAGGTAAAAAAATGTTGCATGCTATTAAATGGGAGTGGTGCCATGCCAAAAAGATCCTCGGGGGCTTGGGGCTTAAGGACCTCGAAATCCAAGGCATTGCCCTTTTCACTAAATGGATCTTTCACTCCTTGGAGGGTAACAGTCCTTGGAAGGTGCTTATTATACATAACATTAAAAGAGGTTGTCCTAAGAAGGCTAGGTCTTGGAAGAATCTCCCTTTTTGTGATCTCCTTGTTGGATGCTTCCCTGTCATCATCCGAGGCTCTATTGTGTTCAAATCTATTTGGAAGGCCTAGGACCATGTCAGGGAATTTATCACCAACAAGGACTATTATAGTAAAAAAAATTATCCATGGTGAAAGATCCATTTGGTGGAATCTCCACCTTAATGGCAAACCCCTAGCCCTGTCCCAAGGATGCTCTGCCAGGTCTTGGGCCAAGAAAGGTTTAAATCAATTTGTTCATGTCTTTGAGTAAGATTACCTCACTCCATGGGATGAGCTTAAAAGGGAGTATGACATCCCCATATTTGCAAAAGAAAACTTACAATATGATTATTCAAGCCTCTAAGGGTCTGCCCAATGTTTGTTTTGTTGATTCTCATAGGCATCTTAAACGTAAATGGCTAGATGGAGTTGTCATGGTTAACCTTAAAGCTAAGAATATTTATAGAATTATTGATCAAAATAAAGATATCATTGAGCACGTGAATAATGCTTGGTACTCTTCTTTTGAAGCTGGTGTTTAGAAAAATTATTTTGATTACTTATGGAAATCTCCTATTGAACCAAAAATTCAATGTTTTAAATGGCTTGTTATGTTGGATAGGCTTCCCATTAAAAAAGTTCATGATGATTCTAATATATGTAGCCTTTGCAGGCTTCTTGATACTGGTAGACACATTTTATTTGACTGTATTTTTGGTAAAGAGATTTGGAAAATGTTTGGTATTATTTATCCTATTAATATTGCTATTATCAACATTGTTCCTGGCCATATCTCTGATCTTCATAAGGATTCAAATCTCTTTTGGAATATGTTGTCCTCTAACATCCTTTGGTAGATCTGGAAATGCAAGAACGAGGAGAGGTACCAAGGTAAGCTGAGGTTTCTTACTAAGTTTTTTTTGGAAACTCACACATTTTAAAATTTTCTTGTAGGTTCAAGCCACTATGTTGATTGAGAAAGACAAGTTGAAGAGAGTCTTGGAAGATGGTCATGTTACCTTCCTCTACCATGAGCCGAAACATGGATATCAATGGAGAAGAACATTGAATGACCTGCATGCTTTTGATCAGGCATGTAAAAGACTAAATAAGGAGATTAGGAAGAATATTAATGCTAGAAAAGAAGAGTTGCTCATATTAACTCAATTTCAAGAGCGCAAAAACATTGTTTGGATGGAGGGTCTGCTCAGCTGGACTACCTGGACGGATGCTCATTTTGATTTTTTCCAATAGTTGGTTCTTCCTCATGTTTTGATGTCATTGTACATTTGATACTCTATTGTTAGATGGAGGCTAGGCCTCCTTGTTGATACTCTATAAACTCTCTGGTTCTTTTGCTTTTTTTTATCCTCTTATATATATTTTTTTTTAAAAGAGAGATCTCTTGCTATTAGAGAGATATAGAGCTAATTATGATTATAATACAAATTCATAATTATATTTAAGAACATTCCTTTAAGAAATAAACATACATCTATTTTCTTTTTAAATGATAAAAAAAAAATTGTTTTGAAGGATAAAATTTTAGTTTCATTAAATTAATTTATGTTCTAGCATAATCATTTTAGACACATATTGACTTATGAATTCAATTAAATTTGAGAATTCTAATTGAGAATCCTAACTATAATAATTATGAAAACAATTTAAATTTTGCTAAATTGATAATTTAATATATAGATTTACAAAGAAAAAAAGTAGATATTGTCTATAAAAAATTAATTTTAAAATTAGGTAAAAAAATTACATAATTGTTTAAATGATTTCAAGTCATTTTTTGAAAAAATCCTCTAACTCTCTTAGAGAATTAAAATGACAAAATATTTTCTCTAGAATAAATGTTTAAAGAATGCTCAGGATCATATTATATATATCATATGATTCTTGAAGTTAAGTTATAAGGAATGGTCTAATTAAAATACATATCAATCATCTTTAACAATTAAGTTACATCCTTTTGATTAGAATTAACATTTAAAAATAATGCATATCTCAAATCTTGAGCAACATCCTCAAAGCATAAGTAATGTCCTTACACCCTAATTGCTGATAAAATTAGGAAATTAAATACACTCTATAACATTATTACTTTACCAAATAGTCAAAACCATGAATAGGATATGATGATGATGCATGGAAAATATTGAAGTGTAATTGACTCAAATATGATTCTCCACGGTAGGTCACGTTTTGTTCTCCTCCAGTGATAGACTATACAATTTCACTGGTTATTCCCATTTTCCCTAGTTCGTGCAATAAAAACTAGATCTTACCATATATGTGTGTGTTTTTAGGTTCCAATTATATACTTTAGTCACATCTAAAGAATTTATGAATCCTAAGTGTAACACATATCAGTAATTTCTTTTATCTTTCTCTTATTTTGATGCATCCAATTTCTACATAATATGCATTGCTATAATTTATGCCAGACTTAAAAAAATACTTTACTCAGATGAAGATTAAGCACAATAATTAAAAAGCTAATCTTAAAACCCCTTTAAACTCTACTATTCAAATCACTAAAACTCTAGAACCCCAAAAATACTTACACATTGTCAATAAACTTTGTAGCGATCGTGACATTGGTAATAAGAAGCTTGTGCATATTCAAAAAAGTGATACGAAAATTTAATGGGAATATAATGAATTTTCCAATGTAAGCATATGACATGCTTAACAATGCTTTTGAAAAAGAAATCAATGCTCAAATCATGTATCAAACTGAATTTTTTATTGGAAAAAGATAAATCTTTACAAATTTGTAACCTCCAAATAGAAATTGGATACAAGATTAGAAATATAGAGCATGCATGATAATTAGAAAGTGAGAAAAAGTTTATTGCGAATAAATATATCCCAAGAATATAAACTGGACTAAAAATGTAACTGTCCAAAATTACAATTTGTTATTTTCTATTGCTAGAAATTATCAACATGAAGGGGTGACAATTTTCAAAAATTTGTAAAATCTGAGAGCAAAGCATTTATTGTGAATAAATATATCCAAAGAATATAAAATGGACTAAAAAAGTAACTTTCCAAAATTACAAGTTGTTATTTCCTATTGCCATAAATTATTAGCATGAAGGGGTGATAATTTTCCTCGTGAAAATTTGTAAAATTTGTAAATTTTTCTCAAAATATATCATGTTATATCATATACCCAAATTTTGATAATATTTGGCTCTAAAAGTAAACAAGAGACACAATGCATCATAGTTCCTACCTAAAGCATTATGGTTGTAAAGGTGTAGACGAGTGAGAATAAGGTTAAATAGTTCTAAATTAGCATTGTGAACGCATTAATTTTTGCCTAGAAATGCACTTGTGTTCTAATAATTGTTTAATTTTACACAATTAGAGAAGGTTTACTATTTAATGTTTTGTATTTTGATATTTTTTATAAAATAAAGTAATTTTTAATTATGAAATAATATCTATATAATTTGATATGTACATTTGTAAATAATAAAAAGATGTAATACATATAAATTGGATGTTAATGAATAAATATGATGTATTAAATAAGAAATAAAATATAACTATTTAATTTTAATACATAGTTTATAAAAACTTAATAATAATTTATATATCTTTTAGAATTGAATTGTTTCTTTTTTGTGGTTATTTCCTTTAGTATTTTTTTATATATATAAAATATAATTATTAATATAATATTAAAATATTTATTTAAATTTTAAATATATTTAAACTAAATGATATTTATACATATTACAAACACTATTATAAAATATTAAAAATAATATTGTTTAATTTATTTTTATAAAAGTAAAATAATAGTAATAATTTAACTAGTTTTATCAAAAAATCAAAGTTTTTAAAAAATTAGAAATCCAAATACAAAGATATAACATTTAACTCTATATTTGTTTAAAATATCTATATTTGAACTTGGTAAAAAAAATAGATAGTGATAATTGATATTGATTAGACATTCATTTGTCAGGTGGAAGATAAAAATGATTGTTTTTTAAAAAGTTAATACACTTGTCACAAATTTGGAAAAGATAAAGTTGTAATTAGTGCATTGATAGAGTATGTATTTGCAAAGTATTGGAAAATTCTATATTTATATGTAATGAAAATTAATTTTACTCCTTACTATTTTTACTCCCAACCAATTGCAATAAAGATAATTAGCTTTTTTTCATATTTTAAAATCATAAATAAATGTATGAACTATAGTAAATATATGTCAGCTGAAAAAATTCTTCCATGTGATTGGTTGTTTATAAAGTTTTAATTGTAACCAACAATGCAATAGTATCTGCCTACAGCACGAACTAATAATTAAAGTCATACGGCGATCAAATTTATGCCCCTCAAAACATCTCCACTTATACTTTTTATGCGCAAATTCTTTCCACGATAATTTTAAACTGAAGTCAAACAAATGTCGACATAGTAGTTTTTTTAGTCGTCTTGCTTCTTTTTGCAGTCTGTCGACATAGTAGTTACTCCAATATATTAATATTAATAACAATAATATTAATAATAATAACTACCTTAACATATTGGTATCCCGAGTCAAACGTCATATCGTGAGAGGAGGGGACTAACCAATATTATTCACCTTGACGACTGGGGGATTACACATTCTATACTTATGTCGACATGCCTTGTTGTTGAATATTTTTTGAAAATATGTCGTTTAATATATTTATTGAATATTGAATATTTTTTATATATCGTCTTGAGTATTAATTTGTAAATTGTATTCAAGTATCCGGTCAATATAGTTTATAATGTCAAAAGTTGAGGGAAAAATGGAATGCTCATGTGGGAGTGTTTATTTATTTATTATATATTTTTCTATAAGTTAGGAATATTAAATGTAATTAAGAAGGCTTTTGATAGAGAAGTTAAAAAATTCAATCTAGAGTTATAGAGCACTTTCGAAAATTGATGGCTACGAGGAATACATTGATTGCCCTTATGGAGTGCTTACATTTGGTGAATTGTTTAATTAATGATATATGAGAGGTGGCTTGATGTGTAAACCTTAGAGAATCTATTATTGTAAATTGTTCGATTATGAATATGGGGTACTAGATGTTTGAGCTATGAGTACCATTATACTATAGTTTTGGATAATAGTTGGTGGTTTTAGTTTCAAACTTCCATATATCAAAGATATGAGACAAAGGATTGTAAGTTGTTAGATTTTATGTAATCAAATTATCATCGAGCACATAAATGATCGTATAATATGTAAAATACTATAAAACTATAATTAATATAAGATTAGGTTTCTTTGGTGGTTAAAAAAATTCTATGAGGCAATCCAGCGAGCAAGCCTACCAATTCCAACGAAGGCCATCACTCGAGGCACGATCCTGGCCTCACCCCTGTATGGTGTCAGAGCCTTGCACTCAGCAAGACTTGATCCCTGTTGGGCTCATTGTGAGCCATTCAACTTCACCAATAGAGCAAGAGTTCATTAACATTACTTTTTATGTTTGATTATGCATCAACACAAAAATCTTACTTGTTTAATTATGAATTTAATTACAATAAATTATTATTGTATCATATTTTATGTGTCATTTTATTCTATTAATTTAATATCAATTTAATATTTTTATTTTAGAAAAGGTATATTTCATGTAATATGAAGATCTTTTCTAATAATTATTTTGCTTAGTGGTTTTAAACATTTTAGTGTAATTTTCAAGCACACCATGTTCAAAGATTATGAAGTTCAATAACATACAAGTAATTGACATTAAAAATAAACAATCTCTTATAAAAAAAAGAGATAATTGGGCCAACATGACTCATCATCTAGTGTTCCCTTTATTAATCCACAAGAACCCTTATTAGATGTCCATGCACTCCAATGTTAATAACTTTAGAAACCATTAGCAATTTTCAGTTTAATCCTAGAATGTGCAAATTACTAATTATTTCTAAAGTTAACAACATTGGAATGCATGCAGATCTAATAAGGGTTTTTGTGGGTTAGCTAGAGGAAATCCAATGCCAGATAATGGATTCTAGTGTGCTACTCTATTGAGTCTTGATACATCAACTTACTCTTAAAATGAATAAGTTATTAAGAGCCAGGTTTCATATATTATGGTACTATTAGTTGAGTTGTATTGAGGAGCAAGGGTGCGTATAGTTTTTTTTCTACATATAATATTTTTTTTGACTAATATGTAAATTGGATAAATAGATTTGAGAATTTTTCACTTATGGCAGTATTAGATTAAGGAGATTATTAGAGGTTGTTTATAGAGAAATTTTTAATGTTGAGTTCAAATTAAAAGTGTCATTGATGATTGTTTTTGAATTATAACCAACCAAAACTAGAGGGTTGGCCCTTAAACAATCAAACTGATCAATTACCAGCAGAATACCAACAACCAAAACTAGCCGCTACCACTTAGAAAAATAAAAACATAGTTCAAAAACATAATTAAAAGAGTATCAATAAGCATGACATACTTATTGCACGTATTAAAACTAGAAAAGCTACGAAAATATATAAACAAAGACATAATAGCCTTAAACCCAACGAGGTTCAACAACTAGCAGATAAACAACATGAAAAACCAGAAGGAGGGAGCCATTAAGGCTTCTTAGCCTCCTTCCTCCCTAGGAGGATGTTTGCCCAATCTTTTGCAAGGAAGTCAAACAACATTTTGGAGTCCTCCTTTGGCAAATCTCCCTCCCTTTCTTTAAGCAAGTGAAGTGTGGTGGCCATAGCATGTGTCACTTTGATAGTGAACTTTTTCAAAAGGCACATTCTTTCTTCGAGTGCATGAATTCTTTCTCACACCTCATTGTCAACCATCTTCTTGATATCCATGTTGACCTCCTGCATGTCACTAGGAAAGCCATCTACCTACACCATAGTAACATCCTGCACAATTAAGGGGTTGGTGTTATCCTTACAAGAAACCCTAATAGGGGAGGAAATTACTATAAGGAAGGGCACTCTATTCACTATTTTAGGGAACTTGTCCCGAGTCAAGTCCACACACCCCAACCCAATGGCAGTTGAAACATGAGACATCTACTTCTTCTCCTTCATCCCCTCTCCTAAGCTAGACCGAGAGGAATCTAAAACCTCCTCTTCCTCCTCCTCAATTTTCCCCTCCCCAAAATTCAACACCTTCTCTTTCATCCTTCATTTGGGAGAACCTATGTCCTTTGAATTTGACTCCTCCTCTTGTGAGGGCCCAACTTTTAGTTTCCTCTTAGCATTGGACTTTGCTATTCTCCCCGACCTCCTCCTACCCCTTCTCCCCTCATCCTCCAACTCCTCTGGTTACTTCTCTTTCCCTTTCACTTATCTCCCTTTTCTTCCCAAGGGTGTGGGCTTCAGTTCAATAGGGGACCCACTAGGCGAAGGTTGTGGGGGTAGGGGCTCTAGGACCTATGATCTTAAGGGGAACCAGTTGGGTCTGAGGGTTGTGGTGGGCAAGAATATCAATCTCCAAGATCTTGGGGGGATCAAGGCAAGGTGAAATTTATATAGCTGGAATATTAACCCTTGATGTAAAATGGTAAAATTAACATCGTTCCTCATTTTTTCCTTTACATCAGTAACTATATCCACTAAATCATGCTACAGAATGAACAGGATGGAAATTAAATCACGGTGATGAAAATGGTTTAGGAGAGGAAAGTGGTAGTACTAACAGACACCATACCTCCCTTCCAGAGTTAGGTACTTCATCAACATCAAATAGACCTCATTCCATGGCTCAGGGAGATTCTCCTGCATAAAACCACCTCTATGTAGAATAGGTTCCTCCGCATCCAAGAAGAAGTGTTGTAGACTCACTTTGTCAGCCACCCTTTTCACCTTTTTCCATTTCCATCCCTTCATAGCCAAACCTGTCACCAGTGAGATGACTTCCTTAGAGATGTGAAATGAGCTGCCATTTATTGTGACTCTTTGGTCCTTCGAGGAATTGACAAACTGCAAGGAACAATTTTCATCATACCCATTTAGTGCCTCCATAAATGGAATGAAACCACCTTCCTTCAGCATGTACCACACCAATGAATTCTTCATATTCTCCTCTATCATGGAAGACTCAATACGCATAAGGTCACTGCCCATCTCTGCAATTTTTCCTAAACTTCTCTTCTCCTTCCAAAGCCAAATGCACTTGCTAAGAATGACTTCACACTTAGGCAAAAAATAAATATCCCTTAAGAGAACATAATGACCATTATTGTTAGTAATTATAGTAGCATCCCTTGTAGAAATTAATGTCACATGTCGACTACCTCTATCTTTCTCCCAATATTTTTGATCATTCCCAATACACGCTAACCATTTTAAATTTGGATATTTTCTCATCCCAGCATATGAGAACATGAATAGAAAAATCATTTAAAAACCTTTCATGTCAGACTTCGAAATTCTTTCTTTTTTGGGCCATGCAAATTTATCCATTTCCATCACTCCTAGCCATCTATCCTTCATAATTTTGTCCTACCCACCAACTCAATAGTAGGTCTCAAAATTTTTAAATAATTCTCCAGCTAGGATTCATCATGCTTAATTTCTTGATTCACTGAATCTCTTACCAAGTTTGGCAAGACATTAAATTCTCTCCAATGTCTTAGTCCCTTCACATTTAGGCCTAAAGCCACCATTCCATCTACCACACTATTTCCCTCCCAAAAAATATGATTCAAATTGAACCTATTTAAAATAATTAATAAGTCTCTAATGTCTTCTATCACACATTTAATGGGCCATCCTTCCCTCATGTTACCTTTAACATTTTCTATAATGATTTTTGAATCACCTTCAATCTCCACATTTGTCCATCCTATGCTTATCACTAATTTAAAACCCCAATAAAGAGCCATCACTTCTACAATATTGTTAGACACTTTCCCTAGTTGTCTTGAATACACTAACAACATGTTTCCCTTGCTATCTCTGACCATACTTCCTCTCGCCGAGCCCTCCTTTCTGGAAGCACCATCAAAATTGAGCTTAACCCAATTCGCAGGTGGGGGTTTCCATCATGTCCTTTTCCTAGCTAATAGATTAGAATTATCAATCTCTATTATCCCCTCCTCCAAGGTCTAGCCCTTGGCCACTCTAACATCCAGCATGCTAGTGGTGAACATCAATTTTCTCCACTTGTTGCAACTCATATTCTCAACCATAAGTTTATAGATATTGTCCTCAACAACCTCCTCACTTCTTTCTTCATTCTTGAACACCCTATTATTTCTCTCCTTCCAAATACCCCAACAAACATGGGGGGATAATCTTCCACAAATTGACAAGGAGGGGGTGGGCAAAGGGGCCTTGCCAATTCTCCACAAATTGCATCAGATCCTTTTTAAACACCCAATTCACCTCCAACTTCTATAAAAGCCTCCCCCAAATATTAGAAGCATAACTACAATGAAGGAACAAGTGAGTAATATTCTCCTCTGCCTTCTTACACAAATAGCATCTATTGGATAATTGAAAACCCCATTTCATAAGGTTATCTATAGTGAGAATTTTCCCATGGATGGTGGTCCACCAGAATATATTAATCTTTGGGATTAAATGATTGAACCACATATTCCCCTAGTGATCAGGTTCCAAAGTTTTATCAAACATTAATTTTTAGGCAAATTTAATAGAGAACCCCCCCATTGAAGTGGCCTTCCAAATGAACTCATCATTCTGATCCATTTTTGGGATTCTATACCCTTCTAGTAGAACATTTAGTTCTTCTAATAGGTCCCCTCCAACTGGAGCATTCTGTTGCAACTCCATGTTTCACAAGGGTTTTGTTTTTCACAATATTTCCCTAAATCTTAGATCCCATAGGGAGATCATTTCTCCAGGTGCAGTGAGTGAATTTCATATTTCCTCGGTACTTGGCTTTCAGAATATTGCACCAATTGGCTTCCTCCTTAATTAGGTTCTACCCCATCTTGGTGAGAAGTACATTATTCAAATTAGATATCTTCTTTACTCCCAAGCCTCCTCTACTTTTATGTTTACAAACCGTATCCCAATTTACCAAACTTAACCTATTCTTCTCACTTCCTCCCGACCAAAGGAAGTTACATTGTATTTTCTCCAATTTCTCTACCATACAGTAAGTAATTTTGAACAGTGATAGGAAATACACAAGTAACCCTTGGAGGGAGGAAATCAAATGTTGAGGCTTACTTGCATTACTTAGAGTTTTACCTTTCCACCCAATCAACTTCTTATCCACATCCTCTCCAGAATGCAATTCCAAAAGTTGTTACTTACATCTTTCACCATCAAGGGGAGGTCTAGATACATGTTAGGTAACACAATAGTATTATACCCCAAAATATTAACAATCATTTATTGTATATTAGGGAGGTGTTGAAGAAGAACACCTTACTTTTGTCCAAATTAATTTTCTATCCCTCATTGATTGCATATATCTCCAACACAGACTTTCAAGATTTGGCCTCACCCACTGAGGACTCCCCACTTAGGAAGGTGTTGTGCACAATCTCTTGGATCACCTCTGAAAGAAGCGTGGATTTAGGCATAATACCTTTAATCACCTCCCCTTCCATATTTATCAAGAACACCCTTCCTAGAACTTTAGCAACCATGATAAACAAATAGGGGGAGATAGGGTCACTCTATCTTAGTCCCCTCTCCTTGCCAAACTTCTTCCAAGATGAACCATTCACCATCATCGAGTAATTGATAGCTTCAACCATCGATTTTACCATACTTATAATCTTTTGACTAAAACCAATTTTACCAATTGCATATCTAGGAAAATCCATTTAATCCTATCATAAGCTTTAGAGATGTCAAGTTTCAAAGCCATACCTAGATTAATACTCTTCTCCATAGAGTGCAAAATTTCATGAGTTATTATGCGAGCATCAAGGATTTGGCATCCTAGGATAAACCCATTCTAGGTTTTCCTAATGAATTTATGCAACAACAATTTTAACCTATTCACCAGAATTTTATAGAAAATCTTAGAAGTAGTGTTACAAAGGCTAATTGGCCTAAAATCAAAGAGGAACCCTAGGTCTATAACCTTCGAGATCAGGGCAATACATTTTTTATTAAGTTGCTTGAAAAGCTTCCTAGTTCTAAAAAAGTCATGAGCCACCCAAAGGAGATCCAATTTAATAACATCCAAAAGTGCTAGAAGAACGCCAGGGGAAATCGTTGGGTCCTAGGGATTTGTAGGCTTTCATAGAGAAGACAACTCTACAGACTTCCTCCTCAATGGCCAACTCTGCAAGTTCCTCATTCTCTTCAGCCAAGATCATAGTGGGCATGGAATTAATCAACCATCTTCTATCCTCTTCCCTGATATTTCTCTGCTCTTCCAAATAAGAGTTCTTGAAAGAAGTAGTCGCCCAATTTCCTATATCTTTAGTTTTAGTAAGCTTCACATTGTTATCATCTTTGACATTATGAATAGTATTTTTTCTTTTATGAATTGAGGCAGATCTATGAAAAAATGAAGTATTCCTATCACCCACCTTGAGCCATAACACCCTAGATCTCTACTTCTAGAAGGTCTCTTCTTTAATCCTTGTCTCCTTCCAGATCTTTCTACATTTATCCTCCTCCTGAATCATATTTCCCAAGGCAAGTTCATCCCCCATAGCTTTCAAAAGCTCTTCTAACTTCTCTTCCACCTCCACCTTAACCTTAAAGATATCACCAAAATATTTTTTCTTCCATGGCTGCACATTTCTTCTAACATTCTCTAGTTTAGCAGAAATTCTATACATAGTAGTTCCTTCCACATAGATCCCCCACCACTCTACCACCCTAGTGTTAAAATTAGAATGGGATTGCGAATTTCATATCTAAAAGGTCTTGGATCCCGATGGGACTCTTCTTTCCAATTAAAAAAGATGGGAGTGTGATTTGAGACTATCCTAGGTAATCCCATAGAGAGGAGGAAGTTAGGTATTTCTATCTAGCTAGAACCAAAAGTCTATCCAATTTGACTTGGATAAGGTCAACTCCCTTCCTATTGTTCAACTAGGTGAACATCACTCCATGCATCTCCATATCCATTATGTCATTTATATTAATGAATTCAGCCAAATCCTTCATACTGTCATTAAAATTCATTGTTCCTCCAACCTTCTTTGATGGATACAGAGGTGAGTTGAAATCTCCCATACAAAAGGTGTTTATATTGCGAGAGAGAAAGATAGACAACTTATCCCAAAGATAATATCTTCCTTCCCTAGTATTAGGTGTGTAAACATTGACAATATTCCATGTCTTATCGCCCTTCTTATATTCAGTAATTAGATAGTATCTAGAACAGTGAATTAAACTTCCTTTACTAGCACTTGGGTTCTAGAAGGTATCCACACCTCCTTATGCTCCTTCTGCTTCACTATAACAAAAATTAGCCCTTGGCCAAACATAATTAACAATACTTTTCAAATTAGCCATAGTCATTTTAACTTCCTAGATCAAAAGGATATCAATTTTTAGTTTAGATAGCTACTGCTTTTGAGAGCTATTCAACCTCCTCATATTCCATGATAGAATGATCATTTTCTACCCTTTTTCAGGGACTCCAAGGTAGTCTACCTACCACTAGCCACCTCCCTTACCATCTGCTTCATTGTTCTACTATGTTTCCCATACTTCCCTACACCCATCTTTAACTCTAATACCACCTCAAATTTCTTTGATACTCTTGTCTATCTTCTCTATGTTTTCCATTTCCCTTCCACTTCTTCTAATGAGGCTAGTAATTCCACCTTCTTAGGAATTGGGGGCACCTCTTCTAATGTAGGTACACTCTGATACCACTGATGAAGGTATGCTCTGATACCACTGACAAAGGGTCACACCACCCTTACCAAATCACAACCAAGAATGCAACAATATCTCTCAAGATCCAATCCAAACCCAAGCTAGTCCAGATCCACACTCTAGTAGAAACCTCTAAGATCTCAACTTGTGCTCGCAAGCTACCAAGCAACCTCCTTGTTTCTAAACCGCAACCACTAGCTCTTCTCACAAACCTAATCCAAGATCCAAGTGTAAACTACCTCACATTCGGCGCTCTGTCTACACTCACAACTCCACCATAATCCTGCTGTAAATTGCCTCACATTCGGCGCTCTGTCCACAGACTCAAGAAAACTCACTCTTCACTTTCCTCTTTCACACTTTCCAACTTTCACACATTCAAGCTTTTCCTTCCAAAGCTTTCTCCTTCCCAAGCTTCTCCTTCTCACGCTTCTACTCCTTGAGCTTTCACTTCTCGAGCTTCTCCTTGAGCTTCCCCTTGAGCTTTTACTCCTCAAGCTCCTCCTTCTGGAGCTTCTACTCCTCGAGCTTCCCCTTGAGCTTGATTTAGAAATGCTCATATGCCTTGCTTAAATAGGCACTTACCACCCCATGCATGACTTATCCACAACCTTCTAGAATTCCTCCACAACCTTCTACAACTTCCAAAACTTTCTACAATATTCATAACTTTCTAGAATTCTACCCACTCACCTCGATAAATGGAATGACAACCATTTATTTTTTTATTTTTTTCTATTATGCCACCTATGCACCTCGAAAATAGAAATCACCTTTTCCTTTCTTTTCTCCTTTTTATTTTTTATTATTTCTCCTCTAATTTTTGTCACTTTCTCTCTCCTCCACAATTTTTATTTTATTTTATTTTTATTTTATTTTAATTTTCCAATAATTTTCCCATGCAAGATGCTCCTGCATCATCTTCACTCCAGCAAAGTACTCTAGCTACCTCCCCCTCCTCTGAGTCTTTTGTTTTTCCTCTCTCCAAAGCCTTATATATGTCATCCCCGAATACCTTCTCAATCACCATCTTTCTTGAAGGGGTACTGACGAGCTCTTTGATACCTTGCAGAAAGGGTAGAGTCTCTTCTTCATAGAAACTTTCCCCTTACCTCTAACCCTCCCAAGTACCCTTCCAGTTCATAGGTCTTCTTAGAAGCCTTTGCCCTAGAAGACTCCCCCTCACCTTGGTGGGACTCCTCTTCTGTCTTGACACTCTACATCTCTCCTTGATGAGTAACTTTCTTATCTTCTAGCTCCTTCCTAGGTGAAGAAGTCTTCCCCTTCCCTTCCAGCTCTCTTTCCCCTCTATCTAGTGATGCAACTCCTTCTTGTCTCATGTCCAAAGGAACAGACACCACTTCCTTCTCCCCTATTATCTCCTCCGCAACCAACTTATTTATCTTTCTGCAATCAACAATGAAATGCCCAAATGATGAGCATTTCTAGAAAAATAGCCTTGGATTTTCATAAATGATGGGTTGCACTTTTTTACCCCACTTAGAGCTTAGAGTAATAGACTCAAGTAAGGAAGTACCCATAGCCACATTCACACTAAATCTTGCAAACACCAACTTGGACCTTTGTATGGTGACCATATCTACAGCAACAAAATGTCCAGAATAGTTTCCAATAGATTTCAGGATCCTCTCATCCCAAAACTCGAGTGTGAATTTTGAAAGCCTTACCTAGACCAGTGCCATCATGTTCAATTTTTTGTTGGATCCAACATTGGGTGCCACTTAGCCACCACCAAACTATGTTTTCCATATGACCAAGATATGACCATCACCATTGTCATGTCTTCAACAGCCATGAATTTAAAGTAGAACAAACCTCCCGACATGGCCAAAACTATCACACTCCTCTTTAACTTCCATCTTTGGCTTACCCACTTCCTAACCATCTCAATCAATGGGCAGAAGGAAAAAAGACTTCCAATCAAGAAAAGTTTTAGGTTGGTAGACACACTATCAACTAGGCTATCCAGAACAATAATTTCCACTCCCTCATCACTATTGATCACCCTGGGAACTTCCAATGGGACATGAGTCATCTTCTCTCCAAGGACCACATCCTTCCATCCAAGAGCCATGGTATGACTCATTTTATCCTCCTGGCCCACAATTGTTGCCATTGTTAACTCCACCAGCACCCCACCATGTAGACGATTGGTGTCAACAATTCCCTAGGGACAAGGTTAGAACAAGTTGTAGGTTTGGGTAGGAATTTGGGACTAGGTGCAGCCCCTAGGGTCCATTCCCACACATCCAAATTCAAAATGTAATAAATAAAAATACTTAGTGACACATAAGTCTAAACTTTTAAGAAAGTAAATAAATAGAGGTCTTAAGACCCTTTTCATAATAGAAACTTAAAAAATTAAATAAATAAGGATAATATTGTTAAGATCTTTTGTTCACATAAAAGTATTAAGAAATTTTATCCATTACGCATTCATGCATATGTGTTGTGGTTTTGGTGTTTATATGATATTTTTAACTCATTTGAAAATATAAATTTTCTACTTTGAATCTATGGAAAGGATGATTAATAAATAATTTAATATGATGAATGTAATAAGTGACATTTTGTTTGAAGGTGGATTTGACTTATGAATGATGAGATGTTTCTAAAATGAGGTGGATTCAATAGATGAGTGATAAAGTTAAATACAAAAAATAAAAAATTTAATTTAAAATAGATAATTAGTTATCATTTAATTATAAAGATCAAGAAAAAAATTATTGTAAAATTTAATTGTGAGAAGATTAATGAATGATACATGCTATAAGAAATATTTTTAGTGTCTAAAATATATATGATATATGATATGGAACAATAATGAAAAGATGTACAACATTTAATGCTCAATATATCTATATGAAAAATTGTTTTAGAAGAATCCAACATGGTTAAATTTAGCATTATTAGATAAAACTTACTTTTAGTTTAAAACATAATAATAATCCTCTTTCTTTTTGTTCGATTTGAGCATTTATAAATAGATATGTTTAATATTAAATTATATATTGTACTAATTATACAAAAGCTAAATATGAGTTCCTCAAAACATGGACAAAAATAGAGAATAATTTAAAATACATATCCAGATAATTTCATGGCATATTAATTAGGATAATTGGGGTACACTAATAGTTGTGTTGAGAAATCATATGTTTATTTGATATAATTGTAATGATGGAATTTTTGAAAGCTTACACTCTGAACAATTTTGTAGATGAAGAATTTGTTGCACATGGTTGGTTCATATTACTCTAAAGATAATAATTTTTTTGTAGAAGATACAAATGAGCATGATGTTCAACACCTAATATGACTCAACACATTCTATTAGCAATATTAATTAGAAGGAGAAATCTCACAATTGCACATTGAGAAACTTAGTGCCATAGAAAAATAATGAAAGATCTTTATTAATTCACAATTCATAATGAAATACATTGTGTTGTAAGAGGTTTCTAACATGCTAGGTTTTAACCATTTGATTGAAAACATGAAATTATAGCATTCAAATGAAATCAAAAAGTCTATCTATCTCTTTCTCTCTTCACAACATTTGTATTTAGTATTCAAGCTTAAAAAGTTTAAGATAACAAAGTTAT
This sequence comes from Cupressus sempervirens, assembly GCA_028749045.1. Classification (NCBI taxonomy): domain Eukaryota; kingdom Viridiplantae; phylum Streptophyta; class Pinopsida; order Cupressales; family Cupressaceae; genus Cupressus; species Cupressus sempervirens. The sequence continues at coordinate 139,010,356 of CM053790.1, read as the reverse complement.
TTTGTTGAAAATAATTTTTAGCATAGGAAATATTTTTAGTTTTAAAGTTTTCACTATTATTTATTCAAGGATTATGAAATGTCATTTATTTTCAATGATTTAAAAAAAATATATACAAGAATTGATATTTATTATATATTTATATATTTGTAAAAATGATTGTATTCATATAAAAATCCCTTTAATTTTAGGTTCATTTCAGTAAAATATTTTAGTGTGACAACATATTTATAAGACACAATTTTTTTTTTTTTTCATTTATTAATTCACATTTACTTTAATTTACACATATTTACAGTCAATCATAATATGTTTCCATTTACATTTATTTCTACACATTTACCTTATTATTAGTTTAGATTATCATGTGTGCGCGTGCCCACACACACACACACACATCATAAGCCAATTCTTTGACATAAGATTTTGATCATAAGGGAATTGGGATTGGACCAAAACTCAATTGTTGAACTCGTACATTTTCCTATGAAACATGGGGAGGTAACTTGGTACACATTTAGATGGCATCTTGTGATGTCTTAATATTGAAAGACATTCCACGTGTAATTAATTCATAACAAATGACAACAAAAGAAAACATATTTTAAGAAAATGTTGATTCATTTATTAAGGGAAATGCACTGCTTTATAACTTTGACATTCAAATGCTTATCTATGTTGATTTCAAATATTCATTCAGAGGTCATATAGTCAATTTCATAATGAAGAATATAATGAAAAATATTTTAAAATATCACACATCAACAAAAATAAAAGATTATATCAAATGAGATCATAGATAGGTCTATATTTTCTTGAGATGATTTTATAAGTTATAGATAAATATCACATATTAGAACATTCTCCCAACAATAAAGGTTGATCTCATGTAACTTATATCCTATTTACTAATATTTCTAATATTATGTAGAATCCAAAACATTCATCACATTGTAGACATAAATTTTACATACTTGATTAATCAAATGTTATCAATATAAATAATACATCTACATATTTTTAAGATTAAATATATGATATATTCAATTTTACAAATAATATTCATGTTATATAGTTATTTAATCAAAATATAATTTGTACAAACAAGAATTTGTTTCTTTATGTACTATATTATAAGTTTGTTTAAACTTTTGAGTAAAGAACTATTCCTAGGTCACACTTTCCAATTACGAAGTAGTCATTATGAAAATGTAGATGCGGAGAATAAAGATGTTTGAGAGTGAGTATTCTTTGCACAAATGTATACAGCTATGATCATCGTATAGATATCTCATCAATTTATTTCTGAAAGTTAAAATAACATTTATTTTTTCAACAAAATATGAATCGTCATTATTATATATATTGATAACTTGATTGAAATGTAGGGCAACCGTTCATATCATGTCGACATTTTTTACACAGAATTCAATTAGATGTCAGATGCAACCCGAATTTCTCCTGGAAAACCCCATCTTTTTAGCTATTGAAAATTTGAAAGCAAAATTACGCAGAGCTGACATAAAAATAAGGCATTGGGTCCTTTGCTTAAAACCAGAAATTGGTCTGAATATATTGCTGATTTCAAAATGATGTAATAATGACAACATATGAACAGCATTACTCATGTTTATGCCATTATTGCTGTTACATAGTCTTCTAAATTTAAGCAAATTAAGCCCATTTGGCCAGCAAAGACATGGCACCGATTCCTAACAAAAGAAAAGTATATGACCACAATTGGAGCCCAATCTTACTCTGCATTCGTGACCCAAGAAAATCTGCTGCAAGAAGATCAACTAATGCCATATATATCAGAATTCCTGCAGAAGCTGCATCAAACATTCCCTGAACAATTAGAGCTGTTGAGCTGTTTTCATTATATGTTGATGAAATTGCTATTCCCACTGCAATTCCAAGCGGTGTAGTTATTGAAAAGAAGAACGCCATGAGCGCTGTTGATCTGTTCTTGAACCTCGCCTGTCCATTATCATCAAATAAGTATTTTAGACTATCATGAAAACATCAATCAATCATATTTCCAATTTGGTGTTAACAATAGCAAATTATCACCTGAACTATGCATCCTCCGAGCCCAATTCCTTCAAAAAACTGATGGAATGTCAAAGCTGCAATTAGAGGGCGTATGGTGCAGGGACTCTCAGATGCTCCTAATGATATTCCAATTATCACAGAGTGGGCAACTATTCCGAGCTCTAACACCTGCTCCATAAAACAGTCAGCTTTTTCATTAGATGAAGCCATAACAAAGCTTGAATGTGAAATCTGAGAGATTTTCTGAGAAATTAGATGAAAACTTAGAGATAATAAAGGTGATCTGTTCATGAAACAGTAGTCATAAGGATTTTTAATACGTAAGGGGAAGCAAGAGTACATAAATAAATAAAAAAGAAAGCACAATAATAAGTTATCTTAATCAACAAGTTCATAAAACATATGAGAGAGATTAGGAGGTCATATTATGATGGATTTGGTCGAATGGGTATTTCTTGATTCTTGATCTTTAATTGAAGAGGTTTCAGTTTTAGGCTATTTAAGATGCAACATCTTTTGAATAAAAAATAAATGAAAAAATAAAATCTAACATAATAGAGCGTTAAAATGAATTTGTTGATGAAACATCCTTTGAATAAAAAATAAATGAATAAAAAGATCTAACATAATAGAGAAGAACTATTATAGCTTATATATTGAAGTGGAATATAGTTTTAATTCTGAATAAGAGCACAGCTCCTCATTTTGATGATGGATCACAGAGTGTGATCTGAAACGTTGATGATAGAAATAATATACACAGTCGAATCCAGAAACAAATCATGCATTTCAAAGTAAATTGTAGAAATCTGATAAAATTAATTTCATATATCATTTAAAATTCAAACCTAATAATTTCTATCCATTCTTAGAGTGCTCTTCCAATTGAACCTATGACTGGTACACTATTTGTTTTCAAATGTGGATTATTTCCAACAAATCTCTGGCTCAATCGCCAAGCTTGAAGAACATGCACATCTACCTAATTGACATGCAGGCTTTCAGCCTAATTGAATTTATTAGTTTGAGCAAAATGATAATACAAAGGATTATTGTAAAAGATCTTTACAATCTATAAAAGCTCAAAGTTGTATAATCTTTTAGATTTGATTGTGTAAATAATTTTGAATCACATTCAATGATTCATCATCAGAATGAGAAGAGTGAAAGGAAGAAAAAATGATCACAGAATATAATTCAAAACGTCCGTGCAAAAATTATTTACACAATCAAATCCATAAGTTGTATAACTTTGATCACAACTATTGATCAGATATAAAACTATTAGAAGAGCGAGAGGAAGAAAAAAAAAGAATCACAGAATATGATTCAAAACATCGATACAAAATTATTTACAAAATCAAATCCAAAAGATTGTATAACTTTGATCACAAAGATTGATCAGCTATAAAACCATTGAAAGAACCAGAGGAAGGAAAAGAAGAATCACAGAATATGATTGAAAACAACAATACAAAAATTATATACACAATCAAATCCAAAATAAAAAGATGCCCATAAATGAATTCTTTAAACCCAAATAACCCACATTAGAAAAGCTATAAATTTGATGTGGGTTTGTTTCTATTTACCTGAGAAATAACACGGTGGCGAAGCAAAGTTGAAGCGGAGCCATCAGCAGTAGAATCATAAGCATGGGTGCCGCCATGGGTATGAAGATGACTCTGATGTTCAATCTCAACACCATTCTCAGCCAATGCACCAGACATATCTGCAACACCAATTGTTGACTGCTGTTTCTTAAGATGAGCACGTTGATAATAACCAGTAGCCGTTGCATCCACCATAAGACTCCCAACAGCAGCCATCATAGCTGTGAACCCAGCAAATGGGAAGTTTTGCCAAGCAGCTCCTTTCAAGCAAGGATTACCAAGAGACTCAAATGCATCAGGAAGAATATGAACAAACCCAGTTGCCACAATAACACCCGCTGCAAAAGACTTGATGATAATAAAGATGTCTTTATCTGGCTTCAAAGCACTAATACTTCTTCCCAATATAGGCAAGCATACACCTATTGCACTGCCTATCAAAATAGAGGCAATTGCCCCAAGTTTGAGTTGCAAGGCTTCATTCTTGTTTCTGCAACTTTGATCTTCAGAACAATCGGTTTCCTCTGCAGCCACTAAACTCAGTGTTGAAAATAATGCCAATGACAAAAATTTCATCCAAAGTGTTGTCATGGTGAATCATTCGTAAACACAAAAAACCTAAAAAGAGTTGGTGTATATTTATACAAAATAATGGAGCCAATTGGTTTCTAAAAACCTCCACTTTCTTCATAATGTCGTCATATTAATTTTTAACTTGTAGGAACCAATTGTCTCTGATATTTATTTTAATTTGTCAGGCACCATTTGACTCTGCTTTTGTGATCACTGTTTCTACACTTTAGCACTTTCTTGCTTTTTTGGCCCGCTATCAGAATCTAATCAATTTTGTGTCATACTTCAAAAAAGTTTTATGCTTCCTTAAACCTTTGCTTTGATTCAATATACAAAAGATGTGTAGGGTTTTGTTTTAGTAGTCTAGATCTGTATGAGAGATTTATTTAGTTTACTGGGCTTTCTAACTATCAAAAGAAACATAAAACGATTGGTACGAAGATGCCATTAGAGACAGATCTGCACCGTCCATAAAGATGGAAAAATGTGAGCCATTGAACTGCTAAAGTTGACTTGGTTTGTCGCCGTACGATTAGAGTCTTAAGTTTATCTAGACTACTATTTTGTAATAGTATACAGAAGCGCAAGAATCGGGATGACAACATAAGCTAAAGTCTTCGATAGGATTTGGTTCTCTCTAGGGAAATCTGCCTAAATTTGACGGCCATGTGGCCTTTTTTTTAGACATTTTTGTTTATATTTATTATAAAATTAAGTTTTCACTGTTCAAAATGTTGGGTCATTCTTAACTATCATATATTAAGGAAAACAATAAGTTTGGAGAAAGTAAGTGAATTTTGACTATCAACCCTTTTAGTCTAAGAGTCAAGTCTTAGTGTGTGATGTTTAAACCAATAGAAAATATTACTTCATTCGATACACTACACTATAATAAAAAAAGAGACTTTTTTACTTTTTTTCCTTTTTAGACTTTTCTTTTAATAAAGCAATAAGTTTGGAGAAAGTAAGTGAATTTTGACTATCAACCCTTTTAGTCTAAGAGTCAAGTCTTAGTGTGTGATGTTTAAACCAATAGAAAATATTACTTCATGCGATACACTATACTATAATAAAAAAAGAGACTTTTTTACTTTTTTTCCTTTTTAGACTTTTCTTTTAATATGAATAAGGGGCAAGGTTGGATATATATGAAATAATCATTTAACTTGCATAGATTGAGTTTTAGTGGTAGAAAACTCGTGCTCTTCAAAGAGAGATGACACAAGCTCAAATCTCACTAGTATTTAGGGTATGTACACTTTGATTGTAGCACAATTATGTGCCCACTAAGGAATACAAGGGGTAGTAATATATTATTGTCACCATATGTAGAACCTAAAACATCATGGACTATAAAATGAACATCCCTTCATTTTTTTTATCATTAAAGAATAACTATTCTATTCTAATATTTATTTATCATCAATATATGCATTTTTTAATAACCGAAAGAGGCATATCACTGTCTATGCATGAAGATGGGGGATCAAGAAGAGGTCTTAAGATGCCACTTTTTCTTTATGAATTAGCAAACTTTGAACATTGATGAGGATTAAGATAGTTACACTAAAACATTTAAGATGCAACAAGAACAAGACTTGAAATGCTTTGAAGCTACTTTCTAAATGACAAAATTATTTTGAAAACAATGTTGATTAAGGGTTTCAAAAAGGGGGGAGTCCACAAAGTGATCCTATTTACTTCAAAAACACATAAGAATGTGTCTAGTAAAATGGAGACTATTATTTTAAAAAAACATAATTACTTTGGTGAAAAATTAGCTAGCACTATGTAGTTTATCCTAAATTTTGAACCAATTTTAATGCGAATTTATGATATGTTACTAAGTTTTTGTAAGAATCTTCAAAAGGCAATATGCCAGAAGCCCAATGAAGAGGGCACTTGCTAAGATTTGGGTATTGGTTAAAACGTAAAGCTTATCAAGGGCGGCTCTTGGAAATTTGAAAAGAAAAACCTAAGTATCCCCCTAGTAAGCTTTATGTTTTAATTTACGTTTTAGATGTTGCCAAAGATTTGCACCCCCACAACTGCTCTAGATGGTATGCTACTACTAAAATTGTATTCATTTTTTGACACCTATTGGTCAATTTTTTGATGCAACTTTCATCGATTTCTTGACCAACACCCTTGTCAAAATACTTTCTTCAATTTTTTGATGACCAAATCGAGCATCAAAATTTTGGCCAATTTTGGCATCAAAAAAGAGGTTAAATGCTTGTAAAATGTGGCATCAAAAGATTTGATTTTCGACGGTGTCCACATCATAGTTTGACAAGGATGCTATGTCTCCGACGAGGTCCTCATCAAAAATCTCATCATAGGTAAAGTAAGCCAAGTTCATTTGACGAGGATGATATGTCTTCAACAAGGTCCTCGTCAAAAATTTTATCGAGGGTGGAGTCAGCCAAGTTCATTTTCAATGAGAAGAATGTTGAAAGTGTCCAGTGAGAGTCAAAATTTCAACAACAATAGTTAGTTTCAAAAAAAAAGGTACACAATTATGAGATGCCATGAGACACATACATCTTGGTACACAATTTCATTGATATGTATAGAGTCACCACAATCACTTTTAAAATATCAAGATCCTCCAATGTATCCCTTATGTGTTTGAGCATGATTTCTACCATATAAACATACAACCCATGTCATGTTTCGTACATACTTTCTACAAGTCACTATGATTCTAGATTTTTATTTGTCACTATTAATATATGCAATAGATCTATTAAAGTAATTTAGATTGATAAAGTGAAGTCCAATATACAAAATTGTAGCAACAAGAACATAGCTTAGTAAAACATGCAATGAATTTGACTTTGATACAACCATATCCTTGTTTGAAGCTTGATATTATGTATGAAGTCAATTTAATATAAAGTTTCAAAGATTCACCAAAGAATTCACATTTGCAAGAAATATTTTTTTAATCTACGTATGCATTACAAGGACTATTGACTTTAAGATATTGTATTCCACCTCAGATGATTTTTATTTGATTAGATATGCAAGGACTGAATTTATATGGACCATCAATAATCAAAAGAGTACATATGGATAAGCATCTCATCTTGGAATACAAATTGTATCATGAACTTTAAAAAGGAAACCTACAATGACAATCTAATCACTAGAAGAAGTGTGTAGCAAGTACAACAATAACATATCCAATAGTATGGATGCAAGGAGCCTTGGTGGATTGAATGGGTGATCATAATGAGGAAACTGCAATCTAGTGTGATATTAAACCTGGGTATGTGCAGGATCATGGTGTGCCAAAAAGTGGCGATGTGAAAAACATGTAGTTTTGAAACACCTAAAAGCATTTCAAAATGTGCTTTGACTTTTTTCCCACCCATCCTGGTACCAAACCAAAAATGTAATACCTTGCCTACTCAGGTATCCGATTTTAGAACGGGTATCTGATTTATGTTCCCAAATTATGGCACCAAATTCAAATGTAAAGGGAGTTAGGACCATTTTTAAAGATGAATATTGATTTTTATTTACCAAACTCAAAGGGGGACCAATTTTTAAGTTGTATCAAGTCCTAGTATAATATAGTTATAGCATAATTGGAGGGGGCGGGAGGGGGGGGACAATTATTATATATAGTTACTAAAATTTATTATATACTATTAAATAATTATAATAATTTATTAAATAATTATATATCATATATAGTATTATTATATATTATATATATTACTAACCTAAGTTAATAAACTATATAGGCAAGAGCCTACAACACAACAGTAAATTGTGAGCCTCCTATGTGGGAGGTCTTGGGTTCAAATCTACTCAAGATTAATACTTAATAATAATAATAAATTACAACACATAATAATAATAATAAATCTTGGCTTTGGCCTCTAACCGATAAAAAAGAAAATAAAAAACTTAATAAACTATATGATGATGTACATTCCTAGGGGTCCCCCTAGGGACATACATGTGTTCCAATGAGTCCAAACGGGTCATGTGATACCCTAATTATATATAATATATATTATTATTATATATTATATATATTATTATTATATATTATATATATTAGTAACCTAAGTTAATAAACTATATGATGATATATGTTCCTACGAGTCTCACTAGGGACATACATGTGTTCCAATGAGTCCAAATGGGTCATGGGATACCCTATGACCCATTGTGACCCATTATATGATAAAATATCTTCCTAAGGGTCAAGGTATGCCTAGAGACATATATCTTGTGTTTTAATGGGTAGAAAGGGGTTATGGAGTATCCTATGACCCCTTTGACTTAATACATGATAATATATGTTCCTAGGGGTCCTAGGACCCTTATAGGCATATATGTTGTATTTTAATGGGTTGAAAGGGTTCATAGAGTATCCTATGACCCTTTAAAGCCATTACATGACAACATATGTTCCTAGGGGTCATAGAACCCCTAGGAACATATGTTATCATGTAATGGGCAAAAAGGGGTTATAGGGTATTTGATGACCCCTTTTGACCCATTGGAACACAATATGTATGGCATTAGGGTATTAGGACCCCTAGGAACATATGTTATCATGTAATGGGTCAAAATTTGACCCATTGGAGCACAACACACATAATGATAAGGGTCCTAGGACCGTTAACAACATATATTATCATGTAATGTGTCAAACAGGTCATATAATACCCTATGACCCCTTTCTACCCATTGGAATATAAGAGGTATGTCCCTAGGGATCACAGGATACCCTATTACCTCTTTCTATCCATTGGAACACAACATATATGTCTCTAGGGGCCCTAGGAACCCTAGGAACATAAGTTGTTATGTATTTGATTAAAATGGACCTATGACCCCTTTCAACCCATTTCAACACAACATTATTGTCCCTAGAGGTCTTAGGACCCCCAAGAACATATTTTTTCATGTAAAGGGTCGAAATGGGTCAAAAGATATCATTTAACCAAATTCAACACATTGGAACACAACATGTATGTCCCTAAGGGACCTACAAACCCTATGAATGTATTTTGTCATGTAATAGGTCAAAATGTGTCATGGCATGCCTTATGACCCCTTTTTACCCATTATAACACATCATGTATGTCCCTAGGGGTCCTAGGTCCCTTGGAAACATACATCATGTGTTTGAATGGGCCGAAAGGGGTCATAATGTTTCTTATGACCACTTTTGACGCATTAAATGATAACATATATTGATAGGGGTCTTATAACCCCTAGGAAAATATATCATTTGTTCAAATGAGTCGAAAGGGGTCATAGAGTACCCCATGACCCCTTTCAATACATTATATCACAATATATGTTTCTAGGGGTCCTAGAAACCCTAAGGACATTAATCATGTATTTAAATGGGTTGAAAGGGGTTATAGGTAACCTATGACCTATTTTGACCCATTAAATGACAACATATGTCTCTATAGGTTGTAGGACCCCTAGAGACATATTATAATCATTTATATGGGTCAAAAAGGGTCATACGATAACCTATGGCCCCTTTTGACAAATTTTATTACAACATATGTCTCTAAGGGTCCTAGGACCCTTAGGGACATATTATAACCATTTGTATGGGTTGAAAGGGTATATAGGATAACCTATGACCCCTTTCGACATATTTCATTGCAACATATAACTTTAGGGGTCATAGGACCCCTAGGGACATATTACAATCATTTCTATGGTTTGAAGGGGTTCACTGTATAACCTATGACCCCTTTCGACACATTTCATTACAACATATGTCTTTAGGGGTCCTAGAACCCCTAGAGACATATTATAATTGTTTATATAAGTTGAAAGGGGTCATTGGATAACCCGTGACCCATTTAAACATGTTTCATTACAACATATGTCTCTAGAGGTCCAAGGACCCCTAGGGACATATTATAATCATTTATATGGGTCAAAAGGGGACATGGGATAACCTATGACCCCTTTTGACACAATTCATAATAATATATATCTCTAGGGGTCCCAAGAGCTTATGAACATGTTATAATCATTTATATGGGTCGAAATGGGTCATAGGATAACATATGACCACTTTCAACACATCTCATGACAACATATGTCTCCAGGGGTCCCAGGACCCCTAGGGACATATTAGAATCATTTATGTGGGTTGAAATGAGTCATGGGTTAACCTATGACCACTTTTGACACATTTCATTACAACATATGTTTCTAGGGGTCCCAAGACCCCTACGGACCCCCAGGGACATATTATAATTGTTTATATGGATCAAAAGAGGCCATAGGATAACCTAAGACCCCTTTCAACACATTTCATGGCAACATATGTCTCTAGGGGTCCCAGGACCTCTAGGGACATATTATAATCATATATATGGGTCGAAAGGAGTCATCGAAAAACCTATGACCCCTTTTGACACATTTCATTACAACATATGTCTCCAGGGATTGAAAGATCCATAGGGACATATTATAATCATTTATATGAGTCGAAACAACACATTTCATTACAACATATGTTTCTAGGGGTCCTAAGACCCCTAGGAACATATTATAATTGTTTATATGGGTTGAAAGGGGTCATAGGATAACTTATGACCCTTTTTTACACATTTCAGTACAACATATGTGTCTAGGGGTCATAAGACCCCTAGGGACATATTATAATCATTTATATGAGATGAAAGGGGTCATAGGATAACCTATGATCCCTTTCGACACATTTCATGACAAAATATGTCTCTAGGGGTCCCAGGAACCTTAGGGTCATATTATAATTGTTTATATGGGTCGAAAGGGGTCATAGAATAAACTATGACCCTTTTTGATAGATTTCATTACAACATATGTCACTAGAGGTCATAGGACCCCTAGAGACGTATTATAATTATTTTTATGGGTTGAAAGGGGTCATAGTATAACCTATGACCCTTTTTGACACATTTAATTAAAACATATGTCTCTAGGGGTTTTAGGACCCCTAAGGACATATTATAATTGTTTATAAGGGTCAAAAAGAGTCATATGATAACCTTATGACCCTGTTCGACACGTTTCATGCCAACATATGTCCCTAGGGGTAATAGGACTCCTAGGAACATATTATAATCATTTATATGGGTCGAAAAAGGGTCATGAGATAACCTATGACCCCTTTTGACACATTTCATTACAACATATGTTTCTAAGGGTTGCAAGACCTCTAGGGATATATTATAATCATTTATATGGGTCTCTTATAACCCCTTTCAAGATATTTCATTACAACATATGTCTCTAAGGGTCCCTAGGGACATATTAAAAGCATTTATATGGGTTAAAAGGGGTCCTAAGATAACCTATGACCTCTTTCGACACATTTCATGAAAACATATGTCTCTAGTGGTCCTAGGACCCTAGAAACATATTATAATCATTTATATGGTTCGAAAGGGGTCATAGAATAACCTATGGCCCTTTTTGACACATCTCATGACAATGTATGTCTCTACGGGTTCTAGGACCTCTAGGGACATATTAAAATCATTTATATGGGTCGAGAGGGGTCATAGGATAACTTATGACCCTTTTCGGCACATTTTATTACAACATATGTCTCTTGAGGTCCTAAGACCTGTAGGAACATATTATAATTGTTTATATGGGTTGAAAGGGGTCATAGGATAACCTATGACCTCTTTTGACACATTTCATTACAACATATGTCTTGAGGGGTCGTAGGATCCCTAGGGACATATTATAGTCATTTATATGGGTTGAAATGGGTCATATGATGTTTTATGACCCCTTTCATTATAACATATGTCTCTAAGGGTCCTATGACCCATAAGAACATATTATAATTGTTTATATGGGTTGGAAGGGGTCATATGATAACTTATGAATCATTTCAACACATTTTATTACAACATATGTCTATAAGACCCCTAGGGACATATTATAATTGTTTATATGGGTTGAAATGAGCCATAGGATAACCTTATGACCCCTTTCAACATGTTTCATTATAACATATGCCCCTAGGGTTCTTAGGACTCTTAAGAACATATTATAATCATTTATATGGGTCAAAAGGAGTGATATGATAACCTATGACCCCTTTCGACACATTTTATTACAACATATGTCTCTAGGGGTCCCAGGACCCCTAGCGATATATTATAATCATTTATATGAGAGAAAAGGGGTCATAGAATAACCTATGACCCGTTTTAACACATTTCATGACAACATATGTCTCTAGGGGTCCTAAAACCCTAGGAACATATTACAATCTTTTTTATATGAGTCGAAAGGGGTTATAGGATATCACATCTCATGACAACATGTCTCAAGAGGTCATACGGCCTTTAGGGACATATTATACTCATTTATATGGGTCGAAAGGGGTCATTAGATAAATTATTTCCCCTTTCGACACATTTCATTACAACATATGTCTCTAAGGGTACTAGGACCCCTAGGGACATATTATAATCATTTATATGGGTAAAAATGAGCCACAGGATGTCCTATGACTCCTTTTGACATATTTCATTACAACATATGTCTCTAGGGGTCCTAGGAACCCTAGGGACATATTATAATTGGTTATGTGGGTCGAAAGGGGTTATAGAATAATTTATGACCTCTTTTGACACATTTCATTACAACATGTCTTTAGGGGTCCTATGACCCCTAGGGACATATTATAATCATTTATATGGGTCAAAAGGTGTCATAGGATAACCTGTGATCCATTTTGACACATTTCATGACAACATATGTCTCTATGGGTCCCAGGACCCCTAGGAACACATTATAATCATTTATATGGGTTGAAAGGGGTCATATGACAACTTATGACCCCTTTAGACATATTTCATTACAACATATGTCTCTATGGTTCATAGGACCCCTAGAGACATATTATAATAATTTATATGGTTTGAAAGGGGTCATAGTATAACCAATGACCCCTTACAACACATTTTAATACAACATGTCTCTAGGGGTTTTAGGAACCCTAGGGATATATTATAATCATTTATACGGTTTAAAAGGAGTCATATGACAACCTTATGAACCTTTTGACATGTTTCATGACAACATATGTTCCTAGGGGTCCTAGGACTCCTTGAAACATATTATATTCATTTATATGGGTCAAAAGAGGTCATGGGATAACCGATGACCCCTTTTTACACATTTCAATAAAACATATGTGTCTAGGGGTCCCAAGACCCATAGGGACATATTATAATCATTTATATGGGTCGAAAGGGGACATAGGAAAACCTATGATCCCTTTCGACACATTTCATTACAACATATGTCTTTAGGGGTCCTAGGATCCCTAGGGACATATTATAATCATTTATTTGGGACAAAAGGGGTCACAGAATAACTCGTGACCCCTTTCGACACATTTCATGAGAACATATGTCTTTAGGGGTCCCAGGACTCTAAAAACATATTATAATCATTTATATGGGTCGAAAGGGGTAATAGGATAACCTATGACCCCTTTCGACACATCTCATGGCAATATATGTCTCTAGGGTTCGCAGGAACCCTAGGGACATATTAGAATTGTTTATATGGGTGCAAAGGGGTCATAGGATAAATTATGACCCCTTTCAACACATTTCATTACAACATATGTTTCTAGGGGTCCAATGACCCTTAAGGACATATTATAATCATTTATATGGGTTGAAAGGGGTCACAGATAATCTATGACCCTTTTTGACACATTTCGTTACATGTCTCTAGAGGTCATAGGACCCCTAGCGACATATTATAATCATTTGTATGGGTCAAAATGGGTCATAGGATGTTCTATGATCTCTTTTGACATGTTTTATTACAACATATGTCACTAGGGGTCCTGGGACCCATAGGGACATATTATAATTGTTTATATGGATCAAAAGGGGTCATAGGATAACTTATGACCCCTTTCGACACATTTCATTACAACATATATCTCTAGGGGTCCTAGGACCCCTAGGGACATATTATAATCATTTATCTGGGTCAAAAAAATTCATAGGATAAACTTATGACCCTTTTCAACATATTTCATTACAACATATGTCCCTAAGGGTTCTAAGGCTCCTAGGAACATATTATAATCATTTAAATGTGTCAGACACATTTTATAACAACATAGGTCTCTAGGAGTCCTTGGACCCCCAGGGACATATTATAATCATCTATATGGGCCAAAAGAGGTCATAGAATAACCTATGACCCCTTTTGACACATTTTATGACAACATATGTCTCTAGGGGTCCCAAGACCCTAGGAACATATTATAATCCTTTATATGGGTCGAAAGGGGTCATAGACCTATGATCCCATTCGACACATCTTATGATGACATATGTCGCTAGGTGTCCTAGAACCCCTAAGGACATATTATAATCATTTATATGGGTCAAAAGGGGTCATAGGATAACCTATGACCCTTTTTGACACATTTCATTATAACATGTCTCTAGAGGTCCTAAGACCCCTAGAGACATATTATAATCATTTATATGGATTGAAAGGGGTCATAAGATAACCTATGAACCTTTTCAACACATTTCATTACAACATATGTCTTTAAGGTCCCAAGACCCCTAGGGACATATTATAATAGTTTATATTGGTCAAAAGGGGTCATAGGATAACCTATGACCCCTTTCAACACATTTCATTACAACATATGTCTCTAGGGATCCTAGGACCCCTAAGGACATATTCTAATCATTTATATGGGTCAAAAGGGGTTAGAAGATGACCTATAATCCCTTTCGACATATTTCATTATAACATATGTCTCTAGGGGTCCTAGGATCCATAAGGATATATTATAATTATTTATATGGGTCAAATTGGGTCATAGCATAACCTATGACCCATTTTGACACATTTCATGACAATATGTCTCTAGGTTTCCTATGACTCCTAGGGACATATTATAATCATTTATATGGGTCCAAAAGGGTAGAACCAAATATGTTCTAGGGACATACATTGTGTGTTTGAATGGGTCAAATTGGATTATAAAGTTCCCTATGACCCCTTTTTACTCATTAAATAAGAAAATACATTCCTAGGGGTCTTAGGAATATATATTATGTGTACAAATGAGTCAAAAGGGGTAATAGAGTATCTTAAGACCCCTAAGCATAGTTAATGTCATCAAATGGGTCAAAAAGGGTCATGAGATATTCTAAGGCCATTTTGTGTCATTAGATCACATCGTTTATGTGGTTAGGGGTCCTAGGAACCATAAGGACGCATATTGTGATTGAATGGATGAAAGAGTGTCAATAGGTACCCTATGACCCCTTTTGATCCTTTGGAACTATTATATGTATGGTTAAGGGACCTAAAACCTTTAAAAAACATATTAAATATCCGAAAAAGTGGTCATACTATTATTTAAAAAAATTTAAAAATTAATATTTTAAAAAAAAAAATTAAATTTTTTTTTAAAAATTAAAAATTAAAAAAAAAAAAGGTATTTGATTTGAGAACAGGTATTCGATTTGGGAATGCATACCTGATTAGGCTTGGTTTTGTTTTGGATGCCAACCCTACATGGTCAACATTGGAAATGTCCCAAAAATGTGTCTTTGGTGTGTTTTTGTGTATTTCTAAGTTCGATGATGTAGCTGATGACTTTTTTTCATCCAAATTTGATGAAACAAAAAGGGTTTCTTGAGAATGTTTTCAGCTTACCATCAATATAATGTCTATCAAATTATGAGTTAAGTAAGTAATTATAACTTATTTTCTAATGGAGGTAGCTACAAGGTGCTGATTGACATACTGATTGAAAAATAGCTATAACTTTCAAACTGTATAAGATTTATGAAATCCAAAAGATGTGTCACTTTCTATGCTTTAACTAGTATTAGAAAAAAAATAAAAAAATTTAATTTTGAATTTTTTAAACTTGTTAAGGTGGTCAAACATGAGAGTTTTTTAATTTTGAAAACAATATATTAGAAAATTCATAATTAATTACTTATTTGGAATAAGAATTCCCAAAAATATGCACCACATCTGGGCATGATTCTACTTTTTATATCTATAATTATATTAGAAAATATTATCATTTGATTTTGATTATGGTGGTCAAACATACACCTACTTTTTATTTTTTTCCTAAATTTTTTGTAGTACTGCATTAAAATCCAAACTTTTGACCAATCAAATAATTGTTTCTCCTAATAAGGCCTAGTAGTTTCGAAACTAGATTCAATTTCCTACAGATTATTTTATTACAGCTTTTTGATATAAAGTCTAGAACCACTTTAAAATTATGTATCAAGTTGACATAACCCTAATTTGCTAGTTTTTCACTGCCACTTAAGGCCATAGTTTGGTTGACCATGATCCTTCACATACCCACCTTGCACTTAATTATCAAAGAATCATGTCTTTAATAAGAGGTCCACACATATTGATACTAGATATCATTTTATTCAAGAGTTAATAAACAATTCAGATATCAACCTACATCATAGTAGATCTAGAAAACAACTTACATATACATTTATAAAGGGATTATCCAATGAAAAATTTGAGAATCTAACAAGAGTATTAGGATAAATATTTGCATAATTAATCATAGACATTAAGGTGGAGTATTAAAGTTTCTAGTATTTTCTACCAAACTATTTAGTGTAACGGTGTAACGCTACTAAAGTATTTCTAAGGGACTAGAAAATAAAAGATATCATAGTGTTAGAAATATGAGGTAGGCAAGGTTATTGAGAGACGGGGGGGGGGCGGGAAGGGGGGGTGGTGGTGAATTAGGAACCAATAAAACTTCAACTCATTTCATCAATTAATCCTTCATATAATATTTTGATCTAATTGCATGCATGAAAGAATGAAAGTAGTAAAACATTCATAACACTTTGACACAAGATATGGTGACCTAGAAACCTTCCAAATAGAAAGTAAAATCGGGGTAGAGATGATACCCACAAGCTTTAGTACTCTAGTATAAAGTTGGCTAGTTAAGGCTTATAGTTGATCACTTCTAATGATCTACCCTGTTAGGAGCAATAAGGACTGCTAGGTCCACCTTGTGAAAAGATTTACAAAATATATAATGAAGTACACACTCAGTAAAAATATTTTCAAAAGATTGTTAAGTCTACCTTTTTAAAGGATTTAGCTGATACACCTGTTAGGATGAACCAATCATTGATCTTTGATCTACAACTTAGATTTTTTGGTTGAGATTCCTTTGAAATATAATGATCACCTTGTTGTGTTAGATAAATCTTTGTTGTCTATTATACTGCTTGTAGCCTTCTCAATTCCCACTTTTTCTCTTCATATACTTTCTTACTCTTTTCTTTGGACATGATACAATACATTATATATATACCAATCCAAAATACGATCTCAACAATTTTGACTACAAAACAAGTTTCATCAAAATTCACAAAGTTGGCTCAACTATTGACACTAAGGTTCTAAAGAAAAACTTGGCAAGGTTTTGATACTTGGCAACCATTGTCAACACTCAGCATCATCATTCACTTGGTAGATGTAGAAGCTTGGTTCATACTGATCACTTCAAGGTAGTCTAAACTCGATCAACACTTGTGACTCAATGAGCACTATGAAGCTCAACATATAAATTGAATCACTTGGTTAACATTGCATGGCCCAATCAACACTAACACTATGAGCTTAGTATAAAATGAATCACTTGGTTGACACTCCTTGGCTTGGTCAACACTAGATTCACATCACTAATACTGCAAACTTGGTAGACACTAGAGAACACGGTTGACACTGTGCAACTTGGTTAGTACTATGAAACTCGATTTGCACTACCATTGATCAACTTGGTAGATACTACTCAGCATGAACTAAATATAGATTTTGAAACTTGGTAGCAACTAGATTACTTGGTTAACACTGCAAATTGCAAGATAACCCCACTAGCTACTAACCAATTAACTAAGTGTGAGTCACTAATAAACAAACTTGACCTTAATGTCAGCAATATCCCCCTTTAGCATTAGTGACAAAAACACTTCTCAATTTTTTTATTGATCACTTAAAATCAAAACATTCCTTTATCTCCATCCCATGTCTTCAACTTGGTAACATACTCTATTTTTGAAATTTTCCAAAATTACTTTTGTAAAAGATATTTTCTAATTATCTGTACATATATTTGTATTATATTATGTTTCTCCCCCATACATATATCATATATACACATATTATACTTCCTTAATATATATACATACTTCTCCCCCTTCATGTATATCTCATCTTATATCTTATCTTCTCCCCCTTTTTGACATAAATGCCAAAGGTGTATACTACATGTTGATGCCAAAATTTGACAAGAAGTTAGAATGTACCTTCAAAATCAATGTCATTATCTTACCCAATTTTCCTATAACATCTTACTTGCATGGAATGCAATCTATACTTATGTTGATAACTCCATCATATGGTCAACTATGGAGAAGTTATTGTCATGGATGAGAGTTTTGGCATGTTCAATGTGTTTTTGCAATGCATCCATGTTTGGGAGAATCATGCCTTGGATATCTGCAAGTGCGGCCCTTATCCTGGCTTCTTCTCTTAGCAAATTTTCTTGCAAATTTGTCAAATATCTAATCTTTGAATAGTGAGTAGAACTATAGCTTGGGTCAAGTGACAATTGATGTGCACTTGCCTTCAAGTTTTCATCTGTCTTAGATAATTTATCTTTGATTTTCTAGGTGAAGATATATGTATCGCATAACTTACTAGATAATGAAGTAACATTATTTGTAGAGGTTTCCAATCAAATGAGAATAGTAGACAATTCTACTTAATTTATTCCAAATTTTTGTGCTACCTACTCCAATACTTTGTTCTCAAATTTCCTCTCTACTCTTTGTAATAAATTTTCTTGTCCATTTAGATCTTCATTGCATTTCTAGAGAACTTCTACTAACTAATCCAAAGTAGGTTGAGTACTATCAACCTTAGTGCTTAGTGCATCTACAAGTATATTCTTCACATCTTCAAGCACTTGGTTTTCTCTACTCTTCTCTTCTCTAATGTTTTGCTGCTTAGCTCTCTTTTGCAATAATTCACCCATGATGTTCATTTGATCAAGATTCAAAGTAGAGATATCCTAATTTGGGATGAGTATATCCTCATCTAGATCAATGTCTTCTTCTTGAGCTTTATCCTTACTTGAAACTTTAGTACTTAGTTGAGACTTGATTTCAACTATCCTTGCACTTTTTATATGCATACTTGGAATTGTAGCAATAGTAGAAATATAGGGGCTAGAAAAAAATGTAGATATTGCACTGATAGTATAAATACCTTTTTGCTATGTAGCCACTAGCTGCTTAGTAGATGAAGTGATGATCAATTCAATCAATATGGCACTCAACTGAATAAGTGCAAAGATTGGTTGGGTGTTTGGTGTTATAGTGGTTACCTCAACCAACTTAGCAGAAGCTTTATCTAAGCTTGATGACATTAAATCTTTTCTCAGAGAATAAGGAAATGAGGCCATAACTACTGCTGCTATCTTCTTCAAGTTAGTTTCCTCAATACTCTAAATCTTAGGGAGATTCTCCTTAGTAGCTTCATATTCTTGCTCCTCATCTAGATTTACATCATCTTTTATTTCCACATCTTCTTCTTCATCAATGTCATCATCTTCCTTATCATCTTTATCACTGACATGAATAATGAAATCACTTGGTTGATGAAGTTTGTAAATGTTTTTCCATGTGGTAGTAGTTGTCTTCACTATGGATTCTATGTCTTTCATCAACACAAGACATGTATTGAACTTTAGAGTGAGCTTTTCCTCATTTTTCTTCATGAAATCTTTCACCTCTTTGTCATTGAGACTTGACATGAGTTGCCTCAGAGTCTATTCATATATATCTTTTGTAGTTTGTTAACATTTTCCATCTTGTCTTGATTGCTTTCATAAGCTCATTTCGAATTTTTTGTACAAGTTGATCAAGAGAGTATTTCCATTTACCCAACTTTGGCATCATCATGTCTTCAACTTTCTTTTTCTCATCTGTAATCCTGGCTTCATATCTGAATGCCTTGAAGTTTTCCATTCCAGCTCCTCTTTCTATTTCATTTAACTTTTCTTGGAATGTAGGTAGAGGCTTTTTGAAAATAATTTCCTTTAGATCCTCCTCACCTAACTTCAATTTATTTCTAGATCTTGATAATCTTCTAGTGAATACTATAGTAAATGACTTAGTAGTTCTAATTATGATAACCTTACCTTTCTTCCTTATTGGATCTTCTTCCTTAGATTTTGTTTCTTCTGTTTCATCCTCTGTTTCATCTTCATCTACATCATCTCCTCTTCCTTCAATCAATAGGAGAGTAGAACTTACTTGCCTCAACTTTGTTATCCTCTTCTTTCCTTTGCTAACTGCTTGAGGAAGCTTGATTTCAAGTTCTATTCTTGCTTTGGCTTCATCAAAAGTACCAAAATATGTGGCCTTGGGATCTACAAGTTCATTCAATAGTGCTTGAATTATATCTTTGTTGTCATCAATGTTAACCTCATAGCTTAGAAGCTTAAACCACACCACTCTAGGTTTGACTACTTGAATGTACACTTTGTCACAGTCTATGATGAAAAAAAATCATCCTTGTAGTCTTCTACAAGTTTTTTAGGAATTCTATACCTGCTATTCATATTTTCCTTGAATGAATCAAAATAAGTGTTTGTGATACTAACAAATTTCTCACCCATCTCTGTTATATATTCATTAATCTGATATAACATTGGTATATCTTTTCTCCATATAACTAAACCTTTCAAAGGGAAAGACTTTTGTACATAGAAGAATAAACAAGTTAACGGTGAACCAAACTTACATAGATTTTTCTTTAAAGTCATGACACTCTTCAATGTTCTTGTTGAATTGATTCAACATTAACTCAGCAAGGTCAAAGGACATGTTGTTCTTCACTACCTTGAGAGCTAGATCAACTGCCTCAAATGACATGTTGTTGAGATGATTGGAGCTATAGATCTTATGGCGAATCACATGAATTCTAAATTTAAGCTCCATGTCAGTTACATTGTTGATCTTTATTCCTATTCTATCCCACTTGGCAAAAGTCTTGTTTTCCAATTCTACCCGACTTAGGGTTTTGGTGGTCTTAGCTTTGTTCAACATCGGGAGCCTTGTTATTCCATGAATCATTTTCTTTATGATTTAAATATCCTGCTCCAACCATAACTTCTCATTGTGTACACAACTTGGGTGGAATCTGTGATTGAGCTCCAATTGTGTCAAGCACTTCTACAATTGCTAGATTCAACTTGAAGTCTGGTGCCTTCCATTCAATTCCAAGAACCAACATCTCAGATCCTTTCTTGGTTTTGTTGCTAAAAGACACCATGCTTGGTAGGGTTTATGAAAACACAAAAATCCTCAACAACAAACATACAAATCACTTGGAAGCACAAAAATCACTCTTCACAAATAGCTCTTCAAAAATTCATGGTTAAAAATGAACTCAATTTCCTTCCTTTTAATAGATTTCACTTTTCAAGCACCATAAATGCTTGGTACAATTTCTCATTCGGTGACAAAATATCTTCCACTCATTTCAACTTTAGTGCTCAGAAGAGTTGTTCATAGCTCAGTGTCCACACAATGTTTTTGTGTATCTTGACCTTTCTTGGTAGGGTCTTATAACCTGACCTAGCTCAGTAAGGTCTTGAATTTCTGTAATCACTTGGTGATCCCTTTGCATCTTGAATGTTGATATGAATCTTTTCTTCTTTTTGGCTAAAAGTAATGTGAGATATCTGCTTCAGAGTCTCAGTTCTAGTTATTCCTATGGGAATTCAAGTTGACATGCTTGAGTCACCCAAATCTTGAGTGACATCTACTTCATGACTTTGACATGCATTCTTAGAAGATTTCATAATCCATTAGTGCTTCATTTTCTTTCTAATATTTTCAACTCTAGCTTTCTTCTCATATTCAATTCTTCCAATATTCATATAGTTCTTGGCAAGGTGTCCAAGTTCTATATAAATAAAACATCTTTTGGTGATGTCTCCTCATGTGATGTTTCACACAATTTTCTCTAATGTGCCCAAATTCTCCATAGTAGTGGCATCTACACCATGTGTTGTAGTCTAATCCAAATATTTTTTTCACAATCAATTCTACTGGATTCAATATCTTGGTTTTTTATTTAGAAGATTTGTGTCCTTGTTTATTGTACTTATGACATTTACCTTCAAACTTAGGTTTCTCCTTGCATTCACTTGCTCTATGACCATGCTTATTGTAATTGTAACACTTTCCATTGAATTTTTCTTTACCATTACTCTAACATTTGTTTGATGTATGACCTGACTTACCATAATGATTGCAAGTAGGCCTTTGAATCTTTTGAGCTCCTTTCTTGGATGATTCACCTTTTTTTGTGTATCCTATTTCAGCTTGGCCTTTGTGTCTATGCTGACTTTGCTCATTCAATTGATTCATGTCTACTTGAGATTTCAACATTCTTTCATTAGTTTTCTTTTCAATGTTTAGATCATTATGTAATATTTCATTCTCTAATCTTAGATTCATGATTTCATCATTTGCATTAGTAAGTTGATTAATGAAGTCTTCTTACTGAAGGGATAGATGTTGAATCTCATTGTTCTTTCCTTCTATGTCTTCCTTGGATTTGTCTTTTTCTTCCATGACTTCACATAGTCTTACTGACTTGATTTCTTGTTCTCTTTTCAGCTTTCTAACTTCTTCTTGAAGATTACAATTCTTTTCTAATAGGCCTTTGATTGCTTCATCAACTTCATCTAAATTTCTTTATAGATAGATATCTTCAATTATTTCTTCAGTGTAGAGATATCATTCATTTGTACTGCAAGATCTTTTCTTCTTTTTAATGATTGAGAGATTTTCTCCTTTTCTTTCTTTAGATGACCAATGGCTAATTTCATATCCAACTTTTCATTATCAATAGCCTTATCTAGCCTATATAACTCCGTTGCTTCTAATATTTGCTCAAGCTACTAAACTTTTTCTTTGAGAACCACAAAGCTCTGATACCAATTGTTGGAAATATGAGGTAGGGGTAAATGAACAAAGTTGTGTCACCTTTCAAGCTAACTTATCAGAATAACAAAATTTGAGTATTTATATCTAACAATCAATTTTGTTCAAACATATGATCCAGATAAATTCATTCTAGCTAAGCTAAAAATGGTCTCACACTTTTCCAATTGAAAATGCCAATTAAATACATATTTTATACTAATTTGTGACCAATTACTAAAGAAATAAAGTTATTTTAGAAAACTCACATTGCAATAACTCTTACTATTTTTTATGATATCTTTTTAATAACATATAAACACCATTTTATACAAGTCAAAGTTAAGAATATTCTCATATAGAGTTTATAGTATTTTAATTAGATATAGTATATTGTAATTAAAAAAATTTACAAGCACATATTTTAACACTAAAGAAGATGTCGATTTTTAGACTAAAAAAAAGTTAAATCATATTAAAAATAAATAAAAATTATATGAAATTCTAGAGTGGAGAGTCCTCTTCCAAAATGCATAATTTTTCTTTTGGTTAGAATATATTTATTTTCAAAAATATGGTGGGAAATGAAAACTGTTGATTTCAAGCGAGTTGAAGTTTAATCATTATAAAGGGGAAAATATAGGTCTAAATCCAATTTTTAGTTTTGATTGTTCTAGATATATTTCGTATCTATAACATAGTCTTATATGAAAGGGGAGTAAGTTTATTTCCATATAGTTTTGTGGTGGGAACTAGACCCCTAATTTTTAGCATATTTCAGTAGCTAAAAAATTATCTATAAAACTTAAGAAAATATATAAATTTTTATTCCAAATAATTATTAAAATTATAATCCTAAAATTTATCCATTTCTACACATCTCATTAGTTTACTTCATTTTCAAATTTTAAATAATAATACTAGTTTTATGTCATTGAAGATTAATAATTATACTTTTTTTAGCCTTTTCCTTTACAAAAGGGTGACATAGGTTTTTTCTTTTACCCATAGGCAAGGTTACTAAGAGGGGGAGGGGGGGTGAATCAGGGACCAATAAAACTTTAACTTATTTCATCAATTAATCCTTCATATAATATTTTGATCTAATTACATGCATCAAAGAATGAAAGCAATAAAACATTCATAACACTTTGACACAAGATATGGTGACCCAAAAACCTTCCATATAGAAAGTAAAACTAGGGTGGGGATGATACCCAAAAGCTTTAGTATAGCACTATAAAGTTGGCCAGTTAAGGCATACAATTGATCACTTTTGATGATCTTCCTTCTTAGGAGCAATAAGGACTACTAGGTCCACCTTGTGAAAGGATTTACAGAACATATAATGAAGTATGCACTTGGTAAAGAGATTTGTAAAAGATTGTTAAGTTTACCTTGTTAAAGGATTTAAATGATACATATTTTAGGATAAACTAGTGGCTAATCTCTGATCTGCAACTTAGATTTTTTAGTTGAGATTCCTTTTAAATGTAACGATCACCTTGTTGTGATAGATAAATATTTGTTCTCCCTTATACTACTTGTAGCCTTCTTAATTTTCACTTTTTCTCTTCATATACTTTCTTATTATTTTCTTTGGATGTGATACAATACATTACATATATACCAATCCAAATTACAATCTCAACAAAGTCGGCTACAACAAAAATTTCACCAAAAATTGCAAAGTTGGCTCAACTATTGCCACTCAGGTTTTGAAGACAAACTTGGTAAGGTTCTGATACTCGACATCATCATGCACTCAATAGATGTAGAAGCTTGGTTCAAACTGATCACTTCTAAGTAGCCTGAACCCAATTAGCACTTGTGACTCGGTGAATACTATAAAACTCAACATGTAAACTGAATCCCTTGGTTGATACTACATCGCTCATTCAACACTAACACTGCGAACTTAGTATAAACTAAATCACTTGGTTGACACTCCTTGGCTTATTTAACACTAGATTCACATCACTAATACTAAAAACTCAGTACACATTGGAGTACACAATTGACACTGTGCAACTCGGTTAGTACTATGAAGCTTAATTTGCATTGTCATTGATCAACTTGGTAGATACTTCTCGGCATGAACTAAATGTAGATTCTAAAACTTGATAGAAACTCTAGAACTTGGTAGTAATTGGATTACTTGGTTAATACTACAAACTACAAGATAAGCCTTGTAGCTGCTAACCATTTTACTAAGTGTGAGTCACTAATAAACAAACTTGATCTTAATGTCAACGCATAGATCTTGGATACTTAAAATGGGTGAGTTACTTCTTAAATAAAAGAATATAAGTGTAGAGATAAAATTATTATTTTCTAAAGAAAGTATATCCAAGAGGAAATTTGTTGGTCAATTTTTATAAGACAAAATAGAAAATCTGAAGCTAGAAAATTATTATTTTGTAGCTAGTCATCACATTGTGAAAATAAGTTTTTCTTTTGGATGATGGGGTAGAAGTTATCAAAGGTAGATAGTGAGCCACCATTATATTTTGTAACTAGTTACTTAATCTCTCCCCTAGTGATTTATGTCTCTATAGTGATCTTTTTTTAGTAGAGAAGGAAGAAAAGGAAAAGGAAAAGGAAAAGGATGAGTCTCATATATATTATAGTGTATTACAAGTGGCTTACATACAACCACATTAGTGGCCAACAAGAGCAAAAGGAGAAAAATAATAAAAGAGAGAAACTCCACTTGAATAAAATAAGGAAAAGAAGAAGACATTACTAAAATGGCACTTACATAAGCTGATCTTCACTAAATGAAATGTTCAACTCCATCTTAGTATTTCATCATGGAACTCCATCTTAGTATTCCATGATGTAACTCTTCTAAAGTTGTCTTGGTATTTCAAAACACATAGATATTTATATATAAGCATGTTATCCTAATCAATAGTTAAAGATCATGTATGTTAGTAATGGTCAGTTACATTAGAAAAGTTTTTTGGCTTAGAGAAATATGGCATGCACACAGTACTTACAGAAGCGATAGAAAAAGTGCCAGTGAAGTTTGATTTCTAGCACCATAGAACACCACGAAACATTAGTACGTACTCACCTAAAAATATAACATAATGACCATCAACTAGTGCACTTAAAAGAATGCTAAGAAATATAAGGAGAAATCCAACTAAAAAAACTATACATGCAAATTAGAAAGAAATTTATAGCCAAATTTGCACATGAAAGACAAAACAAATCCTTAGAATGAAACTGTTAAGAAGAGGGTATTCTTTTTAGGAACAAATAATTCATAATTTTTTTTACCATTTGAGATATCAAACTATTTATGATGCATTTAAAATGGCACTCACATATGTTTGAAGTCTATTGGGAAAGTGAGATACTAAGAGGGGGGTGAATCATGATTTGTAAAACACTTTTTCTTTTGAAACAATTATCATTCTGATATCTTTCACCACTAACTCTTCCCTTAACAATATCATAACTTACATAAGCATATACTACAACAATGTATTAGATCTAGTCTACTGATCACAACCATAAACATGAAAGTATATGATCAATACATAACACAAAGATTTGGTAACCTAGAAACCCTCCAAGGTGAAGGTAAAATTGGGGTGGGGATGAATCCCACAAATCTTCACTACTTCACCAATAAAGCTCACCTATTAGCACTACAATTTTGATCACTTTTGATGATCTACCTTGTGAGGGGTTTAAGAGTTACAAGATTTATACAGTCTACCTTGATTAAAGGATTTAAAACTTACAAAAAAATTAAAAATTCAGTTAAGAGATTTACATAGACTTGTTAGGACCACTTTGTAAGAGATTTACCCTTATTCACTCTAATAAAAGATCTATCAGTACTTGATCCTTTAGTTAGCACTGTAATACTTGATTATGGATCTATTTCCACTATCTAATCCTTCTCTAATATGAGATAACTTTCTTCTATACTTCACTGCTTTTCTCAATCACTCTTCCTTATATCACCTTCAAACTTTTCTTCAAGCATCTAAACTTCTCTTTTAATGCATACACTTTGACCATATTGAGATTAGGGTTCAAATCCTCCTTATATAATCAACTAGAGAAGGTTCTAGATCAAGATCAATAATCCATATTTCTCCCTTTTGTCACTTAAACCTTCTATTTTTCTTGTTGGTTAAACACCTTGCATAGGGATTAATGACACATACCAAAATTCATAATCTACTCCTTAAATTACTCCTTAGTCATTAAAACATGAAATAAGTTAAGAAAAAGTGGTTTACCTCAATTTTTGTGCAATTCTAGAAACAATATGTCAAGACTAGTTCACTTGGTACATGAATACTTTGACACTCAGTCATGAATAGTCTTCATGTTGTCCCTTAGTTTTTGAATGCTCGACATTCCCTATATAACTCAACATGAATTGAATCTATGCTTCTCCACACAAACTAATTTCTACATTACTTAGCATGTATAGGAGAACTCAATGATCCTAGAATTTCTTAGCCTTAACTAAAATACATGAACAAGTGTAAATACATTGCTTGGCTTTAGTAGGAGTTCTTAGTCGCAATGATGATTGACCAACTCTTCCAAATAAATGACTTAGTGTTTGACACTAATAGACAACATGTTGTAGGGATCAACTATCTCTCCCTTTGGCATTAGTGGCAAAAAAACTTTGTCATGATTTCACATTACATCCAAACTAAAAATAATACTCCTCCTTATACTATGACTCGGTCTCCATAAAGAATTCCATATTTACAAGTTATATACATGGCTTACATACTCTAACTTCAAAAAGAGTAGCAATTACAAAATTTTCAAAGAGTTATACCTTTGATATGAGTCTTTATACATTCCCTTTAAAGTTATCACATATTTTTGATACATATATACATTCTCCCTTGTTTTTGTCATTTATGGCTACCAAGGCATGATCCCAACTATTTGTATTTGATTCTAGTAGCTGAATTTTGATTTTTAGCATGGTAGCTAGATCAACTAAACTTTTATCCATTGAGAGATTTGGATCTCATTGTGCTACTTCCTTGGTTGTTATAAGCTCTCTCTATGTAACCTCTAAATGAGGTAACAACATTGTCTAAATAGAGACAAGCTTGGCCCTTATTCTACCATCATTAGCCACTAGATTGGCTAGTATCCCTTGGAAAAAAGTTAATTTATCAAAATAATTTGATCTAGAACTTGCACCCATGTTCAAAGAATGTGTTGATGCTTTCAATTCTAATTGTTGTCTGCCAATAAAATCTTGATTATCGTTTATAAAGAATTTGACATCACACAACTACAGTGCCTCCTCCAATGGATTTTTGTAAGCCATCTTAATGGATGCAACCCTACTGATCTTGCTTTGTGATGTTTTATGCAAAAGTCAATGATGTAAATAGATTATTTTAGTACAATTAAATAAATGGTTAAATTAGGTGATTTAATTCATTTATCACTTCAACTATATCAATATATACAATTGCACTTGATCATTTTGTTTAGTGTGCAAAATCTATGTCCTTGGTAGTGACACATGGAATTAGTGATTCAACTATTCATATCTAGCTAATGTCATCTTGTATGGTTAACATATCCTATTTAAGTGATTTAATTAAACCCTCTAGTGATTTAATAAATTAGGACTCATTTTCATTATGTGATTAGACCCATGAGCATGTCTATGCATTTAGAGGTTCACATTTGTTGTGAAAGTTATTAAGGAATTTTGTGTTTTAATGGTTTAAGGGAATTTTGGGCTTTAATGGTTTAATTTAATTCTTGACAACTTTTCTGTAGTTTAATTCCAATTACTTGGAATAACCTATTTTTTTTGGGTGGATTTAGGGTTTAGCTATATGGTCTAGTTAATAACCCTAATCCTTTATTCACTTAAAAAGTGAATATATATCCAAAAAGGTATTTTATTCCCCACTTATTACTTTTGGAAATAGAAATTTAAGAACAAATTTCAAAATCCTATTCTATTGGATTGCATTTTTGTTCACTATAGGAGCTATGAGAGTGAGATCATCGTGAGATAGGGCTCATTGGATCCAGCTTGGGGAGACCTTGGATCACCATGAATTTTGACAGTTTTTGTGGGGTTTTTATTTTACTGTTTAGAGTCTCATATTTTCCCTTTTGGCTATCAAGCAGGGCTCTCCTATTTTACTATTTCGGCTCCATTTCTGCTTCTATTTTTGGTAACCATTTGTTAGGAAGCTAGGAACTAGTGTTCCCCTCCATTTCTAAGTGCTAGCTCTACCCAATCGGGTGAGTATGAGCATTTTCCTATCTTTCAAGATGGGGGTTTGGGGTTTTGCACCATTATGCTAGTCATTTTTGCATACATGGTTCAAACCCAATTTTTATTGGATTTCTGTTGCTCATTTAGTCAAGGGTAGAATGGGTTTTAATTTTGTTGATTTTTATCAACATTGGGCTTTTGAGGTTTTTGTCTTGATTTTTGTGCCACCCAATTTTCTCATTTTTCCTTGACATGGGGCTGGTCATAGATTTTGATTATCTGTAGGATTTCAATTCAGCTACTATTGCATCTTCATGTTTGCATTGGGATGTGTCACATTCATAATCCTGGATATAGGCCAATTGAGTGATTTGTTTACTTGTGTCTTTTGTTTCTCATCTAACCCTTGTTTAGTATTTATTTTGTGTTGTTGGTTGTGCCCATACATGAGCATATGCATGTGCATTTGAGAAGATCTTATGAGACCCAAACTCCTAGAAATAGGCTAGGTGAGGGATTATTCATTGGGGTTGGGTTGGGAACTTGCATTGCCTCTAGGCACCCATTATGATATGAGCATGGGTATGTAGGGTAGACATGTGGAATGGCTTCTCTTGTATACCTTGGTTGTTTTTTGACAAGGTAGAATGAGGAAGTTTTAAAACTAAATTAATAAATGGGTAATAAAACTTAACTCAAATAAGTGAATGTCTGTATGGTGTCTTTGAAGGCATGGTGTGATGCATTATTGAGGAATATGTTTCATACCTAATTTAGCTTGGGCTTTTCGATGCTAACTAACTTACACTGCACTATAGTCCCTACATAGTTGACCCGTAGAGTGTCTAACTAGGACCTGTTGTATTGCATTTTCTCATGATCTTGGTTTTAGTCATCTTTACTATCTAGCATGAGTGTTAGCCATGGACGTGTATTTTATGTGTTTTTGTATTTGGATCATTATCTTGATCAACACAATGGGAGTGGGACTATGCGTTCCATGTGGTTGGGAGGCATAACTACCTATACTACTATTGGGGACCAATGTATAGAGACTATCTATTTCTAGTTGAGCTTGATGCTTGATGGTTCACTTGGTATATCAGGTTTCCAAAGTATGTTCCTTGTGATTTATGCTTTAATTGGAATGCTTAAATATCATGTTTAGATGATGTTAGTTTTCATTTGGTGCATTCTTTTATTATGATATTATTGCATATGGGTATATGACGTGTTTCACTACTAGATGGGGTATCTATGCTTTGATGGATTAGCATGTTTGATCTTCTCATTCTTATGATGTTACTTACATAGTAGTAGTAAGACCCTCATAAGACAACTCTTACTATCTAGTTCAAAGTTTGGGATTTTACACTTTAGTGATGGCTAGGATACATGTAGTCTCATGATTCCATTATGGTTGGGAGGAACCAAGCATGGGTTTTAGTTGTTTTGGTGCATAGTTGTTTATGTTTTTCTTCATATGATGTTTGGTTGATGAACCATGTATGTACATTGTGAAGTTGCTTTCTATATGTTCTTTCATATGCTATTATGGATTAGATGGATAGATGTTTTCTCCTTTATGTTGCATGGTATCTTGTTTTGTCTTGTGTTTGAGTGTCCAAGCCTTGATTTTGTGGATCTGGTACTCCCCGGTGTGGAGGATTTCACCCTAGGATCTTTTAGACTTAATGTTTTGTCTTTTGGTTTTGAACCTAGGCAATACTAGAAAAGTATCTCCTAGTTATACTAAAAAGTATCTCCTGGCTATAGTAAGAAGTACCTCTTGGCTATAGTAAAAAGTATCTCCTGGATAAAAAGTATTGTGTGGCTATAGTAAAAGTATCTCCTAGATAAAAAAAAGTATCACCTAGCTATCATAAAAAGTATCTCCTGGAAAAGAAAGGTATCATCTGGCTAAAGTAAAAAGTGTCACTTGAGGTCTATAGGTAGACCTACTCAAGTGACCAGTGGGAACATTTTGACTTGACCAAAATGTTTTGACTACCCTCTACAAAGTTCTTGAACACTAGTGTTCGACCTTTCAAATTCAGGATGTTTTAGATTTGATTGTGTTTTGTGACCTTTGTAGCATCATTGTTTTGGTTGGTAGTGTTGCTCGGAGATCATTGGTGTTTGTTTGTCTAGTTATTCTTCTATTGCAGTCTTTGTGATCTTTAGCATGTTGATTGTCATTTGTATCCATGCTTGTTAATTATTATTATTTTGGCTTTTATCTATCCTTGTTCCAAGGATCTCTAAGTGAGTCATTACATCTGGTATTAGAGCCCATGTTCAAACATTGGGATCTCTATGTATATATTGCCACATGGTTGATGTTGTGGTTGTGGGAGTACAATGTATCCCATTTGAGTTTGTTATATCTCATTACTTGGGTACCTATTTGGGATTAACTTTCTTATCTAGTAGATGTGACTCAAGTAATGTGAGGAGAAGGAAGTGAATCCTTCCTTGTTATGTAGACAAAAATTTTGTGCCTTATCATGGCTAGTTTCTTGTGTGATCCTCTTAAACTGAGCCACTGATTAGTGTCCATGTGTTGGTTTTGAGTGCCTCTTTTGTTTCTCCTTTTGAAGTAAGGTGCATTATATTCCTTGGGTTCTCCTATTGAATGTTAAGATATGGAACGCAATTTTAATCTATTGTCACTACATGATGATATCGAATTGGTTCCTTTTATTGAAAGAAATGACCATGTGTTGTGGAATCATTGTAATGACAATGGTAAATTTGGTAATATAGAATGAAATAGTTTATTGCATTAGATCATTTGGGTTAATGAATTATGTCCCCGAATTACTTATTTTGTAAGCTTGTAAAAAGTTGTAGTAAATTGCTGAATACCATTATGTTGCATTGCATGGGAAATAATTAAGGAAATAGTAGTGATGCATATGCATGAAGTTATTAATGTTATACTACTTGATGTGTGTGAGTGTGCTCTCTAACAATCCTAGGAAGATGTATTCCTTATCATTCTGTGGTGATTTATCCCTCTTGGGTGACTACCCTTAGTCATCCCATGTTATGTGGTTCAGTTGAGGCTTTATTTTATTTGGCTAGAGGTACTTTCCTCATGTTTTTGGGCTAGCATTGGTTTTCAACATTTTCTTCTCTTGGACTAGTTATCAAAATTTCTCTATTGTTCTCTTGGTGACAGTTGTCACATTTGACTTATTGTTGAAATATACACTTTTTGAGATTTACTATTGTAATTTATAATTCCCCTATTTGAGTTTTCCTTTTATTTCATGATGACTATTCTGAATGTGTTTTTACTGCAACCCACTTATGTTTTGTGACTCTATCATATCCATTTCAGACCACTAATAGTATGTATAAGGGATGAGATTATAGAGAACATATTGGTGTGTGTGTGTGTGTGTGTGCACACACATTTATAAGAGATAAAGTGTAATGAAAAGGTTGTTTGGTTCAATGTTGATTAAATGTAATATTTGTATGAGAGGGAAATAAAGTTGATAAAAGGTTTATAACTATTAAATGGTTATTTATTCTTGCTAATAGTTGTTAAACTCTTGGTTTCAATTGTTCTTAACTACTTGTAAGAAGGGTGATTTAATGTTGGTTGTGTTAAATGAGAGTATGTGGCTTGAGAATCTATTTTTACTTGTTCATCTAGATGTATGATGTGTGTCAACATTCCTCCTCTCTTGTGGTTATGAACATTTGATTGTTGCATTCTTTGGAAATTGGGATTATGAGTGCTAATCTTGCCTTATGGTGTTCAGTTGTGGGTAGATGAATTTTTGTGATTTGTTGGATTGTGTTTGGGCACTTGGGGTGCTCAGTTTCTATTTGTGGACTGTAGGCTTCCAGGAGTAAGTCTAGTCTTTTTTCTTGGGGGGAGGGGGATGATGTAGTACCTATCCCAATGAATTTATGTAAGTCATCTTGATGGATGCAACCTTGATGATCTTGCTTTGTAATGTTTTATGCAAAAGTGGGTGATGTAAATGAATTATTTTAGTATAATTAAATAAATGGTTAAATTAGGTGAATTAATACATTTATTGCTTAAGCTATATTATTATATGAAATTGCACTTGGTCATGTTATTTAGTGTATAGTATTTATGTCCCTAGTAGTAGC
Source organism: Cupressus sempervirens (assembly GCA_028749045.1). NCBI lineage: Eukaryota > Viridiplantae > Streptophyta > Pinopsida > Cupressales > Cupressaceae > Cupressus > Cupressus sempervirens. Next base: position 138,976,658 of record CM053790.1, on the reverse strand, counting down.
ACATGGATTTAGTGATTCAGTTGTTCATAACTAGCCAATGTCATCCTTGTATGGTTGATGTATCCTATTTAAGTGATTTAATTAAACCCTCTAGTGTTTCAATAAATTTGAATTCATTTGCATTATGTGATTAGACCCAAGAGTGTGTTTGTACATTTACAGGTTCGCATTTGTCATGAAAGTTATTAAGGAATTTTGTGTTTTAATGGTTTAAGGGAATTTTGGGCTTTAATTATTTAATTTAATTCTTGATAGCTTTGTCATAGTTGAATTCCAATTACTTGGAATAACATGTTTTCATTTGGGTGGATTTAGGGTTTAACTAAGTGGTCTAGTTAATAACCCTAATCCTTTATTCACTTGAAAAGTTAATGTATATCCAAAAAGGTATTCTATTCCCTACTTCTCACTTTTGGAAATATAAATTTGAGAGAAAATTTCCAAATCCTCTTCTATAAGATTGTGTTTCTATTTACTATAGGAGCTACAGTGTGGGATCATTATGAGATTAGGTTCATTGGATCCAGCTTAGGGAGACCTTGGATTGCTGTAACTTTCGACAGTTTCTATAGGTTTTTTATTTTACTATTTAGATTCTCTTAATTTCCCTTTTGGTTGTTAGGTAGGGCTCTCCTATTTTACTATGTTAGCTCCATTTCAACTTATCTTTTTGGTAGTCTTTTTTTAGGAGGCTGAGAACTTGAGTTCTCCTCCATTTTTTAGTGTTATCTCTACCTTGTTGGGCAAGTATGAGCATTTCCCTGTTATTTAGGATGGGAGTTTGGGGTTTTGTACTTCTATGCTAGTCAATTTTGCATATGGTGTTCAAACTCAATTTTTATTGGATTTTTGTTGCTCATTTACCCAAGGGTAGAATGGGTTTTAATTTTGTTGACTTTTGTCAATGTTGGGATCTTGAGGTTTTTGCCTCAATTTTTGTGCCACCCAGTTTTCTTGGGTTTACTTGGCATGGGGTTGGTCATGGATTTTGATTATCCATATGATCTCAATCTGGCCAGCATTGCATCTTTATGTTTGCATTAAGATGTGTGCCACATTTGTACTCCAAGATATAGGTTGGTTGAGTGATTTATTTACTTCTGTGTTTTGTTTCTCATCCAACCCTTGTTTAGTATTGATTTCATGTTGTTGGTTGGGCCCACATGAGCACATGCTCATGCATTTGATAAGATCTTGCAAGCCCCAAACTCCCTAATATAGGCCAATTGAGGGATTGTTCATTGTGGTTGGGTTGGGAACTTTCATTTCCTTTGGGCACTCATTGTAATATGATCATGGGTATGTAAGATAGACATGTGGAGTGAACTCTCTTGTATACCCCAATTTTTTTCTGACAAGGTAGCACGAGGAAGTTTTAACAAGTGATAACTAAATTAATAAATGGGTAATAAAACTTAACTCAGATAAGTGAATGAATGTATGGTGTCTTCAAAGCCATGGGCTTTCCAATGCTAAGCCACTTACACTCCACTATAGTCCCTACATAGTTGACCCATATAGCATTTGACTAGGACCTGTTGTATTGCATTGTCTCATGATCTTGGTTTGAGTCCACTTTACTGTCTAGCATGAGTGTTATCCATGGACATTTATTTTATATGTTCTTTTTGTTAGATCATTATCTCTATCAACATGGTGGAAGTGGGCCTATGGGTTCCACATGGTTGGGAGGCATAGCTACCTATACCATTGTAGGGGACCAGTGTACAAAGATGGTCTATTTCTAGTTGAAATCGATGCTTGATATTTCACTTGGTATATCATTTTTCTAGAGTATGTTCCTTGTGATTTATGCTTTAATTGGAATTCTTGGATATCATGTTTAGATGATGCTAGTCTTCATTTGATTCATTCCTTTATTACAATGTTATCACATATAGTTAGATGATGTGTTTCACTACTAGTAGGAGTATCTATGCTTTGATGGATTAGCATGTTAGATCTTCTCATTCTTATGATGTTACTTACATAGTAGTAGTAACACCCTCATAAGATAGCTTTGACTATCTAGTTGGTAGTTTGGGATGTTACACTCAAGGGATGGCTAGGATGCATGCATTCTCATGATGTTGTTATAGTTGGGAAGAACCAAGCATGAGCTTTAGTTGTTTTGGTGCTTAGTTGTTTATGTTTTCCTTCATATGATGTTTGGTTGATGAACCATGTATGTACATTTATATATTTCTTTCCACATGTTCTTTCACATGTTGTTATGGATTAGATGGATAGATTTTTTCTCCTTCTTGTTGCATGGTGTCTTTTATTTTCTTGCATTTGAGTTTCCAGGCCTCAATTTTTTGGAACTAGTACTCCCCGATGTGGAGGTTTTTACGCTAGGATCTTTTAGACTTAGCATTTTGTCTTTTGGTTTTGAACCTGAGTGATATTTTTCCAGCATTGGGAAATACTAAAAAAGAATCTCCTAGCTATAGTAAAAATTATCTCCTGGCTATGGTAAAAGGTATCTCCTAGCTACAATAAAAAGTATCTCCTAGATAAAAAGTATCACCTGGCTATAGTAAAAAGTATCTCCTAGATAAAAAAGTATCACCTGAGGTCTATGAGTAGACCTTCTTGGGCGAACAATGGGCATTTTTGGACTTGACCACAATGTTTTGAGATGTGTTTTGACTACCCTCTATGGAGTTCTTGAACCCTAGTGCTTGAGCTTTTGAATTTTGGATGTTTTAGATTCGGTTGTATTTTGTGACCTCTATAGCATCGTCATTTTGGTTAGTAGTGTTTCTTGGAGATTGTTAGTGTTAGTTTTTCTAGTTAGTCTTCCATTGCAATCTTTGTGATCTTTAGCATGTTTATTGCAGTGTGCATCCATACTTGTAAAAAAAAATGTTTGGCTTTTATCTACCCTTGTTACAAGGATCTTCGAGTGGGGCATTATAACAACTTATTGTACAAAGAAAAATTGTTCTTCACAACATCTTTTACAATATTGATTGGATTTGACAAATGTACTTTCCTTATTGCAATTTGAGTAGAGACCTTTTCAATGACTTTCTTCTCAAACTTTCTAGAACTCCACTCCATCAACTTTTCATCTATATCATCTTTATTTATCTTCTCCACACTATGAACTAATTTAGTTATAACATGAGCATTCTCATCAAGGTTTTCCACATCAAATGCTTCAAGGAAACTATCCTTAATCTCCTATAGTACCTTCTTTTATTGTTGCTCTCTCCTCATTTCTTCTTGTTTGGTCTTTCTTGCTAATAAATCTTACAAAATTTGCATTTGTTCAAATTTTAGATTGTCAGTGTCAAATTTGGGTATGAAAATGACTTTGTCTAAGGTTACTGGCTTGCTAAGTGAACTTTCTTTCTTTTTCAACAATTTCTTATTTGTCATACTAAAGATCAATAATGTTACCTGAAGTGAGTGTGATGAAACATCAATTTTCAGTTTATGTGGCTCTTTAGATAAACTAGCATCCATTCTTACTAAGACTAACTCTGTCTAGGTCACAACCACCTACTCTTCAGGTGTACCACATTCTTTATCCTCAGATTGTATAGAGAGTTCTACACGTGGTCTCAACTTTGGTTTGTCCTTCTTTTGACCCTATAACTTGATCATTGTAATAAGCATTTTCACAGTCTCCTTATTTTCGTCTAAAAGAGGTCCCGAGACTAGTGCCGATGCCTCACCTATAGTAGTATTGACTACTTATGTATTCATCCCATCAATCTGACCCTCTTTGATTGGATCTACCTTAGTAGGCTCTTTATCTTTCTTCTTTTCAATTGTTGATCCACTCTGTTCCTCAACATCTATGACCAAAGTCTATTTTTAAATTTATTTCATCTATTCATTAAAGTCAAGAGTAAAAATAGTTGTTTCAATAATTAATATAGTTATCTATTTCTCTGTTCCTTGCTCTTCAATCTTAGGATATTATTTAATTTGCATTGATACTAGATTGAATGTATAGATCAAAGTGTCCTTGATAGATTTTGGAGCTTGATCTCCTTGTTTTGGCTTGGTAGACACTATCCCCTTTGGCTTAGTTGACATTGGAATCACATCAAGAGTTTAATGCTCAATGGTGACTATCTCTATCTATTTTTCATTGGCTTGAGCCATCTTCTCAATAGTCTCTACAAACTGATCAACATCACTATATAGATCCTCTGTATTACCCAATTATATTTTATCATCTTATTTTTCTTTTTCCTCTATAATTGGTGCCAACAGTCTAAATGATTTCTTCCACACCAACTTACTTTCTTATACTACTTCCTCAATTTTGTTTCTCCAAATTTTGTATTCCCTCATCTTGGGTACAAATTTATTTGCAAAATCTCTTAGGGCTATAGACATATGAGTCTTCCCAAAATCTAGAATTGTCAAGGGCTAGAGTTGTTTCCCTTATTTGTCTCTCAATAGACAATGCCCATTTCCATTTAAAATCTATTTTATTATACAACTCCTCTGGCAATCCTTTTCCTAACTCAATGGGAGTATACTTAAAATTTAATATCATATCCAAAATTGCTTGTTCTACTTTTTCTTTATTTCCTTTATCTAAAGAATAATATTTTACATGCCTAAATCTAGAAAGGCCTATTGAAATTTGAATATATTCACATACCTTTCTATATCCTAAGGAGGTTGTCTAGGTAAAATCTATAATTTTCTTAGATCATCAAATTATCTTCTTTCTCCTTCATCATCCTCTTCATTATCAAGCTTTACGATGAGTTTCCTCCTTAGTCTCTTCTTTTTACCTTTCTCGGTCTCTTTAGCCTCTAGTTTCCTCTTTTTAGCAGACTTTCCCTTAACTGGCTTAGTAATCTTCATTGTTCCTTTTGTGGGCTTGGCAACAGTAGGAGATTTTTCCTTTGATCCTTGTTTGGTGACTCTTCTTTGAATGGAGGATGGTGGAGTAACCACTTTCTTCAAACTCATCTTGACCTTAAGATCAACAATTACTATATTTTTGTCTTTTGGTTCTTGAGACTTAGAAACCACCAATTCCTTACCCTTTGGTTCATCTTCTTCATCATCTCTCTCACGTTCTTCTCTATTTCCTTGTCCAATTTGCAAGGGTTCCTCTCCAAGTTTTCTTTCCAAATCTTCTATCATTTTTTTATCCATCTTTGTAAACTTCTTCTACATTAACATCTTGATCTTTGCAATCTCATATGTCTCAAATGGTTCAACATTCTTATCAATTTCTTTTGATAGTAACACTATCATTGCTAGAGACACTTGATCAACATTGACTTCATATTGCCTAGGCCTCAACTATGCAACCCTTGCTATAACTACCTAAGCATAGGTGTAGTCATTTTCCACCATGAATCATATATGATCATAATAATGATCAACAACTAACTTAGGAATTCTCATCCTATTCTTCATTTTCCTCTAAAATTCGTCAAATAACCATCCAAAATTATTTCAAAATTCTCACTTAATTGGTCAATGTAACCATTAATCTGATAAGTTATAGGCCTAGTCTTATCCCATTGATGAAGGGTTGGACCACCCTTACACATTCAGAACAAAAAAAAAAAACACAACAGTATGGAGAGAAAGAGATGAGAAAATGCTTCAAAATGTATGCTTTATTATATTGGAAAATTCTTACAACATCAACAATATGACATCAGAGATATGAATTCCTCCAAAAGAAGTTCGTAAATGCTTCAACATAAGAGAACTCCTAAGTAAGAGCTTCCACAAGAAGAGTCTTCACACCAAGAGCTTCACCAAGAGCTTCTACCAAGATAACTTTCACCTTCAAGCTTTCTTACAAGAAGAGATCACACCTTGAGAGCTTTAGTACAAGAGCTTACACTTGAAGAGCTAGGACTTGAAGAGCTTATACTTGAAGAAAATACACTTGAAGAGCTTATACTTGAAGAGCTTGCACTTGAAGAGCTTAATTAAAAATGTCATAAGCCTTTCTTAACAGAGCATGCCTTTAACAAGGAAAACCATCAAAAGTGGTTGAAATTAATTGCTGTAGTAATTTCGTGGGTATCATCCCCACCCCAATTTTACCTTCTTATTCCTGGAGGGTTTTTGGGTCACCAAAATCTCAAGTTTTATGTGGTGATGCATGTTTTTTCCACATGATTGTTTGATGTTTATATGCATGCATGTCAATTTTAGTTATATGTTATTAAGGGTATAAAAAGTAGATAAAAGGCTAGTACTTCTAATTCAGCCTCCTCCCCCCCCCCTTCTCAGAAGATTTCTTCCCATTAAGACATTGCAACAATTGGTATCAGAGCCAAGTTCTCTCAAGAAGAAGCCTAACAGGTTGTAGGAAAAAGATATGAAGATGGAAGTCTTCAAACTTGGGAAGATCATTAAGAACCAGATGATAGATGTGCATCTCACTCTACACAAGCTAGAGGAAGCTAGAGAGGAATTAAGTAAATCCTTAAAAAGAAGGAAGGAAATAGTTATAGCCAAAAATGATATTCACTACAAGGATATTGACACCACACAAGTATTTGCAAAAGGAGATTCCAAAGAATTTGATACAACAATAGCAAAACTAATGGAGAAAAATAGAGCTCAAGCAAAAGAGATAAGAACTCTTAAGATAGAGCATGAATCACAAGCCATGATGCTATGTGAAATCACCGAACAAAAGAAAAGAGTAGTTGAGGATATAATTATTATGGAAGATGACAAAATAAATCTTGCAAATAGACTTTAAGACAAGTGTACTAAATTAACAAGGACATCAAACATGTAGATGGATACACTTTCCCAAATGATGAACCTTCATCATGAACTCAATATGAAAGATATTGAGATCTCTACTTTGAGGATGTAGAATGAACAACTGTAGAATGAATTGAACAGAGAAAAAGAAATAGCAAAGAATCTCAACAAGTCAAGTGAAGCCATCAAGTACTTTGAACAGTTACTAAAATCCCCAAGATCAGCCCATGATACATCAAGACTTGGATACAACAACGTTGAAGTTGGTGAATCATCAAAGAGTACTAAGCAAAGAAGTGACAAAGATAAAGATTCTAAACCTGCTTGTTATTACTGTAATAAAAAGGGGCATACTGCTAATGTTTGCAGTAGTAGAAGGATCAATCAGCCTAACACACCCAAAAGCAAGGGTTACTGTCACAAGTGCAACATGCAAGGACATATGACAAAAGATTGCAAGTCCAAAGTCACAAGGACACAAAGATTTGATGGACATTGCCATAATTGCAAGAAGTATGGACATAGAGTCTTTGAATTCATATCAAAGCCTATGTGGACACCAAATCAACATGTACAAAGGGACAACTATGAACACCATTACAATTGGGACTACAATACAAGGAAAAGTTGTCACTATTGTCAAGAGTATGGACATATACTCCAGAACTGCATAAGAACACATTTAAAGGGGAACTATAAAAGATGGTTGAACCAAACTACTTGCTTTAGGTGCTTGAAAATTGGACATGTCAGCAGGAATTGTCCAACAAAGGCCAAGGCACCCAAGACTGAAGTAAATAAGGGCAAAGAAAAGATTGATGTGGAACACATTAGAACAGACATGAAGAAGACATGGCAAAGAAAGGATGGATCAAGTGCATCCAATGAAAGGGTCACTTCACCCATGAGGTCAAGTGATCATTTCTCATCCAACTAATCACAAGATAAGCCTATAGGGCTGATACATATAAGGAAGTATCACACATCAGCCCTAAACCATGAAGAAGCATTGTAAAGTATAAATCTGCATGAGATAAGATGCTAAGACTAAACTTGAATGATGATGCCTAGCTTTCTTTGGATGCTGAGTGAAACTACTTTGGATGCTGAGTTAAGAAGTCAAGAGGAGGCCAAGTAAGTATAGCTGCCAAGTGGATGCCTAGTTGAAAAAAAAAAAAAAAAACCTTTGGACGCTGAGTGATAGGTGTAGGTACAAAAATGCATTAAATGCAAGGTCTTTGTGTCACTTAAAGGTGAAAATCAATTCATTTTTGAGCCATTCAAATGAAGAGCAATTACAAGGAGCACGACTGAGTGATTTTCAAGCTTTCAACCAGTGTTTTGTAGCGATTCAACATCTACCCAAGTGATCTAAGAATTTATCCAAGTATTTCCTTCAGGTGTCGAGTTTTACAGTTTGTGAAGTTTGCTTTAATTTTCAAACCCTAGTTCAATTATAAATGGCATCTAGTTCAAAGATGACCCAAGGGAAAATAAGCCATGAGATTCAACTTGTTAGCAACAAGGTTAAGTAACTTGAGTTTAGACCTATACCATAAGTTACATATAAAAGCGATCTCACTGGTGCCCTATCTGCCATGCCTAAAATAGTTGTTATGGTTTAGGATGTGCAAAAGTATTATAACTGTAAAATAGCAGCCATAGGAGACTTGGAAATCTTTAATTCCTTTGACAAACTCTATGATAATGGTATCTTGAAAGATGAGTGTTCTATCATAGAGAAGAAGGGTTTAACCAAAGCCCTAATTTTTCTAATCGTATTTAAAATTGAGTGGATACACATAATACTTAGTAGAATCCATGATGGAGCATTCTGGTTAGAACAAGGACCAGTCAAGATTACCAAGAAAATGGTTCATAGGGTTACAGGATTTCCAACCCTAGATTGGCCCAAGACATTGAGAAGTGAAAAGAAGGAAACAATAGAGAAGAACACAAGATCAAAGTGGAACAATAGAGGCATGACCATAGACACCATAACTGATCCCCTTCTAGACTTTTCTATAAGGATCATATCACATAAGTTTTATCAATCCAATAGGTTGAATAGTGTACCCTGCGTAGCAGTGGATCTGGCATATAAGCTTGTAAAGAAAGACCACACCTATGACCTTACAGAGCTCATGTTGCAACAAATCAATGAAAATCTTGGAGCTATTAGAAAGTCCAAGGGAGCATAGTGTAAATTTGGTTCAGTGTTGGTTTATATGTTCTTTTATGTGATGAAGGAATTCCCTTCATTTGGAAAAGTCAACTGGAGTTAGAATAAAACCATTGTTGATCAAATAAATGATTTCATTGCACAAATGGGAGATAGCTTTGATGATCAAATGTCTATCTATTTTGATGATTTCAAAAATGCAATGAAGAAAAGAATGAGGATACTAGTTTCATTGGTTGAAAAGCATGTAAATGACATATGCTTTTTGATTGACATTGATTATATTTACATTCAAGTAGTCCTTCCACGAGCAAGATGGCTTAGACCATTGGGATATGAGCTTGATGTTGACCAAGCTTTTGTAGCCATCACAACATTACATGCCAAGGAAATGGACAAATATGCAAAGGCATTTGGAACATTTGACATTGTCAAATCAAGAGTTGTTACAAAACTCAAGACAACCACAACAATCAAGAAGAAGGACAAGCTGGTGAGGAAGATAAAGAAGAAATTTGGTGTTAAAGAAACAAGTGTAGCAGGCGAAGCAAAGGAGATTAGTGAAAGAGAAAAAGAAGATGATAAAGAGAAAGATGAGGATGAACTAGATCAAGGGCCACTTGAATTGTCACAAGGCCAAGGTGAAGACAAAGATGAGAGTGTCAAGGAAGAAGAAACCAAGGAAGCACCTATCAAAGGCAGAGTCATCAAAAGGAAGGCAAAGAAACCTCCTGCTTCTCAGCCTTCACCAAAGAAAGCTACCATGCAAACACCCAAGAAGACAACAACCAGAGCTAAAACAAGGGCCTCTACACAAAAGGCCAAAGAGGAAGTGACAAAGAAGAAGAAGTTAGTCAAGAAGGCATAGGAAGAGCCAAGGAAAAGGAAAATATATGTGGCTCAACTTGATACTAATGAAGAAGATCAAACTAAAAAGATAAGTCATCCTCCTAAGTCTTCGGTTGATATATTATGTAAGAAGAATAGGAATGGAGACTTAAGTGAAATAAAAGGGATTGATTTCAATAAGTTCAGTAGAGAGGAACAAAATAAGATTGAAGAATCAGTCTATGCATTAATAGCATAGTTCAAGTATACACCTCTTAAACTAGATGGACAATTGCCAAAGGAATTGTCTAAAATTGTAGAAGATAGATGGCATTTTTGTCTAATGATGGAGAAAGAGATGAGGGAATCAACCCTAGCAAACATACTGCCTGATTTGACACAAGAATAGGTAACCCAAGCAGTCAAATGACATAATAAAAGGTTTACAACTAAATATAGGGCATTCTCCATCTTACAAAACATAATTGAAGTTGTACAAAGAACTACAAGAGCATGGAAGAATTTATATAAGAAGATTGAAGATGTTCTTGAAGAATAGTACAAAGAAGAAGCTGCTGCTAAACCTGAGGAAAGAAGGAAGAGGAGAGAAGAGAAGATAGAAGAAGAGAAAAATGTTGAAGAAGAGGAAAACAAGAAAGAAAGAGAGGAGGAAGCAAAAGATGAAGACAAAGGTATTGATGAGTAGCAAAGTGACCAAACAACTCTACAATCACAATTGTGTGCAAGTCCCATATTGGTCAGTGTGGATGATCTCCAAAAGTCAGTAGACAAACTCAAAGAAGCCAAGGTGTCACCACAAGAACCACCTCAAATCATTCAAACTAATCGACCTACATTTCTACCACCTCCATCACCACCAACAATAGCCATTCAAGCTCATCAGGAGCCGAGTGCAACAATAAAGGAAGTCATAGGTATAACAGTACAGACAGCAAGTACACCTCAAGCAGTAGTGACACAAGAAGAGGATAAGGAAGAAACACAAGATAAGGAGGAGTTTGCAATACAAACTTTGGTTGAATTACCAAAAATAGGAACTCCTACCAAATCTATTCAGAAGCTGAGTATTGAAATGATGACCTTACATGTCAGTACACCAAGCTCAAGTTCTACTAGGGTAGCCAAGACCATTCATTATGGCATTCTTGAGTTTGATGAAGAAATTAAAATACCCTATTATGATTCAAGCACTCTAAATGATCAAAAGATGAATGAAATACAAAGTGCATTGGATAAGAGAAGGAGGCAAGAGGCAATGAATGAGATCAAAGATATATTCATGGATGCCTTTAACCTACAACCTCTAGATGCAAATAGGCCAATTCTTGAGCAACTATCTGATATAGTTGACCAAGTGAATAATGAAGACCATGATACTAATGTAAAACTAATGGAATGGTCAAAAAAGATGTTTGTAGGTAAGGTCAACCAGAAGATAGCTAATAACATAATTTTTGGATAGGCTGACCTAGCTAAGAAATTGGATAATGTAAAGATTGTATTAGGGAAAATCTTTTCCCTTTATAGCAAATTGTGTGATTTTTCTAGGTTCACACAAGAAATAAATCCAAAAATTTTGAACCTTGAGAGTAAATCAAAGCTCTCCAGCATGCAACTACCCTCAAATCCTGCATAGAGTGAAAATAAATTTTCTCAAACACTTCACACTCAGAGGGAATCAGTTGCATTATCAACAGAAGAGGCCACTATTAAAGAAAAGCTGATGCAAATACAAGCCTCTATCACTCCTCACTTGGAAGTATTACACAAGGAGAAAATGTATGTAGAAACAGTCCTGAAGAAGGATCCAAATATTTCTACACATGAAGGAATTTTTGATCTAGCAAAAGAGCTCACGATCCAACAAAAGTCATTGGATATTGCCTTGAATAATAGGGATGTAGCTCTCAAAATACTCCTTGAGGTAAATAAGACATTTTCGGCCAAGCATGGCATTACCATTTAGCACCCTTTGACATCAGTGTCAAAAAGAGGGAGATAATATTCTAAGGGGGAGATAAAGATATATTAAAGGAGAAGATAAGCACAATGGCACAAGACATCAGAATTCATGACATGACAAGGCATAATCAACTCCGGGGGAGTCATAAGGTACAATATTTTTTTGACATTTTTAAAGTGAAGAATGTACACATAAGGTTTAGATCATAAATGATCAATTAAGTTTTTTTGACACTCATGTCAAAGGGGGAGATTGTTGATCCAATAAATATGATTGACAAATGAGTGTCAACACACTTAACCATTTTCACCATACATGCTGAGTACACAACAGGAGTCAAGCTAGAATTTTGTTATGTGTCAAGTCATAGATAGTGCCGAGAAAACTACAATTGATGCCAAGTAGAATGCATTTTAGTATATGCCGAGCTATATAGAATTCAATATGTGCCGAGTAGATCAGAAGACAGTGTGTGCCGAACATTATGAAGTTAATAGGAGCCTAGTGATTCAAGAATCAATAGGAGCTGAGTAACATAGGAAACATAGTGGATGTTGAGCAATCCAAAATAGATGGTGCCAAGCATCAGTATTACTTTATGGGCAGAGCAACATAAGATTAGCATAAGAGTTTGTGCCAATACAAACCAAGATGTAAAACAATTATGCATGACTCATGATAGGATAAGGAGATAAGATCAAATCTTTCCATTTACCTATGCAATCCTCATGGAGCCAGTCAAAATATTGGAATTGCATGCAACCAATGGGTGAATTTCTAGGGTTTGAGCGGGAACATTTTATCCAAGGATGCATAAAAATCCACTAATGTTTATAAGGGAGTCCTTACACCATTCAAATAGAGTTGAAGAAAAGAAGGAAAAGTAGAGGCTTTTATTGAGGTCATTGCAGAGCTTTGGTATCAAAGATTAAGTGGAAAGGACAATAGTTAGACATTCAATTTATCAAAACAAAGCAAGGGATATGAACGAATATTAGATCCCAGAAGATCAAGATCAAGGAAAGCAGATCGAGCATTTGTATTGAGCAATCAAGGATTGTAAGCTATCAGGTTTATTATACCTAATACTCTTTAGCCACTGTATTAGAAAGGAAACCCTATGTTGATAGGTTAGCTTAACAACTATCTTATAGATCCTTTAAAAAGGTGATTAAATCCTTTAACAGGGTAACACTTCATGTAAAGTGTTTGTAAATCCTTTAACTGGGTCACTATTGACATAGTGTAAAGCCTTTAATAGGGTAGGCCTTTAATAGGGAAAACCATCAGAAGTGGTTGAAATTAATTGCTGTAATAATTTTGTGGGCATCATCCCCAGCCCAGTTTTACCTTCTTATTCTTGGAGGGTTTCTGGGTCACCAAAATCTCAAGTGTTATGTGGTGATGCATGTTTGTTTCACATGATTGTTTAATGTTTATATGCATGCATGTCAATTTTAGTTATATGTTATTAAGGGTATAAAAAGTAGATAAAAGGCCAGTACTTTTGATTCACCCCCTCCCTCTCTTAGAATATTTCTTCCCATTAAGACATTCCGACATTTTGATCACACCACTTTTTTGTGATGCAAGATGCTCCTACATCACCCATACTACACCAATGGTAGGAAATGAATTTTGTACATAAAATAATATGCACAAAAAAAGTGAGCCAAATTTACTAGAAGTATTTTTTTTCCTCTTGGCTCCCAAATTCTTTGCTAGTTGAATCAACTATTTCTTAGCCAAATCACAGCTATGCTCCCTCCTACAATTGCGTAACCCATATTAACAACTACATAGGGTACACTATTTAGTTAGCTTGACTAATAAATTTTATGAGCAATTACATTGACTAAAAAATCTATAATAGGGTCATCAATACCATCTATTGACATAACTCTACCATTCCATTTAACCTTTGTAAGTTCTTAAATTATATTCCTAGCTTTACATCACATAGTCTTCACTCAGTCAAGGGTAGGGTATCTAGTGACTTGGAGGATGATTGATTTTTTAATCTTCACTAGCCTAATTTTCATCCATACCTTCATATAAATAATTATTCTCAAAACTATTTTGATCCACTCAACGTTGAAATTTTTTGGAATGGCTAAGGCACAAGTAAGTTCTTTCTTGACAACTAATTTTTTTTCTTCCTTTAGGACTCTATTTTCATATAGCTTTTCATAATCATTCCTCAATTTAAAATCCTTAATTTTTCCTATCTTGCACACGTAATAAGATTTCACATCATGTACAATAATAATGAGTGGAGAGTTAGATGACAATGTGCTAGATGCGTCTCCATTCATCACGATCTCAAGATAGTCCTTGAACTTTGGTGGGGGGCATGTAGCATTTCACACAATTTGGGCATTAATATCCTTCAATGCCTCCTTTCCACTTACAAACACAAAATATTCCATTTTGAACTAGGGTTTTAAAACTTAAAAATAATTTCACAAAGCAACCAAACTCAGTTCAAATACTCTTCACAAACCTTACTTATTTTTGCTTACTTTTGTTGATGACAAGCACAAGATCACCACAAAATTTGCACAAATTACTCTGAATTGCCTTGGAATCACTCTAAAAGCTCTTAATTATTATATGAATGAAAAAATAAACACAAAATTCACTTTATACCTTCAAAATTTCAAAATACCCTTGCATTCAATGTTTCATACATATAATAGGTATATCCAAAGTACATGATAGTTGTCTTGACATCTATAGGACAACTAGGCATTCATACTTCATGCACTAACTTGGCCATGACAACAAATCATTCTCTACAACATATCAATTCTTAATCACAACTCTATCTATAGAGGATCTTGGTCAATATAGTTACTCATTCATAACTGATATCTAGACCAATGCTCGACATCTACTATGCTTCGACTCGGTATATGTACACTTTTCTCTATCCACACTTTATAACTATCCTAATGCATCTCATCTTGTGTGGATATGGACTTCAAATCATCACATTCTAGGAACAAATGTATGGTAAATCATTTGAAATGCAATCCCCCACATACCTTCCTTTCTTAATTTGATCACCTCATCCATTGGATTGGGTGATCTCAACATCACTAGTTCTATTTTTGTTGCCTTCATCCTTCTTTCTTCATGCTTGATTCATTTAATTTTTTTTCTATTCTACATCAAATTTTCCTTTTCCTTTTCTTTGTTCATTGCTAGTTGTTGATGGTTAGGTCATGCAGTTCTTTCTCACATGTCTAATCTTGTGACAACTATAAAAAAGTAAACTTTCATTCATCCATCTCTTGGATTTCACTCTAAAATATATCATGATGCATTATAAAATTTTTACCATGTGTTGTAATCCCAATTGATTTTTTTCCTATCTTAGGCACATTTCCTAGATTCTTAGGTGTCTAGTTAGGTTTCTCCTTTAAACTATAGTCTTGAGCTCTATGTTCATACTTCTAACAATTTTAGCAATAACCTTCAAATCTAGGTGCAACTAGTGTATCACTAACTTTGGATATGCACTCATGTGTTTAATGTACTTTATTTTTGCAATTAAAAAAATTACCAAAAATTTAGGCTTAGGGTTTTTCTTACCAATTTTGCTTCTATAGATGTTTGATGTATGACCTAGTTTCCCACAGTGATAGCATGTAGGATTTCTATTCTTTGTCTTTGCATTCCTCTGTTCTCCACTCCTTGATTACTCTCATTCCTTAGAATATGATAGGTGCTCGACATAGCCTAGACTAGATGTATCACGGGGTCTTCTGTGTGATCTCATTAGTTCTCTATAGTATCTCACAACTTTGTTGGGTTTGTTTACCTTTCAGTGATTTTTTTTTAAGATCTCAAATTATTCATCAAATGGTCATTCTCATATTTTAGATTTTCAATATCCATATCTTTTCTTTTTAGTTCTTGTTTTTCATATAACAATTGGTTGAGAAATCAAATTTCTTATCTCTGAGTTTCTACACATCAAACATTATTTCATCAAGTCTTGTGGTCATT
Organism: Cupressus sempervirens; assembly: GCA_028749045.1. Taxonomy (NCBI): domain Eukaryota; kingdom Viridiplantae; phylum Streptophyta; class Pinopsida; order Cupressales; family Cupressaceae; genus Cupressus; species Cupressus sempervirens. The sequence goes on along the minus strand of CM053790.1, from coordinate 138,960,927 downwards.
TGTCTCATCTTCACCATTCATTGTCTTATCTTCCTTAGCTTTCATTTTCTGTTTAGACACTTCACATAGTCTTACTAATTGAATTTCATTCTCTTTTTAGTCCTTTTATCTCATCATTTATTGTATTGTTCCTTTCCAACAAATCTTCTATTATTGCATCACTTTCACTCAAATTTCCATCATCAATTAGTCCTTCACTATCTTCATCTTGATATTGTGTCTCATTTTAGTAGATTTCTAGTCCCTTCATTTTCTTTAAGAAATTTTCCAATTCCTTTCTTGTTGTTGTAGTGCAAGTTGTATATCAAGTTTTTAATTTTCAATGATCTTTCCCAACTTATAAGCCTCCATCTCAAAGATACTAACTCTCAAATGATGAGACTTTTGCTAAGAGAAAAAAGCTCTGATACCAAATGTTGGATGTCTATTGGGAAAGTGGGATATTGAGAGGGGGTGGGGGTGAATCAAGATCTATAAAACTTTTGTCCTTTGAAATAATTATCAACCTAATATCTTTTACTACTAACTCTTATCTCAAAAATATCATAAATCACACAAGAATAAACTATAATGATTTAATAGATCTATTCTACTAATCACATCCATAAACATAAAATTAAATTATCAATACATAACACAAAGATTTGGTAACCTAGAAACCCAAGATGAAGCTAAAACTGGGGTGGGGATGATACCCATAAATCATCACTACTTCAGTAATAAAGTTTTCCTATTAGGAATATAATTTGGATCACTTTTGATGATCTACCCCATGAGGGATCTTCCATGTTAAGATCTACAAGAATTATACAATCTACCTTGATTGAAGGATTTAAAACTTAGAACAAAGTAAGAACTTAGTTAAGATATTCACATAGGCCCATTAGAACCACTCTATTAAGATATTTACCCTGATTCACTCTACTAAAAAATGTATCAATATCTAATCCTTCAGTTAGCACTATAATGCTTGATTATAGATCTTCTCTTTCCATTGACTGATCCTTCTTTGATCTAATATAACTTTGTTTTGTACTTCACTTCTTTTCTTGGTCTCTCTTCCTTGTATCACCTTCAAATTTTGCTCAAGAATTTGAACTTCACTTCTCATGTAGACAATCTAACTGTATTGAGATTAGGGTTTAGATCCTCCTTATATAAACAATTGGAGAAGGTTCTAGATTAATATCAATGATTCAAATTTCTCCCTTTTTCTAATTAAAGATTCCATTTTATGATTGGTTAAACATTTTTTATAAGAATCAATGATCCATGAAATAATGCATAATCTACTTGTTAAATTAATCCTCAATCATTAAAACATGCAATAAGTCAGCCAAAAATAGTTTACCTTAGTTTTTGTGCAATTCCAAACAAATATGTCAAGACTAGTTCACTTAGCACATGAACACTTTGATACTTGGTCATGACTAGTCTTCATACTGTCATTTAATTTTTTAATGCTCGACATTCATTGTATAACTTGGCATGAATTGACTCTATGCTTCTCGGTAAAAACTGACTACTATCTTACTTGAAATGTATAGGAGTGCTCAATGACCATAGAACTATTCAACAATGATAATTTCTTAGCCTTAACTAGAAAAATAATAAGTCTAATTATAGCATTGATCACCCTTAGTAGGATGACTCAATCATGGTGATAACTAACCAAATCTGCCAAATAAATGACTAATTGTTTGACACTAATAGAAAACAAGCTATAGGAATCAACAACATATGTTGATTTTTACTAAATGAAGTCTTGAGCTCCATCTTAGTATTCATGTAACTATGAGAAATTCAATATCAGAAGCCAATGAGCTCTAAACTTAGGAAGTGGATGATTTGATTATTTCTTGAGACAATGTAAACTTGAGAAATATTGACAAACCATATTCAGTGTTAGAATGATTTAGAATAATTGAGAGGGGGGTGAATTAGTTATCCCCTGGTTTAAATGTATGAATTCAACTTTTAATAGCTTGAAACGATCTCATTAAATAGCTTGGTCCATATAGAAATATAGAAGCAATGTAAAATTCTTTAACTTTTTGTTTTGTCTATGTGTGTTTGCTAACAATAAAATAAACATCTATAAAAATAGCATTCATAACGTAACATTAGGGTTTAATTGGAAACCCAATTTGGGAAAAACTGCTAAGTAACATGGTACTATTTTTTCACTCTTCTAAAGTGAGCTCATTTAAGATCTAACCCTGTCAAAGGTTATACAACATAGTTTTAAATCTGACCCTATTAAAGGATATAATCACCCTATTAGGAGTGGACTTTTTAAAGGACTTTGGATCATTCCATTAGTATTTCACCTTGATTAAAGGATTAACAAAATGATTGTCATGTCAAACTTAATTAAACAATTTTGACTATCACAATGGTTATAATGTAACAACATGTTTGATTTGTAAAAACACAACTCACATTGAAAATTTAGATCTCCATTCACTCATTTGTTGGTTCATTGTTTGGCCTCCATTATCATCTCCATCACTAATTTTCTTGGAATCCCTTCAAGTAATCAGAGTTCACTAATCTCTTCACACTTCTCCTCTACTACTCTCCTCCTCATAGCTTCTTGTTAAGATTGCTAATCAACAATAAACCAACCTTACAAAACATCTCTTGTGCCTCCATAAATAGTTAATTTTGATCTTTTCTCACTTAAACATCACTGTAGATCTTAGGGTTAGGTTATATTCCTCAAATCATTTTATCATTTTTTTCTCCTTCTCCTTTCTTGATACTTCTAGAAAATTATAATCAATTCCTTTCCTTTGATCATATTAAAAACTATCTTTGTGCATTAAATATGCCATCTCATCAATCCTTATCATCCATGTGTTTTGACTTGTCCAAAAAATCAACTGTGTTAGCCTCAAACTTGATTCTTTTACAAACTATAACTTTTGTTGTCACTCAACAATCACTAAGTTATTTTTCTTGGTCACCACTATGTGGATTTCTATACAATGTTCCATTTCATGTGGAATCTACTAGATCACTCAGTCATTACTATGCTTGGTCACTACTAACCTTCCTTCCTCAACTTACTTGGAAATAACTATCACTTGGCTTAAATAATTTTTTTAACTTCTACTTAATTGCTTAATCTTCTTCTTGAGAACCTTAATTGGCTAGCCAATACTGCTACTTGGTCATTCTTAGAGTTTAACTTGACTCTTGTCATTTCACTCATATATAAATTTCACTTATCTTCTTCAATTCATGTAATGATTAAATAATGCATTATCTTGTTAGTGAATAACTTATCAAGTGCCCATTGTAGTTCCATGATACTTCACCTCTCTTCTCAGAAAATATCACTAGTCCACCTTGCTATCTCTCCTTTTCAAATCCTCTTCATCAATAAATGGACATGGTACTCTAAATTGTTAGTAAATGTCTCTCCAATAGAGTTTACATCAATGAAAACATAAAAATTATTCCAATTTTAGCTTCCAAAAATCTCCCTCTTTGGCATTGATGGAAACATCTCTAGTTACCATGAAATCTAAAATCTTCACTATGTTTGCTTCTGAACTTGTACTATAATCTCCCTCTATGTTTTTTTTCTCTTTCTTAGTTTTATTCTGATTCTATTTCAATGCAATCTTTGGATCCTCCCTCTTTCATTTCATCACACATTCTTTCTCTAGCATATCTCCCTCCTTTTCTAATAACTTCAACACTTTTTGCAACATGTGTCTTATATTCGATACCTCTTTATATGAATGGTAACTAAATTGAATATATCTCCATCTTTGAAAAATTCCAAAGACATCAACCATTCATATACATCATATCTCTTTACCCTAGCACACATAAAATCTTCATGTCACTATTCTAACTAATGTAGAAATTTCATTTCATTGTCTTTCTTTAGAACTCCTTGCAACTTCATCTTCTCATAGTTCAATGTCTTTCTTGTCACACCCTTAGGAAACTCCTAAAATGTAACTTCCTGCATCAATATGTAAGATATCCTAATCATAACAATTTATGAAATACAACACCTCTTCTTACTTTTCTTCAAGTAGGGAAATGACCCCTAACTTACCTCTTAGATACTCAAAAACATCCTTAGGTAGTGTTGTTGTGTCTATGTCAGCTGTCTATTCTTTTGTGTTCACATGTTCCAGTCTCACTTCTTTGTCTTGTATTAGCTCTCTCAAGTAATGATACTTGATCTCTATATATTTAGTCTTTGTATACATCACAAGCCTCTTTTATATCTTTATAATACTTGTGTTATCACAATATATCACAACAGGTTCAGTAATCTCTTCCTCCATACCTTTCAATAATTGCTTGATTCACACAATGTTTGAGCAATTCACCGCTTCAACAACATACTCAGCTTATGTTTCAGATTGTGAAATACAATTTTACTTTTTCCTTTTTCATGAAATCAATCTCTTGCCTATAATTAAATTGCCTCCACTTGTACTCTTTCTATCATCAAAATTTTTACCACAATCTACATCAATGAAAACCTTCAATTCAAACTTATCATGTTTCTTGTACCATAATCCATAGTCTTTTGTTCCTTTCAAGTATCTTAGGATCCTTTTCACTCCCATCATGTTATTTTCTCTAGGATTAGTAGAGAGTCTATGAACAATACCAATAGCTGATTCAATGCCAACCCTTCTATGTAGAACATATTGTAATTTTCCAATCATTGACCTATATAGCGTTTCATTCATCATAGCATAATCATCATTTTTTGGCAACTTATAACCAATAACCATAGGTGCTCCATCTAGTCTTCAGTCTTCCATTCCATATCTTCAATATCTCCTTGACATACTAAGATTTTGTAATTTATATGCTAGCTTTCATTTGATAGACTTGCAATCCTGCATATAATTTTATCACTCTGAACATTGACATCTCAAACTCCTTCATTTCATTAGAAAATGACTTACACATTGAATCTTTTCTTCCAAATATGATATCATCAACAAAAAATTTAGCTTGCAATATCTTACTTTCATATTCACTTTTCAAATATAGATTTCTATTGTCATTAGTTCTTGCAAAACCAATTTTCACCAAACAAGTGTGTAAGCTTTCATACCATTCTCTAGGGGCTTGCTTCAAACTATTAAAGTTTTGTGTAATTTACATACCATATTCTTCTTGCTTGAATCAACAAATCCTTCAAATTTTTCAATGTAGACTTATTCCTCCAAGATTCCATTTAGAAATGCAATTTTGACATCTATTTGATATACTTTGAATTCATTGTAAGAAGCATATGCAAGCAAAGTTCTCACTCCTTCCAACCTTGCAACTAGGGAAAAAGTATCAACATAGTCAACTCTATATTCTTGTGCATATCCCTTACAAACTAGTCTTGCCTTGTTCCTTGTGACTTCACCTTTCTCATTCATCTTGTTTCTAGAAACTCACTTAGTTCCAATCACATTCTTATCCTTTATTCTCAAAAATAGTGTCCAATTCTTGTTCTTCTCCATTTTCTCAATCTCTTCATTTATTTTTCTTTTCCATTCTTCATGCTATAGAGAATATTTAACTGATTTGGGCTCAAACCCACATAATAAGCATGTATAACTCTTAAGTCTTCTACTTTTCATGACTCATGAACTTTTGTCTCCAATGATTTAATCTAATGCATGATTTCATCACACATTCTTTTCCAAAATAGGTTTAGGTCTTATTTCTTCTTGTTTTTGTTCATGGAATCCATCTTTCTCTTCTTCTTCAAGTATTTATGATTGCAACTTGTCTTCCTCTGTCTGATGGTCAATAGTGTATGTCTATGAATTCACTCCTATATCCTAATTTTTGATAGTTTGCTAATGATTGGCATGAATCTTCTACAAAGATTTGACAATGTCTATCTATTGATGCTTGATAGCCATATCTTTTGGTTCAAGTAAAGTACTAGGTTCACCTTCAAAGATATGGACAAATTTTCTATAGTCTTCAAATTCTTTTTTCTATTCTTCTTCATTCTTTTCTACAAATTCATCAACACTAACATTTTAGTTTCTACAAAAAATTTTTGTATTAGAATTCAAACAATTATAAGCCTTTCTTTTAGTGGAATAACCTAAAAATATACTTTCATCACTTTTTGCATCAAATTTTCCTTTTCTTGCATCTTTCACTATATAACACTTTCTCCCAAAAACTTTGAAATAATTTAAGTACATTACATAGCCATACCAAAGTTCAAAAGGTGTTTTGTTTGTACCTTTCTTCACTTGTACTAAATATTCTCCTCCATCATCAATGACCTTGCATATTCCATAATTGATCTATTCCTTCTTTCAGCTATACCATTCTATGGTAGATTCCTACATGCACTCATTTGTCTCTTGATTCCTTTGTCATTGCAAAATATGTTGAACTCATCTGATATGAATTCACCTCCTCTATCTGATCTCAAGTACTTAAGATTGTTTCCTCTTTCCTTTACAAAACTATCCAAATACCACTTAAATATTTGAAATGAATCATATTTTTCTTTAAGAAATATCAAATTCATCATTCTAGAAAATTCATCAACAAACATAATGAAATACTTATCACCATAATAGCTCTACACTCCAATAAGACCACATAAATTAGTACGAACTAGTTCCAAAATATCATCATAATAATAGGTCTTGCTCTTGAAACTAGAATTTGTCATTTTTCCCATTTGATATTATTTTCACATCACCTTATTTTGTTTTCTTAATCTTGGTAATCCTCTAACTCTTCACATCTTACTAATGCTTACCAAATTGTCAAAGTTTACATGATATAGCCTTTGTAGAAAGTAAAGTACACCCAAGATAACTGACATTGGGGGGGGGGGGGGGGGGTGTGAATCAATTATCAAATAAATATAACTTTTATCAACCTTATTAAACCTTAAACATGTTGGTAATATAATTAGTAACCATAAGAAGATAGACATACACAATAACACTAGATATGTTAACTAGGGAAACCCTTGATCAGAAGGAAAAAACCAGTGGGGATGGTACCCAAAAAATGATGTACTAATATATAAGTTCCTTGTAAGAGGATGGACATTGTTAGGAGCCAATGAAATACTTTTAGTACATATTAGTCCCTATTAGGATATTTTTAATCCATGTTAGGAGATTCCAACCCTATTAGGGGTTGTAGAAATGTAGATGGACCCATTGTCCAAATAGCTTAAGGGGCAAGATCACCAAACTCACAATCCAATTGACCTTTATATTATTTCTTTCAGAATAATAGAGGTGAAAGTGATCTCAACAACTCAAACACTTTCTCTGTCCTCTTACTATGCCAATACCACTCCAAATACTTCTTAGATTGCAAAACTAGATCTTCAAATTCACATCACATTGATCCCTCTGATCACTTACTTGCATTTACCAACCTCACATATCCAATATAAATTTACTTACAACTCATAAAATTTTTTAATATTTCATCATAGGGAAAATAAATTTCCTTTATAACATGTCCTCAAAATAGTTCATTAAGTTAGCCTTGAGCCTTTCCCAATTAATTACAATAGGACCTCACTAAGATAATACACTTCATTACATCTTTTCAGAATTACAAAATATTATCATCTCACAGTAATTGCAACTTTTCACACATGCGACCTCAAACTTCCAACACTTGTTTATTTCATCATTAGGTTGTCTATTTTCATTTGCTAACTTTTTTAATCATGTGATTGTATCCCTGTTAGGAGATAAAATTCAAGAACCAAAAACCACTCCTTAGTTACTCTGTGTGCACATTGTTTTTTTTAAATCACAAATAATTTTAAGTTTTCTTCAACTTCTTGTTGGCACACTTGTCCACATCATCAGAACACACTATCAGAGATATCCTCAACTGCACTTGTGATGTAGGAGCATTGAGCTTGGATTTTTGTGGACTTTATGGTTAGCATGATTGGGGATGTTTTTGAGGCATATTGGAAACCTTTTCCTAAGTATGCATTATGTTTGGAGTTATCATCTTGGAGTTAGAGTTGTTTTGGTGATTGTTGGCCATGTGTTCCTAATTTACAATTAGACTTTGGAGATTGTATTCACAAACTTCTATCTGGGGGAGTTGGCATGTATACTCTTGGATTTGGATAGTTGGATGGCATGTGGACCTATTTCTAAGTGTGTGTATTCTATGGTCTCTTGAGTTATTTATGCATTGCAAACTTGGGGCCTATCCTAAGTATTTAATTTATGTTATGTATTTAATTTTTCTAGCCAATATATGAGTTGTGACTTGAGGCTATATTTAATGAGTCTTTATTTAATATAAGCGTTCCTAGGTCAAATTGTGGTTTTTTTAGTATAAGTAGAGGGTCTTGTGGAGTCTAGAGTCATTATAATCATCATCCTGCATAAAGGAAGCAAGGAGTAGCTAAGAGAGTAAAGTTTGAGAAGAGCTAGTAGCTGTGTCCTAGGAAACAAGGAGGTTTCTTGGTGGCTTGCAAGCACGAGTTTAGATTTTTCTTGGAGTTCTCTGCCAAGTGTGAGTTTGGACTAGCTAGGAGTTGGATCTTGCGATCTATTATTGAATTACTATTGTAATTACCTATGAATTGTTGGAAATGATTGAAATAATCATAAGAGAAGTTGTTGGAATGATATATTGAACTGGTAAAGAATGTCCTCAATCATTTTTTTGTCATTGATGTCAAACTTGCTACTTGCAGGAATGACAATTTCTTTAGTGAGCCAAATACTATCAATTTGTTAATTATCAAGGAGGCAATTAATAAGATGTAACTAGAACACCTAGAGAAAGGTTGAAGTTATGATATTGTAATGAAGTAGAAGGGTTAGCTAAGCCATTGATGAAAAAGTGTATCTGGTGACATACTATAAGATACAAAGAATGCGCACACTGAAACATATCAAAGATATAAGGTTTTAGCTAAGTCTTTTGCAAAGCTCAACTAAGTTTATTGGAGAGAAGGAGCTGAGCAAGAATCAAGTGCCGAGCAAGATATAGATGCTGAGTAAACTTCAAGTGCCGAGTGAGTTCAGATGCCAAGTGACACAGAGTTTACCAAGTGGCGAGCAAGATATAGATGCTGAGTAAACTTCAAGTGCTAAGTGAGTTTAGATGCCAAGTGATACAGAGTTTACCAAGTGCCGAGCAGATATAGGTGCTGAGTAACACAGAGGTGCCGAGCACCAGTAACTCAATAATGCCGAGTTGCTGCATTATTTTGAAAATCAAAGATTCGCCAGTTCTAAGCCAACAAGGTTGTTGCTTAGTAGCTTGTGAATTAAATACAAGATAAGAATGATGAGCTGGTGGCATAGAACACTGTGTAAAATTTTTTTGAGGATACAACTGGCAAAGTTTCTAGAAGAGAACAAGATATGGAGTAGATACATTGTATCCTACCTAATCCATCTTGAAACCTTAAAATTGGAGAGGGAGAATCGTGTGGCAAAGGGAGATCAGATTTCTATTTAAGGAGTCATAAGATTAATGAAAAAGTGTGGGGAATGAATGAGAGAGAGTCGTGGTCAAGCACAAAATCATAAAATGCTGAAGCATGTGCTAAGGAGAAGATAGCATAGGAACTCTGTTTGGAGAAATGACCACAAGGATGATTGCATTGGTAGAATGAGTAAGAAGACTCAAGGAGACAAAGCTTGAGAGGGAGACAAGTAGTAAGAGAAGAAGTGATTGAAGCCAAGCATAAGGATTGAACTAAAAGAGTAATCTGAAATCTGCAAAGTATGTTGTAAGTTATATCAGATCAAAAAGACCATTATCATTACTTTCTAGCAATTGTAATAGTAAGATAAATCCTATGGACTTAGGTTGGTTTAGCAGCCATTACATAAATCCTTTAATAGGGTGACATTCCAAGTGAATGTTCTAAAGACCTTTAACCAAGCCCATTCCTAACAGTTTGGTGAAATCCTCTAACGAGGTCACATTTAACAGTGTGTTGTAAGCCTTTAACGAGGCAGGTTTTTAATAGGGCATCACTTCAGAAGAGTGAGAATCAAGTAGCATGTTACTGGTGGTTTTTCCCAAGTTGGGTTTCCACGTAAATCATTGTGTCATGTGTTGATCTTGCATATTTTATCTCTGCATGTTGATTTACTCTAACTTGCTTATATGGTTGACTTAAGTTTGAATGGATGAAGAGTGTATGGATTCATTGAAAGTTGTGAAAAAAGTATTAATAGGGCATTTGGACCTTGAATAACTGATTCACACCCCCTTGCCTCTTAGTTATTCTAAAGATTCTAACAATTGGTATCAGAGCGAGACTGTTGATTCAGTTTAAAGGGACTACAAGTAGAAAATATCAAAATGCCAAAGAGAGAAGTTCCCAAGCTCAACAAAGACAACTTTGTTGCATGGCAAAGTTTGATGAAGCTACATCTTGGATCCATAGGATATTATGCCCAAAATTCAATTGTCACTGAACATGTAGATCCAACAGGTGCTCCTACTACAGAAGATATGAAAAATAAGCAAGAACACAACCAGACAATGTTGGAAATTGCCTCTACACTTAGTTATGCTGAATTTGATGATATTAAAGGATGTATCACTACATTCAAAATGTGGAAAGCCCTATTAGACATTTATGGAGGAGATCAGAATGTACAAAGAGCAAAAAGAGAAAGTCTTAGAGGAAAGTTTGATGACATGAAAATGGAGGAAAATGAGAACGCTGCTCAATATGGTGCAAGAATAAAGGAAGTGGTAAGTGCAATAAGATGCTTGAGTGGTCAACTAGATGAAGATATTGTTAATAGTAAGTTCTTAAGAACCTCTCTCCCTATCTATGCTATTAGAGTATCATCAATACAAGAGCTAAGATGTAGACTAGGAAACAATCTAAGTTTTGAAGGAATAATAGGTAGACTCACTACATTTGAGTTATCTAACTTTGAAAACTACAAACCTAAGAATGTTGAATCTACTTTTAAGGCCAAGCTATCACTAAAAGATGCTGAATAGGTGAAATCAAAGAAAGGAAGAAAAATGAAATATGTATCCAGTGATAGTAGCACTGATGAGGAAGATGTGGATCAATTGGAAGCTTTATTAGCTAGACGATTTCATAGAGGTAAAGGAAAATTCAAAGGTAAGATTCCTATCATTTGTTTCAATTGCAATGAAGTAGGTCATATTGCTGCAAGATGTCCACAGAAAAAGGATTCTAAGGAAGGCAACAAATACAAGTACAGAAGAGATGATGACAAAAGGGATTACAAAGAAAAAGGTAAGAAGTGTTATATTGTTGAAATTTTTTTTATGACAATGATGATGAAGTTGTTTATGTAGCCATGAAAGACCAATCTGATGAAGAAGAGCCCACAACACTGGTAACATGTATAAACAAGAATGACAGATGGATCATAGATAGTGGATGCTCACATCACATGATAGGAGACAAAAGTAAGTTTGTTAACTTTACTTAGTATGATGGAAATAGTGTTAGATTTGGTAATGACGCTCCATGTCAAATCAAAGGAAAAAGTTCCATTAAGCTCACAGAACAAATTTCATGTGACAATGCATACTATGTTGAAGGATTAAACTACAATTTACTGAGTGTCTCACAGTTAGGCAATATAGGTTGCAAAGTGGAATTTGGAAACAAAACTGTAAAAATCTATGATATTGATGGTAAACTGATAGGAAAAGGAGATCAAACAAAGAGTAATCTATTTTACCTTGATATGGATAATGTTTCTTGTTTTATTGCAAAATTTGATGATGAATGGTTATGGCATAGAAGATTATGTCATGTTAACTTTGACAATCTAGTCAACATCAGTAAAATGAAGAAAGTCAGAGGTTTACCAAAATTGAAGAAGCCTGATAATATCATGTGCAAACAATGTTAGTTAGGAAAGATGACAAAGTCAAGTTTCAAAAGAAAAAACTATACATCTAAAGAGATACTTGAGTTAGTTCACACTGACTTATGTGGTCCAATGGAAGTACAAAGCTATAAAGGAGATAAATACATCATGTTGTTTGTTGATGAATATTCCAAGATGATGACTGTTATGTTCTTAAAACAAAAATCTGATGCTTTTCAAATGTTTAAGTGGTATGTGGCTAGAGTTGAAAAGGAAACAGGAAAAAGCTTGAAATGCCTAAGATCAGACAGAGGTGGTGAACTTACATCAAATGAATTCGAGATATTCTGTAAGGAAAAAGGAATCAAAAAACAAACGTCAACTCCTAGAACTCCCCCACAGAATCGAATTGCTGAAAGAAGAAATAGATCTATGATTGACTGTGCCAGAACATTAATGATGGAAAAGACCGTTGCTCTAAAATATTGGAGAGAAGTTGTAAGTGTAGCTGTTCATACACTGAACCGAGTATAAATAAAGAAAGGTACAAGTGCAACACCTTTTGAATTATGGTATGGTCACTCACCCAATGTAAAACATTTCAAAATATTTGGTTGTAAATGCTTTATCCTTAAAGATGCTAGAAATGGAAAATTTGATGCAAAAAGTGATGAAGGCATATTTCTTGGTTACTCCACTAGAAGTAAGGCATATAAGTGTTTGAATACTAACACTAACAAAATTGTGGAAAGTGCAAATGTAAATTTTGATGAGCACATAAAAGTTCAAGCTGAAGTACCAAAGAAAATGGAAGAGTACAAAACCTTTGTGTATTCTTATGAAGGAATGACTATTGATGAGGATGATGTCAATAAAATTGAAACTCAACAACAAGTATCAGTCTTAGTCGAGTCTCAACCAATGGATGCCGAGTCGCATTCAGAAGCCAAGTTGCAGAATGAAGGAAATGAACAATCTGATTTTGAAGATGGAACACATGATGAAGAACAACTTGACAACAAAGTGCAAAGTGATCCTGAATCTGAAAGATCAAACATGGAAACAAGGACAGAGCCAAGATTATCCAAATACGTGAAAAGACATCACCCTGCTAAATAGATAATTGGTGAAAAAGATGCAAGACCAATGACAAGGAATAGACTAAGACATGAATCATATCTGATCAACAATTTTGAACCCAAGACAGTATATGGTGCATTACAAGATGATGAATGGTATAAAGCTATGGAAGAAGAAATTGATCAAATAAAGAAAAACAAAACCTAGAGTTTGGTTCCCAAACCAACTGACAAGAATGTGATTGGCACCAAATGGGTATTCAAGAACAAGCTAGATGAGAATGGTGAGATAACTAGAAACAAAGCTACACTAGTATGCAAGGGTTATTCTCAAGAAGAAGGAATAGACTATGGAGAAACATTTGCTCCTGTTCCTAGAATGGAAGGAGTAAGAACTTTACTTGCATATGCTGCCTACAAAGATTTTAAAGTCTATAAGATGGATGTATAATCTTCTTTCTTAAATGGTATACTAGAAGAAGAAGTCTACATTGAACAACCAGAAGGATTTTTTGATGAAAACAATAGGGATATGGTGTGTAAATTACATAAAGCACTCTATGGTTTGAAACAAGCACCAAGAGCATGGTATGAGAGACTTCACAAGTATCTAGTGCAAATTGGATTTGAAAGAAATGGTGATAACAACAATATGTACATCAAAGCAGAAGAAGGTAAAGACATTATTGTGTCAAAAATTTTTGTGGATGACATAGTGTTTGGTGGTAAGGAAGTACTTTGCAAAGGCTTTGCTGACAAAATGAAACATGAATTTGAGATGTCTATGTTTGGAGAAATCAAATTTTTTGTTGGATTGCAAGTACATCAACTCAAACATGGGATATTTGTTACACAATCAAAGTACATCAAAGAGATTCTTAAAATGTTTGGATTGGAGGAATCCAAACTAGTCATCACACCAATGACAAGTCAGCTGAAGTCAATCAAACAATGTACAGATCCATGATTGGAAAAGTACAATATGTTGTACATAGTAGACCAGACATAGCATTAGTAGTTGGAATAGTGGCCAGATTCTCCACTAATCCTAAAGAAAATCATCTCACATCAGTAAAAAGAATAATGATATATCTTAAAGGAACTGATAACTTTGGTCTATACTACAAAAAGAATGGAAAATTTGAGCTCAATGCATATACAGATGCAGACTGGGGAGGAAACATTGATGATAGAAAAAGAACAAGTGGAGGAGCACTATTTCTAGGAAAAAGGCTAGTTACTTGGACTAGCAAGAAACAAACATGTACATCCCAGTCCACTGCAGAGTCAGAATATGTGGTAGCTGCAGTCAATTGCACAAACATTGTATGGCTCACACATCTATTGAATAGAATGAAAGAAGAGGTAAAAAAATGTGTGATATTGTATTGCGATAACACAAGTGCTATAAACATATCCAAAAATCCAATGATGCATGCAAAAACCAAGAATATCGCGATCAAGTATCATTATGTCAGAGAATTGGTAGAAGACAAACAAGTGAAGTTGGAATACATTCACACAAAGGAACAAACTGCAGATATCTTCACCAAACCATTGCCCAAGGATGCCTATGAATATCTAAGAGGCAAGTTGGGGGTAATACCCCTAACTCAAGTAGTTTAAGGCAACAAGGAAGCTACCCTACATCAATAGGAACAAATCATTGAAATATTAACAGATTGATGCAGAAGATGATAGCAGGAACAAAAACTCCAAATCAGTCACAAGCATGGTGACAGAGGGAGAAAATAACAAGAAGCCAATGTTCATATTTTACATGATAAAGATGCTACACCTTTGGCATTTATGTCAAAGAGGGATAAAATATGCAGAAACCTAATCAATACAAAGAAAGAGGGAGTTATATATGAAAGAGGGAGATATATGAGATCAATAGTAAAAATGCAGTAGCAAAGAAACGTAGTAGACAACGTATACAATCTTGGTGGTAACTAAGTTGATTAATTGATCAGTTTGGTTTGCCATCAATGCCAAAGAGGGAGATTGTTGGAAATGATTGAAATAATCATAAGAGAAGTTGTTGGAATGATATATTGAACTGGTAAAGAATGTCCTCAATCATTGTTTTGTCATTGATGTCAAACTTGCTACTTGCAGGAATGACAATTGCTTTAGTGATCCAAATACTATCAATTTGTTAATTGTCAAGGAGGAGGAAATTAATAAGATGTAACTAGAACACCTAGAGAAAGGTTGAAGTTATGATATTGTAATGAAGTAAAAGGGTCAGCTAAGCCATTGATGAAAAAGTGTATCTGGTGACATACTATAAGATACAAAGAATGGGCACACTGAAACATATCAAAGATATAAGGTTTTAGCTAAGTCTTTTGCAAAGCTCAACTAAGTTTATTGGAGAGAAGGAGCGGAGCAAGAATCAAGTGCTGAGCAAGAATCAAGTGTCGAGCAAGAATCAAATGTCGAGTGAGATATAGATGTCGAGTAAACTTCAAGTGCCGAGCGAGTTTAGATGCCAAGTGACACAAAGTTTACCAAGTGCTGAGAAAGATATAGATGCCGAGTAAACTTCAAGTGCCAAGCGAGTTCAGATGCCAAGTGATATAGAGTTTACCAAGTGCCAAGCAGATATAGGTGCCGAGTAACACAAAGGTGTCGA
The DNA here is from genome assembly GCA_028749045.1 of Cupressus sempervirens. Taxonomy (NCBI): domain Eukaryota; kingdom Viridiplantae; phylum Streptophyta; class Pinopsida; order Cupressales; family Cupressaceae; genus Cupressus; species Cupressus sempervirens. The sequence continues at coordinate 138,945,364 of CM053790.1, read as the reverse complement.
GCACCAGTAACTCAATAATGCCGAGTTGCTGCATTATTTTGGAAATTGAAGATTCGCCAATTCTAAGCTGACAAGGTTGTTGCTTAGTAGTTTGTGAATTAAATACAAGATAAGAATGATGAGTTGGTGGCACAGAACACCGTGTAAATTTTTTTTGAGGATACAACTGGCGAAGTTTCTAGAAGAGAACAAGATATGGGGTAGATACATTGTATCCTACCTAATCCATTTTGAAACCCTAAAATTGGAGAGGGAGAATTGAGTGGCAAAGGGAGATCAAATTTCTATTTAAGGAGTCATAAGATTAATGAAAAAGTGTGGGGAATGAATGAGAGAGAGCTGTGGTCAAGCACAAAAGCATGAAATGCTGAAGCATGTGCTAAGGAGAAGATAGCACAGGAACTCTATTTGGAGAAATGACCACAAGGATGATTGCATTGGCAGAACGAGTAAGAAGACTCAAGGAGATGAAGCTTGAGAGGGAGAAAAGTAGTAAGAACAGAAGTGATTGAAGCAAAGCATAAGGATTGAACTGAAAGAGTAATCTAAAATCTGCAAAGTATGTTGTAAGTTATATCAGATCAAAAAGACCATTATCATTACTTTCTAGCAATTGCAACAGTAAGATAAATTCTATGGACTTAGGTTGGTTTAGAAGCCATTAGATAAATCCTTTAACATGGTAACATTCCAAGTGAATGTTCTAAAGACCTTTAACCAGGCCCATTCCTAACAGTTTGGTAAAATCCTCTAACAAGGTCACATTTAATAGTGTGTTGTAAGCCTTTAACATGGCAGGCTTTTAATAGGGCATCACTTCAGAAGAGTGAGAATCAAGTAGCATGTTACTGGTGATTTTTCCCAAATTGGGTTTCCACGTAAATCATTATGTCATGTGTTGATCTTGCATATTTTATCTTTGCATGTTGATTTACTGTAACTTGCTTATATGGTTGATTTAAGTTTGAATGGATGAAGAGTGTATGGATTCATTGAAAGTTGTGAAAAACTTTTAATAGGGCATTTGGACCTTGAATACTGATTCACCACCATCCCCCCCTCCCCTCAGTCATTCTAAAGATTCTAACACGAATTTGGCTACAACTAGGAAGGCTTTACAATTAGGCATGTTGCATGAAAATTAGATGATTTTATTATGAGAATCAGTGTTATTCTAGATCTAAATATATGTGTTATTTTATATATTCAACTATGTGGTTATTTGATGTGTGGTAGGACATCTCCTTTGGGGATGTTCCTACCTTGCACTTTGTTAAGTGGTATTAGATGTAGTTTGATCTTGTAGAGTAAAATTGGATCTTGTGGTGGATATTTCTTTTTGGAGTCCTAGATATCTTTTTTCTGAGGTAGTAGATCCTAGTTCTGACTCATAATTTTAGAGGACTCATTGATGGATTTTGATATAAAGAGATGGTTGTGATGATGGAAGGTTGATATTTTTGAGTGCAAATTGGATCTAGTTGGAGATTTGTTGTAGAAGGTATGCAAAGATCTTGGAAGATTTCTTTGAGAAGATTAGACACTAGGATGATTTCAGATATTCATGATTAAGTGGAGAAGCATATTTTAGAGATGTCATCTTGGTTAGAATCTAGTTTGACTAATCATGTTGAGGAAGGGATAGTTGATTTTTGTAGATATTTATGGAGTTGGAGTCTACTAATCTAGAAGTGAGTTGTCTGGCAAATTAAGAATATTGTGGAGAGGAGAAGAAACTTTTTTATTGAGGAAAAGGTAAAGGATGACTTCATTGAAGCTATAGTGGAATTTTTTTTTCATGATTAGTTGGTTGGAGGTGACATGGATATTGTAGAGCATCTTGTTGTGAGCAATGAGATTGTTGATGTGAGTTTGGCATGTATTGATGACAATTTAGATATGGATGAGCATTTGTATATGGTTACTAATATGGATCTGAATTCATACATTTTTGTTGAGTTGATTAAAGATATGGATGTCCATATTAATGTGGAGTTTGATGTTGTCAGTGTGGATTCACTAGTTGCTGATGTGGTTGAGGATCTACATGATATTGTAGATCTCTTTGTTCATGATCTTTATGTTATAGACATGGCTAAGGATTCACAAATTTCTCTTGGTATGGATTTGGGCTTAAATATTGCTCATTTGGTTATGTAGTTACATAATTTGGATGACATGGATTTCAAATTGGAGGATGTTACTATTGTTGGTTGTGATTAATTCTAGGAATTATTGATGAAGCATTATGTTCAGTTTGTTCCTAGGAGTGAACATGTTGATTAGGTTGGTGAGATTCATTTGATTATGGTTTTTGAATAGATGAAGCATAAATTATTGAGTTATATATTTTTTCTCTTGTCCTTAATTGATTGGAAGCCTTCAGTGAAGACGAAGTTGGTTGCAAAAATTTCTTTTGGCATCAAAGTATGAGAGATAATTTTCTATCTACCCAAGGAGTCTTATGTAAGAGCATCAAGCTTGGATTTTTATAGAACTTATAGTTTGTGCAATTGGGGATGTGTTTGAGGAATATTGGAAAACCTTTTCCTAAGTGTACATGATATTTGGAGTTATCATCTTGGAGTTAGATTTGTTTCAGGTCTATTGATCATGTGTTCTTGATTTACTGGTAGACTTTGGAGATTGTATTCACAAGATTTGATCTGAGGGAGTTTGTGTGTACACTCTTGGATTTAGACAATTGGATGGTACATGGACCTATGTCTAAATGTGTGTATTCTTATGTGATCTCTTGAGTTAGTTATGCATTGTAAACTTGGGGCATGTCCTAAGTATTTAATTTATGTTATTTATTTAATGTTTGTAGCCAAGCCAACTTATAGCTTGAGAGTGTATTTAATATGAGCATTTAATTAATGTAAGGGTTTCTAGTCCAACTTGTGGCTTGGTTCACTATAAGTAGAGGGTCTTGTGGAGTCTAGAGTCATTACAATCATCATTCAACATAGAGTAAGAAACAAGTTGCTGAGAGAGTGAAGTTTGAGCAGAGCTAGTAGTTAGGGCTTGGGAAACAAGAAGGTTGCTTGGAGGCTTGTGAGAACAAGTTTAGATTCTTCCTAGATTTTGCTACTATAGTGTGGGTCTAGACTAGCTAGGATTTGGATCTAGTGAGGTCAACTTGCCAAATTACTATTGTAATTACCTATTTATTTGGTCGTAATCTAGAAGGCCTTACAACTAGGCATGTTGCATGAAAATATGATGTTTCTATTATGAGAATTCATGTTATTTTGGATCTAAATATCTATTTTATTGTGTATATTCCACTATGCATTTATTTTCTTGTGGTTAGGACATCTTATTTGTGGATTATCTTGGCTTACACTATGTCAACTTGACCTCATCATCAATACACAATCTGTACAACCTCATTCTCTATCTTCTACTCTTATAGTCTTTATAGAAACAATATATATATTGACATCAATGCTAAACACAATCATGAATGCAACATGTCAATCTCTCAAATGCTCCAATAATTATCAGAATATTCCCCCAGAACAAATACCATCAACATTCATGCTAACAATCTCCCCTTTTGGCATTGATGGAAAAATAGATGAAAAATGTCTAAGGCCATGAATACCAAATCCAACTCTGTTGATGTTGTTGGTCTCATCTTTTCAAGTCCTCTTCATTAATCAAATCTGAAACTCTTATGAAAACTCTTCATCAGTGCTTCCCCATGCTTAAATGGATGGCATCAATTGTTCACACTTCTTCTTTATTGACATAACTCAATGTGTTTCTTATTATTACACATCTCCCCCATAATATCAGAAGTTGTTTTTTATGTGATCACTTCTCTCCCATTAACCTCAATGAAAAAGTTATCATTATGTCAATTTGCAACTCAGTGTCTTCAACTAGCTTAAGTGTCCAAGGAGACTATTTCATATCAACCTCCAAGAGTCCTTCATGACTCTACTCAACCATAGATACTCCCCCATACATGAAGCATTAGCATTTAGTCTAGATAAACAATAGTGCTTTGTACCACTAGATTGATGCAATATTTACATCATCTATTGTGAAGTGGGTAGTGGAATAACCCTAAGAGTTCCTCATAAATACTCAAATGTATCCTTAGGTAAAGGCTCCATAAAATATTTGTAATCTTCTTCTTTGTATTAAGATACTCTAACCAGATCTCTTTTTCTACAAATTTCTCTCTCAAAACATGATACCTAATCGATATATGCTTAGTCTTGGAATGTAACACATTAATTTTAGACATACTTACTATACTTGTGTTGTCACAATGTATGATAACAAGCTCTAAAAAATCTATCCCAATATCCTTTAGCATCTATTTCATCCACATTACTTGATTTTAATGGTTTGTTTCTTCTACATACTCTACTTCTATAGTACTCTCTAAAATACAATCTTGTTTATTTCTTAGCCAAGAAATGAATCTCTCTCCATGGAAAAATGCTCTACCACTTGTACTCATTTTGTCATCCATACTACCTATCTAGTATGCATTAGTATTTTTACATAGAGTAAATTCATTTGATCTATCATACCAATGTTGAACCTATGGCAAGACATATTGTCAATTAATGCCAAAGCACTTAGTTGTCATGGGAAGTTGGTTAACCAATATCAACCAAGTTAGTAGTGTCAAGTTAGCTCTAGCATAAACAAAGTTAGTCGAGAATTCTAGTTTTAGAATTAGAATAGAGTAGACAAAGTAGTATGGACCAAGCCAATAGAGTTTTCTAAGTGATCAATGTGAACCAAGCATTCAGATTCAACTAAGTGCTAGAGTTAGCCAAGTTGATAGTGTTTCCCAAGTTTCTACATATCACTCGAGTAAGCTATTAGACCCAAGTATTAGTATTGAGCCGACTTTAATTGTTTTGAAAATATTGAATTTATATTGTACCCAACCTAATGTAGAGTTACTATTTCAATAAATATATATGGAAGATATCTTTTTTCATCCAAAATCATCATGGAGTTACACTATTCATTATCATAAGAGAATGAGGACAATGGAAGAGCATATTGATTAGGAAGCTACTGAGTAGTAAAAAGGCAAAGTAGAGACTCATATATCAAATTTAGGTGATCGCTATATTATTCAAAGGATCTTTATCCTTCATCAAAAAAAAATTACAAAGAAGATATTAACTTGTTGATTCATCCTAACAGGTGTTGATTCATCCTAATAGGTGTATTAGTCTCAAATCCTCTAACCAAGTGAACTTAACAGTCCTTGTAGAATCTCTTAATTGAGTGCATACTTCATTGTATTATATAAATCCTTTCACAAGGTGGACCTAGAATTCCTACTTAATCTTAACCAAGTAGATCACCAAAAGTGATCAATTGTAAGTCCTAATAGGCCAAAATTTATTATTCCAGTAGTGAAGCATTGTAGGCATCATTCCCACCCTATTTTTACCTTCTCCTTGGAGGTTTTTTAAGTTACCAAATATTGTGTCAAAGTGTTAAGGTGTTGTTTCTTTTATTTCTTTATATTCCATGCATGAAAGTATATTAGATAATCTAATAAGGTAAGATTAAGAAAAATAAGTTTTAGTGGTTCCTAATTCACCCCCCCAGTCACTTAGTCATCATTACATTTCCAACAACCAACACTCAAAATCAAGTGTATCCTTCAAATATCCAAATATTATTTTTTCTACAACATACTATGATTCCTTAGGTTCCTCTTCAAATCTTGCTACTATACCAACTACATTTTATATATTTGGTCTTGTGTGAGTTAGATATTGTAAACCTCTAGTTATGGATATGCATTTCTTCTTCTCAATTGCAAGTGACTCATCTTTACTAGATAACTTGTGACCAATTATCATAGGTGTACCTATTGGTTTTTTAAGACTACTAGGAAAAAATACCTAATTGCTAGGATGTTAAAGAAACAATTTATTCTAAGGGTTACTTGCTATACTCAACTAAGAAAACTTCTGATCTAGATCCATCTTTAATAGAATTTTAGGGGTTCTCTACTCTTTAAGCTCTACAAGGCTTAGGTGGCTGCACCTTAGTGATAAAAGGCTTGACACTTAGCATTTTCTTTATAATTCACTCACTCACTGATAATCTATTTTCATCACAATTATCCCCTATAGCACATATTGGTCACAATTCTTCTTTGTTTCATAGATAATTCTTGGCTACAATAGCTAACCATAACACATAGAGATTAAATGCAAATAAGTGATGACCAACAATTTAATTCTTCATACATGAAAGTCAAAATTGATTTTATTTTGAAGTTTTGCTTCATGAAACTCCATGATTTCTTCAACATGCAATTGAGTAATTGATTAGTGCCCTATCTATTGGCATTCAAAGTCTACCCAATAATTTTTACCTAATTAATTGCCTTACAATCAATTATATTAGAAATTAACCCTAAACCCAATTCTTATGAATATCCTTCTTATATAACTCAAAATCCTATCAATTTAATGAAGCATTTAATTAATTCCTTGAATTAAAAGAAACAATATATTGATACACAACCTATCCTAGTTGCATTAAATTCCATAAACCTTGCTCATACAATTTGAAGATAACTAGTACACAACAATGGAGACAAAATTCAAAGGAAAAAATATGGTATAACATTTTCCTTGTATTAATTCTCTTTGACAATTATAAAAAACTAATGTAAACTCATAAATACTTCAAGATATGACAACTTCTCCTTCAATATGTTCCTACATTCTCAAATTTATAGATGAATACATCATAAAATTGACAACAAGACTAACTGGACCAAATGTGAGACTAGCATAATACTAAAGATTACAAAAACTTTGGACCCTTTCTCTAGCCTTGGGATCTCATTTATATAGTATGAGATGCAACAAGCTTCAGGCCTTTGAGAAAAAGGACAATTTTCCTTAAGACAAAAAGATTTTACAAATAAAAGGTCACTGTCACAAAAATATTTGGCTTATGCTCTCTTACTTTACAACATAATGTCTTTATCAATGATCCTTTTGGAGTGGGGCAACAAATTTGGAGTGGGACCACTTCTATTGCAGCCATTTGTTGTTGAACTGCTTTATTTTCAAGATAATTGGTCCATTTGTAGCTATTGTCCTTCCAACTGTCAGGCCATCTGATTTACACTTAATCATTTTGTTTCTGATATCTACAAATTAACTACAACTCATTGCTCTCTATCTAGATCATCATGGATTTCCATGTCCATAGTTACAATTTGTTGATTTTTTTTTGAATCATTAGTTTGAATAAATGTCTCATTTTTTGCTATTAGTTTCTCTTCTTTCCTTTCTTCTGGTGCATCAATTATCTGTCAGTCATCTACATCCACACCATCTTCATCATTTTCTTCATATATCAATTGATTTTCTTGAACAAGATCTGACATTAGTTGTTTTAATGTGAATCATTGGCTAGTTGAGTTTCAATATCTCTTGTTGTTTCTTCAAGATATCTTCTCCTAATTTCTCAATTTCATCAAAATCCTTTTTGAAAAAATCAAAGAAAATATGAACCATCACAACTTCCTTAGTTGTCTTGGTGAACCATATATGATCTTTCTCATTTATGACTTCATTTAATCTAATGTATATCAAATCATCCAACCCCTTATCCCATTCTTCTTTATCCTTCAATTTATCTATAGCTTTAAGTGCACGAGGGAAAAGCCCAAAACATTTACCAAGATATTTTTAAAAATAATTGATAATTCTCCTATATAGCATAATTCCCTTATTATCAAAGTCAAAAAGGCCATTAGTCATATCAAATGTTTTTTCTACTTGTTCACAAGAAAGACCAATAATTGAACAGTAGAAAATAGTAATGTCACTATCCCTACTATTCTATTTGTTCACAATTGGCTTCAAAGTAGCTTCATTACTTTTCAGCTCATTCCACACATCCATTAATTTTGACAATTGCTCATAAAATACAAGCCAGCCTACCTTGTCCACAAGATACATAATTGTGTCTCTTATTTTATTTTCATACTGAATACCTAAATCTACATGCATTGACCATAATTTAGTATTTTCTTGTTCAAGTTCTTCAACTATATATAATTGGGGTTCTTGAGGGGTATTTGACATTTCTATAATAGGAGTTTTGTTGAAAGGTGCAATTGGAGGATGAGGAGGATAGGTAATCCTTGAATCACTTAATTCTTGTCCTACTTTTCTTCTCCTCAATAGTCTCTCCACATGAGTAATCATTCCTTCCATTTGGTGTATTCTATTCCCTCTTTCTTCATATGCCTCTAGCACCTTTTCAAATTTAGCATTCTACTCTAGGAACTTATTTTTGTCTTGAGCTACAACCACAACTCTAAAGTTTACCATTTCTTTAGTCATTTGAGAAACCTTTTCATGATCTACCTCATCCACTCTGTAAACCATGAGACTGCTTGTGTATTTAGAATTTGAGACCTCTTGAATCCTAGATTTTTCTCTTTTTGGGATGGACCACATTACTAAGGCCTGATGGTCATCACTATAGTTTAACCCATTATGGGATTTTAATACTTCTTCCTTAGTCTTAAACTGGGTGTCTTTTTCCTTCCTAACTATGTCAAAGATCATTGCATTGGCAATATCCCACTTTGGTAGTAGCATGACTCTTGAGTCTCTCAACAACTATCTTCTACCTTTAGGGATTATCTATGAAAACTAATCAATGATATTAGCTTTGGCCTCCTCATCAATTTTAGAGTCTTACCTACCAAATTGCTCTATTTTAATTTTTTTGCACCTTACCTCAAAACTACTAATATTAATTCTCCACAAAAAATTGGGTAAATGCCCTACATTTCACAGAAATTTCATTATGTAAGAATTTTTTAGAAGCCTGTTCCACTACAAGATCTATTTCTTTACCTTTGAAATCTCCTATAGTAAGAGCTAATATTGACATAAGGGGGCTCTTTAGGCACTCCTTCTATGTCTGCTATGGTTATAATAATATCCTTCTCACCTCGCATTTTCTTTAGTTATTCTCTTAAAGAATCTTCATCATTTGCATAGAGTGAAGTTTGGGTGGGAGAATATTCTTCAACCCTAGAAGAAGATCCTTGTTCTTTTTTTTTTCCCTTTTATAGAAGGCTTAGTAGGTGGACTTTCTAAAAGTTATCTTTTATAAAGAGGTACATGCAATACACTCTTTTCTACCACATATCCAACTCTTCTTTGTAATGTATATTGGCCTTGGTATATAATTAATTTATTAGCCAATCTAGTCTCTACCTCTGTTGCCTTGTTTGGATAAGTTTGGGTGAGGATTTCTTTCTTTTTATTCAAGGTTTGCATAAAACCAAAAAAAATTGTTCATAAGAAAATCCATTTTGGCAACCAAATACTTCTTATCAACAAGGAGATCATATTTTGGATAAAAAATATTTACAAAATCTAGCACCCTATGGTATACTTTCTATTTTTCTTTCCTAAGGTCTTGTTCTTGTAATGAAAATTGATTTCTAATTACATCTTTTGAGAAGTAGAAAATATGCTCATGGGATTTGGCTTTTGTTCTCTCTTTGAAAAAATCATAAAAACCCTTTGGATCAATGAACCAAGAATGAGATTGGTCCATTTGATATTTATCTTAAAATATTCTATATGACTCCACCCCTTTTTAATAATAAAAATATTGTGCACAATAGTAACTTGAGGAAAAAAAGTACCTCTGGATCTACGAATTAACTCTTTGTTTTCTAGTAATCCTATCTACCATAGAATTTCAACAATCCCTACCTCTAAAGGCACTTGATATGGTAGCACATGTGGTTTTCCCAAAAAACCATACACTCTGAATACTATGGAAATTTCATATGGAATGATATCTCCCCAATTGTGACTTACCTTCAATCCTTTTGCATAATCCTTTGGTCTAATCAGTTCTAATAATGATTGAGGTATTCTAGGACTATCTCCAACAAATAAAATTCTCATCTTTGATGCAAAATATTTGTCAAATCTTACAAAATTGGCATCTATGACCTCCCATGCCATATCATCACTCCATAGTTGGAGTAATAATCTCTCTCCATTCTTCTCCAATTCAAACTTCATTTATTTAGAGAAGAAGGTGTCTCCTTTATACAAACATACATACATTAACAAGGAGTAACAACAAAATGGTTTACCAACTTTAACCTTATCTATACCCATTAATCCATTATGAATTTTGTATACTAAACAAGTAGCAAAATAAAAAATAGAGTTCATACCATATTGTAGTGTTTGAGAAATAATAAAAATAATGGATCATAGAATGTTATACTGTTCATCTATTCCAATAATTCTACAAAGAGATAAGTACAATGTCTGAGCCCTAGGATTGAAAACTTTCTATAGCAATGACTCTGGGGTAGAAGTAGTTGCTAATGACAGTGAACCTGTCTTGAAAAAATGCTCATGTAATGGTCCTCCTCTTAGGCATACCCTCTATGCATCATACCTTGCTCACAACTCTTCCATATTAATCCTCTCCTACATTGGATGCTTAGGGTTTAATTTGAAAACCTTCCTAATTAACTCTAGTGAAACCCTAAAAAGATTATCGCCAACATGACTTTTGACTATCCTTGTTATCATATCATATTTATTTGACATCATTGCAAGCAGGTCATCATCAAAGAAAACACTTGGGATAATTAACTTACCAATGTCAAATTCCCATACATTATTTAAAGGAGTGTTGGGTTTTCTTTTTGCAATCCACTTACTAAATAGCTCTAAACCCCCAATGGATGTTTCAACATCCCTCAACCAATTTTATTTGTTGTAGAAACCCTCACTGACCAATAACATAGGGTTCCTTGGTATCAATTATTTTCCCCTAGAGAATTCATTTATAGAATGTGGCATTTGTTCTAAGAATTCATCATGTACAACCCTTTGTTGATAATCTACTTTTCTTGAGAAATCCCTTTGTGGAGGTATATTGAAAATATTATCTTCCTATAATTGTAATTTCTCAATTAACTAGAAGTGTTGGTACTTACCTAATTTTCCTATTTGTTTCACTAAAAAAATCATTAGCAAGAATTCATGACTCTTATAAAATGCACTTTGAGATCTGAATATTTCCACTCTTTGAGAGTTTTGTAAGCTTGGTGTTCAATAATGAGAAAATCAAAAATCTTATTGAAAATTTGGTCTCACACAAAGTTGCATTGATCAAAATTAATGCTTCTAACAGTCATGTTCAAGTCTCCATACAAAATTTGAAACCCAACCATTGATCTACATCAAATCGGCCAATTAAGCTTTAAAATAGAAAGGTTGCATTACCCTTTTTGAAAAAGGGCACATGTCAAAATCTCACTTCCCCACTTTCTTTAAAGTTTGATCAATTCCATAATGTAGGGAAGCAACAATCATCAATCTTTAAATGATTGACAATTGTGAAAAATTCACATCATTAATGTATTCACCTTAAGATCTCAGGCCCATTGAGCTAGCTCAATATCCACCTATACATAAACATAACACATCTTAGCAAGTTAGGATAAGACATTTGGTACATAATCTATCTTAGCATCACTTGGAACCCTTTGAAACAACTAACCCCATAATAGCCATGTGTTGCAATGTCACTTCTCCACTTTCTCTAAAACTTGATCACTTTTATAATGTAGGGAAGTGACAACCATCAATCTCAAAATGATTGATGGTTTCACAAGATCTTCTTTATCTTTAACCTAGTCATTAATTGTATCCAATAAAGTGACGCTACCCTGACAACTTGTCCTAACAAACTTCTAGCTACTCTGATATTTTCCTCTTTGTAGCCTACCAAAGAAATGGCCTCACCAACTATAGATGTGAAAACCTTGCTTCCTTGCTTTCTTTAAAGTTTGATCAATTTCACAATATGGCGAAGAGATGATTGTTGATCTTCTTCACAATCAATGGTTGGCAAGTAAACCATGTAAAGGTTAAATATATTTCAATAGAACATTGTGCTAGTTAACTCAAAGTAAAAACCATGGTTAGAGGAATAAGGGTTGAGGTAAAAATTATTTGGAGATTTTTTTAAAAAAATTATGTGAAAATTATAAAGCAAAGGCTTTCTAAGGGTAGTTAGGGCGCACACAAATTTTTCCAAGCATTTTTTTAAAATTTGAAACAATATGAAACCATATTTCTAAAAATATAGGGCACAAATAATATTAGGATAACACAAAATTAGAGGTTTAATCTAGGGAAAAAAAATTTGAAACACACAATCTATAATTTCAATAAGTCTACTATATTTTCACTATAAAATGCAAAAAAAAATTGGATGGTGAAAGACTAGGCCAACAATGGCTCTGTCTAGGGATGATCAATATGCAAATTCTTACAAGGGCTCAGAATTCCTAGAAGAAGTAGACCACATACATGATAAATTTGATAACTCTGAGGGAGAAAAAACATAGGAAAAACATTGTATAATGACAAATAGAGGCTATACAAGGATATACAAAATTTACAAATATTTATAGGGAACCCTAAACTACTATTCATGGAATAAACAAGTATTTTAGGAAAAATACATCTTCAAGAATTGTCCATGAACTACCAGCTCAAGAATATCACCTAAGAGTTCTTTTAGAATGTATGAATCCTCTCCCTATGTAGCATCAACTAGATAAGTACCCATCTATATAGGATCAAATTTTCTATATTTTCCTTTATCTTCAATCCTAGCATTCCACATTAAAACTAGGTATTTAGCTACAAACTTCTTAACCACTATCTTTCTATCATACAATAGTTTGACCTACAACTATAACTTTGCATTCTTGGTAGAGGCTTCTTTTCTAGTCTTTGTTACTCCCACCAAATCATCCATTCTTTCTTGCATATCATCAATAACATCTTCATTGTACATTTGAATGTACTTATATAAACCTATTAAATTGTTTTGAGTAATTCTAGCCTAGATTCCATATACAAGGTCAAAAGATGCAACACCTATTACTTTCTCCATTGTTACTCTGTTAGCCCAAACTGCCAGTTCTAACTTAAAATCCCATGCCCTTTTGTTCTCATCCAAAGTACTTTTTATGGCTTTTAATAGGCTCTTATTGGTGGATTCAACTTGCCCATTCACTTGTGGATAATAAGGTGATGATGTTAATCTAGTAATGCCATATTTATCACAAAATTTCATAAATTCTTCTTATCTAAAGCACATAGCATTATCAGTCACAATCTTTTGAGGGCACCAAAACCTTGTTATGATATTGTTCAGTAGAAAGTTATTTACTACTTTACTAGCAGCAATTCATGTAGGAATGGCTTCCAACCATTTTTAAAAGTAATTTGTGATAACTAAGATCCAAGAGTAACCAGTGTTATATTTGGGGGAGATCTCACCTATGAAATCCATTCCCCATTGTTGAAAAGGTGCTTGAAATTCAATTGGTTTCAAAGGGGTATACCAAAGAACTTCAAATTTCCTACAAATCTCTGGCATGCATCACATCTTCTAACTAGTAGTTGTGCATCTTTAAAAAGACTAGGCCACCAAAATCTAGCTCTCATTATCTTGTGAGCAGTAGTATTTGCCATATAGTGCCCCCCACATACTCTTGAATGCATGTCATTTAATGTCTTCTTAGAATTTTTGTGGTCAATTCATTTCAATAATAGTCCTTAAAAATTTATCCACCATAGACTATTATCAACAATAATATACCTAATGGCATGTAATTTTGTACTTCTCTTTTCATCATCTATCAGGTGGGGTGGGGTTTCCATGTGTTGCAGGTAATATATAACATTTGTGCACCATTCACAATTATCCATGTCACAAAGGTCTGACCTTAGATCTTCTATTACCATGTTTATTTGGTTGGCATCCAAGTTTGATTGAGCCATTCATTTTGCTGATCCTTGACCCCTCACTAATTTAGTAATTTGGGTGTCAATATTGAATTCTTGAATTATATTAATCCACATGCACCTCCTACTAGATACCTCCTATTGAGAAAAAATATCTTTAACAGCTACACTTAGTACAAATTCTATAATAGTAGCACCTAAAAAATAGCATCTAAAGGATTTGACAACTTTGACTAAGGCATAAGCTTGCTTTTCATTTATTTCATATTTTAATTTTGCATGCTGAAGGGACTTACTAAAAAATGCAATAGTTTGTTTATATCCTTCCTCATTTTTCTGCAATACGACTACTACCATAGTATGAAAAGATGCAAAGGAAAAGATATGCATTGGCTTTGCATAATCTGGTGCTTTGAGGACTAGTGCATTTTTAAGGATAGTTTTAATTTCCTAAAAAGCTTCTACAAGCTCACCTTCCCAATAGATAATAGCTCCTTTCTTGAGCATTTTAGATATTGACCTACTAATCTCATCAAAATTAGTAACAAATCTTCTTAGAAAAATTACTTGCCCAAAAAATGATTGTATTCCTTTTAGATTTTTAGGCTTGAGAACTTTATCAATTGTTTCCACTCTCTCAGGGTTAACATTTACCCCATCTCTTCATACTATTTGACCCAACAATTTTCCTTGTCACTCCAAATGTGGATTTCTTTGGATTCAAGGAAACTCCTTATTCTAAGGCTTTAATAAAAAAAATTCCAAGTGTCTTCAATGGTCCTCAACCTTTTTTGAATATGTTGTAAGATCATCCTAGTACACAACCATAAACTTATCAATGTACTCTTTGAAAGCTACATCCATGGCACTTTGGAAAGTTTCTCCTACATTGATTAAACTGAAAGGCATTCTCATATAAACATATGTGTCTCATGGAGTAGTAAAGGTTGTTTTAAACCTTTCCTTTCCAACCACAATAACTTGGTTATAAACTGAAAAACCATCCATGATGGACATTAATTCTAAACTAGTTACTTGTTGCAACATGGCCTCCATATTAGGCAAACTATAATTATCCTTTAAGGAAGCAATGTTTAAGTTTCTACAATGTACACAATGCCTTATCTCTTCATTTTTCTTCTTGATAGGCACTAAGTTTGATACCCATGTAGAATGTCTAATTGGTTTGATTATTCCTCCATTCCTTAGCTTCATCAGTTCTTCTTGCATCTTGGGAACTAAGGTGAGGTTTACAAGCCTCTTCTTTTGTCTGAATGTTTTGACATTCTCTTTAAGTGGTATGACATGCTAAAACAAGTCCTCCCTATAAGATTTGAAGTCATCATATGACCATGCAAAGACATGTATGTATTTCTAAGCAGATCAATTAAAAGCTCCCTAGTAGATAAATTCTAACCAATAATCACCATGTTGGAGCTTCAAAAGTACCAAGATTTATTTCTTCAAGCTCTTGTTTCTTGTGATCCCTGACCTCTAACTTCACTCTATCCTAGTTATCAAACATACTTTCTAAGACTACCAATCCCTTAGGTACTTTGTTTTTTCTCAATTGCAAAATTTCCTAGCCAAAGATTATTTCCTTTCCATCTATTTTCTCAATTAAAGCATTGCAGTCAAGTTCTTGACCATGATACTTGTCTTCATTTAACAAGAAATTCAAAATATCTTTATCATCATCAAAAACCTACTAGTTTTCTATATTATTAGGAATTGATGGCCTATTTTTTATTTCAATCTATGAGATAGCAACAAAAGATATATCTTGAGGTTTAGTGGCTACATTAGTTAATAGATTGGTCATTGTATTATTACTTATTTCCATCTAAAAAATGTCAAAGGCATTAAACAATTAAATCTAGTCCCAAACAACATTCTTGTACTGCTTCAACCTTTTTTTCTTAGATGCATATGTCTCTCTTTACATGAGAGACAACTAACTCAAAATCACCAATAACATGCAACCGTTTTATTCTATGGCTAGTTGCAACTCTTAATCCTACTAAGAGTGCTTCATATTCAGCTATGTTATTGATACATAAAAACTTTAGGATGAATTCAAGTGTCTAAATTTATTCTTTTATGGAGATGTGAACACTATACCAGCTCGTAATTCTTCCTTGGAACTTGCTCCATCAAAGTACATAGTCCACAAGTTTTTTGAATCTATGCAACATACTACCTCTTGTGTAATCACTGGTGGAATTTTCTCAATTTCTTGAATAACTAATTCTACTCTTAATGCATTAACATCAAGGTCTAAGAAACAAGTAGCATCCTTGTCAACATTTTCCCCAAAAACATAATTAACCCTTGGCTCTCTATCCACCTTGATAGCTTTGTCACCTATATGAAAAGTGGCATATGATAGGTCACATTGTAGGCTACCTCCCATTGCAACACTCTATTTTCTAGATAGTAACATTCCATAGTGAGGAGGAATATCAACTACAAGGATTGTCATGATCATTTCAACCTTAGGATAAGTAGCTAGCTTGAAAGGAAATGTAATAATAGTACCTATAACAAACACTTCCCATGCATGCATGGCCCTACACCTACCTTGTTTGGTTTCTACCTCTAAACCCAAGTCTTCCATGATTTTTAAAGGTATTATGGTATTGGATGCTCCTGAATTTATCATGCAATTTTTCAAAGTTCTACCTTTTATGACTAGGTTGAGGAAAAAGGGATCAATATATTGCAAGTAGGCTACATATGAGTTGTCCAAATACATTTGAGGTATTTGAGACATGATTCCAATATCTTGTACTACAACTAGTGTCCACTAAATAAAAATGGGCTTTTGTTCAACATTACTATTACTGCCTATCATATCCAACAAAGCAAGAGCCTTACTGTTATGCTCCATTATTCTAAATAATTCAAAGCAACTTTTATAGTTATTTGAGACAACATAGATATCATATCAATTGGATCATAAGAAATAGGTTTTACAAAAATACCTAGAGCTGGGAGTGTTTGAATAGTAGGCATTGCTACTTGCTTGGTGGGGTTAGACTCTAATTTTGTTTCCTAAATAGTGGCCTTAACTATTTCAATTGTTTGAAAATGCACCTTCTTCTTGGGCTTCCATTTCTTTTTCTTACTGTCCTTAACCTTTTCTATAACTATGTTATCTCTTTTACTATTATTAGTCATCTTGTGAGTAATATCTTTAATAAAGATGCCAAATGGCTTACTAGTATCATTGTTGACATTTTTCTTTCTCAGACTATAGTTACTATGCACTTGAGATACCATCTCTACTATAATCCTATAAATTTCTTATTTAGAAGGCTTTCTCACATTTATGTGACCAACATCTGAAGGTGCAGTACATACCTTATCTGAGAATACTTACTGATTATGTAATTGGTAAAAATTTCTTTGATCAATAAAATCACTTTCAAGTTCTTCTAAATCAGAATCCTCATAATCATCACATAATTTCACCATGTTACAAGTGACATCATCATGACCCTTTTCTTCTTCTCCCTCCTCATTTTGCACATGCTGATTTGTAGCAAATGATTGGGGCACTACACAATAATCAAAGGAATGAGGTGATTGGCATATGATGCACCATGGTACATCATCTATCATATTGATATAATTTCTTTAAAGAGGGTTAGGGGTACCTTATCCTTGGTATTTTGGTTAGGGTTAGGGATAGGCTTACCATCTTTCCACTGAGTAGTATATAGGTAATTTTGCACTCTAGGCTACCTATTATAATGGTTATTAAATTAAGGTTTATCACCATTGTTTTGCTTATTTGCATTACTTTCTAGTGGATTCATGTTCTTTAGAAAATTTAACACTTGACCCATAGTGTCCTCCTCTATCTTCTTACCTACATTAGGCTTATCATTTTCTTTTTTATTGTTCCTTGGATTGAACAATTTAGGATCATCCACTCTTCCTAGCTTACTAGAGGCCTTTCTACTATTTTAAATAATAACTTTCATTTTATAAGCATCTCTTAAGGTCTTAGGATCCTTGACTCTTAAAGTATAGGCCATCTTACTCTAAAATGCATTAAAAAGGTATAGTAAGATATACATCTTCATTGAGTTTCATCACTTGGAAGAGCTTATACATCCCCTTTTGAAATATCACATTGAAGTCAAAAGTGGACTCATTAGGGTTCTTTTTTATATTGGTGAAATCATTCAACATGAAGCCAACATTATTATTATCTCCATACTATTCCTTAAAATAGTTTTCCAAGTCATTCCATGAACTAATGATGTCATCTAGTAGCCTCCTAAACTAGTCCCTTGCATCTTTAGTCAACAAATGCACAAAAAACTTCATGACCATATCTTCATGCTCCACTTCATAATCATTGAGCATGTCTGCAAATGTCCTTAAGTTCTCTTCACTAGTAATAGAGTTGTTTCCTGAAAATTTCACAACTTTATCTCTAAGGTCAAAGGATATAGGAGGTGGAAATCCAAGGATACCTGGAAATAATGTCTATCTATATTTCTCCATGTGTATAGGTCTTTTCTAAAATCCAACAACATTTGATGTACTTGCTGCATTTACTTGGTTTTGGATAGAGATTTGAGGCTTCTATATTTGTTGATCAATAGGAATCTGAGTACTGGTGGTGGAGAATGATGTAGGGGCTGAATAAGAAAAATTTTGGCTTGAAACTATTGGTCCACAAGTGGGAATAGAAGTTGTGGCTTGAGTGGACATATTAGGCCATGAAGATAAGGCAAAATTGGACTCAATGAACTAGATTTTTCTTTTGGTCTCTACCACTTGTGCTTCATTCTCAACTTCTCAAGATCCTTGGCCAAATCCTCTCTCTCCTTCTTTTCCTTTTCTAATTCTAAATCAAGTTTGGACATAGAAGGATTTACATACTTGTTAGGGACAACTTTAGGCTCATTTATTTGGATCCCTACAACCTTATTTTTATCTTTATTAGTGGGTTTGACAGTCAGATCTATGAGGTCTGGCTAAATGGGCTTGTAGGGTTGGACTTGAGATATGATATGTTCTTCTCTTTGATTTAGGAGTTTTACTTATTCCTAAACCTTGTACCTTAGATTCTTTATATCTCCAAAAATGTTAGCATGCAAAACATAAGTTTTTTCTTCTAGTTTCTTGTTATGCCCTTTCAAAGAAGTCATCCTTCTAAGAAAGTTATCTCTCTCAATGAGAGCATTCATAGTGGCTTGCTCATTTTCCTTCTCCAAATGAATATGTTTGGCATCCTCTTCTGCAACCCATTTCTTAAGGACTTCAATCTCTAAATACCCTTCTTTGAGGTCTACAAAAGTTGCTTCTAAACCAATTGGATCATCAATATCTATGAGGTTTGTTTCTATATAGGCAACTTTCCTAAGATTGAAGAAGATATCCATAGTATTCATATATTCCATCCTATGATTCATTTCTTTTATCACCTTTGGTCCACAAGGAATATCCCCTACTAAAGACACATTTTTAGCATGGTATACTCTTTCTTTCTATAATGGGGTGTTGAACATCCCTCCTAAGAGTCTAGTAGTTTTTGATTTAGAATTTAATGAAGAAGATTCTCTCTCTACCATAGGCTGGTATTGAGAGTGCACTGACATACTACCTTTACATTTCCAAGTAGCACTTGGATCTACTTTTTTTTTTTTTTTAGTTCTTCCTACCCATCTAAGGTAAATCAGTATATAATGGTACTTCTAGATTGGCTCTTGTAAAGGCTTGCGTAATTTTTCTCTTCTCAACCATTTGTAAAATCACTTGTAAATAAGCACTATCTTCAAAACCTTGACCGAGTCACCACCCTAAGCAGGGAAAATATATAATATGAAATAGCTTTGGAATTAGAGAAAAATATCATAGGAAAAATAAATCTAACACAAAATGGGCCAATCAGAAAGACTTTTTGGAATTGAAACTCTTGCTTGGCAGATAAGACACTTCGCAATTATGGTATACATTGGTGTAATCCTATAGTATTGGAAAATTTGTAAATTCTCAAGCTCTATCACTATAAAAGTTCAATACAAACATGGGAAATATTTAATGGAAACTAAAGATAGGCATATAACAACAACACAGAGACTGAAATATATTTTACACAATAACATGTGTTGGACAACACCGCAACAAAGTCACCATTTTTTTGCTATTTTAAGACTACAAGGAAACAAAGATCTAATACTAGGATGTTGAAGACACAACTTACTCTAAGGGTTAGCTACTTCCTATAGTTAACTAAGAAAACTTTGCATTTGGATCCAACTTTAACAATTTTTTTAGGGAATCTCTACTCTTTAAGCTTTGCAAGGCTTAGGTGGGTGCACCTTAGGGATAAAAGGCTTGATACTTAGTATTTTCTTTATAATTCACTCACTCATTGATATTCTATTTTCATCACACTTATCCCCTATAGTAGATATTGGTCACAATTCTTCTTGGTTTCAAAGATAATTCTTGGCAACAACAACTAACCATAACACACAAAGATTAATTGCAAACAAGTGTTGACCAACACTTAAATTCTTCATACATGAAAGAAAAAATTGATTTAATTTTGAAGTTTTTCTTCATGTAACTCTATGATTTCTTCAAAATGCAACTGAATAATTAATGAGTGTGCTATCCATTCACATTTAGAGTCTACCCAACAATTTTGACCTAATTAATTGCCTTACAATCAATTATATCAGCAATTAACCCTAAACCCTGTTCTTAAGAATATCCTTCTTATATACCAGGAAATCCTATCAATTTAATGAAGCATTTACTTAATTCCTTGAATTAAAAGTAATATAAAATTGATGTACAACCTATCCTAGTTGCTCATACAATCTAAAGATAACCAATACATAACAATGGGGATATAATTCAAAGATAACAGATATGGTATAACATTCCCCTTGTATTAATTCTCCTTGAAAATTATACAACACTAATGTAAACTCATAAATACTTCAAGGTGTGAAAACTTCTCATTCAATATGTTCCTATATTCTCAAATTTATAGATGAATACATCACAAAATTGACACCAAGACTAACTAGACCGAATGTAAGACTAGCATAATACTAAAGATTACAAATATTTCTAACCCTTTCTCTAGCCTTGGGATCTCATTTATATAGTATGAGATGCAAGAAAATTCAAGCCTAAGAGAAAGAGGACAACTATCCTTAAGGCAAAAAGATTCTGCAAATAAAATGTCACTATCACAAAAAAGATTTGGCTTATTCTCTCTTACTTTACAACAGAATGTCTTTATCAATGATCTTTTTGGGGTGGGGCCACTTATGCTGGAACCATTTTTTGTTTAACTTCTTCATCTAATGATTGGTCCATTTGTAGCTATTTTCCCCTTAGCTGTGGGACCATCTAATTTGCACTTGATCTTTCCATTTTTTATATCTCCAAATTAACTACAACTCATTGTTCTCCCTCTAGAACATTATTGATTTTCATGTCCACAGTTACAATTGGTTGTTCTTTTGTCAAATGATTAGTGTGAATAACTGTGTCTTTTTCTATAGTTACTTGCCCTTCTATCCTTTCTTCTAGTGCATCAATTATCTATAACTCATCATGGTCCACACCATATTCATCAATTTCTTCAGATATCAACTAATTTTCTTGAGCAAGCTCTGAAATCCATTTGTTGAAAAGTGAATCATATGGCCAGTTAAAGTTCAATATCTTTTATTGTTTCTTTAAGATATCTTCTCCTAATTTCTCAATTTCATCAAGATCCTTTTTGAAAGAATCAAAGAAAATCTGAACCATCACAACTTCCTCAATTGTCTTGGTGAACCATATACGATCTTTCTCATTTATGACTTTATTTAATCTAATGCATATCAAATCATCCAAATCTTTAGCCCATTCATCTTTATCCTTCAATTTATCTACATCCTTAAGTGCATGAGGGAAAAGCTCAAAACTTTTACCAAGATATTTTGAAAAATAATTGATAACTATCCTCTGTAGAACAATTCTCTTATTATCAAAGTCAGAAAGGCCATTATTCATATCAAATATTTTTTTCTACTTTTTTCACAAGAATACTAATAACTGAACAACATAAAATAGGAATGTCACTATTTCTATTGTTCCATTTGTTCATAATTGGCTTCAAAGTGGCTTCATTACTTTTTATCTCATTTGATACATCCATTAATTTTGACAATTGCTCATAGAACATAGGCCAGCCTACCCTGTCCACTAGATACATAATTGTGTCTCTTTTTTTTTTTCATACTAAAAACCTAGCTCCACTTGTATTGACCATAATTTATTCTTTTCTTCTTCAAGTTCTTTAGTTGTATATAATAGGGGTTCCTGTGGGGTATTTGGCATTTCTATAATAGGAGTTGTGTTGAAAGGTGAAACTAGAGGATGAGGAGGATATGTAATCCTTGTCTAACTAGATTCTTCTCCTATTTTTCTTTTACCTAATTGTCTCTCCATTTGAGAAATCATTCCTTCCATCTGGTGTATTCTATTCCCTCTTTCTTCATATGCCTCTAGCACCTTTTCAAATTTAGCATTCAACTCTAGGAACTTATATTTTTCTTTAGCTACAACCATAACTCCAAAGTTTACCATTTCTTTAGTCATCTAAGAAACATTTTAACTATCTACCTCATCCAGTCTATAAACCATGAGACTTCCTGTGTGTTTTGAATCTAAAACATCTTAAATCTTGGATTTGTCTCTTTTTTGGATAGACCACATCACCAAGGTCTAATGGTCATCACTATACTTTAACCCCTTATGGGCTTGTAATACTTCTTCCCTAGTCTTAAACTAGGTGCCTTTTTCCTTCTTCACTATGTCAAAGATCATTGCATTAGCAATATCCCATTTTGGTAGTAGCATGACTCCTGAGTCTCTCAATAGTTGTCTTCCCCCTTTAGGGGTTATCTATGCAAACTCCTTAATGAGGCTAGCTTTGACCTCTTCATCAATTTCAAAGTCCAAACTACTAGGTTGTTGTATTTTAAGTTTTTTGCACCTTGCCTCAAAACTGTTGATATTAATTCTCCACAAAAATTAGGTAAATCCCCTGGAATTCACAAAACTTCCATCATCTAGGAATTTTTTAGAGGACTATTCCACTACAAGATCTATTTCTTTACCTCTGAAATCTCCCATAGTGGGAGCTAATGTTAGCATATGAGTCTCTTCAGGAACTCTTCTATGTTTAATGAGGTTATAATAATACTCCTCTCACATCCCATTTGGTTTAACTTTTCTCTTAAATAATCTTCATCATTTATATGGAGTGGAGTTTGGGTGGGAGAATATTCTTCAACCCTAGAAGAAGATCCTTGTTCTAATTTCTACCTTTTTGCAGAAGACTCAATAGGTGGACTTTTTGAAAGTTGTCTTTTATAAAGAGGTACATGCAATAAACTCTTTGCTAGCACATACCCAACTCTTCGTTGTAATGTATATTGGCTTGGGTTTATAATTACTTTATTAGCCAATCTAGTCTCTACCTTTGTTTCCTTGTCTGGAAAAGTTTGGGTTAGGATTTCTTTCTTTTTATTCAAGGTTTACATAAAACTAGGAAAATTGTTCATAAGAAAATCTATTTGGCACCCCAATACTTCTCATCAGCAAGGGGATCATATTTTGGCTCAAAAACATTTACAAAATCCAACACCCTACTGTATACTTTCCACTTTTCTTTCCTAACCTCTTATTATTGTAATGGAAATTGATTTCTAATTACATCTTCTGGGAAGTAGACAATATGCTCATGGGATTTGGTTTTTGTTCTTTCTTTGAAAAAATCATAAAAACCCTTTTGATCTATGAATTGGGAATGAGATTGGGCCATCTAATATTTATCTTTAAAAAAATCTATATGCCTCCACCCCCTTTTAACAATAAAAAAATTGTGCACAATATTAATTTGAGGAAAAATGGTACCTCTTCATCTACCAATTAGGTCTTTTTTCTTCTAGTAATCCTATCTACCATAGTAGCTCAACAATACCTACTTTTAAAGTAACTTGATATGGTAGCACATGTGATTTTCCTAGAAAGCAATACACCCTTAATACTGTCAAAACTACATAGGGGATGATATCTCCCTAATCATGACTTACCTTCAATCATTTTGTATAATTATTTGGTCTAATAAGTTCTAATAATGATTGAAGTATTCTAGGACTATCTCCAACCAATAAAATACTCATCTTCGAGGCAAAATATCTGTCGAATCTTATAAAACTAGCACCTATGACCTCCTATATCATATGAACACTCCATAGTTGAACTAGTAATCTCTCTCCATCCTTCTCCAATTCAACTTCATTTATTTAGAGAATTAGGTATATCCTTTATACAAATATACATACATTAACATGGATTACCAACAGAATGGTTTATCAACTTATCCTCAGCTATTACCATTAATCCATTATGAATGTCTTCTGCTAAAAGAGTAGAAAAATTAAAAAAATAAGCTCATGTCACATTGAAGTTTTTGAGAAAGAATAAAAAAAATGGATCCTTGAATTTGATCATGTTCATCTATTCCAAAAATTCTACAAAGAGAGAAGTATAGTGCATGAGCCCTAGGATTGAAAAAATTTCTTTCACAATGGCTCTAGCATAGACGCAGTTACTAATGGTAGTTAACTTATCTTGATAGAATGCTCCTATAATGGTCCTCCTCTGAGGTATACCCTATGTACATCATACCTTTCCTCCAAGTCTTCCATATCAATCCTCTCATGCACTATGTGATTAGGGTTTAATTTGAAAACCTCCCTAATTTTCTCTAGTGAAACCCTAAAAATATTATCACCAACATGATTTTTGACTATCCTTGTTATTGGATCATATTTCTTTGACATCATTGCAAGTAGGTCATCATCAAAGAAAACACCTAGGACAATTAACTTACCAATGTCAAATTCCCATACATTATTCAAAGGATTGTCAATTTTTCTTTCTACAAACCACTCATAGAACATCTCTAAACCCCCAAAAAATGTAACAAATGTATCAACATATCTAAACCAATTTTCATTGTCATAGAAACACTCACTGACCAATAAGCTAGGGTTATTTGGTATCAATTATTTTCCCCTAGAGAATTCATTTGTAGATTGCGGTATTTGTTCTTAGAAATCATCATGTACAACCCTTTGTTGGTAATCTACTTTTCCCAAGAAATCCCTTAATGGAGGCATATTGAAAATATTATCTTATTGTGACTGTGATTTCTCAATTAACCAGAAGTGTTGGTACTTATTCAATTTTCCTATTTTTCACTGCAAAATCCATTAGTTGCAATTCATGACTCTTATAAAATGCACTTTGAGCTATAATTATTTCCACTCTCTGAGAGTTTTGTAAGCTTGGTTTTCAATAATGAGAAAATTAGAAATCTTATGGAAAATTTGGTCTCACATGAAGTTACATTGATCAGATTTAATGCTTCTAATAGTCATATTCAGGTCTCATCACAAAATTTGAAAACCACCCATTGATCTACATAAAATTAGATGATTAAACTTTAAAAAAAAAAGGCTACATTACCCTTTTTTGAAACAAGACATGTCAAAACCTTGCTTCCTCACTTTCTTTAAAGTTTGAGCAATTCTATAATGTAGGGAAGTGATGATCGTCGATCTCCAAATGATCTATGATCATGAAAAATTCAGATCATTAATGTATTCACCTTAAGATCTTGGGCCCACTAAGCCAGCTCATTGTCCACCTCTGCATACACATAACACACCTTGGCAAGTAAGGATAAGACATTTGGTACGTAATCCATCTCAACATCAATTGGCACCCTTTAAAACAACTATCCCCACAATAGCCACATGTTGAAATGTCACTTATTCACTTTCTATAAAGCTTGATCACTTGTATAATGTGGGGAAGTGACAACAATCAATCTCCAAATGATCAACAATTCTATATGATCTTATTTATTTTAACCTAGTCATTAATTGTATTTAATAAAGTGACACTAATCTACCAACTTGTCTTGACAACCTTCTAGCTACTTTGACATGTTTCCTTTTTGCAGCCCACCAAATAAATAACCTCACCAACTACATGTGTCAAAACCTTGCTTCCCCTCTTTCTTTAAAGTTTGATCAATTTCATAATGTGGGGAAGCGATGATCATTGATCTTCTTCTCGACCAATAGTTGGGAAGTAAACCACATAAAGGTGAAAAATATTTCAAAAGAACACTATGCTAGTTAACTCAATGTAAAAATAATGGTTAGAGGAATAAGGGCTAAAGTAAAAAGATTTTTGGTAAAATATTCAAAAGATCTATTTAGAAATTATGAAACAAAGCTTTTCTAAGGGCATTTAGGAGTCACAAAAATTTCTCATGCATTTTTAAATTTTTTGAACAATATGCAACATTGTTTCTAAAAACATAGGGCACAAATAATATTAGAATAACATAAATTTAGAGGTTTAATCTAGGGGAAAAAAAATTGAAACACACAACCCCTAATTTCAATAAGTCTACTAGAATTTCACTATAAAATGCAAAAAAAAAATTGGATGGTGAAAGACTAGGCCAACAATACCAACAAAATTACAACTTTCCAAGCCAAATATCTTCAACAAGTCTTTCAAATACTTATTCTATGCTAGGACAATACCATCTCTATTCTTCACAATCTATAAATCTAGAAATATATCATCTCACCAACAAATTCATTCTTCATTTCACTAGAATATTTATCACTTGCTTTATCATTACCTCCAAATATTATTTCATCTACAAATATCACAATAATCATTAATCCATTCTCAATTTCTTTAAAATAAAAGTTACTATCTATAGTACCTTTAGCAAATCTCAAATTTTCCAAATACTTGTCCAACCTCACATACCAAGTTCTAGGTCCTTGCTTTAGTCCATAGAACACTTTCTTCAACTTTCATAGCATGTCTCCTACTATCAAAGGAAATCCTTCAAGCTACTCAATGTACAATTCTTCTTCAAGTTCTTCATTCAAAAATGTTGACTTCACATCCATCTAATACACTTTGAACTTCTTATTTGTTGCATAAGCCAAGAACATCCTTACTACAATTTTGGAAAAAGGTATAAATGTCTCTTCATAATCTATACCTTCTTATTTTGAATATACTTTACATACCAATCTTTCTTTTTTTCTCAAAGCCTCACCTTTTTCATTCATCTTGTTTCTAAAAAGCCACTTAGTTCCTATAACATTCTTATCTTTAGGTCTAGGTTCTTCCTTCATTGCATGAATCCAATGATTATCCTTGCATGCTTCATCTATACTCTTTGGTTCAACTTGAGAAATGAAACATCATTTTTCATGAAAAAATTCGTTGTCTTTGCTTTCAATAATCTAACTAGTAGGGTGATTCTTTGTCAAATTCTAGTTTAGTATAGGTGTTACTGACTCAATTATTACTTCTTCTCTAGATTTAGATCTTTGTTATTCTCAACATTCCACAACTTGAATGTCATTCTACAAATCATTATTAGTTTCATAGAAAGTCTTAACATTTTCTTAGATAGTCTTAGGATTAGCTTCTTCTTCATTATAATTATAATCAATAACTCTTTCTTTAACTCCAAACTTCTTATCCATTTTTACATTTGCACTCTCAATAATAGTCTTAGTCCTCTAACTAAAACAACTATAAGCTTTGATTTTCATTGAATAACTAAGGAACCTGTCTTTATCACTTCTTGCATCAAAGTTACCAATCCCATCATCTCTCTTGATATAATATTTACTTCCAAAAATTCTAAAATACTTCACTAATGGTGCATGTCCAAACCATAATTCATAAGATGTATTGTTTGTAACTTTTCTGATCTTTTCTTTTTTAATTGTATTAGTTGCTTCTCTCCAAAATGTCTTTTATATATCATTCTCAAACATCATATCCCTTGTTTCTTCTATTACAAACCTATTTCTTCTCTCAACAATTCCATTCTTCTTAGGAGTTGATAGCTACCTCTTTTAATTCCATTCACTTCATAAAAAATATTAAACTCATTTCAAGAAAATTCTCCACCTCTGTTAGATCTTAAACATTTAATCTTCAATCTAAACTCATTCTTAACTCTATTCTTAAATAACTGAAATTTCTCAAATACTACTCACATCATCCTATTAAAGTCACTGATAATAATCATGAAGTACCTTTCACTATTGAATCCTCTTATCATAGTAGGACCACTTAGATCTATATGAATAATCTCCAATTTTTCTATTGTGGTGAACTTCTTGCTAGAAAAAGAGATTTTCTTCTACTTAGCCATAACACATTCCTTATACACAATATTAGTAGGCTTCACAATTTTTGGTAAATCTCTAACAAAAAATGTACTACTTGCCTTCACAATATTATCAAACTTTATATGAAAATTTTTCTATGCCACAACCAAATATTATAAACTTTTGCAACCAAACATGTCATTGTTGTAGGGTTTAGTTGAAAAATATTACCTCTGGATCTTGTGCCAATACCAATCAACTTGCCATCTTTATCTCTAATAATGTATGTCTTTTCTTTGAATTGTAACTAGTATCCCTTATCAATAAACTATCAAATCGCTTAATAGGTTATGACTTAATCCATCAAGAAATTAAACATCATTTGTATTGGTTTTCCCATCAAGAGTAATAGATCATATTCCCTTGATATGACAAGCCACATTGTTAGCAAATTTGATGATTCCTCCATCATGACTATTACACTTAACAAATTTATTCATATCACCAGTTATATGATGCAAACAATCACTATTTATGATCTAATCAACTTTCTTCTCAAATTGTGATACTAGGGCTTTCTCTTCTCTAAATTCATTTATATGATTTTCTTCTTTTATAGATACAAATCCTAACTCATCATCACTCTCACTCTAAACTCTCTCATCACACCCATCATCTTCATTTGCATACAAATATTTTCTAGGCCTTCTAGACTTCAAATTCTTTTTGTACTTTTTCACTCTTTTAGGACATTTAGAAGCATAATGACCAAATTCATCACAAGTACAACATTTAAAGTCATGATTCCTCCATCATGACTATTACACTTAACAAATTTATTCATATCACCAGTTATATGATGCAAACAATCACTATTTATGATCCAATCAACTTTCTTCTCAAATTGTGATACTAGGGCTTTCTCTTCTCTAACTTCATTTATAGGATTTTCTTCTTTTACAGATACAAATCCTAACTCATCATCACTCTGAATCTAAACTCTCTCATCACACCCATCATCTTCATTTGCATACAAATATTTTCTAGGCCTTCTGGACTTCAAATTCTTTTTGTACTTTTTCACTCTTTTAGGAAATTTAGAAGTATAATGACCAAATTTATCACAAGTACAACATTTAAAGATTTTCTTAACATCTGGTTCTCTCCTCAAAATCAAGGAAATCCCTTCTTCAATCCTTCTATCTTCCTTAGACCCAAATCTACTACTACTAGCATAGTCTCTATTAGTGCTTGCACTTATTGACAAGGAAGGGAAAATACTTAATGCACCAAAAGTAGTTTCCACTTTAGGAAAATCTCCAAACTATTTTAAGCTTAATTCTAATGCTTCCAATCTTCCAAGAAGAGTCTCTCTAGTAAATTTATTGGTGCAAGGTATCACTTTATCAATCATCTACATTTACTACTTAAATGGTGATATCAAAGTTTTCAAAATCTTCCATATGATCTCATCTTCATCTTTAGTTCCATTAAAAAACTCCATTCCTAAATTTTTTTTTGATATTCTACCAATATAACTTCTTATCAATTCATCTTCCATCATTTTCACCTCTTGAAACAAAAATATCCAAATTTTTAATTTGATTCTCTTAGTATTCTTATCACCTTCAAAAGTAGATTCCAAAGCCCTCCAAATTCCATGAGATATTTCTAAGGATTTTACCTGACTATATTCATTTCCAAGAAAAGCTGACAAAAATGATTCTCTAGCAAGCATGTTATGCATTAATAGATCTCTTTCAAATTCATTACATTCTTCAATTTTTATTTCTTCCACAATTTTCTTTCCATTCTTCATCATCAACCAATATCCTAGACCCATGCACAATAGAAGTTTCTTCATCTTATCTTTCAAGCTATCATAGTTAACTCCATCAAACTTAGGAATTTTCTTTTTATAGAAATGTTCTCCATATATCTCCTTAAGTTGTTAATCTTTTCCTTCAAGAACTTGATGTTATCATACTGATTGTTAGAAATTAAAGTCCACCAACATAACTGGGAGGGGGCATGAATTAATTATTAGATCAATATAAATTTAATAAATATTATCAAACCTTAAACATGTGAGCAATATAATTAGAAACCATAAGAAGACATGCATACACAATAACAGTAGATATGTCTTTTAGAAGAATAAATGCTGATGATATTCCTATGGGGGAGTATTGTAGAAACATTATTAGAACATTATTATGATGATATGTTACATTCATGATTGTGTTTGTCATTGATGTCAACATAGCATTTTTTTGGTGGTATTTGACAGAAAAACAATGAAAAGATCAAGTTGGTATGGATAGACAATTGAGAATTTTTTCTAAGAGATGTTAAAGGGAGATAATACTAAGTGTCTAGTACATGCATCTAACCTTGGAAGCATAAGATATTAAGTCTGCAAGCAAACATGTTAGAAAATAATAAATCATCTTTAGTTTTATCTTTGAAAATAGGTCAAATAGAAACTTGGGGCCACAAAAACTGGGGCATTGATTCACTATTATGAGGAGCATATAAATTTTGGATTTGGGATCATGATGAATAATTGGGTGCATTTTGCAAGTAGTCAAAGTGGGCTACTCAGAATTGCAGAGTTGGGAAATACTGGTAGAAAAGTAATTTTTGCAAACAGAATGGATCAGAGAAAGTGTACATATGGATTCATCAAAACTTGCAAACTGGCATACTTAAAGTATTTTTAGATTAAAACATAGTGGTACTATCTATTTGATCTCACCTATCATGGATTCAGACTTATAATAAGTCAAACAGGGCCTCCCAAAATTCTGAACAATTTACATCAACATGACAACACTAAACAACCAACTTTAAGGGATTCAAAACCAACTCAAAACATGTCAAAAAAAATTTGAAATCTGAAACATAGGTTCTTTGATATGTTTATTAAACATTTTCAAAGTGAAGAGTCATGAAAAATTACTAGGCAAAAATGTAGATTTAGACATTGCCTAAAATAGAACTTTACAGAATGACTCAAAATGAAAATTTATCTTCATGGAATGGATGGATATATTGGATGTGAGGTGTTAGAAAAATTAAACACCTCTTAGCCCTCAAAAGGAAAACCAAGCACACATACATTAAAAATTGCTTATAGGCCTTGATTTTTTAGAATGGTACTCAATATTAGGGCTTCAATTTTGAGTCTCAATAGTTTGTCTATTTTTGGGATGCATGCCCCTTGTGGCCATGGAAATGATTTAGAACTATGGAAGAAGTAGAAGACACACTTGACAACAAAACCTTTTCTCAAACAACTTTTTTGAAAGAAAAAAAAACTACTCTTAAATTGTACAAACGATGGCCCCAAGCCACCAAAATTCAACAAATTTTTTTTAACCTCTATCATAGATCTAATTTTCATATGAATATTCATGAGGTAAGATGGAAACATGTATTCTATTAGTTTCACCAATCAGATTAGCACTCTGAATCAAGTTGAATCAAGTCACTTGGAAAAACATAATATATATCTTCACTTTCATAATGCATATAAAAACTAGATTCATTTTCTACAACTTGTTCATTATAAAAGTAAGGATGAGCATGCTCAAACATATCAAACTCAAACTAAAACTTCTCTTCAATGAATGAATCATGCATGCTATCAATTTTGAATATGAAAGCTTCATATTCAACTTGGGAAAAAATATCACACATACCTTGAAATTGTGTATCCTAATGTGTAACCAGATGGTACTCAAATGAGTAATCATATTTATACTCACAAATGTCATCAATGTCAATGTTTGAAACTAATCTAGAATCTGTCAATGGTTCTTTGAAATCAATAAATGGATTAGCCATTAGGTTAGAGTATCCACCATAGAACTCATTGCAAGGTGCATGTTGATTTTCAATAAAAACTTTGTCAAACACCTTGTTATCAATCTCATGAGATGCAACATCATCATCATAATCACTGTCATGTCTAGAAAAAGAACAATCTTGTCTTTGACAATAGTAAGACAATGTATCATCATTAAAATCATCCTCAACAAAATCTAAACATTCCATGTGCTCTTCAAAAAGTGGGTTGATAACTCCATGAAAAGTTCCCTTGTAGACATTATAACAAGTGATGTGTTGTTCAACATCAAAATTTTCACCATACAATGGATTAATGAAAACCTTGAAACCATTTCTAACATCACTGACATGAACACTTACAACATATGAGGGATAAAAATTATAATCATCACATGAAGACACACTATCCACTCCATCAATGAAGAACATAGAGTATAAATCAATGTTACTTGCATTGTCTTCTCTAAGATGATCCAAATGTCTTGAAAACCAATAATCTTTTAGCTTTTCAATAGGTGTTGATGGATCACTTTCCTTTTTCTAATTACTACTACATGCAACCTTATGACATTCATCTACACAACTAAGTAATTTTTCCTTATAAATGGTCTCCTTATCCTCATATTATATAGACAATTCTTCTTCAATAGTTTCAACCTAAAGCTAATTTATATAATTCTGAGATGAAACTTTATTTTTAGATTTAGAAAAAGAACTCATACCTTTACTTGCATAAGAATACTTACTTCCATGATTGCTTTCTTCTTCCCAATTTGCATTAGATTCATATAAAGATGAACATGTGTTATCAATGTCCTCCTTATGACTCAAGTAACCACTCTCATCATCTTCTTCATATGATGCTTCGTAATAGTACATCAGATCAACAACTTTATCTTCATCACTTGAAACATAAATTTTAGCATCTTTTACCTCATACTGAGATGAACACCTTTCAACTTCAAGGCTAATAACATTCTCAACATAATGCAATCCATCAATATGAGGAGTAACTGAAATTTATTCTTGCACATATAACCAATCAAGTAAATTAATTCTATCATCTGTTACTATGATACTACAAACATGTGAACTATTTTCAGAAAGAAAAGGATCATCTCTTTTTTGTAACAAAAGAAATTCATGTTCACATGTTTTTACTTCTAAATTTTCAACAAGATTTTTTACAACAGCATTAGTACCCACATGCTGATCAAAAATTGAATACTCTTCATGACATTGATTTCTCCTTTGAAACTCATCTTGTTGGAAAACACTTCTAGATAAATGACTCTTAGTTAAGCCATACTTTATATTATTCTCAATCTCTATCACTAACATTAATGCGTGATACAAAGTCTTGGGTTCTTTATCTCTCAATAGATAACTCATCTTTTTATCAAATGCATCAAGATAAACCACTAAACACACTTGATCATCTAGCTTACAATTTTTAGGAATATCATTTAAAACTCTTGCAAATCTGATATTAAATTCAAGAACTAATTTACCATTCTTGATTTGGATCTTCAAGAAATTCTCAAAAGAATCAAAGATGCCTACTCTTTCCATGAAGGATGAATGTAACTCATTCCAAGATGAAATAGAACATGTTGGTAGAAAGGAAAACAAATCTCTAGCATCACCTTCTAAAGTTTGAGCAAACAACTTCATATGTATGTCTTCATGAGTAAGTTCAAAATCACCAATCAAATCACCAAACATGATGACTAGCTAAAATCCACTAAACTTAGGAAAATGCTTTCTAAGATCATATGGCATAGTGTTTTGGAAACCATGAATGCCATCAAAAATGAATGGCATGTATCTCTTGGCAGAAATAGATCTGCAATTTCTATCAATGGACAACATACTAGGTGAAAGAAAATTTTCCATTTCTAACAAACTTACGACTCATTCACCAAATTTACTTTTAGAATTAATTACTTATAGAAAATCTGAAAATTCTTCTACCAATTTCAATCTTTGACACACTCTGACATGTAAACACATGTACATAATTTATGCTTCACAGAGTATGTTGAGATGCATCATACAACTCTCCTATTCAGTGCTAAAAATATCACTTGACAAAGAATATTTTGTAGATCTTTCTTTCATGGAAAAGAAATCTCATGAAAGTGGAAAATACCTTGAATGTTGATGCCTACAAACTACTACTGATTTGAGATGGGCACAAACTTCATTTCTTTACACCATTGATCAAAAACAAGTAGAGCCACCATCTCCTTGAGGAGAACAAAATGGAATCACTATTGTGATTCATTATTAACATTCAAATTTATTGTGATGGAAAATCACACATAACACTTCAAAACTTATTAGTCAAGAATTCATATATTCTCTCTTCTTACTTACATCTTCTTATAAAACTTTTAGATCTACACAACTAAGTTGAAAAATCTTTAAAACATTTATATAGAACCAATCTGCATTGGTATAGAGATCTTTTGGAAAGTTTTCACTTAGTGAGAAAAGATTTTCCTAACTTGCCAAAACATAACAAGTTGGTCCAAAATTAACAACAATTCTTTGAAAAAATTTATACAACAACTTTGGAATTTCACACTCTTTATAAAGTGAAAGAACTTAACATCAACTCTGAATTCTGACAGCAACTTTGCAAAACTTTTAAATGACCTCAATGTAACAATCATTTCAATTCCTTCAAAACTACTACTATTAGGAATAAGGCATAACTAGGAGACATGAATATTTAATAAAGAAATGGAAAAAACCTCACAACCTTGCTACTATATAAAATTCTTCTTTTTGTATTAAATCTTTTTCAAATTGTCAAGGTTTGTCTATCATATAGATTCTGAAAATACAATTTATACCAGAGATTCAAGTACTTTTAACAATGAATTTCTTCATAGACTCCCCAACAAAGTTTCCATTTTGTTGGTGTTTCAAAACATCATAGTTCCAAATTACCTCGATGAGAACATAATACATCTAGGGGGAGCTACTTCCCATCTTCAACATACTCTTTCAAACATTAGGCCAACTGTAAGGCTAGACCCTTCTTCTACTTCAAGCTCTGCAAAATCTAGGTGGGTGGACCTTAGATTCACTTATATGGTACCATTGCTAAAATATACACTTGAATCTAACAAAGTATATTAAACCCTTATATCTTCTATACTTATGCAAAGTTCATAGACATGAAAAAGCTAATGACATGGCATAAGAAATTGATAAGCTAAGTGAGGGCATTCCTTTTCAGTTCTTTAAATAGAAAGGGAAATGGATGATTATAATGTTGATTTCAAAAAAACCCCAAATATGCAAAAGGAAGAATAAGTTGATCCTGTAGTTGATCAATGCCTCATCTATTGGGTAATTCCATGAATCACACGTATACATGTATGATACCAATGACATATTCCATACATCAAGATATTAGATCTATCTTATCACTTTGTGAATCAGACATCAGTTTCATAAAGACCTCATTCTCATGAAGTATCCTTCTCAAATAACCAACAATCCAATCAAATACATCAAGAATTTACTTAGCCCTTTTTTCCAACAACAAAACATATTAGATATACAATCTCAAGGGGATGCAAAAGGGTCTAAGTTCTTTGTTCCTAAACCTTAAAACATTGTAGATCATAGAGATAGGAGACAAGAATCAAAATGAATCTAAGAAGATTCTTTCTCATTTGTATTCATTACTTTGAAGCTATACATTCAAGATACACGCAAATAACTCATAAAACTACTAAATAGATCAAAACTAATTATAATAGCTTAACTATTGTTGTTCATACAAGAGAGATATGCTGAAGAATGGTATCATAGTCATGAAAATATATAAAAAACTGGAACCCTAGTCTCAGAATCCTAAGAAAACTCAAGATTGGATCCCCTATGGTATCATAGTAGTGAGAAATTTTCTCCAAAACTGGAACCCTTACAATGAATTAGAAAGAAATAGAGATATAAGAAAAGAATGAAATCCTAGATCTAATCTAGAAGTGACATGTGTCTACTTCAATCTTCATTCCTTGTTGTTGTAAAACATCTCTCATCTTTCTAAAATTAAAATCTGATATGATTTTCATCATTGTTTTGTAACAAACTTGAAATATCTCTTCTTCAATGATGAAAACCCTTGTGTTGTCAAAATATTTGAAATGATGATAATCCATCCAGTTAACTAACTTGGAGATGACAAAATCTACCCCTAACTACATTTTTACTACCTCTTATCATGTTCATCTAGCTCACCATTTCACTAGAAATGAAATCTAAATTGCCCCAACTAAATGAAACTTAAAAATGGATACCTAAGACAAGCTCCAAAAATGTAAAGTTTTTTCTCTCCCAGTTCTAGCAATATACAATATTGCTATATTGGTGCATTGGAAATGCTTAGAATATCATTTTGAAGTTCAGGCTCTTGGACTAGCTTTCTGGTTTACATTTGAGAAAATATTTAATTTTTACCTAAAGTCAAAACTATAGGTTAAAAACCATTTTGATTTAAAACTAACTACACATGATTTCAAAGGAAAATAATAAAATATTAATTTTTGAAAATTTTGAAAGTTTCTCTCTAGAATTTCCTCTGGGTCAAACTGGGTTTGACTTTTCATAACATGTGTCAACACAGGATTGGTCTATCTCTGCACATTCATCTAACACCTGCCAACAGGGCACCACATGTCACTATCCTATTGGTCCTTGTCCTACCATGTCCTTTTAGTTTCTCTACCTATTGGCAGCCTTTAATTAGGTTTCCATGTTTCTTTCCTAGTCAACATGGTGCCAAGCCATTGTGACATAGCAATGTCATAACACATGGCACTTCCTGCCACATCATCCTGCCATGTCACTACCTTATCATCACACCACATCATCCTATCATGTCATTGGACATTGTGTCAATGTCCACCTCAGCACAATGCCACATCATCATGACATAGAAACATTGCGACATGTGGCACTATCCACCATGTCATCACCTTGGGAAGCATGCCACATTTGGAGTCCTTTACCACATGTCATTCCATGACTCATCCTTTTGGTTCCATGTGTCATGATTCATTTGGTTCGTACAAATCGTCGATGCCATGTCATCTACCACATTAGCACATTCTTTCAAAATGTCTCTAAGTCTTCCTCATACTAGTGGGGACCCACTTGCAAGCCTTGGCTTAAAAAACAAGCCATGTCTTAAAGACAAGTCTATGAGTGTGCACTCATGTATTCAAACAATAGAGGATTCCTCACATAACCAATGTGGGATTAAAACTTTGAACTTTGTTTCACAACTCATGCATCCACCTTCCTTATGTGTGGTTGCTTCCAATGAGCAATATTTCCAAAACATTTTGAATTTCACCCTTGCCACATGAAACTTGGTATAGCTGGGTGGAACCCCTTTTGGAAGACCATTACATAATCCATGCTTAGTTCTTTTGATAGGATCCATTTCATACTTAATAACTTGATGACGAGCCACACCACCCGTACCAACTCACAACCAAAAATGTAACAATATGGAGATAGAGAGATGACAAATATGCTTCATAAAGAATCCATTAATACTTGAAATTCATTAGAAGAGATTACATTTGAAGAGCTTACAATTCAAGAACTCGCACCTTGAGAGCTTCTATTTCTCAAACTTCCATTAGAAGAGCTTCCATTTTTCGAACTTGATTACAAAATGATAATAGGCCTTTCTTAAATAGGCACTTCTAACCCAAGACATTACAAACACAACCAATGTGGGATAATAGGTAAATACAACTACCTTTAAATAAATATTAAATTCCCATCCAAATACAACTAAGCACCCAACAAATATTAAATACATGATTCAAGGAACTTTCCACAAACTTCTAAATTGCCACCTATACACCTCGATTAATGGAATGACAACTATTTTTATTATTTTTCTTTTTATGCCACCTATGCACCTTGAAAATAGAAATTCCTCTTTACTTCTTTTTTCCTATTTTATTTTTTTATATTTTTCCTTCTATTTTCATCACTTTCTCTCTCCTCCACAATTTTTTTTTCCTCTTTTTTTTTCTCCTCTTTTTTTTGTTTTTTTGTTTTTTTTTGAATTTAATTTTCCCATGTAAGATGCTCCTGCATCAGACTCCCTTGGTAGATAGAAAAGTGTGTCCCACACTTTGACGCCAAAAGAAAGATATACCACCATCTTCATCTTCACCACAAGCTTCCACCTCCATAGGGACAAGAAAACCAACATGCAAATCTTCCACATTTTTTTTGCTGATGCATGATGCTCCTGCATTCGACTCCCATGGTAGGAAAAATTTTGTGAATATGGATTCACAAAATGAAGTAGCCACTATTGACATTTTTTTTTTTCTCTTCCTCCAACACATAGCTGGAACAAGTATCCGGTGTCGATATATTTCCTTCTTTCTTCTTTTCCAACACCTGGCTGGAACAACTGTTTGCTGCTGAAAATACTCCTTCATAATGAACTCTATCCAAGTATAACTCTCATCCTCATTCAATCTTGTTGAATTAATCACACTTGTAATAAACCTAGCAATACCATACCAATCTTTCTTTGCATACCACACATGACTAACAAGATCCTCATGCAAACCATTATCAATATCTTTCAAACTCATATCAAAGACAACATCCCATGATTCATAAGAATTTACCTCATTGACATCTTCATCTTTGCTTGCCTCTTTTATGTCGCCAACAATGCATGTAACTACTCCACTTGCTTGATCTCTAATGAAGGCATTATACTTTTCCTCCATTGCTGCAATCTTCACATCATCTTGATCTACTTTCGACACACAAATATGGTTATCTTCATGCTCTTCCTCTTCTCTTTCATCTTCTTCAACTTTTGGTTCACAAATAAATTCCTCTTCATCTGCTTGCTCTTCTACTGGATCATCTTCCTTTTCTGCATCCAAATAATTATCAACATCTCTTTTCTGGTGACATGCTCTTCGTTTCCGCAACTCAGCTTATAATTCATTCACTTGCTTTTGCAAATCAACTAGCAATGATTGTTGATTTCTTGCTCTAAATTTCTCAAGTCAAGGAATCCTTAGAATCCATCCAATCACAGAAGTCATCTTCTTCTTTCTCTTCTCCATAATCAAGTCTTTAGAAGACAAATCTCATGCAACACAAGAACCTTGTGCAAACTGCCTCATAGTCGATGATCTGTCTACAAAATCAAGAACTTCTTGACAAACTTCAACCAACTCAAGGTCTTGG
Source organism: Cupressus sempervirens (assembly GCA_028749045.1). Taxonomy (NCBI): domain Eukaryota; kingdom Viridiplantae; phylum Streptophyta; class Pinopsida; order Cupressales; family Cupressaceae; genus Cupressus; species Cupressus sempervirens. Next base: position 138,906,135 of record CM053790.1, on the reverse strand, counting down.
TGCAAACTACCTCACGTTCGGCGATCTGTCCGCACACTCAGGAACTCCCGCTCTGATACCACTGATGACGGGCCACACCACCTGTACCAACTCACAACCAAAAATGTAACAATATGGAGATAGAGAGATGAAAAATATGCTTCATAAAGAATCCATTAATACTTGAAATTTATTAGAAGAGATTACATTTGAAGAGCTTACAATTCAAGAACTCACACCTTGAGAGCTTCTATTTCTCAAACTTCCATTAGAAGAGCTTCCATTTTTCGAAATTGATTACAAAATGATAATAGGCCTTTCTTAAATAGGCACTTCTAACCCAAGACATTACAAACACAACCAATGTGGGAGAATAGGTAAATACAACTACCTTTAAATAAATATTAAATTCCCACCCAAATACAACTAAGCACCCAACAAATATTAAATACATGATTCAAGGAACTTTCCACAAACTTCTAAATTGCCACCTATACACCTCGATTAATAGAATGACAACTATTTTTATTATTTTTCTTTTTATGCCACCTATGCACCTTGAAAATAGAAATTCCTCTTTTCTCCTTTTTTCCTATTTTATTTTTTTATTATTTTTCCTTCTATTTTCGTCACTTTCTCTCTCCTCCACAATTTTTTTTTTTCTCATTTTTTTTTTCTTTTTTTTAAAAATTTAATTTTCCCATGCAAGATGCTCCTGCATCAAAGCATCATGCATCATAACTTCAGCCCAAAGTGCTAGAAAACGGTTTACTTGCAGCTAGAGGCAGTTCACTATTAGTGTTAATGTTTATCCACCTCAAAGAATTAGGTAGTTCCATTGCTTGTATTATCTTCTTGTTTATTCACCTCTAAATATTCATTTGCATAGAGATTGGTGATATCATGAAATAGAAATGGCAATGACAACAACCTGTCTCCCCCTTTGACTATGATTTCAAACAATCTCATTCACTCCCTCACTTGCATTTGTTTATTCATGCCATAACTAGCTTGGTCAAGGAGCTTGCGACTAGAAAGATTCTGCCACTAGAGCCAAATCTCTTTCCTTCCACCTACCATACATCATTAAGATTTGGTATTACACAAATTGTGATAAGGAAATGGAATAAAATTTTAACAAGGCATGATTACAAGAAATGTTCTTTTACTACACTCCAAAATTGATTGCTTCTAATTCCAAGGTGATTCCTATTTCAAAAGAGGAAATTGTGACTCAGTTACAAGTTGTATGGCATTCAGCAAGGCTTCATCAATATCTTTCAATATGTGGCCATAATCTGTGTGCTTTGAACTACAAGCATGTGCACGTTTATGAATGGTCTTCCTTCTTGGCTTTGCATAATCCACGACAACCCTCAACATCGGATTCTGCTTGGCCCCATACAATTTTTTTAATTTTTTTTTGGCTCTCCGTATAAGATAAATCTATGTGACTCCAAATGGATCAGGTCATCACTAGGAGAATAAATGAACATTTGTTATAGACCATGCTAGCACAAATTGCATTCTTGCCATCAATACTCTAGCTCATCTAGTGTCAATTTAGAATTGGACCCTTTGGCTGATGCATGTAAACAAGAATGTGATAGTGGATGCTCCTAAATTTGGTCTTCATTTTAATAATGATGAGGAACATGTGATGTATTGGATATTATTTTATCCTTATACACACTTGAGTCACTATTCTCATTAGCACAAACTCATTTTAATAGGCAATACTTCCACAAATGGATTCATGTGCATTCATTTCTACCTTTGAAATTTGGATAGTCAAAATAGTTCCGCATCATTTAACCTCACCTTTAAAAGGTTCCACTGGAGATTTTTATGCTACATGATGCCAATTGATTTGAGTTGATAAGAAACAAAGTCAAATTGTATCTCCTTATGTCAACACTACCATCGAACATAGGGATTCCTCAATGTTTGTATGTGTAGTCATTTGTCTCCATGTTCATATGTTGCACATGCATCCCAAGTTTATCTATTTGATTTGAAAGATTAAGTTCACATGAAAAAGCATCAAACTGTATAGAATGGACATAACATCTCTTAAACAACTTCAATTCTGAACAACCTATCAATCTAATGGAATCAGTTAGGCCCCAAAGTGGGTTTGACTATAAAAACATTTCAAAATAAAAAACCCAATCTTTGGAATCCATTGATTTGACCTCTTGAACTGATTAAAAAAAAATTGGAATGTTGCTTTATCAATTTTAAGACTCATTTTCAACCTTTTGTAAACTAAGTTTTGAGCCCAGTAGTCCTTTGTTTGGCCTTAAAAACTAATCAAAACACCTAACCAGTCTCTAAAATCAAACCTAATAATTCTTTGTTTTGCATAATCTTACCCTTTCAGATCTTGCCTTATGAAAACTTCAGGATCAAAATATATTGACCGTCAAAGTTGCCTTTTTCAGAATTTCTTGGAAGCAAACATGTCAGAAAATAATAAATCATGTTTAGTTTTAGCTTTGAAAGTAGGTCAAACAAAAATTTGGGGGCACAAAAATTGGGGCATTGATTCACTATCAAAAGGAGAGTATAAATATGAGATTCAGGCTCATGATGAATAACTAGGCACATTTGGAAAGTGGTCGAAGTGGGCTACTTAGAATTGTAGAGCTAGGAACAGTGGTAGAAAAAGTGATTTTTGCGAACAGAATGGACCGAGGAAAGTCTGCAGACAGATTCGTCAAGACTTGAAAAATGGTACACTTAAAGTATTAGATTAAAATGTAGTGGTACAATCCATTTGATCTCACCTATCATAGATTCAAATTTATAACAAGTCAAACAATGCCTCCTAGAATTTTGAACAATTTACATTAGCACGACAACACTAAAGAACCAACTTTGATGGATTCAAAACCTAGTCAAAATATGTTGAAATGACTTGAAATATGAAATATAGGTTCTTTTATATGTGTACTAAACATTCCCAAATTTTTGAGTCATGAAACATTATTTGGTGTGAGATATTCAAATGCAAACTAGGACTCATGTCATTGTTTGACACAGGAAAAAATGCAGATTTGGACATTGCTCAAAATGGAACTTTACAAAATGACTCAGATTGAAAATTTATCTTCATAGAATAGGTAGATATATTGAATGAAGAGTGTTAGAAATATTAAACACCTCTTAGGCCCCAAAAGGATAGCTAGGTACACATACATTAAAAAGTACTTATAGGGCTTGATTTGTTAGAATGGTACTCAAAATCAAGGCTTCAATTTTGAGTCCCAACAAGATTAATGTTATCGCTAAGTGTAACATGATCTTAATGTGTTCCTATAATAATTAATTGAGAAGGTTTAATAGCTAAACCAAGGAATTTTTTTATGGATTCGGTATAAAGGAAGCACATTTTCCTTTATCATGTATGGAATGAAGAGAATGATTATAACCAGCATAAAGAGTAGAATGTGAAGATAAGAAGAGCAAAGTGAAGGTGAAGGAAATTTTTTTGCCTAGGTTTTATTGTGTGATCTAAAGTTTGATACTTGGATCTAAGGTTCGTGACTTGGTCTACAAGGTCTGATAGTGATTGGTCCAATTTACAGCACAGAGAAAAGAAGTTAAAGAATAGTACAGACAGTTATTCTACAAGTAATAGTTGAGAGATCAGTTGGACAGTGAGTTTAGTGGTCTTTCCCTAGAAGCTATTTGGATAATGGTTCCTTCTATCTTCTACAACTCCTAACAAGTTTGGAATCTTCTAACAAGGATTCAAAGTCTCTTTATAGGGACTCACATGTACTAAATGTTGTAGTAGACTCCTAATAGGGTCCATCCTCTAATAAGAAAAATTTATATTTGTACATCAACTTGTGGGCATCATTCCCACTAGTGTTTTCCCTCTAATCAAGGTTTTCCCTAGTTAACATAGCTGGTGTAATTGTGTATATGTATCTTGTAATGGTTGTTGTTTACTTTGGTTGAATGGTTAAGATTATTTAAGGTGGATAAATGTTTTAATTATTGGATAACTGATTCACCCCACCCTCTAAGTTATCTTGGTGGACTATTTTTTCTAACAATTTCAACTAGGGAAACTCTTGATTAGATAAAAAACCCCAAGAAGGATGGTACCCACAAAATGATGTACTCATATAGAAGTTCCTTGTAAGAGGATGGATTTTGTTAAGAGCCAATTAAATAGATTTAGTACATATCAGTCCCTATTAGGAGACTGTGAATCCCTCTTAGGAGTTTGCAAACCTCTTAGGAGTTGTGCCAACCCTATTAGGAGTTGTAGAAGGTAGATGGACCTGTTATCCAATTAGCTTTAGGGAGAAGACCACCAAACTCACTGTCCAATTGGCATATGCATTTTTCTTTTCAAAATACTATAAATGAAACTGATCTCAGCAACTCAAACTCTTTCTCTATCCTCTTATTGTGATAATACCACACCAAATACTTCTCAGATCTTAAAAACTAGTTCTTCAACTTCTGCATTACATTGATCCCTTTGGTCACTTACTCCCATTTACCAACTTTGCATATCCAATATAAATTGGCTTACAACTCATACACTTTTTTATATTTCATCATAAGAAAAATAAATTTTTTTTATACCATTTTCTAAAATAATTCATTGAGACATCCTTGAGGCTTTCCTAATTATTTACAATAGGACCTTGTTAAGATAATACAATTCATTACATCTTTTCACAATTACAAAATATTTTCATCTCATAATAATTAAAAAATTTCACACATGTGACCTCAAACCTCATGCACTCAGTAACATCATCATCAAGTTGTCTACAATCACTATCTAACTTCACTCATTGAGATTCTATCCCTATTAGGACATACAATATGAACACCAAACACCACTTTTTAGGTACTCTCTCTACACATTGATTTTTGAAATAAAAAATAACTTTTATTCATTTTCTATTTCCTACATGTGCACCTGTCCATGCCATCAGGACACACTATCAAACATATCCTCAACTTCTCTTGACCTCATCATCAATACACAATCCAAAAAATCTCATTCTTTATCTTCTACTCTCATAGTCTTTATAGAAACAAGACTATGTTCACATCAATGACAAATGTAAGAATGAATGTAACATGCCAATCTCCTAGATGCTCCAACAATTTTTAGGATAATCCTCCAAAGGAATGCCATCATCATTGATGCTAACTAGCCTCTTATGCCATAACCAAACATCTTCACATTATGCAAATAAGAATATTCATATAGGTCTAGATAGAACAAGTTACCTCTTGTTTTCTCTCCACTTCCAATTAGTTCTCTAGTATCATCACATGTCTTTTCCTTCTTAATTTGGAATCCAACTATGTAGTCTAAACTAATCAATTGTGCCACACTAAACAAGTTATATTTCAAACCATCAACCCAATATGCATTGTCACATTTTATCTTATCATTGAGTATAATTGATCCTTTTTCTTTCACATAACATAGTGCATCATTAAAAAAATTAACACTACTTCCATCATAATGTTTTAATTTCTCAATAGTCATATGATGTGAGAAACCACTATCAATTATCCATTTTTCATTCTTATGCACATGTGATATCAATGCAGTTTTCTCATCTTCATCAAAATCATCTTTCATTACAACATAAATAACTTCTTCATCATGATCATCACAATTACTATTAGAACCATCTTCTTCACCAATGTAGGAATATTCCTTACGTTTATCTTTGTAGTCTTTGTTAACTCAACTGTATCTATTTTCTCTCCTTCCTCATTACTTGAAATCATTCCTTTCATTCTTAATGTCTTTTTTAGGGCACCTTGCAACAATATGACCAACTTTGTTACATGTAAAATAGATTTTAGGAAGTTTATCTTTATATTTGAATTTTCCTCTATGTAGTATTCTGGCCAATAATGCTTCAAGATCATCCTCAAATTCACTATCACTTTCCACATACTCTCTTTTCTTCTTTCTCCTAGATCCATCAAACATCATTTTAGCCTTCAAAGAAGATTCAACACTAGCAGGGGAATAATTATCAAAATTTGGTAGTTCAAATATAGTGAGTCTACCAACTAGACTATCCAAAGTTAAATCATTACCAAGTGTACATATTTGATCTTGAAATATAGGATAGATAGGAAGTAAAGTCCTCAATACCTTACGTTTCATAGTCTCATCAGATATGATGCTTTCATCTCATCTGATAGCATTGACCACCACTTTGATATGACCACAATATTATGCAATGGTTTCACCTTCTTTATTTCTCATATCATCAAAATTTCTTCCTTATTTCTCAATGCATGTTTGTCTCTTCTATGAATTTGTGCTAACTTGTCCCACATTTTCTTTGCAGTAGTTCATTCCTTCATATCATCAAATTCAACATAACTTAGGGTTGCTTGAAGTTCAATCATCATTTGATTGTGATGCTTCTTCTCTTTCATTTGTTCAATTGTCATGGGTCTAGGTACCTCAATGTATTCATTGTCCATGTAGTATGATGTAGAATCTCCAATACTAGATAAGTGCAATCTCATCAAGTGGTATTCTACTAGGAAGTTCTCCTTTCTCAACTTAGGTGTCTCTTCCTTGTACATCTTGATCTTTAACTAGAGTCCCTTCAAACTTTCTTGAAAAGTAACCAAGCTCTGATACCAATTGTTAGAATGATTTAGAATAATGAAGAGGGTGGGAGCGGGGGGGGGGGGGGTGGGTACCAATTCAACTTTCAACAACTTCAAAAAATCTCATTATATAACTTAGTGCATATAGCAATATATCAACAATTTAGCATTCTTTACCTTTGTATTTTATCGATGTGTGTAGACTTTAAGTATCTCCATTTTCCAAGATACTTCCAAAAGTTACTATTAGAGTGAAGTTCTCTTATAACAAGTTTAACAACTTGAGAGTTCAGATCTTGGAGATGGAGCCTTAAAATTTGGGAAAGATTACTAACAATGAAATAATTGACATCCAACTTATACTGTAACAACTTGATGTAGTAAGAGAGGAATTGAGGAAATCCTTAAGGAAGAGAAAGGCTATGACTATTCAACATAATGACACATTTTATCAAGAAGTTGACACTCAAGGATTGCTAGACAATGGAAGTTCTAGTGAAAGTGGTGCAACTATTGCAGATCTATTGGAAAAGATTATTATTTTGAGTGAAAAAGTTAGAGGATTTAAAGAGAGAGTATGAAATACAATTAGTAAGGATATGTGAAATGACCAAATAAAAGAAGAAATTTGAAGAAGATAAAGTTATGGTTGAAGAAAAAAAAAGACAAATGGCTACCAAACTTGAAGAAAGGTCATCTGATGTAAAAAAGCTTACAACCATTCAGCTAGACATGATGAATCAACCAATACTTGCAAATAAAATAACTAAATACAAAGACATGGAGATAAAAAATTGGATTTCACAAAGTGATGAACTAGAGAATGAGCTAAGATTTGAGAAAGAACTTGTGGAAATAATGAACAAGCCCAATAAAGTAATAAGATATTTTGAAGATTGATGAGATCACCAAGGTCATCTAGTGACACCTCTAGGTTAGGACATGCCAAGAACCACTCATCTACTAAAGAAGGAGAATCATACAAGAGTGGAGGGAAAAGAAATGCAAAGTAAAAATGAAAACCTATGTGCTATCACTATGGTCAACTTGGACAGACAACAAACATTTGTAGAAGCAAGGTGGGTATACAAAACCCTAAACCTAATTTTACTGATAACTATTTTAATTGCAAGAAGAAATGTCATCAAACACATGAATGTTGATCAAATGTGAACATTATACGTACTATACCTAGATTTGAAGGATATTGCTACAATTGACAAAAGTATGGACATGAAGCACATGAATTCAGATCATAGGCAAAGTCTAATTAGACAAACAAAAGGCAAGATAATGCACCTAAGAAAGCTAACTCTTTCAATTAGAACTACAATACATGGTATAGCTATCATTATTTTAGAGAGTATGGTCATATTCCATAAAATTTCATAAGAACACATTTTATTGGGAATTATAAGAAATAGTTGAATAGAAACATAGTTTATTTTAGTTGTCACAAGGTTAGACATGTGAAAAAGAAGAACAAGACTTGAGCACCAACATCAAACAATGAACAAATAAAGGGAAAATGAAAAATGGATGTAAAACAAGAAAAGAAGGAGATGAACCAAACCTAGAAGAAAAAGGTAGAAGCTAGAAGTAGTGGAACAAATGAAGCTATGAGATCACCCAATCCAATGGTGTAGGTGATCACACTATCTTAAACTAATTAAGAAAGGTATGTAAGGAACAACATATTTAATGACTTGTCTTACATCAATTCCTAACATAAATTGTGTTAAAGTTCATATCTACATAGGGCAACATGTATTAGAATAGATTTATGGAAAGAAAAATGCAATTAAATTATCTACATTATTAGGTGTCCAGCATTAGTAATACCATCTGTTGGAAAATGAAGATGGTGTAACTGAGAGGGGAGGGGTGAATCAATTACCACAAAAATATTTTCAAAAGTCCCAAAGATGCCTTAAACTTAGTTGCTGCTGCTACAAAAATCACTGCTTAAAACTTGATAGGTGTTTAGTTAATTTATGAAGCATTTACTGAAATAAGCAATTATGCAAAAGAAAGTAATCATTAACACAGTAGACACCAGATTTACGTGGAAACCCAATATGGGAAAAACCATCAGCAACTAGTCACCAATTTTCACTCTTCTGAAGTGAGCCCTGTTAGGAGCCAACCCTGTTAAAGGTTACAAAACACACTGTTAGGTGTGACCCTGTTAGAGGATTTAATCACCCTATTAGGAGTGGCCTTGTAAGAGGTCTTTTTGAACAATTCAACTAAATTGCCACCCTGTTAAAGGATTTATGAAATGGCTATTAAACCAACTCTGTTAGAAGATTTTGGAATCACTGTTACAATGGTTAGAAAGCAACAATGAATGATCTGAAAATACATGCAACTTATCTTGCTGAATACAGATCTCAGTTTAGCTCCACGAGATCCTTACTGATCAAATATATCTCTGCAGCTCCAAGATTTCCCTCTGCTCAATTCTGCTTAGGCACACACAAGTCTCTTCCTTGCACTTCCTTGCACTTTTCGTATATTCATTCTCTCATCTTCTTTTTTTCATCTTGAGCACCTCTTTATATATTATTCATAATACCAGGTCAGCCCAACCAACTTGTTAAAACAATTCCAAAGTCGGCTTGCCCAACCAACTTGACTAAACATAATCTAAAGTCGGCTTGAACTAAAAAAAACTTTCACTAGCCGACGCTGCTCGGTCAATACAGAACAAAAACTTCCTTCCTGTTTTAACCGACAGAACTCGGTAAGAACTACAATTATCGGGAAATTCGGCAATCCTGCCACTTCCTTTGGAAACCAACTGGACTCGGTAAAAGCTGTCTTCGACTACCGAGTGAGCTCGGTGAAAACTCAGCTTTCCTTAGCTTACCGTGCGAACTCGGTTAACACTATCCGTTCGTTACAAAATCCTTTGATACCCGAGTGATCTCGGTAAGAACTAAACTTTCCTTAGCTTATCGAGTTAACTCGGTTAACACTAACTCACCGTGTGACATATCGAAATGCTCGGTATATACTGCAAAAGGCTTTTATTGACCAACTGAGCTCGGTAGACTCTGTAAACTGTTTTCCTGGTTGATAGAACTTGGTAGACTCTGTCTGATAACTGATATGATATTTGTGTAACATCAAAGACAATACACAATTACTTAATTGTATCCAACAATCTCCCTCTTTGGCATTGATGGCAACACAACATGTCATAGCAGAAATGAAATTTGAAAGCAAGTCTACTGTAACACAATACAATTAACAATTCTCCCTCTAAGATAGAGAACTCTCCCTCTTACAGTAATCTCCCTCTGTGAAGAAATTACTTAATCAAATTTCAGATTTCCGAAAAGATATGACAGTAAAACTCTCCCTCTTTGACAACACATGCCAAAGACCATCTAATTTCAAATTAATTTCATTGTACCTTTAGTACTGATTCATATGCAATATTTCCTTGATTTTCTGCATCAACTGATGATTGTTCAATTTTGTAAGAGCTGATGGATCACTAAAACTTATTTTAGTGAATTTCAAATAGGGGAATAACCCCTAACTTACCTCTGAGATACAAAAATGCATCCTTAGGTAAAGGCTTTGTGAATATGTCAGCAATCTGTTCCTTTGTATGTACATATTCCAATCTGATTTCCTTGTCCTGCACCAATTCTCTGACAAAGTGATACTTGATTGCAATGTGCTTAGTCTTAGAATGCATTACTAGATTTTTAGATATATTGATTGCACTTGTGTTATCACAAAACATGACGACTGGTTCCTTGATTTCCATCTTCATGCCTTGTAGCAATTGCTTGAACCAAACAATATTAGAACAGTTTACTGCTGCAGCAACATACTCTGCCTCTGCTGTTGATTGAGCTGTATAGTTTTACTTTTTGCTTATCCAAGAAACCAACCTCTTTCCAAGAAAGAATGCACCTCCACTTGTGCTTTTTCTGTCGTCAAGGTTTCCTGCCCAATCAGCATCAGTAAACACTTTTAAGTCTAGGTTTCCTCCAAGTTTATACCATAATCCATAATCTTCAGTTCCTTTCAGATATCTCATTATTCTCTTGATTTCCATCATGTGATTTTCTCTTGGTTTGGCTGAAAATCTTGCCACAATTCCAACTGCAAGAGCAATATCTGGCCTAGTATGAATTACATATTGCAACTTTCCAATTATAGATCTGTACAATGTTTGATCTATTTCTTTTGAATCATCTTCTTTGGTAAGTTTTAGTCCAGTACACCTGGGAGTTCCAACTGGTTTACAGTCTTCCATACCAAACTTTTTCAATATCTCTTTGATATATTTTGCTTGAGTGATGTAGATGCCATTCTTGTTCTGCTGAATTTGAAGTCCCACAAAGAATTTGATTTCACTGAACATTGACATTTCAAATTCCTTGCTCATTTGTTCTGAAAATTCTTTGCAAAGATCATCATTCTCTGTAAAAATAGTATCATCTACAAATATTTCTGCCAGGACAATCTTATTTTCTGGTCCTTCCTTGATATACAAACTACTGTTATCATTATTTATTTGAAATCCAATTTGAATAAGATAGCTATGCAATCTTTCATACCATGCTCTAGGGGCTTGTTTCAGACCATACAATGCCTTGTGCAATTTGAAAACCATGTTCTTTTTATCTGGATCAATAAAACCTTCAGGTTGTTTAATGTAGACCTCTTCATCCAGTATACCATTTAGAAATGCTGACTTGACATCCATCTTATAAACTTTAAATCCTTTGTAGGCAGCATATGCTAGTAAGGTTCTAACACCTTCCAATCTAGCAACAGGAGCGAAAGTTTCTCCATAATCTATGCCTTCTTCTTGAGAATATCCTTTGCACACTAATCTAGCTTTGTTTCTTGATACTTTACCATTTTCATCCAACTTATTTCTGAAAACCCACTTTGTACCGATTACATTTTTGTCTTTAGGCCTGGGTATAAGAGTCCATGTTTTGTTTTTCTCTATCTGCTCTATTTCTTCATTCATTGCTTCAATCCAATTATCATTTTCTAATGCATCTTTGACAGTTCTAGGTTCAAAATCAGCAAGTAAACAAGTACCCTTCAACTTACTTCTTGTGATGGTTCCATCAGATTTATTTCCAATGATCTAATCTGCTGAATGATGTCTCCTGACATATTTGGCTAGAACAGGTTCTTTTTCTTTTGGATGATTTTTGTCGTTATCTTCTTGCATTTCTTCTCTTTGCTCGGTTTGGTCTAGCTCGGTATCAACTGGCACGGTATGTACCTGCTCGGTTACCTCAAGCTCGGTAATCTTTAACTCGGTATTTTTTGACTCGGTAGACGTTGGCTTGGTAGATGTTGGCTCAGTAGATGTTTCCTACAACTCGGTTAGTGATGACTCGATAGAAGAAGATTTTTGATTCTCAGATACAGTTGATATTATATCCGAATCATTGAAGACGAATCTTTTATAATCTTCTGGTTCTTTTCTGCTTTCTTCTTCAGTCTTTTCTGCAAATTCATCAACTTTCACATGTATACTTTCTATGACTTTGTGAGTAGATAAGTTTAAGCATCTATATGCTTTACTCTTACATGAGTATCCAAGAAATATACCTTCATCACCTTTTACATCAAATTTTCCTTTTCTAGATTCTTTCAAGATATAACATTTGCTTCCAAATACTTTCAGATAACTTACATTGGATTTATAGCCATACCATATTTCGTAGGGAGTTTTGAATGAGTCCTTTTTTAACTGTACTCAGTTTAAGGTATGAACTGTTGTACTGATAGCCTCCTTCTAGTATTTGATAGCAACATTCTTTTCTATCATCAAGGTTCTTGCACAATCCATGATGGATCTGTTCCTTCTTTCAGCTATGCCATTTTGTTCAGGTGTACCTGGTGCTGAAACCTGTCTTTTGATTCCTCTTTCAATACAAAAGTTATTAAATTCATGTGAAATAAATTCACCACCTCTGTCTGACCTTAGGCATTTCAATCTTTTCCATGTTTCTTTTTCTACTCTTGCCAAATACCATTTGAACTTTTCAAATGCTTCTGATTTGTTCCTTAGGTACATGATGGTCATCATTCTTGAATAATCATCAACAAAAAGAATGAAATATTTTTCACCAGTATAGCTTTCAGTTTCAATAGGTCCACATAAGTCAGTATGCACAATTTCTAATAAATCTTCAGACTGATAATTTTTTCTTTTGAAACTAGACTTACCCATCTTTCCAATTTGACAATTCTTGCATAAACTGACCTCTGGTTTCTTTAAATCAGGAATGCCTCTCACTTTTTTGAATTTGCTTATTTTTACCAGATTGTCAAAATTCACATGACATAATCTTTTATGCCATAACCAACTCTCTTCTATTTGAACAATAAAACATGAATTTTCATCAAGTTCAAGATAGAACAAGTTACCTTTAGTTTGAATACCAGATCCAATCAGCTTTCCTTTACCGTTCAGCAGTCTTGCTTTGCCTTGGATGAATTCTACTTTGAGTCCATTGTTGAGTAACTGTGCCACACTCAATAAATTGTGCTTTAGTCCTTCTACCCAATAAGCATTATCACATACTAGTTCCTGGGTTAGAGTGATTCTTCCTTTTCCTTTGATGCAAAAAGGTTCATTGTTTCCAAATCTTACACTGCCACCATCATACTCTTCAAATTGATCAAACTTTGTTTTATCTTCAGTCATATGATGTGAGAAGCCACTATCAATGATCCATGTATCATTCTTACTTATGTGAGAGATGAGTGCCATTTCTTCATTGTCAGATTCATCTTTTACAGCAATGTAAACAATCTCATCCTCTTCTTCATCATTAGAATCATTAGAATCTTTAGCCATAAAACATGATTTCTTACTTTTATCTTTAAATGATTTGAAATCTTTCTTACTGTTCCATTTATTATCTTTCTTTTCATCTTTATCTTTCTTGTTTGGACACCTTGCAGCAATATGACCGACTTCTTCACATGAAAAGCAGATTAGGGGTACTTTACCTCTGTATTTACCTCTTCCTCTTGAATATTTCTTTGCAAGTAGGGCTTCAATTACTTCAAGGTCGCTGTCAGAGCTCTGATCTAATTGATCTTCACTTTCTGACTGAGATTCCTTCTTCTTTTTGCCTTTGTCCTTGAGTGAGAGCTTGGATTCAAATGCAAACTCAATGTTCTTTGCAGCTAGAACATAATTATCAAAATTATCTAATTCAAATGCTGTCAATCTTCCAACTATGGCCTCTAGGTTTATCTTGTGATTGGCCTCACACCTTCTTTCTTGAATGGCTGATACCCTGATGGCATAAACTGGAAGTAGAGTTCTAAGAACTTTACTTATGACTGTCTCTTCACTGATACTTCCTCCAGAAGCTTTGATAGCACTGACACATGCTTTAATTCTTTCAACATATTTGGCAATATTTTCATCTTCTTTCATTTTCATCTGATCGAACTGTCCTCTCAGACTTTCAGCTTTGGCTCTTTTGACATTGTCATCTCCACCATAGATCTCTTTCAGTCTTTCCCACATTTCATAGGCAGTAGTGCAGTCCTTGACATCATCAAACTCTTCATAACTCAAGGCAGATGCAATATCAATCATCATAATGTTATGAGTCTTCTTTATAGCAATGTCATTGACTGATAATGTACCTGATGGTTCTACATATTTCTCATCAAGATATTTCAGACCAGTGTCACCAATGGAAGCTAGATGAAGTCTCATTAATCCCTGTCATGCTGAGAAGTTGTTTCAGTTAAGCCTTGGGATTTCCCTCTTATAAGACATCTTGATCTTTGGCTTAGATCTTTGAAATCTTCTCCTGCAAGCACCAAAAGCTCTGATACCAATTGTTGGAAAATGAAGATGGTGTAACTGAGAGGGGAGGGGTGAATCAGTTACCACAAAAATATTTTCAAAAGTCCCAAAGATGCCTTAAACTTAGTTGCTGCTACTACAAAAATCACTGCTTAAAACTTGATAGGTGTTTAGTTAATTTATGAAGCATTTACTAAAATAAGCAATTATGCAAAAGAAAGTAATCATTAACACAGTAGACACCAGATTTACGTGGAAACCCAATATGGGAAAAACCACCAGCAACTAGTCACCAATTTTCACTCTTCTGAAGTGAGCCCTGTTAGGAGCCAACCCTATTAAAGGTTACAAAACACACTGTTAGGTGTGACCCTGTTAGAGGATTTAATCACCCTGTTAGGAGTGGCCTTGTAAGAGGTCTTTTTGAACAATTCAACTGAATTGCCACCCTATTAAAGGATTTATGAAATGGCTGTTAAACCAACTCTGTTAGGAGATTTTGGAATCACTATTACAATGGTTAGAAAGCAACAATAAATGATCTGAAAATGCATGCAACTTATCTTGCTGAATACAAATCTCAGTTTAGCTCCACGAGATCCTTACTGATCAAATATATCTCTGCAGCTCCAAGATTTCCCTCTGCTCAATTCTGCTTAGGCGCACGCAAGTCTCTTCCTTGCACTTCCTTGCACTTTTCGTATATTCATTCTCTCATCTTCTTTTTTTCATCTTGAGCACCTCTTTATATATTATTCATAATACCAGGTCGGCCCAACCAACTTGTTAAAACAATTCCAAAGTCGGCTTGCCCAACCAACTTGACTAAACATAATCTAAAGTCGGCTTGAACTAAAAAAAAACTTTCACTGGCCGACGCTGCTCGGTCAATACAGAACAAAAACTTCCTTCCTGTGTTAACCGGCAGAACTCGGTAAGAACTAAAATTACCAAGAAATTCGGTAATCCTGCCACTTCCTTTGGAAATCGACTGGACTCGGTAAAAGCTGTCTTCGACTACCGAGTGAGCTCGGTGAAAACTCAGCTTTCCTTAGCTTACCGTGCGAACTCAGTTAACACTATCCGTTCGTTACAAAATCCTTTGATACCCGAGTGATCTCGGTAAGAACTAAACTTTCCTTAGCTTACCAAGTTAACTCGGTTAACACTAACTCACCGTGTGACATACTGGAATGCTCGGTATACACTGCAAAAGGCTTTTACTGACCAACTGAGCTCGGTAGACTCTGTAAACTATTTTCCTGGTTGATAGAACTCGGCAGACTCTGTCTAATAACTGATATGACATTTGTGTAACATCAAAGACAATACACAATTACTTAATTGTATCCAACAACCATCTATATTGACCAAGCATTAAAATATGGACTAGGTAGCCACAATAACCAAATTTTTGTATATGACAAGTTAGATGGTATTGCCTGAGCTATATAATGGAGACCAAGTTAAAAGTGTAACGATGACTGAGATAGCTAGATTCTACCTAACTAATGATACAACATTTATGAGATCCCTAATTTGAAAGAATGAAGCTATATATATCAAAAATTAGAAAGCATTACACACACACACACCTTGCATTCATATTTTAGAGCCCAAAGCAATTTGGGAAATTTTTGAAGAGATTTATAATGCTATTGAAAGCGAATTTAATGTTGAAGAAGTGATTGATGATCAATTGTGTGGAGTTGTTCAAAAATTAGTTTATCAAAACCCTAACACAAAAAATGGCATCATCATCATTAGCAATGAAGAATCAAGGAGAAGAGTTAAGAAATGTTCACTTGGTGAAGAGTAACACTTGTCCTTCTCCTGAATATTGTGTTATTCCAAAAATTTATATGAAAGGATATTCAATGGGTGTGTTACCATTGATACCACCTAAGATTTTTATGATATAAGATGTACATAGCTATTGTATGTGCAAAATTGGTGAAGTGGGATATTATGAAATTCGTCTAGCATGTCAAAAGTTGTGTGACAAAGGAGTATTGAATGATGAGTTTAAGATTGTTGAGAGAAAGGGGTTAACATGTGCCCTAGATTTTCCATGAAATTTCAAAATTGAATGGATCAAGGTTGTGCTAAGTCAAATTCATGACATGGAGTTATGACTAGAGAATGGGCTAGCCAAGATCACAAACAAGATTATTCATGTTGTCACAGGATACCCAACATTTTTTTAAAAGAAGACTATACAATGCTAGAGTAAATATGCAATCAAGGAAAATACCGAGGATGAATGGAATGGATATGGTATGTCTCTTTCAAACATCACTAATCCATTGATTTATTTTGGAGTGAGAGTGATTACACACAAATATGCCATTAATGGTCATAGATCAAGCTTAGAAGATTGTGATGAAAGATCATGACTATGATCTTGCTGAGTTTTAATTCTTGTAACTGGTAACAAATTTGTTAACAATAAAAAAAGAAAAGGATTCAATCTATAAGTTTGGATCATTGATAATGTTTATTTTATTTTATACTGAGAGTTACTTTCCTACTATTGGAAATGTTGTGTGGGAACAAGGTAAACCTACAACAAGCTAGATAAGTAAATATATTACCAATTTGGGATACAATTTTGAGAATGTATTAGATGGATATTTTGATGAGTTCAAACAAAAAATGAGGAAAAGGACAAGGATCCATGCATACTTAGTTGAAAAATATTATAATGATGCATGTTTTCTAGTTGACATTGACTACACATATGTATAGGCAATTAAGCTGAGGATAGCCTGGCTTAAACCTGTTGGATATGAAATTGATATTGATGATGTGAGTGGAGTAATTACTGTACTAGTTACTGAAGAAATTTATACAAAGGATGAGTCCTTCAAAAAATATGAGGAAGAAAAAGTAAGAGTAACTGTGGATATCATGATTTCTTCTATTGACAAGAAGAGAAAGAAAATGATTGAATACATAGAAAGGAAACTAGGCACACCGACTAAAGCTGAAGGACCTTTAATGATAACACAAGGTCTTGTAGAGGATAAATACAATGGTAGTGATGTAGAGGAAGAGGAAGAAAGTATAGAGAAACAAGGTAAAGCTCTAGCACTTGTCACCTCATCAGCTAAGAAGGCCAAAATAGTAAAAATCATTGTGCCTAAAGTGAGGGAAAATGTAAAGAAGGTAACATATAAACCCTTCCCTCCTCTTGCACCACTAAGACTAAGAACTAGGGAAGATGAAGTGGTGAGTGTTAGGCCACCATTGAAGAAAGGTGTTGTAAAGATCACCAAACCATGTGAAGGCTTTAGTGGCACAAGTAGAGTCAAGATAACATTGCTAGCCATAGAAGGTCAGATAAAGGGAAGAATGCTAACAAAACAAAAGGATGATGAAGAGGAAGATATAGAGAGGACAAAATCTAATGAACCAAATCACCATTGATTCATTGTGCATAATAAGCCTAACACTATTGATGAGGTATGTGACAACATTAGGAACTCTACAGGCTTATCTGGTTTCAACTTTTTCAAGTATGGAACACTAAGTGTTGTTGATAAGACTAAGGTAGAAGAGGCCATATTAGAGATGATGACTAAATTTTAACTAACACCTATAGAGATAGGAAGCAATATTCCTACTAAATTGTATAATAGAATTGATGACAAGCGACAATAAGCAATAATAATTGAAAATCAAATAAGAGAAGGGACATTAGCCAAAATCATGCCTGAGCTAACAACTAACAAAAAAGATAACATTTTGGGAGAAGTATAGGAATAGATTTATCACTAAATATAAAGAATTCATGATATCGCAAAATAAAGTTGTGGTTGTTGTACACCAAAATTAATTACTATGGAAAAGTATTTTTTGACTAACTACAAAAAATACTAACAAGAATGGGAAAGAAAAAGTAGGTGTATAAGAGAGTGAAGAGATGAAGTAACTATTGAAGATATATAGAGTGATGAAGAAAATACATGTGTGTCAATCCTATAGGAATATGAAAATTTATCCCCTATTCATTTTACCATACATGACACTCCTATGATACAACAAATAAGTGATTATGCCAAAATATGAGAGACATAAACTCTAGTTGTTAATCCTCCTGCTCAGAGTTGAGACAAGGAAAAGGAAGAAACTATGGCTTTAGATGAAAAAAATAAAAGATAAGGAAACAAATATATATTATTCTACTATAGGTAAAGAAGGAGTACAAATATCATGACCTCTACTAGAGGGAAACAAAAAGACAAATTTGAAAGAAAAGGAGAAAGATAAAGAAGAAGATAAGAATAAAGGAACATAGATAGAGCCGAGTGTGAAAAATGATAGTCTAATCCCAACTATGCCAAATCCCACATCTACACAATAGGTGCAATACCCTAGAGATCAAATTAGGATGAGTGCTACCATTTTTATCTCTAGAAATGATACACAAGTTAGACCATGTGGTGAAACACCTTCAACCACTCTAGACCTAGTTGTGTTAAGTAACAATACACCCAAGAAGGGAAAAGGAGAGAAGAAGAAGGTTAATTCTCTAGGTACTATTATTACCTTGGATGAAGTTATTGAAATAATGGATGGCGATTTAAAGAATCTAACTTTCAAGAAAATAGTGATATTAAAAGATATTTTTGGCAAAGAAAAAGAGACAAGATGAAATGAGAAGAGAGCATAAATAAAGGCAAGTGTTGCATGCTATCAATGATATATTTGTTGATGCTTTTGATATCTATAAAATTGATGAACAAGCCCCTATTATCTCTCAATTAGTGAAATTTTTTGAGAAATTCAACATTGAGGATATAGAAGAAAATGAAAAATTAATGGCCTGGCCCAAGAAAAAGTTTGAGAAAAAGGTATTGGAAAATGTTTCTACTATGATTTCTTTGAGGAAGGTTGAATTGTTGATACTTATACAAAATCTAGAAGAACTTGTCAAGAAAACACAATATCTATACAATATTCTTTGTGATGTGCTTAGGTTCACAAATGAGTTTCAAGCAAGTATTCACAAGGTTCAAGCTAATTTAAAATCATAAGGAAGCTCTATCTCACAATCAGTTGCATCAAGCTCAATGCAATATAGATTATTATTTGCACAAGGGAGGTTAGCTAAGCTACACATAGCATATACAAAAATAAGGGCCAAGCTTGTCTCCATACAATCAGTTACCATATCCATTCCTCGATGTGTAAAGTTACCACCCAAGTGTCATTTTGCAACTTAAATTTGAAGCCCGATTTACTTGAAGTTCAAGTTCAGCTTCACTCTTTCCTTTTCATCTCAGAAAAGTGTCCTCCTTGTCAACCCAAGTCCAATTTTTTAAGTTGAAGTGGAAGTGGAAGTTGATTCAAACTTGGATTTCAACTTCGACTTTGAGATTTTTTGACATGTGCTTGTTTTCTTACAGAAAGTGCATAGTGAGATTTTAAACTCATCTTTATGAGCCAATGGAATGGGTCCCACATTAAGGTGATATCAAAGATGCAAAAGGCAATAATTATGGTAATTATGAGAAATCATGCTAAAGTATGATTACTTTATGGAAAAATGTGGCATGCAGATTTGATGGGTATTAACTACAAATTTCATTACAATTCTTGTCATAGTAAAGGTGGCACATTTGTAATAGATTTTTCACCCACTCATATCTATTCTTGGGTTTTTGAGAAATCACTCTTGATAATTACCCCCTTTCTCCTATACGAGTGCTCATTTAATCATTTTGAGCTCTCAACGTAGACTGGTAAGCAAAGAAGGTGGAAGTCTAAACTCAACCAAAAACTGTAAGTGCATTATCTCCCATTTTGTCATTTCTATGCTTGGCTTTCATTTGAAGTGTTTTTGGTTTAGTTCTATAAATCTATGTCTTTTAAATTGAACCATGATGCTCTTCCACCCCAAAATGCCCAAGCTTGAAAAATCTTTCCTTTTTAGCTCCCTTTCTAAAATTTAGGATACTTTAATGGTATATAAAAACCTAAGGGATGTAATTGAGTAGGTGAAGGATGTTCAATCTAGTCCCATACATTAGAAGTTATCCAGTAGTGGTTTTCTAGAAGCCATTGCCTTCCCACTAGCTATCAAATTCCCAAAACTAGTTGTTGAGTGCGCAAATCACTACAACCCTAACAATAAATGTATAAAGAAAGTTTTAGGAGGTATTAGTAAGAATAAGTAGGACCAGTGCTAGTGTAGCCCTAAGAATCCCTCATAAAGAACCCTATAAATCATGGACCTTTGAGGAATCTAAGTGTCTATATCATGGCAGAAAGAAAGATTATGACTCCATTGTGGCCCAAACTTGGTTGTTGAGACTAGCTAAAGGAGGCTCAAGATTGCATAAGCCATTAACAATTGAGCATTTCATTAAAGAAATAGCAGACATTGTGTTACTCCTAAATAGGGTCAAAGGAAATGATCATGCTTTTCATTAGGAAAGTCGGATGTATCATTTCAATTTGAAGATTATGAAAGGTGAACAATTTATTCTCTAGGCAGATTTTATAGCTGAGAATTTACATAGAGGCCTCATAACAGTGCATAATTTCTGCCCATTCTTTCTATATTCCTTCCTAGTCTTTATTTTCGTGGCATCCAAAGAATGGGAGGGACTTCCACATATGCCTTGCATAGAGGAGATGACTATCTACCAATACTACAAAGACCTTCATGCAATTGAATCTTGTAAGGAATTCAGGAGGGTTAATGATGTCTTTCTTGGGAGGTTAGTTTTTGAGCTCCAAGGTCATGAAAAATCATAGGCTATTAGAGGAATCCATGTAGGCTATTAAAATTTATGACTATTTTTATATTCAATTCCCTAAATTTACATATCTCAGAATTGGGGGTTTTTCTAGTGAACCACTTAAGTTGCCGCATTACTATCTAGATAGGTTTGTTTTATCAGGCATATGTAGGTAGCTCATTTATGTGTTTGACTCCTTTGAAAGTATAAAGCAGTCAGTCTCATTCTTGTTCCCTATTGAAATTGGCCATTATAGGTGTTCAAACTAAAAATAGGCTAGGTTAGCACAACCTGCATTGTCATGTTTATGCCTCAAACCATACACTCCCAGAAAAGAGTTTGATTATGTAGGATTTTCTAGGGATAATTTTAGGCATGCATCTTCACTAACCCATGTTCCTCATCTAAAAGATTATTGGGAAAATTGTCCCAATGAATTTGAAGTCAGAAAGAGATTATGGTCCAAATTGATAATCAATCAGATCAATATGTTTAAGGTAGATCTCAATACCCATCGGATAGATAAAGACAAAAATGAAGAGGTGATTGAACCATTCTATGTTGAACAAATTGAATGCATACCTAACCCCAAGCATTACTGGGCTAAGAGGGAATAATATGACCTAATGTCTCGTACTTCAGAGGTGTTGAAAATGTTGGTCTTAGATTGGTTTTGACAATGGAGTGTCAACACACTTAACCAATTCTCAAGTTGATGCCAAGCATAATATAGATATCGAGCTATAGTATGTGCTAAAATAGAGATTCAAAAAGTGCCAAGTGAACTTCAGGTGCCAAGAAAAGTTCAAGTGTCAAGTGATAAGTGATGCTGAGTCACTATAGCTACTGAGAAAAGTATAGATGCCGAGAAAAATAGAATTACTATAGGAGCTGAGTGAGATAGAATTCCCATATGTGCCAAGCATCAGTAATTAGTAAGTATCAAGTAACATAGAATCAACATATGAGTTTTTATCTTCAAAAACTTAGATGTAAAACATTTTTGAAGTATACTTAGGATGAATCTCGAAGGATCTTGAAGATAAGATCGAATCTTTTGCATTAACTATGTAATCAGCATATAACCAATCAAAAAAATGGAGAAAGCATGCAACCAATAGTAAAAGTAAAAGAAATGAGTAGGAAAAGAAGAATGAATATTGATCATAGATTCATACCTAACCTTAAGTCTTCGAAGCCTTTAAAAGGAGGACAAAACTCCATTACGTTTGCACATGAGAAAGAATTTTATGGGAAAATGCTAGCAAAGTGCAGAGGGGTGTAAAGACATAGAAAAAGTAGAACAACATTGAAGAATTTAGTTGATGAAGAAAAAAGTATCAAAATTTTGAGGAAAGACATATCATATCAAGCAATGATCAAAAGAGATAGAGCAGAATAAGGATCTAGAATCAGCAATTGAATATTGCAAGTCATCAAGTCAAGACTTTCAAATACTCTCTAGCTATTGTATTAGGAATGAAAATTCTATGATGATAGATTGGTTTAATAGCCATGTTGTAATCCTTTCAACAAGGTACTAAATCCTTTAACAGGGTAACATTCCAAGTGAGTGTTTGTAAATCCTGTAACCAAGTCGGTTTTAACAGGGTGTAAAGTCTTTAACAGGATAGGCCTTTCACAAGGAAAAGCATTAGAAGCAGTCAAACTTTGTAACCTTAAATAGTTGCATAATTTTGTAGTGATACTTTGTGGGTGTCATCCCCACCCTAGTTTAACCTTCTCATTTTGGAGGGTTTATGGCTTACCAAAATCTTTTGTTATCTATTTTCATGCATGTCTTTACTTTCATGTTTTTTAGATGAATTAGATACATGTGAATGATTTCAGCTAAAAAGTTTTGAAAAAGTTAAAGTTAGTTATTTTTTATTCACACCCCCACCCCCCCACCCCCCCCCCTTAGAAGTAAATCTTCCCACTTGTAAATCCCAATAGAAAATAAATGAGAAATGGTTTAAATCAAAGAATGTTGAATCAACCACTCTCAAAATCCTAGAAAAATACTCAAGAGGTAAGCACAAAAAAACACAGCCCAAGCCTAAGGCCATCTCTAACATTGACATTGCTAACTCTATTGCAGGTTCACCTAAAGCTAAAGCTAAAGTCAAAGTTGAAGTAACTCCCAAGCCACTTCAACTTCAACTTTAAGAAGAGGTCCCAAACTCAGAAGGGTAACTTGTTCCAGCACTAAAAGGAAACACTAAGCAAAGAAAAGGGGATAGTCATAGTTGACCTACATCCTTCCAAAGAAAAGGAAAGTTTGAAGTAGTCTCCCATTTCCCTCATGGCTGATAATACCCTGGATCCTTAGAAGTCTCCTAAAAACACTAGTTCTTAATCTGATGTCTTGGCCCTACCAAACATTTCTACTATGGCAAGTAGAGAACCTACTACCCCCAAGTGGCTAGAAACTGCTATTGAGAAGAAAAGGATTTTAGTACCAATATCCATACCTATTAATGACCTAGTTAGAAAATTCCTGGGAAAGCCTTCAAAAAATAAAAGGGCCAAAACTAAGTCTAGGTCAAACTTTGATAAAAAAAATTGGGACACTGGAAAGCTGAAATAGCCAAGCCATCAGAAGGTAGAAGCCATGACAACATCACTCCTTGGGACTATCAAGTATCAAAGATTGAAAAATTTGAGGGTTTCAAATAAGAAAATAGCAGATAGAGTTTGGAAGGATGCACAAGACAAGTAGGAAATGAAGGAGGCAATGAGAAGCATGGCACAATATATATATGCCATCCCGCATCTAGAACCCAAACATCTAAATGAGATGTTAGCGATGGTGGATGTATCCTCTTCAACCAATCAACAATTTCTCGGCAATCTACAAAAGTAAAAAGCTAGAGAAAAAACATATGAAAAATGGTTGTAGTTCATCCTAAAAGAAACTGAGCAATAAATTAGACTTTCTGACAAGGCTTCAAAAGAGACCACTATCATTGTTAAAAAGGTGGATTCTAGAAATGAAGGTTTTGAAAAGGAGAGAAATAACTGGGTGAAGGTGGTGCTTTAGTTTGAAGAAATTCAAGGATTTGGTTTGCGAAAATTCAAAGTTGAATGCCCTATCACTGGCCTTGATGAGAAGACCTTACACATGATTAAGGATTGCATTGAATGGAGGAATGAGGTGCTAGTCTAGGCAGTCACCAAAATTAAAGAAAATCATGGATAGCCTCAGGATCATGGATGAAATCATTCGAGGTGATCTAAAATGGTTTCGTAAGAATTATGCAAGAAAAGAGAGTGACTGTATTGCCCCTATGGAAGAACTAATAAGTGAAATCCAAATAAAGTTCCAGGAGATCCAAGATAAAAACACACTATGTAGGTAGGATTTCTCCAATGTTGCTCATACCAAGGCTATGTTGATAATCAATTTGAAGCATTTGGAGATGCACATAGAGAAGATGATAGAACTAAAGAGAGAGAAATAAATTTGGAAATAGAGAATGGTGTATAGTGACTTACCCCATCACTTTATTATCTTTGCATTTTCAACTACATATGAGACATGGAAAGCCACAAGGATTGTGGCCAATGCAGATAGTTTCTCTTGATGCATCACATGATCAATGGACAATTTTTTTTCTTTCCTATTTTATTTTTTGATGCTTCTCTGTTAACATGGTTGTGTTAACATATGGACAATTTACCTCTGGTAGGGTAATTTTGGATAACTACCCACCCCTATATATATGTAATAGATGATATTTGATAGGGTTAACCTCTCTGTAGACTAAAGAAAAAATACTTTTTTTTTGATACTCTATCCTTTTAAATTTTGAAATAGACATTTCAAATTTGCAGCAATTGAAGTAAAGTTCTATAATTGTATTTTACTGAAACTTCTTGAAGCAAATACTATTATTTTCTTTGTGATGATATGCATTCTTGAGAGTGTGTGTTATATTTGGAAGTTAAGTTATAATTGTTGCATTCTTTTGGAATTATCTATTTTGAATCTCAGAACTTTGTTGATTTAACACTGTTCTTTTATCTTAACATTCAATCATGTATATGATATTGACCGTTAAGATTAAGTGGTTTTTCAGTATCAAAATTTATCTTATATTTGTGAGATGATTTTGAAGTTTTAAGTATTTTTGGTAAAATAGTTTTGGGAAGATTTTTTCTCCATAGAGGAAGAACAATTATCTTTTCATAAAGGTTAGCTGCACCTTCATTAATATTGAGTAAATATTTAAAGTAGATAATTCCTTATCAATAAATAGGAATTCAATTTGTTAGTTTGCATTTTTCTCCCTTGTTCCAATTTGCCAAAGATCTTGGGAAAAAAAAATTTACTAATAGTTTTTGGCGACTCTACTGGGGAACCTTGGAAGATAGAGTTGTCCTTTTTTTAGGTTCCTACAAGTTTTCATGGTTTTTTCAAATAGTACTTCCTAATCACAATCAACTACCTATTCTACAACCTAACCTAGGGTTTCAAGATACACAAGAAGATATTGTCACTGATCTTAACACTTGTGCCTGGGTTAATCAATCGAGTAGCCAACAATACCTCCAAGTACAATTGGTATGAGAAAGAGAAGAAGAAATAGCTAAGAGGACTAGAGGCTTGCCAGTCATTCAAGAAGAAGCTGTTGTAGAAAGAGTTGCTCATGCAAATCATTTATTAGGTTAATTTGAGGGTTTTCCTTGGCTGAAAAAAGATTTCAATTGATGTACAACTTCCTCTACACACTCTCAAAGAAGCAAGAGAAGAACTAAGAAAATATTTAAAGAGAAGAAGAGAGATTGCCATAGTTGAGAATGATACACAATACAAGGAGATTGACACCTAAAAATTGTTTTCAAATGAAGATTCCAAAGAGTTTGATGCAGCAATAGCAGACCTAATAGAGAAGATAAGAACTCAAGCAAAAGAAATCAGAACTCTCAAGATTGAACAAGAATCACAAGCCATGATGCTTTCTGAAGTGACTGAATAGAAGAAAAGAGTGATTGAAGATAAGGCTATGCTAGAAGATGACAAGAGAAATCTTGCCAACATATTGAAAGAAAAGTCAATTGAACTTGCAAGAATTTTAAACATGCAACTAGACACCCTAAGCTAGATGATGAATGCACATCATGAATTGAATGTCAAAGACATTAGATCTATACACTAAAGATGAAAAATGAACAATTGCAAAATGACCTAAAAAGAGAGAAGGAGATTGCAGAGAGCTTCAACAAACCAAATGAGTCCATCAAGTACTTTGAGAAACTACTAAAATCACCAAAGGCTAGAAATGATACCTCAGGATTAGGTTACACTAGCACTAAACAAGAAGAGTCATCCAAGACTACAAATGAAAGAAGTAACAAAGATAAGAACACTAAACCTACTTGTCATTTCTATGGTAAAAAAGGACATACCTATAATGTATGCAGGAGAAAGAACACCCATCAACATGAAAAATCTAAGAATGTGGGTCACTATCACAAGTGCAAAAAATAAGGACATCAAGCACATAATTGCAGAACTAGGACTATCAAAACACCAAGATTTGGTCACTGCTACAATTGCAAGAAATATGGACATAGAGCTTTTGAGTGTAGATCAAAGCCTATGTGGACACCTAATCAATTGGAAAAAGGAAATAATCATGGACATCACTACAATTGGGACTACAACACCAAACATAGCTGCCATTACTATCATGATTATGGACACATCCCTAAAAATTGCATAAGAACACATTTCAGTGGAAACTACAACAGATGGCTCAGCCAAACCACATGATTCAGTTGTTTGAAGATTGGTCATATCAGTAGGAATTTCCCAACAAGGACAAAGGAACCCAACTCAGAGATCAACAAAGGAAAAGAGAAGGTGGATGTTAAGCACTTTAGAGGAGAAATGAATAAGACATGGAAGAAGAAAGATGGGAGTAGCACATCAAATGAAGGGATCGCTTCACCCAAAAGGTCAAGTGGTCACACCTCATCAAACTAAGCACAAGAAGGCATGTGGAATTGATATACAAAGCTTTATCATACATTAGTTCCTAAATGAGCAAGTATTGAAAAGGAAAGACCAGCATGAATAGAGATGCAGAGTTAAAACTTCAAGTTTTCATCAGTGTTGCTGAGTTAGAAAAGTTGCCTTCAGATGCCGAGTAAAATCCCATTGCCTGTTGTGTTGATTGCCAAAGTTAGTAGAAGCCAAATGACTAGTTACAACCAAGTTGGTAGTGGAAGTCAAGTGAAGATAAATTTTAATTGAAGCCGAATGAAGGATACTTCTATGGATGCTGAGTGGTGGAAAGACAATGGAAGCCGACTAATGCAAAAATGCTTAAGAAGCCAAGTGGATAGTTGTAAATGCACTAAGCATTAAATACTATGAAAATAGGGTATATTATCACATTTTGAATCATTTTTCTTCATCACAAACAAAGAGAAAAGATGAAGAAGAGTTTAGAATGACTTCCAAGTAGAGAATCCAACATTTGAGCCAATTTCAATAGTGATTCAACATAGTTTCATTGAATTCAAGGTATTTACATTTGTTTCAAGCTACACAGTTTTAAATTTCTTCATGTTAAAACCCTAGCTAGCACAAATGGCCTCTAGTTCTAGGAAACCATAGGAGAAAGAGCCATTTGAGGTTCAACTAGTGTCAAACGAAGTAAAACAACCAAATTTTTGGCCAATCCTAGAAGTGACATACAAAAATGACCCAACTGAAGCCCTGTCTATTATATCCCCTAACGTAATTATGGTCTAGGATGTAAGAAGATGTTACAACTAAAAAATTGGAGCCATCGAGGATATGGAGATGAGGGAAGCCTATGAAAAATTGTGTGAAAATTAAGTTTTGAAAGAAGAGTACCAAATTGTTGAGAAGAAGGGTTTGATGCATACCTAGAATTTCTTATGATTTTCAAAATTGAATGGATCAGGATAGTACTTGGAAAGATTCATGATGCAAGTTTATGGTTGGAGGATGGTATAGTAAAAATAGCAAAAAGGATTATACATAGAGTAATAGGGTATCCAACCCTAGATCAGCCAAAAACCCTTAGAAGTGATTCCAAGGAAGCAATTGAGAAGAACACTGGTCCCAAATGAAACAAGAGAGGAATGAAAATAGACACTATCCAAGACCCTGTTGTTGACTTTGTTGTTAGATTCATTTCACAAAAATTCTATCAATCCAAAAAACTTAACAGTGTACCATGCATTGCAGTAGATGTTGGTTACAAACTGGTGAAAAAGGATCATACTTATGATCTTGCAAAACTGCAATTGCAACAAATCAATGAGAATTTAGCAGTAATAAGGAGAACCAAGGGAGCATAGTGCAATTTTGATTTGCATATTTTTCTATGTACAAAATGAATTTGCATCTTTTGGTAAAATAAGCTAGAATACCAATAGGACTATAATAGCTCAAGTTAATGAATATATAGAACAAATGGGAGTTAATTTTGAGACCCTTATGACAAGTTACTTTGAAAATATCAAGAAGACCATGATGTTGGAAATATAGATGAAGTAACTAAGAGGAGAGGGGTGAATCAGTTACCACAAAAACAAGTCCAAAAATCCCTTAGATGTCTAAAATGCTTATTTACTACTGATACTCAGTAAATAGTGCAGAAATACTTTAACTCAGTAAGTTAACTAGTTACTATTCATCTAGCATTCAAAGTTATTAATATGCATGCAAAGATTAACTAAATGAACACAAGAGACACCAGATTAAATGTGGAAACCTAATATGGGAAAAACAACCAAGTAACTAGTCACCAATTTTCACTCTTCTGAAGTGAGCCCTGTTAGGAGCCAACCCTGTTAAAGGTTACAATACACACTGTTAGGTGTGACCATGTTAGAGGATTTAATCACCCTATTAGGAGTGGCCTAGTTAGAGGTCTTTCAAAAACTTCAACTGAACTATTACCTTTTTAGAGGATTTACAAAATGGTTGTTATACCAACTTTGTAAAGAGATTCTGAATTCACTATTACAATGATAAGAAAGAAACAATGAAATGACCTGAATGATATGCAACTTATCTTTTGCTGATTACATATCTATGTTCTACTTTTTTGAATCCTTACTGATCAAATATGACTTTGCAACACCTCCAGGATATCTAATCCTTCATCAGAATTTGCTCTTCCATTCACTTTTTCACACACACACTCACTATTCCACAACTTGAATATCTATATATATATATATACAATTTAGATTTATCAAGTCGGCTCAAATATAAGTTATAATAACAAAAAACATCAATCAGCTACATTAATTCCATGAAACAATCAAAATAATAAAATCCTTCGCTGGCTGACTTAGCTTAGTAATCTAGTGTTAACCAAGTGAAGCTCGATAAACACTGCTTTAGAATGTTTTCTAGTGTTAACCAAGTGAAGCTCGGTAAACACTGAAAAATCTTGCAAAAGTCCTTTGGAGACCGAGTGAACTCGGTGAGCACTGACTTTCCTTTGTTGTCCTAGTGAACTTGATGGAAGTTAACTTTCCGCCATATCGATGACCAAGTGAGCTTGATAGACACTAGCTTTCCTTTGCTGACTGAGTGATCTCGGTAGAAGCTAACTGATGACTGATATGACATTTGTGTAACATCAAAGACTATATTCAATTAACAATTTTTATCCAACACATGAAACAAAGGCTGAGAGTATTAATTTTATTTGTAGAACAACATTTAAATGATGTATGCTTTCTTGTAGATATTGATTACACATACATACAAGTAGCCATACCAAGAGTTAGATGGTTAATACCTCTTGGTTATGAGATAAACATAGATGAGGCATCTACAACTATAATTTCATTATTAGCTAAGGAAGTGGACAAGAGTGCACCACATTTTGGTACTTATGATGTGGTGAGGTCAAAGGAGGATATGGAGTTGAAGACTACTTCCACACTAAAGAAGAAGGATGAACTTGTAAAGAAAATCAAAGCCAAATTTGGTGAGGGTACTGTTGAAGAAGAAGATGAAGAAGTTGAAGATGATGAAGAATAAAAAGGATAGGAGACACTTGCATTGACCCAAGGCATGGGTGAGGATGCAGAAGAAGAGGAAGGTGCGAAGAAGGAAGCACCAAAGCCAATTGTGAATATTTCAAAAATTTGGTCCTTTGTATGGACATATTCCAATCTGATCTCCTTATCTTGCACCAATTCTCTAACAATGTGATATTTTATTACAATGTGCTTGGTTTTGGAATGCATTACTGGATTCTTAGATATGTTGATTGCACTTGTGTTATCATAGAACATAACAACTGGTTCTTTGATTTCCACCTTCATGCCTTCCAACAACTATTTAAACCAAAAAATATTAGAATAGTTTACTATCGCAACAACATACTCTGCCTCTGCTGTAGATTGGGATGTACAATTCTTCTTTTTGCTTGTCCAAGAAACTAACCTCTTTCCTAAAAAGAATGCTCCTCCACTTGTACTTTTTCTTTCATCAAGGTTTCCTGCCCAATCAGCATTAGTAAACACTTTTAAATCCACATTATCTCCAAATTCGTACCATAAACCATAATCTTCAGTTCCTTTCAAATATCTCATTATTCTTTTAATTGCCATCATGTGATTTTCTCTTGGTTTTGCTGAAAATCTTGCTACAATCCCAACTGCAAGGGTAATATTTGGCCTAGTATGAACTACATACTACAACTTTCCAATCATAGATCTATACAAGGTTTGATCTACTTCTTTTAATTCATCTTCCTTGGTAAGTTTTAATATAGTAAACATAGGAGTTCCAATAGGTTTACAATCTTCCATACCAAACTTTTTCAATATCTCCTTGATGTATTTTGATTGAGTTATGTAGATACCATTTTTATTTTGTTGAATTTGAAGACCAACAAAGAATTTTATCTCACCAAACATAGACATTTCAAATTCCATGTTCATTTGTTCTAAAAATTCTTTGCAAAGATCATCATTTCCTATCAAAATAGTATCATCTACAAATATTTCTACCAAGACAATCTTATTATCTGGTCCATCCTTTATATACAAGCTACTGTTATCATTAGTTCTTTGAAAACCAATTTGAATAAGATAGTTATGTAATCTTTCATACCATGCTCTAGGGGCTTGTTTTAGACCATATAGTGCCTTGTGTAATTTGTAGACCATGTTTCTTTTATTTGGATCAAAAAAACCTTTAGGTTGTTCAATGTAAACCTCTTCATCTAGTATACCATTGAGGAATGCTGACTTGACATCCATTTGAAAAACTTTGAATCCTTTGTGAGCAGTGTATGCAAGTAAGGTTCTGACTCCTTCTAGTCTTGCAATAGGAGAAAAAGTTTCTTCATAGTCTATTCCTTCTTCTTGAGCATATCCTTTGCATACTAATCTAGCTTTGTTTCTTGATACCTTACCATCTTCAGTCAACTTGTTTTTGAATACCCATTTAGTTCCAATCACATTTTTATCTTTAGGCCTAGGTACAAGAGTCCATGTCTTGTTTTTCTCTATCTTCTCTATTTCTTCATTCATAGCCTCAATCCAACTATCATCTTCTAAAGCATCTTTGATATTTCTAGGTTCAAAATCAGCAAGTAAACAAGTACCTTTTAACTTATTTCTTGTCATGGTTCCTTTAGATTTGTCTCCAATGATCCGATCTACTGAATGATGTCTCCTAACATATTTTGCTAAAATAGGTTCTTTACCTTTTGAATGAATTTCATTGTTATCCTTTTGCATTTCAACTTTAGGTTCTGACTTTTTTGGCTTGGTAGATATTGGCTTGGGTCCTTTAACTCGGTAGACACTTGCTCGATAGCATCTGAGTGTAACTCATGTTGTTGTAGCTCGGTTTGAACTTCATGTAACGTGGTTACTAATAACTCAGGAGTAGAAGATTCCTGATTGATTGGTATTGTACAAGGTTCAATGAAAACAAACCTTCTATAATCTTCTAGTTCCCTTTTACTTTCTTCTTCAGTCCTTTCTGCAAACTCATCAACTTTCACATGTGCACTTTCTATGACTTTGTTAGTAGACAAGTTCAAACATCTATATGATTTACTTTTGCAAGAATATCCCAAAAATATTCCTTCATCACTTTTCACATCAAATTTTCCTTTTCTAGATTCTTTCAAAATGTAGCATTTACTTCCAAACACTTTTAGATAACTTACATTAGGTTTATAGCCATACCATAGCTCATAGGGAGTTTTTAATGAGTCCCTTCTTAACTGTACTCAGTTCAAGGTATGAACTACAGTGCTGATAGCTTCCTTCTAGTATTTGATAGCAATGCCTTTTTCAATCATTAAGGTTCTTGCACAATCCATGATAGATCTGTTCCTTGTTTCAGCTATTCCATTTTTTTTAGGAGTTCTAGGAGATGACACCTGTCTTTTGATTCCTCTTTCAATACAAAATTTATTGAACTCATGTGAAATGAATTCTCAACCTTTGTTTGACCTCAAGCATTTCAATCTTTTCCCTATTTCCTTTTCTACTCTGGCCAAATACCATTCAAATTTCTCAAATTCTTCTAATTTGTTCCTTAGATACCTAGTAGTCATCATTCTTGAGTAGTCATCAACAAAAAGAATGAAGAACTTTTCTCTAGTATAGCTTTCAATTCCAATGGGTCCACATAAATCAGTATGCACAATTTCTAATATATCTTTAGACTAATAGTTTTTACTTTTAAAGCTAGTCTTTCCCATTTTACCAATTTGACAATTCTTGCATAGACCAACCTTAGGTTTCTTTATGTGAGGAATGCCTCTTACTTTCTTGAATTTGCTTATCTTTACCAAATTATCACAATTGACATGACACAGCCTTTTATGCCATAACCAACTTTTTTCAACTTGAGGAATAAAACATGAACCTTCACCAAGTTCAAGATAAAATAAGTTACCTTTTATTTGAGTGCCTAATCCAATCAGTTTTCCTTTGTCATCTAGTAGTCTTGCTTTTCCATGCAAAAATTCCTCTTTGAGTCCATTATTGGGTAGCTGTGCCACACTCAACAAATTATGCTTTAGTCCTTTCACCCAATAGGCATTATCACATATAAGTTCTTTGGTTAGAGAGATTCTTCCTCTTCCTTTTATACAACAAGGTTCATTGTTACCAAATCTTACACTACCACCATCATATTCTTCAAAATTTTCAAACTTAGTTTTATCACAAATCATGTGATGAGAACAACCACTATCAATGATCCATGTATCATTTTTGCCCATATGATAAATGAGTGTCATTTCCTCATCATTATCAGACTCATCTTTCATAGCAATGTAGACAATTTCATCTTCTTCTTCATCATTAGAATCATTAAAATCTTTAGCCATAAAACATGTTTTCTTACCTTTGTCTCTGAAGGATTTGAAGTCTTTCTTACCATTGTACTTGTAATTTTCTTCTCATCTTTGTTCTGTTTGTTTGGGCACCTGGTAGTAGTATGACCAATTTCTTCACATGAAAAAAAAATTAGAGGAACTTTACCTTTATATTTTTCTCTGCCTCTAGAATACTTCCCTGCTAGTAGAGCTTCTATTACTTCAAGATCACTATTTGAACTTTGGTCTGATTTATCTTCACTTTTTGACTAGGATTCCTTTTTCTTTTTTCTTTTCTCCGTGAGTGAAAGCTTGGCTTCAAATGTAGATTCAATGTTTTTGGAAGCTGGAACATAGCTGTCAAAGTTGTCTAGTTCAAATGTAGTTAATCTTCCAACTATGGCCTCTAGATTTATCTTATAATTTGCTTCACATCTTCTTTCTTGAATTGTAGAGACTCTAATTGCATAGATTGGTAGTAATGTTCTGAGAACTTTACTTATAACTATCTCATCACTGATATCTCCTCCAGAAGCTTTCATTGCACTGACACATGCTTTAACTCTTTCAACATATTTGGCAATATTCTCATCCTCTCTCATTTTCATTTGGTCAAATCGTCCTCTCAGACTTTCTGCTTTTTCTCTTCTCACATTATCATCTCCTCCATAGATTTCTTTCAACTTGTCCCACATTTCAAATGTAGTTTTGCAATCCTTGATGTCATCAAATTCTTCATAACTCAGAGCAGATGCTATATCTATCACCATAATATTGTGAGTCTTTTTTTCAGCAATATCATTGATAGACAGTGTACCAATAGGTTCTTCATATTTTTCATCAAGGTACTTCAATCTTGTATCACCGATGGATGCTAGCTGAAGTCTCATCAGTCCTTGCCATGTAGAAAAGTTATTTCTGTTGAGTCTAGGAATTTCCCTTTTGTAAGACATCCTGATCTTTAGCTTAGATCCTTGAAATCTTTTTTTGAAAGCACCAAAAGCTCTGATACCAATTCTTGGAAATATAGATGAAGTAACTGAGAGGAGAGGGGTGAATCAGTTACCACAAAAACAAGTCCAAAAATCCCTTAGATGTCTAAAATGCTTATTTATTATTGACACTCGATAAATAGTGCAGAAATACTTTAACTCAGTAAGTTAACTAGTTAATGTTCATCTAGCATTCAAAGTTATTAATATGCATGCAAAGATTAACTAAATGAACACAAGAGACACCAGATTTAATGTGGAAACCCAATATTGAAAAAATCAACAAGTAACTAGTCACCAATTTTCACTCTTCTGAAGTGAACCCTGTTAGGAGCCAACTCTGTTAAAGGTTACAATACACACTATTAGGTGTGACCTTATTAGAGGATTTAATCACCCTATTAGGAGTGGCTTGGTTAGAGGTCCTTAGAAAAATTCAACTAAACTGTCACCTTTTTAGAGGATTTACAAAATGGCTATTATACCAACTCTGTAAAGATATTCTAAATTCACTGTTACAATGATAAGAAAGCAACAATGAAATAACCTGAATGATATACAACTTATCTTTTGCTGATTACAGATCCATGTTCTACTTTTTTGAATCCTTACTAATCAAATATGACTTTGTAGCACCTCCAGGATATCTAATCCTTCATCAGAATTTTCTCTTCCATTCATTTTTTCACACACACACTCACTATTCCACAACTTGAATATCTCTATATATACCTTTCAGATTTATCAAGTTGGCTCAAATATAAGTTACAATAACAATAAACATCAGTCGACTACATTAATTCCATGAAACAATCAAAATAATAAAATCCTTCACTAGCTGATTTAGCTTGGTAATCTAGTGTTAACCAAGTAAAGCTCGGTAAAAATTGCTTCAGAATGTTTTCTAGTGTTAACCAAGTGAAGCTCGGTAAACACTGCAAAATCTTGCAAAATTCCTTTGGAGACCGAGTGAACTCGGTGAGGACTAACTTTCCTTTGTTTTCCTAGTGAACTCGATGGAAGTTAACTTCCCACCATATTTCCTTCGATGACCAAGTGAGCTCAGTAGACACTAGCTTTCCTTTGTTGACCGAGTGAACTCGGTAGAAGTTAACTTTCCTTTGCTAGCCTTGTGAGCTCGGTAGAAGCTAACTGATGACTGATATGACATTTGTGTAACATCAAAGACAAAATTCAATTAAAAATTTTTATCCAACACATGAAACAAAGGCTAAGAGTATTAATTTCATTGGTAGAACAACATGTAAATGATGTATGCTTTCTTATAGATATTGATTACACATACATACAAGTAGCCATACCAAGAGTTAGATGGTTAATACCTCTTGGTTATGAGATAAACATAGATGAGGCATCTATAACTATAATTGCATTATTAGCTAATGCAATGGACAAGAGTGCACCAAATTTTGGTACTTATGATGTGGTGAGGTCAAAGGTGTATATCGAGTTGAAGACTACTTCCACACTAAAGAAGAAGGATGAACTTGTAAAGAAACTCAAAGCTAAATTTGGTGAGGGCACTATAGAAGAAGAAGATGAAGAAGTTGAAGATGATGAAGAAGAAAAAGGATAGGAGAAACTTGCATTGACCCAAGGCATGGGTGAGGATGCAGAAGAAGAGGAAGTGCCAAGAAGGAAGCACTAAAGCTAGAGCCTAAGAAGAGAAAGGCACAAAAGTGGCCAACTTTACAGCCCAAAGTTAAGAAGAAAGAAACAAAGCCGAGCCCAACCAAGCCAACTACAAAGGTAGACACAAGGGAAACAACACAAGTGCCAAAGGAATAGGGGAAACAAAAAGCAAAAAAGCAAGGAGGGCCTACAAAACAAATGAAAAGAAGAATATATGTTGCACCCCAAGAGTGAGATGAAGAAAAGATAGAATCTGATAATGATCAATTCAGATTGTTAAGACATTCCACCAAATTTAATTTGGAAAATATTTGTGACAACATTAGGGACAATGCAGATTTGATTGGTTCAAAAGGCATTGATTTTAACAAGCTAAGTAGAGAAGAGAAAAAAATAGTGGAAGAATTTATCTACACTATGATGGCCAAGTTCAAGACTACCCCACTTGAACTTGACAATTCTATGCCTAAGGAGCTAAGCTCCATTGTAGAAAATAAATGGCATTACTACCTAAATATGGAAAAGGAAATAAGTGAATCAACATTGGCTCATGTGATGCCTAACCTAACTAAAGGTCAAATACACAAGGCCAGTAAGACACATGGGAGCAAATTTGCACCCAAATATAGAGCCTTTGGTATTTTATAGAATAAAATAGAGGATGTTGTAAAGAAATCCACACAAATGTAGAAATTGATTTATGGGTTGACAATAGTAAAAGAAGGCCAAGAAGATCCCTTTGAGGAAAGAAATGATGAGGAAGAAGAGGACAATGAAAAGGATGAAGAAGGAGAGAAAGAGAAAGAAGAAGTGATAGTGGAGAAGACACATCAAGGTGATGAGGCAACAACTGAGGAGCAGCAACCACAATAGAGTGCCCAAGACACCCAATTGCCACCACCAAGTCCTCCACATACAACACTTATAGAAACTATAACTCTCAAGGATGTTCCTGACACCTCAAATTAGAACATCAATCCACTAACTATAAAGGATCTCAAAAAGATCCTTCACCAAACAACATTGCAATCACAATTGTGCACAAATCCTATTTTTGCGAGTGTATAAGAGTTGCAAAAAGCTATAGAAGAAATTACCAAGGAGAAGGTGAAAACACAAGAACCACCTTTACAACCTCCCATAGCTATAGAGGATCAACCAAAAGAGCAAGCAGCAAAAGACACAACTGCTAAGATTGATCCCATAGTAATAGTAACAACAACTATTGAGGGGCAAGATAAGGAGTAGATAGGAAAAAAAATTCCTACAACACAAAACCAAGATTCACCTCCTCAAATTATTGTAATTGATCAAGGAAAAAGAGAAGAGGATAGAGAAGAAGATAAGGAAGAGGAGAAAACCCCCAAGGAAAGA
This sequence comes from Cupressus sempervirens, assembly GCA_028749045.1. Taxonomy (NCBI): domain Eukaryota; kingdom Viridiplantae; phylum Streptophyta; class Pinopsida; order Cupressales; family Cupressaceae; genus Cupressus; species Cupressus sempervirens. The sequence continues at coordinate 138,868,580 of CM053790.1, read as the reverse complement.
GAGCAAGAGGCAATATAGACATTGGTAAATTTTCCTACCTCAAGGACTCCTACTAAGTGGTTGAGCACTAATGCAGTACTAGTTCAAGTTTTAGCACCTGGCTCAAGCTCTACCAAGGTAGAAAGGGTACTTCACTATGGAGAGCCTGTACTTGATGAAGAAATAGTCATACCAAGTTACGACTTTAAAACAATGAACCTAGTGCAGATAAATGAAGTGCAAGAGGAACTTGAGAGAGAAGAAGTAGGAGATACTCAAAACTGAGTATAGAAAAAGACAAGCATTAGTAGAAATCAAAGACATATTCCTTGATGCATTTAGCTTATTAGTACCTAATGAAACAAAGCCCATCATGGAGCAATTGTCCAACATAGTGGTCCATGTACAAAATGAAGACTTTGATACTAATGTCAAATTATTAGAATGGTTTGAAAAGAAATTTTAAATGAAAGTTAATGAGAAGATATCTAGTGAGATAGCACTATCACATGTTAAACTAGCTAAAAAGGTTGAGAATGTGAAAATAGTACTTGAGAACATATTCTCATTGTACTCCAAATTGTGTGATTCATCATAGTTTACACAAGAAACTAGCAAGAGAATACAAAGCTTGGAAAGGAATCTTAAGATATGTAGAACAAGGCTACCTAAAAATCTAGCTCAAAGTGAGAATTGCCACAATGCTTCACATTCAGAAGGAGTTAGTTGTATTGATAGTAGAAGAGGCCAATGTTAAGGCCAAATTAATACAGAAATAGTTTGTTATTACCCTACATCTATAAGTACTATATAAAGAAGTGGCCTATGCAAAAAATGTTTTGAAGAAAAACCCTAATCTTTCTACCTTAGAAGGCCTTGTACATCTTGCAACAGAGACAACCATCCAACTCAAAGCACGGTAAAATTTCCTTAGAAAATTGGGATGCTTCTCTAAAGATAATAATGGAGGTAAATAAAACATTTTTGGCTAAATATTCTATTCATTCTTAGGACCCTTTGACATAAATGTCAAAAAGGGGGATAGATTCATTTTTGAGATGATTAGCAATAAAGAGATGATAAGAAGTAAAGAAAGGGAGAGATAAGATATTCAAATTTTTAATTTTGAGGAGACATAAGGAGATATAGCCAAAAGGATAACAAAAATTGCAAGGAGATGTATGAAAGGGGAAGTAGAAACAAAGGGGGAGTACAAACAGAGCAGATACAGACCAAACACCAAGCAGATAAGGAAAAAGAGTATTAGACATATAAGCATGAGACAAATTTAGCTTAAAGAATTTTGGTTATAGAAATAGAACATTAGCTCAACAGGAGTTACAAATTTTTTAGGTATACAATCTTCTACAAAATTTTGAACAAGTTTTTTTGAAGTCTTGTACATAATGTCAAATAGAATGTGTATTATACTCATAGAAGACCAAATTCATAATTCTTAGTTAAGTGTATTTTTCCACTCATGTCAAAGGGGAGATTGTTTGTCTCAGATTGGTTTTGATAATTGAGTGTCAACACACTTAACCAATTCTCAAGTTGATGTCGAGTATAATATAGATGCCGAGCTATAGTATGTGCTAAGCTAGAGATTCAGTAGGTGCCGAGTGAACTTCAGGTGCCAAGAAAAGTTCAAGTTTTGAGTGATAAGTGATGCCGAGTCACTATAGGTGACAAGTAAAGTATATATGCAGAGTGAAATAGAATTACTATAGGAGCTGAGTGAGACAGAATTCCGATATGTGCCAAGCATTAGCAATTAGTAAGTGCTAAGTAACACAGAATCAACATATGAGTTTGTATCTTCACAAACTTAGATGTAAACCATTTTTGAAGAATGAATATAGATCGTACATTCATACCTAACCCTAAGTCTTTAAAGCTTTTAAAAGGAGGACAAAACCCCATTGTGTGTCCACATGAGAAAGAAGTTTATGGGAGAATGCTAGCGAACTGTAGAGGGGTCTAAAGACTTAGAAAAAGTAGAATAGCATTGAAGAATTCAATTGATTAGGAACAGAGTATAAAAATTTCAAGGAAAGACATATAAGATCAAGCAAGGATTAGAATAGATAGAGTAGAACAAGGATCTAGAATCAACAATTGAAGATTGCAAGTCATCAGGTCAAGAATTTCTAATAATCTCGAGCCATTGTATTAGGAATGAAAATCCTATGATGATAGGTTGGTTTAATAGCCATTTTGTAAGCCTTTCAACAAGGTGCTAAATCCTTTAACAGGGTAACATTCCAAGTGTGTTTGTAAATCCTATAACTAGGGCACTCTTAACAGGGTGTAAAGTCTTTAATATGATAGGCCTTTCACAAGGCAGACCATTGGAAGTGGTCAAACTTTGTAACCTTAAATAGTTAGGTATTGTTGCAGTGATAATTTGTGGGTGTCATCCCCACCCTAGTTTTACCTTCTCATTTCGGAGGGTTTCTAGGTTACCAAAATCTTATGTTATCTATTTTCATGCATGTCTTTACATTCATGTTTATTAGATGAATTAGATGCATGTGAATGATTTCAGCTAAAAGGTTTTGAAAAGGTTAAAGTTAGTTACTTTTGATTCACCTCCCGTCTTAGAATAAAATCTTCCCACTTGTAAATCCCAGTAGAAAAGAACTGAGAAATGGTTGAAATCAAAGAATTTTTAATCAACCACTCTCAAAGTCCTAGAAAAATACTCAAGAGTAAGCGCAAAAAGGTACAACCCAAACCTAAGGCCATCTCTAACCTTGATGTTGTTGACTCAATTGTAGGTTCACCTAAAGCTAAAGCTAAATTTGAAGTTGAAGTAACTCCCAAGCCACTTCAACTTCAAGTTTAAGAAGAGGTCCCAAAATTCAAAAGGGTAACTCATTCCAACACTAAAAAGGATACACCGAGTGAAGAAAAGGGGATAATCACAATTGACCTAGATTCTATCAAAGAAAATGCAAGTTTGAAGTAGTCTCCCATTTCCCTCATGGCCAATAATACCCTATATCCTCAAAGGTCTCCTAAAAACACCAGTTCTTAATCTGATGCCTTGGCCTTAGCAAAAATTTCTCCTATGGTAGTTAAAGAGCCTACTACCCCTGAGTGACTAGAAAATTATATTGAGAAGAAAAGGATTTTAGTACCAATATCCATGCCTATTAATGACTTCGTCAGAAAATGCCTAGGAAAGCCTTCAAAAACTAAAAGGGCCAAAACTAAGTCTAGGTTGAACTTTGATAAAAACTTAGGACACTAGATAGATAAAATAGCCAGGCCACTTGAAAGTACTTCCTATGAGAACCTCACTCCTAAGGACTATCAAGTATCAAAGATTGACCTTGGAAAGGGGAGTTGTGTTGTTGATATGAAATTTTTTAAGGTTTCAAACAAGAAGATAGCAGATAGAGTTTGGAAGGATGTACAGGACAAGTAGGAAATGAAAGAAGCAATGAGAAGCATAGCACAATATATAAATGACATCCTACATCTAGAACCTAAAATTCTAAATGAGATGTCAGTGATGGTGGATGTATCCTCTTTAGCCAATCAACAATTACTTGACAATCTACAAAAGTGAAAAGTTGTTGCAAAAACATCCAAAGAATGGTTGCAATTTGTCCTAAAAGAAACTGAGCAATAGATTAGACTTTTGGACAAGGCTTCAAAGGAGACTGTTGTCATCATTAATAAGGTGGATTCTAATAATGAAGGTTTTGAAAAGGAGAGAAATAACTGGGTGAAGGTGGTACTTTGGATTGAAGAAATTCAAGGATTTGGTTTGCAAAAATTCCAAGTTGAATGCCCTGTCATTGGCCTTGATGAGAAGACCTTACATGTGATTAAGGATTGCATTGAATGGAGGAATGAGGTATTGGTCTAGGTAGTTACCAAAATCAAATAAATCCTAGATAGCCTCAGGCTCATGGATGAAATCATTCAAGGTGATCTGAAATGGTTTAGTAAGAATTGTGCAAGAAAAGAGAGTGACTTTGTTGCCCTGTGGAAGAACTCATAAGTGAAATCCAAAGAAAGTTCTAGGAGGTCCAAGATAAAAAGACACTATGTAGGCAAGATTTCTCCAATGTTTCTCATTCCAAGGCTATGCTATTAATAAAATTTGAAGCATATGGAGATGCATGCAGAGAAGATGACATAACTAGAGAGAGAGAGAAAGAAAGAAATCTAGAAATAGAGGATTGTGTATATTGGCTTACCCCATCACTTTGTTATCTCTATTTTTTCAACCACATATGAGACATTGAAAGCTACAAGGATTGGGGCCATTGTGGACAATTCCTCTTGATGCATCACATGATCAATGGACAATTGTTTTTCTTTCCTATTTTATTTTTTGATGCTTTTCAATTAACATAGTTGTATTAATATATGGAAAATTTACCTTTGGTGGGGCTATCCAGCCCTATGCCTATATATATGTAATAGATGGTATTTTATAGGGTTAACCTCTCTATAGACGAAAGAAAAAATACTTTTTTTTTTGATACTCTATGCTTTTAAATTTTGAAATAGAACATTTCGAATTTGCAGCAATTGAAGTAAAGTTCTATAATTTTATTTGACTAAAACTTCTTGAAGCAAATACTATTATTTTCTTTGTGATGATATGCATTCTTGAGAGTGTGTGTTATTTCTGGAAGTTAAGTTATAATTGCTACATTCTTTTGGAATTATATGTTTTGAATCTTAGAAGCTGTGGGAGGTTAAACCTTTGTTGTTTTAACACTATTCTTTTATCTTAACATTCAATCATGTATATGATATTGACCATTAAGATTAAGTGGTTTTTAGCATCAACATTTATCTTATATTTGTGAGATGATTTTGACCTTTTAATTATTTTTAGTAAAATACTTTTGGGAAGATTTTTTCTCGACAGAGGAAGAACAATTATCTTCTCATAAAGGTTATTTGCACCTTGATTAATATTGTGTAAATATTTAAAGTAGATAATTCCTTATCAATAAATAGGAATTCAATTTGTTAGTTTGCATTTTTATCTCTTGTTCCAATCTACCAAAGATCTTGGGAAAAATTGTTCACTAACAATTTTTGGCGACTCTAGTAGGGAACCTTAGAAGATAGAGTTGTCCTTTTTTTAGGTTCCTACAAGTTTTCATGGTTTTGTGAAATGGTACTTCCTAATCACAATCAATTGCATGTTCTACAACCTAACCTAGGGTTTAAAGATACACAAGAAGATATTGTCTCTGATCTTAACACTTGTTCCTAGGTTAATCAATCAAGTAACCAACAATACCTCCAAGTAAAATTGGTACAAGAAAGAGAAGAAAAAATAGCTGAGAGGATTAGAGGCTTGCCAGTCATTCAAGAAGAGGCTGTGGTAGAAAGAGCTACTCATGCAACTCATTGATTAGGTTAAGTTGAGGCTTTTCCTTGGCTAGAAAAAGTTATACACAAATTGATAGGTTTTTAAGCCTAGTAGTTGAAGACTTTGAAGCTTTAGCTAAGATCAACTTTAAATCTAATCTTTCCTTGAAAAGAAATAAAGCCAAAACTACCAGTAGACCATCATCACCTCCTGAAACTAGGAGCCATGTTACATCTTTGCAATCTTTAATCATCCCTGGAACCTTAATCCCTTCTACTATAACAATTCTTCCTATTAGCTATAGATTTCTAGTAATGGCTCTCAATCAACTGTGGGGTGCTTCAATAGGACATTTTCAACTTGCAAGAAATTTGGGTAACTTACCTAAAGGAGCACTAGAAATCCTACCTAGATTCAGTGGGGATGGGAATAAATCACCTGAAGAACATTTAAATGCTTTTAACACAACATGTAGAGTCTTTGTTGTAGCAACAGTAGATATTGCCATAAGGCTATTTATTCAAACCTTGATAGACTCAACAGTAGATTGGTTTCATCACTTACCTAATGCATCCATTACTTCCTAGGATACTATGAAAGATGCTTTTGAAACTAGATTTAAATCTACTGAAGATGCATATTCTTTGCTCATGCAGTTGAGTTAGATGAAGAAGGAGATACATGTACCCATGTGGGAGTTTGTGGCTCAATTAAAAAAAAGCATTGCATCAAATACTCATGACAAGCATACCAAATGGTGAAAATAAAAAAGGTTTCTTTTTAAATGCAATCCCCCCAAATACTTCCTTCCCATTGAAAAGAGTGAATCCTCAAATGCCTGTAGCCTCCCAAAAACTTGCTATTGAATTGGAAGATGGTATCATTATGTTAGGAAAGTGGAAGAAAGAGGTCCAAATACTAAATTATTAAGCCTCTACATCATCTTCCAATGACTCACCTATTTAGAAGTTAGCTAATGATCTTATAGTAATAAAGAAGCAACTCCCCAAATCCTCTTTTCCCTATCAAGATATCTCAATAAAGTATCCAAATAAAAATGCCACTTCCCAAGGGAAACAACTCACTTTACCTCATATCCAACAAAGATTGAAATTTGAGCCTCCACCTAGCAAAAATAACATGTGTGTCTTTCACCTTACTAATGATCATGAAGGAGCAACTTATCCTAAAAATATAAGACACTAGAAGCTTGAAACTGAAAGGGCAATAGCAATGAATATGGTAATAGAGGAAGCACCTTTCGATGGACCTAGTGGCTCTATAAATTTCTACCCTATGTACAAATCTAATTTTGATAGAGGTAGTGACATTCTTTTAACTTTGGCAAAAGCTTCATGTTTAGTACTCACTAGAGGATAGAGGATGGGGAAAGTTGATTCTCAGCACAAAAATGCTACAAGCTCAATCAAAGGATTCTAAAGCAAGAGAGGAAGGTGAGACTAAGAAACCTTAGTCACAACCTCATATTCCTCACATTATGAAAAGGTTTGACTTTGACTCTACATTCGATATAGTTAAATTTTGTAAAACATCTAGAATTCAAATATCTCCTACTGAGTATTTGAGGATGAATCCTAATGAGCTCAATAAGCTTATTGAATGTGTTCATCAATCTTCATCTAATGTATTTTCAAAAAAAACTAATGTAACTTCTTACAATGAAAAAGCTAAAACTTCAAAGCCTGACCATCACAAAGACTTGGTGCATCCTGATAAAATTAGTCTAGAGTTGAGCTCTTGAGAAAAGTCAGATCCATTTTATGTATCTCTTTATCTCCATGGGTTTAAGTTAAGAAATTTTATAATAGACTTTGGGGCTTTAGATAACATAATGCCAGCAACAATGGCAAAGGCCCTTGACCTTCCTTTAACTAAACCCTTTGGCAAGTGTTATTCAATGGACTCTAAATAGGTACCTTTAGTAGGTTAGATCAAAGATGCTTAGGTTTCCTTAGCAACTTTCCCTGAAAAGAGAATAAAGTTCACCATCTTAGTAGTTGATGTCTCCACTAGTTATGGCATGCTCCTTAGCTGAAATTTCTACCAAGATTTAGGAGGAGAAGTCAAGATGGATTGGTCTCAAGCCATTATACCTATAGGGAAAGAAAAAGTAACCCTGCTCCCTATAGCCAAGTCTAAATACATAGTTTTCCCATTTGATGATCCAAAGTCTCAAATTATTTATTAGGAAACTAATTTTGCTAATTACTTGATTATGCCTGAAAATGAAGAAATAAGTATCTAGTTAGAGGTGGTGGATTTACTTTGGATGTTGGAATTTGATGGAAGTTGTTGCTCAAGTGGGTCCGGAGTTGGTGTTGTTTTGATATCTCCTATACGTCAAACTTTTCTGTCTTCTTTCAAGTTAGCCTTTGAAAACATAAATAATATAGTAGAGTATGAGGCTTTACTTTTGGGGTTAGAAGAAGCTAAAAAGAAACATGTTAAGCTACTAAAAACCAAAGGTGATGCAGAGTTGATAGTAGAGCAAGTCAAAAATTTGTTTTCTATGAAAAATGAAACATTGAAACATTACAAAAATTGTGTATGGGATGAAATTGAAGATTTTGAGGCCTTTTCAATAGAATCAATGCCCAGGGAACTAAATTCTAGAGTAGATTCCTTAGCAATATCAGCTTCATTACTGATCCCTCATCTTGATTTTGTAATTGATAAATATACAGTAGAGATCATTCATAGACCAAGTGTCCCAGATAAGAATAATTCTTGACAAGTATTCAAAGATGATGCACATATCAATGCTTTCTTGCAAAGTATGGAAAAATTTGCCAGTAATTATTTTGAAGGCTCTGAATCAAAATGTAGAAAATTTTGTCCTGATTCAGTAGATGGTCAAACAAAAAATATTATGCAATTGAAAGGAAGCATGATACCTAAAGGTCTCATTGAACTAGAGAAACTCTTTGATAGATAAGATGCTTTCTTAGCCCAAAGCTCTATTCCCCAAGAAGTGGAGAATGGCCAATATAAGAAAGTCAACCTAGGTAATAATCATAACCCTAGGATGATAAACATAGGAAGCTTCTATGAGGTGAAAGAAAATTCTAGATTCACCAAATTGCTGATAGAGTATATCAATGTTTTTGCCTAGTTTTATGAAGATTTGAAGACATTCAGAAAAGGACAATTCAAACATCATATTACCTTGAAGCCAAATATTACTCCTTTTAGACAGAAGTTGAAAACCTATAATCCAAAGGTTTTAGATGAAGTTTTCAAGGAGATTGATAAAATGCTTAAGGCTCATAGAATATTCCCCATACATCATTCTACCTAGATGGCGAACATAGTACCTATAAGAAAGAAGAATGGAGAAATAAGAATCTGCATAGATTTTAGAAATCTGAATCAGGCCAATCTAAAAGATAATTTTACCCTACACATTATGGATCAGATCCTTCAAATAGTAGTAGGCTCAGAAATGATGTCATTTCTTCATAGTTTCTCTAGCTATAATCAAATAGAGGTTGCTAAAGAAGATCAACATAAAATAGTGTTCACAACCCCTTAGGGCACCTTTGCTTATAAATGAATGCCTTTTGGTTTGATAAATGTGGTTGCAACTTTCCAACGTGCCATGAGCTCAACTTTTGGACATCTTTTAGACAAGTGCATCACAGTCTATCTTGATGATATGACTATATTTTCAAGGAGATGAAAGAAACATATGAAGGATTTAAGGAAAATCCTAGAGAAATGCAAAGAGCATGGCATCTCATTGAATCCCAAGAAGTCAATCTTTACTATAATAGAAGGAAAACTATTGGGACACATAGTTTCCAATGAGGGGATCAAAATTGACTTAGAAAGAGTAAAAGCTATTTAGTAGCTCTACCTACCAATTAGTTCTAATGGTGTAAGGTTTTTCTTTGGCTAGATCAACTTTCTTAGAAAATTTGTACCTAATTTTGTTGAAACCATATAGCCCATAGCAAAGCTCCTAAGTGAAAACCAAAATTTCAAATGGGATAACTCAACAATTAAAGAATTTGAAGAAGTAAAGAAAGCTACTATGAAAGCACCTACTCTTTTTCATCCATATTTTAAGAAAGAATTCATTATGTATTTCTATGCATTTAATCATACTATGTCAGGTATACTACTTTAGAAAAGTGAGAAAGATGAAGAGGTGCCCATTTCCTTTATGAATGTTCCTCTTAAACAACATGAATTATGTTATTCCCTAGCTGAAAAGTATGTATTTACTATTGGCAAGGCTGTAAAACATTTCTAATATTACATTTTTCATTCACATTCTCTATTGTATGTACCATCTATAGTAGTTAAAAGCATCCTAATACAACAGGATGTAGCAGTGAATAACAGAGCAACCTAGGTGTCAAATGTACAAGAATTTGACCTAGATATCAAACCAACTAAACTAGTTCATGGCCAAGGTCTTTACGAACTTATATTAGAAAACAAAGAGGAAGAGGCTTACCCTAATTGCTTGCTAGTGGGCTTAAAAGATTAATGGTATTCTGATATAGCATATTTTCTAACCTATGGGGAATGCCTTGATCATGCAAAAGGAAAAGATTGAAGAAGTCTCCAACTCAGAGAAACTAAGTTTGTTATCATTAATGATATCTTGTATAAAAGAGGTCTAGATGGCATGTTCCTGAGATGTGTCAATACTGATCAATAGGAGAAGTTACTCATAAATTTCCACAATGAAGCCTATGGTGGAAATTTCTCATCTACAGTGATAGCCTTTAAGATACTAAGGAGTGGATATTATTGGCTAGGTATGTTTAAGTTTGCGTATAAATGGGTTTGTAATTGTGAAAAATGTAAATTATTTATGGGTAAACCACAATTAGTTGCATTACCTTTGAAACCAACCATTATAGAAGAACCCTTCTAGCAATGGGGAATTGACTTCATTGGCCCAATTAATCCTTTCTCAAGTGCTGGTCATACCCATATTCTCACTACCACTGACTACTTCACCAAATGGGTTGAAGCTATGCCTGTGAAATCTACAACATCTGAGGTGGTCTACAAATTCTTGATAAAAAACATTCTGATGTGCTTTGGGGTACCTAAAAAAATAGTTACTAATAATGCTTAAAAAATTTCATCCCATGAAATTCAGTTGTTTTATTATGATCATGGTATCAAATTATCACATGCTTCTGATTACTTTCCTCAATTTAATTGGCAGGCCAAATCGACTAACAATAATTTGATAAATATCATGAAGAAGTTGATTGATGAAAAAGATAGAGATTGGCATAAATGCATGTATGAAGCAGTTTGGGTAAACATGATTTCTCTTAAAGGACTATTGGTATGACCCCATTTGAGCTAGTATATGGAGTTGAAGCACAATTATCTTTGCCTTTGGAGCTTGCTACTCTAAATTTGCAAAAGACAATTGAAGATGAAGTGTTCTCTACTGCTATTGAAAAGTGGGTACTATACCTCCAAAATATTGAAGAGGAAAGAAGAAATATAGTGAATCACATCACTAGTCATTAAGCCAGAGTAAAAAGGATTTTTTATTAGAAAGCTAGGCCTTTAAAGTTCATGATAGGAGATTAGCTATTACTATGGGACAAGAGAAGAGAACCAAAAGGAGCTCATGCAAAGTTTGAAAGCCTCTAGAAAGGAAATTTTGTTATATCAGCCAAGTTAGGTTCCAATGCTTTCAAGCTTAAATATCTTAATGGTGATAATCTTCCCCTATCATACAATGGACATGATCTTAAGCTTTTCAACTTCTAGGTCTACTTTCTACCCTCATTGTAAATACTTGTTTTCCCCTACTCTGTTTTCTTTCTATTTTTTTTTGTTCTATCTTTCCTTGTTTTGTGAATCTTTATTTTAGGTCTGCAAAACCAAAGATTCTAAGTACATTTATGATCCCTTTTGGTCTCATTCCCCAGTCGGAGCCAATTGTTACCATATTTTTTCTTCAATGTGTAAAGTCACCACACAAGTGTCATTTTGCAACTTGAAGTTGAAGTTGAAGCTTGATTTACTCCAAGTTTGAGTTCAGCTCCACTCTTTCCTTTTCATCTCAGCAAAGTGTCCTCCTCATTGACCCAAGTCAACTTTTTGAAGTTGAAGTTGAAGTGGAAGTTGATTCAAACTTTGACTTTGAGATTTTCTGACGTGTGCTTGTTTTCTTGAAGAAAGTGCACAGTGAGATTATAAACTCATCTTTATTAGCCAATGGAATGGATCCCACCTTAAGGTGATATTAAAGATGAAAAAGGCAATAATTATAGTAATTATGAGAAATCATGCTAAAGTATGGTTACTTCATGGAAAAAGGTGGCATGCAAATTTTGTGACCTCATGAAAAGTCGAGCTGCATGCGGATTTGATGGGTATTAACTAAAAATTTCATTACAATTCTTGTCATAGTAAAGGTGGCACACTTGTAATAGGTTTTTTGCCCACTCATATTTATTCTTGGGTTTCTAAGAAATCATTACCCATAATTACCCCCTTTCTCCTATACGAGTGCTCATTTAATCATTTTGAGCTCTCGATGTCGACTAGTAAGGAAGGTGGAAGTCTAAACTCAACTAAAAATTGTAAGTGCATTATCTCCCACTTTGTCATTTTTGTGCCTGGCTTTCATTTGAAGTCTTTTTGGTTTAGTTCTATAAATATATGTCTTTTAAATTGAACCATGATGCTCTTCTGCCCCAAAATGCCTAAGCTTCAAAAATCTCTCTTTTGAGCTCCCTTCAAAAAATTTGGGATACTTTCATGGTAAATAAAAACCTAAGGGATGTAATTGAGTAGGTGAGGGATGTTCAATCTGGTCCCATACATCAGAAGTTAGCCAGTAGTGGTTTGTTGGAAGCTGCTACCTTCCCACTAGCTATTGAATGCCCATAACTAGTTGTTGAGTGCACAAATCACTATGACCATAACACAAGATACATAAAAAAAGTTTCAAGGGAGGTGTTAGTTAGAATAAGTAGGACCAGTGTTAGTGAAGGCTTGAGAACCCCTCATAAAGAAACCCATGTACCATGGATGTTTGAGGAATTTGAGCATCTATATCATGGTAGAAAGAAAGATTATGACTCCATTGTGGCTCAAACCTAGTTGTTGAGGTTGACTAAAGGAGACTCAAGATTTCCTAAGCCATTGACAATAGAGCATTTCATTAAAGAAATAACATACATAGTGTTACTCTTGAATAGGGTCAAAGGAAATGATTAGGACTTTCATTGGGAAAGTTGGATGTATCTTTTAATTTTGAAGATTGTGGAAGGTGAAAAATTTATTGACTAGGCAGATTTAATAGCTGAGAATTTACATAGAGGCCTCATAGTAGTACATAATTTCAGTGCATTCTTTTTGTATTCCTTCCTAGTCTATATTTTAGTATCATCCAAAGAATGGAAGGGACTTTCACATATGCCCTAGATAGAGTAGATGACTATTTACCAATACTACAAAGACCTTCATTTGACTGGATCTTGCAAGGAATTTAGGAGGGTTAATGATGTTTTTCTTGGGAGGTTAGTTTTTGAGCTCCAAGGTCATGAAAATCATAGGCTATCAGAGGAATCCATGGAGGCTATTAAAATTTATGGTTATTTTTATATTCAATTCCCTACATTTACATATCTCAAAATTGGGGGTTTTTCTAGTGAACCATTAAAGTTGCCATGTTACTGTTTAGATAGTTTTTTTTTATTAGAGATATGTAGATAGATCATTTTTGTGTTTGACTCCTCTAAAAGTACAAAGAAGTCAGTCTCATTCTTCTTCCCTATTGAAATTGGTCTCTAAGGTGTTCAAACTACAAAAAGTCTAGGTTAGCACAACCTACATGGTAACGTTTATGGCTCAAACCATATGCTCCCATAAAAGGGTTTGATTATATAGGATTCTCTAGGGATAATTTTAGGCATGCATCTTCATTGACCCATATTCCTCATCTAGAAGATTATTGGAAAATTTGTCCCGATGAATTTGAAGTCAAAAAGAGATTATGGTCCAAATTAGCAATCAATCAGATCAATATGTTTAAGGTAGATCTAAATACCTATGGGATAAATGAAGATGAAGCTGAAGAGATGATTGACCCATTCTATGTTGAACAAATTGAATGCATGACTGGACTAAGAGGGAAGAAGATGACCTAATGTCCTATACTTCAGAGGTGTTGAAAAGAACTGAGAGATGGTTGAAATAAAAGAAGGTTGAATCAACCACTCTCAAAGTCCCAGAAAAATACTCGAGAGATAAGCACAAAAAAGCATAACCCAAACCTAAGGCCATCTCTAACCTTAACATTGCCGACTCTATTGCACATTCACCTAAAGCTGAAGATAAAGTCAAAGTTGAAGTAACTCCCAGCCACTTCAACTTCAAGTTCAAGAAGTGGTCCCAAAATTCAAAAGGGTAACTCATTCCAGCACTAAAAAGACAACATCGAGCAAAGAAAAGGGGATAGTCATAGTTCACCTAGATCCTACCAAAGAAAAGGTAAGTTTGAAGTAGTTTCTCATTTCCCTCATGGCTGATAATACCATGGATCCTTAGAAGTCTCCTGAAATAACTGGTTTTCAATCCAACACCTTGGCCTTAGCAAAGATTTCTCCTATGGCAAGTAAAGAACCTACTACCCCCAAGTGGCTGGAAACTTCTGTTGAGAAGAAAGGAGTTTAGTAACAATATCCATACCTATTGATGACCTAGTCAAAAAAAATTTGGGAAAGCCTTCAAAAGGTAAAAGTGCCAAAACTAAGTCTAGGTTGAACTTTGATAAAAACTTGGGACACTGGAAAGCTGAAATAGCCAAGCCACTAGAAGGTAGTTCCCATGAGAACCTTACTCCTTAGGACTATCAAGTATCAAAAATTGACCTTGGAAAGGGGAGTCATGTTGTTGATATGAAAATTTTTGAGGTTTCAAACAAGAAGATAATGCATAGAGTTTGGAAGGATGCACCATCTTGCATCTAGAACCCAAACCTCTAAATGAGATGTCAGCGATGGTGGATGTATCCTCTTCACCTAATCAACAATTTCTTGACAATCTACAAAAGTGAAAAGCTATTGCAAACACATCCAAAGAATGGTTGTAGTTCATGCTAAAAGAAACTGAGCAACATATTAGACTTTTGGACAAGACTTCGAAGAAGACTGCTATCATTGTTAAAAATGTGGATTCTAGCAATGAAGGTTTTGAAAAGGAGAGAAATAACTGGGTGAAGGTGGTTCTTTAGATTGAATAGATTTAGGGATTTGGTTTATGAAAATTCCAAGCTAAATTCCCTATCACTAGACTTGATGAGAAGACCTTACATGTGATTAATGATTGCATCGAATGGAGGAATGAGGTGCTAGTCTAGGCAGTCACCAAAATCAAAGAAATTCTAGAGAGCCTTAGGCTCATGGATCAAATCATTCAAGCTGATCTAAAATGGTTCAGTAAGAATTGTGTAGGAAAAGAGAGTGACTCCATTTCCTTTGTGGAAGAACTAATAGTTGAAATCCAAAGAAAGTTCAAGGAGGTCCAAGATAAAAATACACCATGTAGGCCGAATTTATCCAATGTTGCTCATACTGAGGCTATGTTGATAATGAATTTGAAGCATTTGGAGATGCATGCAAAGAAGATGACATAACTGAAAAGAGTTAAGGAAATTTGGAAACAAAGGATGGCCTATATCAGCTTACCCCATTAGTCCATTAGCTCTACATTTTCAACCACATATGAGACATGGAAAGCCACAAGGATTGTAGAAAATGTAGAAAATTCCTCCTAATGCATCACATGATTGATGGACAATTGTTTTTCTTTCCTATTTTATTTTTTGATGCTTTTTAGTTAACATAGTTGTGTTAACATATTGATAATTTACCTCTGGTGGGGTAATTTTGGATAACTATCTAGCCCCGTGCCTATATATATATATATATATGTAATAGATGATATTTGATAGGGTTAAACTCTCCATAGACTAAAGAAAAAATACTTTTGTTTTGATACTTCGTGTTTTTAAATTTTGAAATAGAACATTTTGAATATGCAGAAATTGAAGTAAAGTTCTATAATTTTATTTTATTGAAACTTCTTGAAGCAAATACTATTATTTTCTTTGTGATGATATGTTCTTGAGAATGTGTGTTATATTTGGAAGTTAAGTTATAATTTCTAGATTCTTTTAAAATTATCTGTTTTGAATCTCAAAAGCTTTGGGAGGTTAAATCTTTGTTGTTTTAACATTGTTCTTTTATCTTAACATTCAATCATTTATATAGTGTTGATCGTTAAGATTAATTGATTTTTTAGCATCAACATTTATCTTGTATTTATGAGATGATTTTGAACTTTTAAGTATTTTTAGTAAAATACTTTTCAGAATATTTTCTCTTGATAGAGGAAGAATGATTATCTTTTCATAAAGGTTAGCTACACCTTGATTAATATTGAGTAAATCTTTATAGCAGAGAATTCCTTATCAATAAATAGGAATTCAATTTGTTAGTTTGCATTTTTCTCCCTTGTTCCAATCTACCAAAGATCTTGGGAAAAACTATTCACTAACATAATCGATGTTTATACATCACTTGGAAGTCATGCAACAAGAGTTGGCTTTAGCAAAGGGTCTAGTTCAAAAAGATCATAGTCTTTATATTGTTGATATCTTAATTGACTTAGTTGCAAATTTGCAGATAAAGATTCAAGTTTTGGAATCAGTAAGAACCATATGGAATCATTCTCATGCCATGATTATCATAACTCCCAAGTCATTCATTAAAAAATATGGTTTGATTCCATCCTCCCAATCCCAACAATAGACATAAGTGACAAAATCAAGGGGGATAAGAAAGAAAGTTGAAAGAGGGATAGTGAAGGAAAATAATAAAGGATACTTAAAAGTGATCAAAATGATCAAATAAAAGATGCAAAGCTTAGATGAATAACAAAAGAAAAAAATTTATAACCATGGTATGACAAGAAAAATTAGACTATTTAAGTCATGTAACATATATATTATATATATGATTATGTTGTAAAAATATTTAAGTCATATAGGGACCTTGTCATAAGCACAGGGCGAGTACTATCATTTTTAAATTATAATGTAATGATGTAATCATGAAAAAGTGTTTTTGCCCCTAATTTTAAATGAGGAGATTGTTTATCTCTCTAAGTTTTATTGTCTATTACTATCAAACAATTAGTCATATAAAAGGTAGAGTTGTTTGGTCATGACTGGGACTATGTTACTCTATATAGGTTGAGTCATGTAAAGACTTATAAATAATCTTGTATATCTCAAGCTCTATTGAAGTCGAGAAAGTCTTTGGTCACTAAATATTCCTATACAAGACAAGTTTAGTAAATGTTGAGATAATAGAATATATGGATGTTGAGTTAGTTAAGGTTGAGTACCAGTAGGAAGAACAATTATGACCAAGCATTAGAGATAGTGTGTTCCAAGTAACACAAAGTGAACAAAAATGTTTGACATTGTACAAACTTTGAGGTAAACCATTTTGAGCCAACTTATAAATAACATTTAATTATTGTAGAGTATTTTATAGTGATTATTAAATATTTTGACATGGATCATCAATCCCTATGAATATGGGACAACCAATAAGATAAAAATGTTAAAAGGAAAACATCTAGATCGTTGATTGTATTCTTGATGAAGGGTGCTCCCCTTAATACCATAAATACATAACATGAACAAAGAAACAACAACAAATTAGAGTACAAAAGATGGAATTATTGTTATCCCTAAAAATGCAAAATTACAAAATCTATAAGTACAATATGCTAACCCACATGGGTGCCTTCATTATAGTAATCTACAAGGCTAGGCTGCGAACTATCACCCAAAGTTATTCTAGACAATGTTTGGATCTTTCTTAAATAGGAAATTTTATGTTGCCTAGGAAGGTTCTAGACATTCAAGATTAATACCTAGGGCCAATAGACCCTAACAATACATATAGAGTTGGCCAAATACATTTATGACATTTATTTTAGAAATTTTGGTTAGTCCAACTTTGGAAGCCCATAAGTCTCAAACCATTACTTTGATTGGCTATTATAACCACTTTTTAGAAATGCCAGATCCTGATCTAAAGCCTTAAAACTATGTAAGTGCCCTTCTATCAAGTTTTTGGACCTCATCCAAGGCCTCTGATGTCTTCAAAATTGAGTTCAAATACTTTTCTCCAAAATTTTCCACCAAAAATCCACAATGACTTCTTTGATACTTAAGTTGGAGCAATGAGATTTTTATGGTAGGCTTATAATTCTAAAACGAACCTTCATGTAGAAAATGAGAACATTATGAGCTCATATGACAAAATTACTAAAATAAAAAGTTCCTAAAAATAGTAACCCCCTATCTACTTGTCCTTATTAAAATAGAAAAGGCTAAAAACAACTCTTTTTTTGGGTGATGCAAGATTGTTCTTACACCCAAGATGCTCCTACATTAGACACCTTGGGTAATTTGAGAAGTGACTCCATCACATCTCAAGTGTTCAGAGGAAAACTAAGATGGTTAATCTCTTCCCTTGCTAGACATGATGAATCTTCTACTGGCTTCCCTTTCCATTTGACCAGGCATTCCTCATAATTTATATTCCTTGTACTTTTCCTAACATGATTGTCCAATATCTCCTCAATCTCCTTTGTCGCCAAACTAGCTACCAGAATACTCAATTGTGCTTCTAAAACTTCATCTCCATCACCTCCTTCATAATACTCTATGAAATCTAAAATATTAAATATTGGTGAAATATTCAACTCAGCAAGCAACTCCACTTCATAAGCATTTCTAGAATCATGTCTTTTCACTATCTTGCATGGTCCAAACTCCTTCATCTTCAACTTATTATATGTGCCTACTATAAAATGCTCCTTTCTCAAATGAGCCATGACTTCATCCTCAATCTAAAATTCCTTATACTTTTTTTTTATCACATCTTCCTTACTTTTATATTGTGTATTCATCTTGATAATGTGCTCCCTCACCTCATCATGGATGTTCTTCAAATGTTTAGCAAAATCTTTTTCTTCAGCACTACTTATCTCTCCTTTATCCAACTACTACAATTCAAAAGCATTTTTGGGACTACTCCCATATACATTCTATGGTGATCTACCAATAATCCTATTGAAAAAATTATTAAATGCAAATTCTTCCTGTGGCAAAATCAAATTCCATCATGTTGGTTTGGCTCCAACCAAACATCTCATCAAATTTTCAAAACTATGATTCACAACTTCATTCTGTCCATCAATCTGTGGATGGTGTGATGAACTAAACTTCAACTCCATCTTTAATTTCTTCCATAATGTACACCAAAAATGCCAAAAAAATTGGTATCACAATCTGAAACTATACTCTTTGGCAGACCATGTAGTCTCACTAGTTCTCTGAAAAATAACTCTACAACATGAACACCATCACAAGTCTTCTTGCAAGGAATAAAATGTGCCATCTTGGAAAACCTATCAACCACCACAAAAATAAAATCATGCCCTCATTTATTTCTATTTAATCTGAGAAAAAAATCCATGTTGACATCCTCCCACGACTTCTCTTGTATAGGTAATGGCTTATACAACCATGTGTTCTGATTTACTCCTCTCACCATCTAAAATACTCTACAAATATTTAAAAACTTCTTGACATCTTTCTACAAAGATGGCTAGTAATAATTCTTACCAACCAAAGAAATGGTCTTATCTCTACCAAAATGTCTAGCCAATCCCCCACTATGCTTCTTCTTGATGAGATTCTCTCTCATTGAACTTATGCTAATGTACAACTAGCTTCCTTTGAACAACATACATACTATCTTCATGAAATCTAGCCACTTTGTCATGTCAAGTGTAATAATTTTGATGCAAAGCTTCCACACTTCACCAAAATGAGGATAATCTAGATATAAAGTACTAAGGTCCTTGAACCCAACCACCTCTATCTTCATTTCTGTCAGCAAAAGGTGTCTTCTACTAAGAGCATCAACAACCTTTTTAGACTTCCCACTCTTTTTCTTTGAAACAAATGTATAACTCTACAAAAACTCAACTTGCTTCAAATGCCTTTGGTTCAATTTTCCTTGAATATTCAAATATTGTAAATCTTGATGATCAATATACAAAACAAATTGCTTAGGAAGAAGATAGTGTCTCTACTTCTTCAATGCTTGAACTGTAGTATAAAATTCTTGAACACAAATAGAATATTTTCTTTTTGCGTCATTCAACTTCTCACTAAAATAAGCAACAACTCTACCTTCTTGCCTCAAAACAACTCTTATTGCAACACCACTAGGATCACAATCTACTTGAAACACCTTGTTAAAATTAGGAAGTGCTAAAATAGGTTTCTTGGTAACATTTTGTTTCAATAGATTAAAAATCTTATATGCTCCTATGGTCCACTTAAATTATTTCCTATCCCCTCTCATTATTTCAATTAAGGGTCCACAAATACTACTAAAACCTCTTATAAACTTTTTGTAAAAACTAGCTAGTCTATGAAAAATATCTTACCTCTATCCCACTCTTTGTAGTAGGCCATTCAAGGATAGCCTTCACTTTCTTTGGGTCCATTTTCAGACCTTCTATTGAGACTACAAATCCCAGGTACACAAACTCCTTTACAAAACTACACTTCTTCAAGTTTATCAACAACTTTTCTTCCCTCAACTTATCAAACACCTTGCAAATATGGATCAAATGCTCCTCCAATGTCTTACTAAAGATCAAAATATCATCTAGGTAAATAATGATAAACTTATCCAAAAACTCCTTCAACACCTCATTTATGAGCCTCATGAAAGTGCTTGGTGCATTGGTTAGCCCAAAAGCATGAGTAACCGCTCATACAGTCCTTCCCTTTTCTTGAAAGCAGACTTCCACTCATCACCTTCTCTGATAATAATCTGATGGTACCCACTCTTTAGATCTATTTTTGTAAAATACTTAGCTCCACTCAAACAGACTGTAATATCATCCATCCTTGGCAATGGAAATTTGTACATGATTGTGATCTTGTTGATAGCACAAGAATCTATGCACATCCTACATTCTCCATTCTTCTTTGGTGATAATATGGTTGGTACAACACGTGGACTTAGACTCTCTTGAATCAACCCCTTCTTTAACAACTTGTGAACTTGTCTATTCAACTCTTCACTTTCTACTAGTGTCATTTGATACACTACCTTGTTTGACAAACTAGCTCCTGGAACAAAATCCATCTAGTGACTAATCTTCCTCATTGAGGGAAATCCATTAGGTACATTATTTAATACAATATCAAAAAAATCTCCCAACATTTTTGTAACTTTTGCAGGTACCTCTTCTACTTCTCTTTACTATCTTTTGAAATAATACAAAAATAGATATTCTCATGCTTCATACCTTTGAGAAACTCCTTTCCATTAAAAAAAACATATTTTGGTAGCACTACATACCTTTTCTTCTTTCTCATTCAATGACTTCAACTTATGATTAACTCCATCCTTGGTTAGAGTGTAGCTATTTTCTCTCTCATCATGTACAACATGCTTTTCAACTACCATGGCCTACCTAGAAACATATGACATATGTCCATAGGTATGATATCACAAAGTACCTCATCTTGATAGCTTCTAGTCTCCAACTTTACTGAGCACTCCTCATTGACCATGACCTTATGGTCATCTTGTACCCAAGAAATATGGTATGGACATGGGTGTTTCTCTCTCTTTAGCTTCAAATTTGTAAGCATCATTTCTAACACCATATTGTTAGTACTTCCACCATTAATAATCACATCAAAACACTTATCTTTACATCTGCATCTTGTGCGAAACAAGCTACTTCTTTGATTAGGTTCATTCTCACCACTTAGCAAAACTCTTTTGTTAAGTAGGAATTCTCCTCTATTAGTATCTTCAAAATGTGATAAATTAGCATCTTCATCAACATGTGCAACTCTAGCCCGGCCTTCTATTTTTGATCTATCCTTCCTTGGAATTGGGAACATTCAAATGCTCTATGCCCTACTTCTCCATAGTGAAAACATTTCCCACAGAAGCCTCCTCTTCTAGATACTTGTCCTCTACCTCTTCCTCTATGATTTCTATTTTTCTAATCATGGAAATGATTAGAATTGTTTCCCCTCTAGTTCTGACTTCTACTTCCAACCTCATCCTTATTCATCATCATTACAGCCTCCATAAGATCATCCACTGGATCTTCCACTATTCTTGTTGTCAAACTTCTTGCTCAATTTCTCCTCAACTCTTATGGAAAACTAGTATGCTTCCTCAATAATGTTCATTCAAAATAGACTTAGATCATCCTAAATACTTGGCCTTAACCCATTAAGATAACAGGCCAATTCCTCCTTATCATCTTATGCATAGCTAGTTCTAATGAGAACTCAATGGAACTCTTTGGTATACTCTTGAACATATTTTCCCACTTTCTTGAACCCTTGCATTTTATTCAACAAATCAAGCTCATAATCCCTTCAATTTTGCCTTTGCAAACTTGACCCTATTAGGATCCTCAATATCTTCATACTTAAAGTACTCCTCTAGTTTATTAATCTAGTTGATAAGCTCCTCTAGGTTAAGATTTTCCAAAAATGTAGGAACCTCAAATTTAGGTATTTTCCCAATCTTGGAGACATCCTTTAAAAATATCTCTTCTTCTGGGCTTAGAACTAGCTCTACTTCAACATTTTCTTCTTCTCCATCCTCATCATTGCTTTCATCTCTTATGGCAAGACTTATTCCTCTATAAATTTGTTCTTCCAATGCTTGCATTTGCCTTTGGAGGGCTCTAAAACCCTCAGGTGTAACACCTACATCTATTCTACCATGCTCTCTTCATGGAGAAATTTTTTGCACTTTTGCTAAAACCCTAGTGCAAACTACCTCACAATCAGTGATCTATCTAAACACTTATCCCAAACCATAGTTCTAGTTTAATCTTTCTCACAATAGGCAATCTATCCATACAGTCAAGAACTCTAGCTCTGATACCACTTGATGAAGGGTACTCCCCTTAATACCATTAACACATAATAGAAATAAAGAAATAACAAAAAATCTAAGAACAAAAGATGGACTTCTTATTATCACCACAAATGAAAAATTATAGAATCCACAAGTACAATATGCTAACTCACATGGGCTCCTTCATTACAATAATCTGCAACACTCAGGTACAAACTACCACCTAGAGCTTTTCTAGACAATAATCGAGCTTTCTTAAATAGGCAATTTTATGCTAACTAGGAAGGTTCTAGATATTCAAACTTAATACCTAGGGCCAACAGACCCTAACAATACATATAGAGTCAATCAAATACATCTTTGAAATTTATTTTAAAAATCTTTGGTAGCCCAACTTTGGAAGGCCATAACTCTTGAATTGTTTCTTTGATTGGCTATTATAACCACTTTTCAAAAATTCCATCTCTTGATCTACATCCTCAAATTTTCACAAGTGCCCTTTTGTTGTGTTTTTAGACATCATTCAAGGCCTCTAAGGCCTTCAAAATTAAGTCTAAAGATTTTCTCCAAAATTTTCAATCAAACATCTGCAATAACTTCTCTGATACATAAGTTGGAGAAATGAGATTTTTATGGTATGCTTATAATTCTAAAGTGGATCTTCATGTAGAAAATGAGAACATTCAGATATCATACAACAAACTTACTAAAAATAGAAAGTTCCTAGAAATAGTAAACCCGATGTCTACTAGTCCTTATTAAAATAGAAAAGGCTAAAAACAAAAATATTTTTGGGTGATGCAAGATTGCTCTTACACCTAGGATATTCATGCATCAATTCTAGAAGACTCTACAAATGTTTTCAAAGGGAAGATGCATACCCTATTCAAGTAATGTGATAGTGTATCTACATGTGAAGAGAAAGGAAGCGAAGTATTATGCAAATGATTTTAGTTTTGGAAGTTGCAAAAAAAGTTGTGAAGTAATGAGTACAGTGACCTAGTGAAGTAGTGAAGAGAAGATTAAACATATATTAGGTAGAAGATAATGTTAGAGATTGGAAGGAGAAGACCCATAATCAACATTGCAAGTGTAGATAGAACGATCAAGTATTGAATCATTTTTGGCAGAGTGAATAAGGGGAAATCTCTTAACAAAGTGGTCCTAACAAGCCTATGTAAATCTTTTAATAGAGTCCTTACTTCATTGTACATTTTAAATAATTTAATCAAGGTAGACCTAATAGTATTTGTAAATCTCCTAAGGAAAAAACCCTCACAAGGTAGATCATTTGAAGTGATCAAATGTGTAGCCCTAATAGGCTAACTTTATTACTATAGTAGTGAACATTTGTGGGTGTCATCCCCACCCTAGTTTTACCTTCACATTGGAGGGTTTCTAAGTAACCAAAATCTTTGTGTTATGTGTTTATATTTTCATGGATGTGATACATAGTTAGATCTATTTCAGCATTTGAATTTATAAGTTAAGTTATGCATAATCTAGATATGAGATGGATACTATGGTGAGTGCAATCAAGTTATTTTAAAGGTTAAAGTTTTAGTGATCCTAATTCACCCCCTACCCCCTCCTTAGTATCTTAGTTTTCCAATAAACTTCCAAAAAACTTTGGATCGTTCCATTAGAATCTCACCTTAATTAAATGATTTACAAAATGCCCATTAGGTCACCTTAATTAAAGGATTTTGGCTATCCCAATGGTTAGAATATAATAATATGTTTGAATTGTAAAAAAACAACTCACTTTTCAAATCTAGATCTCCATTCACTCATCTCCTAGTTTATTTATTGTCCTCTATTATCATGTCCATCATTTATTTTCTTAGCATCCCTTCAAGCAATCATAATTCACTAATCTCTTCAAATGCCTCCTCTTTTTCTCTATTCCTCACAACTTCTCCTTAAGATCACCAATCAACAAGAAACCAACCTTAGAAAATATCTACTTTGCCTCCTTAAATGGTAAATTTTAATTTATTCCCACTTAAACATCACCTTAGATGACAGGGTTAGGTCGAATTCATCAAATCCTTCCATCATTTTGTTCTCCTTCTCCTTTCTTGATACTTCTCAAAACTTTTCATCAGTTCCTTGCCTTTGATTATATAAAAAAATATCTTCATGCATTAAATATGTTAGCTCATTAATCCTTAGCATCCATGCACTATGACTCATCCAAAAAATCAACTTTGTCTACCTCAATATTGATTCTTTTATAAACTATAAGTTTTGTTGTCACTTAGAAATCATGAAGTTCTTCTTGATCACCACTATGTAGCTCAACATACGCTGTTCTATTTTTTTCTACATCTACTAGATCTCTCAACCATTACTATGCTTATTCACTACTAAGCTTTCTTCATCAACTTGATATCACTCAACATAAACTATTTATTCAGCTTTTACTTCAATTCCTTACTCTTCTATTCTAGTACCTTCATTAACCAAAAAATACTAATACTTGGTCATACTTAGAGTTTAACTCAACTCTTGTCATTTCACTCATACATCAATTTCACTTGTCTTCTTCACTTCATATAATGATTAAAACACACATTATCTATTTAGTGTACTTTGATGATACTTAACCTATCTCTTCTCAACAACATCACTAGCTCACCTTGTTATGTCTCTTTTTCAAATCCTCTTCATCAATAAAAAGATATGGCACTCTACATTGTTATTAAATGTCTCTCAAGTAGGTTTGACATCAGTGACAACATAAAAATTGTTCCAATTTTAGTTTCTAATAATTTAGAATGTCTACTCTTGCGTAAGTCTAAATTCCAAGTTCCAAATGCAATCCTACACAATAAAAGAATCAAAAGTGATCAATATAGAAAAATTCCAAAGTGGACACTAAAAAAAAGAAAAAGAAAGGCCCTATCATTTTATGTGTGATCATATGATGTGGCTTTTATTAGAAATATAGATGGAGCAACTGAGGGATCGGGGTAGGGTGAATTAGTTACCACAAAAAAAAATCCATAGATCCCTTAGATGTTTTATAAAACTACTTACTACTATCACTTGGTAATCATACAGAAAAATGTTGTAACTCAGTAGATGCAGTGTATGTTATCTTTAATAGAACTTAAACGTTCAAAGTGATTATCATGCATACATAAAATAAATAACATGAACATATGAGACACCAAATTTAATGTGGAAACCCAATATGGGAAAAACCACCAAGTAGCTAGCTACTAATTTTCACTCTTTTGAAGTGAGCCTTGTTAGGAGCCAACCTGGTTAAAGGTTACAAAACACACTATTAGGTGTGACCTTGTTAGAGGATTTAATCACCCTATTAAGAGTGGCCTTGCAAAAAGTCTTTAGAACAATTCAATAGAATTGTCACCTTGTTAGAGGATTTACAAATGGCTATTAAACCGACTCTATTAAGAGATGTTAAGAATCACTACTACAATGGTGAGAAAGTAATAATGAATTGACCTGAATGAGATGCAACTAAATTGCTGATAGAAATCTTTGTTTTGCTTCACTAGATCCTCTTTGATTGAATAAATACTTACTGCTCCTCAAGGATATTTGACCATCCTTCAAAGTTCACTCACAGTTTCCTCTTTAAACAATCAATATACTTGCATGCTCACTCAGTACACTTTAGAATTCTCAACTTGACCTTTCATTTATACCTTACAAATTATCAAGTCAGCTCATTTCCAAGTTACAATTACCAATAGTCAATATCTCAGTCGGCTACAATCATTACTTGAAATAATTAAACTTTATTTACCAAAACAATGAAATCCTTCATTGGCTGACCCTACTTGGTAAACACTGTTCTTGAACTGATTTCCAATATTAACCAACTAAAGCTCGATTAATATTGCAAACCCTAAAAAATTATTTAGAGACCAAGTGAACTTGATAAACACTAACTTTCCTTTGTTAACCTTGTGAGCTTAGTTGCCACTAACTTTTGCCACAAAATCCTTCAATGTCCAAGTAAGCTCAGTAGACACTAAAATTTTCTTTGCTGATCGACTAGGATCAATAAGCACTGTCTTCCAACTGATATGACATTTTTGTAACATTAAAGATAACACACAATTAAACAATTGTATCCAACAATCTCCCTCCTTTGCATTGATGGCAACACAACATTTCATAGCACAATGAAATTTGAAAACAAGTCTTTTCTTGAAAGAACATTTCTCCCTCTTAGATTTTATGTCACAAACTTCTCAAATGCAGTAATCTCCCTCTATGAAGGAATTACATAACTTCTTTTCCAAATAAAAAACTCTCCCTTAAAAAAATTTCAAATTTTAGAAAGATATGATAGTAAACTCTCCCTCTTTGACAACATATGCCAAAGACAACAGGGTATGTGCAGGATCATGGTGTGCCAAAAAGTGGCGATCTGAAAAATATGTAGTTCTGAAATGCCTCAAAGAATTTCAAAATCTATTCCAACTTTTTTCTCACCCATCCTGATACTAAATGAAAACAATTAATACTTTTATAATTCCTACTATATCTTTTGATACCAACATTATATGGTCATCTTTAAAACATCCCAAAAATGTGTTTTTGGCATGTTCTTATGTGTTTTTTTACTTCAAGCATGTAGCTGACGACTTTTTTTAAACCAAAATTTGATGTAATGAAAAGGGTTTCTTAAGAATGTTCTTAGCTTTTCATAAATGTAAGGCTTGCCAAATTATGAGTTAAATAATTAATTATTACTTATTTTATAATGGAGTTAGCTACAAAGTGTTGATTGACATATTGGTTGAAAAATAGCTATAACTTTCAAACCGTATAAGATTTGTGAAATCCAAAAGATGCGTCACATTCTATGCTTCAAATAGTATAAGAAAAAAATAAGAAAAACTTAATTTTGATTTTTTTTTAACTAGTTAAGGTGGTCAGACACGAGAGTTTTTAAATTCTGAAAACAGTATAGTAGAAAATTCATAATTAATTATTTATTTGGAATAAAATTTCTCAAAAATATGCATCACATCCAAGCATGAGTCTAATTTTTATATCTAAAATGATATTTAAAAATATTATCATTTGATTATGATTAAGGTGGTCAGACATACACCTACTTTTTATTTTTTCCCTGAAAATTGTGTAGTACTGCATTAAAATCCAAACTTTTGACCAATCAAATAATTTTTTCTCTAGATAAGGCCTTTATTTTTAGAAACTACATTCAATTTCTTATAGATTATTTTCTTACAACTTTTTGATATAAAGTCTAGAACCACTTTAAAATTATGTGTCAAGTTGACATAACCCTGATTTGCTAGTTTTTCACTGCCACTTAAGGCCATAGTTTGGTACACCATGATCCTGCACATACCCAACACATACCAAATGATTAACAATGTACCTTAAGTACTAATTCATATGCAATGTTCTCATGACTATGTCGCATCAACTGATAGATCTTCAACTTAGTTCCTGTTGATGCATCAGTAAAATTTTATTTTAGTGAGCTTCAGATAGGGGAATGACCCCTAACTTACCTCTTAGATACAAGAATGCATCCTTAGGTAATGGCTTGGTGAATATGTCAGTAATTTTTTCTTTTGTATGGACATATTCCAATTTTATTTTCTTATCCTGTACCAATTTTCTAACAAAGTGATATTTTATTGCAATGTGCTTGGTTTTGGAGTGCATCATTGGATTCTTTGATATGTTAATTGCACTTGTATTATCACAAAACATAACAAGTAGTTCTTTGATCTCAACTTTCATGCCTTCCAATAACTATTTGAACTAAACAATATTAGAATAGTTCATTGCTACTACAACATACTCTGCTTTAGCTATAGATTGGGATGTACAATTTTGAATTTTACTTGTCCAAGACACCAACCTCTTTCTAAGAAAGAATGCTCCACCACTTGTACTTTTTTTGTCATCAATATTTCCTTCCCAATCAACATCAGACAATACTTTCAAGTTTGAATTTCCTCCAAATTTATACCACAATCTATAATCTTTAGTGCCTTTCACGTATCTCAAGATCCTCTTGATTTCCATCATGTGATTTTCTCTGGGTTTTGCTGAAAATCTTGCCACTATACCAACTACAAGAGCAATATCAGGCCTTGTATGGACCACATACTATAGTTTTCTAATCATTGATCTATATAAGGTCTGATCTATATCTTTTGAATCATCATCTTTGGTAAGCTTTAGTCCAATACACATGGGAGTTCCAATTGGTTTTGAATCTTCCATACCAAACTTCTTGAGTATCTCCTTGATGTATTTAGACTGAGTGATGTAGATACCATTCTTTCTCTACTAAATTTGAAGACCAACAAAAAATTTAATCTCACCAAACATAGATATTTCAAATTTCCTATTCATTTGTTCTAAAAATTCATTGCATAGATCATCATTTCCTATAAACAAAGTATCATCCACAAATATTTCTGCTAAAACAATCTTGTTATCTAGTCCTTCCTTGATGTACAAGCTACTATTATCATTAGTTCTCTAAAAACCAATCTAAATAAGATAGTTATGCAATCTCTCATACCATGCTCGAGGGGCTTGTTTCAGACCATACAATGCTTTGTGTAATTTGCCGACCATGTCCTTTCTATCTGGATCAACAAAACTTTCAGTTTTCTCGATGTAGACTTCCAAAATACTATTAAAAAATGTAGATTTGACATCCATTTGATATACTTTAAATCCATTGTGTGCAACATATGCTAGTAAGGTCCTGACACCTTCCAATCTTGCAATAGGAGCAAAAGTATCTCCATAATCTATTCCCTCTTCTTGAGAGTAGCCTTTACATACCAATATAGCTTTGTTTCTTGATACCTTACCATCTTCATTGAATTTATTCTTAAATACGCACTTAATTCCAATCACATTTTTATCTTTAGGCCTAGGTACAAGAGTCCATGTTTTTTTTTTCTCTATCCCTTCATTCATAGCCTCAATCCAACTTTTATTTTTCAATGTATCTTTAACATTTCCAGGTTCAAAATCAGCAAGTAAACAAGTACCTTTTAGCTTACTTCTTGTCATAGTACCTTCAAATTTGTCTCCAATAATCTAATCTGGTGCATGATGTCTCCTGACATACTTGGCTAATATAGATTCCTTGCCTTTTGAATGAATAGCATTGTCATCCTCTTGCACTTCAACTTCAAGTTTTGGCTACTCTAACTTGGTAGGCATTGGCTCAGTAGCATTAGAATGTGACTCAGGTTCCTGCAACTCAGTTTGAACTTCTTGCAACCTGGTGACTAATGAAGACTCAGGAGTAGAAGTCTCCTGATTGACAAATGTATCTAGCACTATATCAGGTTCAATGAAAATAAATCTCCTGTAATCTTCTAGTTCCTTTTTACTTTCTTCTTCAATCCTTTCTATAAACTCATCAACTTTCACATGTGCACTTTCTATGATTATGTGACTCTAAAAATTTAAACATCTATATGCCTTACTCTTGCAAGAATATCTCAAAAATATACCTTCATCACCCTTCACATCAAATTTTCATTTTCTAAATTTTTTCAAAATGTAACATTCACTTGCAAATACTTTTAGGTAACTTACATTGAGTTTATAGCCATACCATAACTCATAAGGGGTTTTGATTAAGTCCTTCTTCAACTATACTCGGTTCAAGGTATGAACTATAGTATTGATTGCTTCCTTCTAGTATTTGATAGCAATGTTCTTTTCAATCATTAGAGTCCTTGCACAATCCATAATAGATCTATTCCTCCTTTCAGCTATTCCATTTTGCTCAGGAGTTCTAGGAGTTGATACCTATCTTTTGATTCCTCTTTCAATGAAAAAATTATTGAATTCATGGGAGATTAATTCACCACCTCTATCTAATCTCAAACATTTCAGTCTATTCCCTATTTCCTTTTCTACTCTAGCCAAATACCATTTGAACTTCTCAAATGCTTCTGAATCCTCTCTCAGATACATGACAGTCATCATTCTAGAGTAGTCATCAACAAAAAGAATGAACTTTTCTCCAGCATAGCTCTCAATTCCAATAGGTCCACACAAATCAGTATGCACAATTTCCAAAATTTCTTCAGAGTAATAGGTTTTACTTTTAAAGCTAGTCTTTCTCATCTTACCAATCTGACAATTCTTGCATAGACCAACATCATATTTCTATATACTAGGAATGCTTCTTACTTTCCTAAAAAAAATTATTTTTATCAAGTTATCGAAATTCATATGAAATAACCTTTTGTACCATAGCCAACTTTTTTCAAATTGAGCAATAAAACATGAGCATTCACCAAGTTCAAGATAAAACAAGTTACCTTTTGTTTGTATGCCTAATCCAATCAGCTTTCCTTTGTCATCCAACAATATTACTTTTCAATGCATGAATTCCACCTTGAATCCAATATTGATTAGCTATGTCACACTCAACAGATTATGTTTTAGTCCTTTAACCCAATAGGAATTATCACATACAAGCTCTTTGGTTAGTGAGATTCTTCCTCTTACTTTTATACAACAAGGTTTGTTATTACCAAACCTTACACTACCACCATCATAGTCTTCAAAATGTTCAAACTTTGTTTTGTCACCAGTCATATGATGAGAATAACCACTATCTATGATCCATGTATCATTTTTTCTTACCTAGGAGATAAGTGCCATTCCATCTTCCTCATCATTATTAGATTCATCTTTTACATCAATGTAAATAATTTCATCCTCACTATTATCAGAATCCTTAGAGTCTTTAGCCATGAAACATGTTTTCTTACCTTTGTCCTTGAATGATTTGAAGTCTTTCTTGTCATTGCATTTATGACCTTTCTTCTCATCCTTTCTTTTCTTGTTTGGGCACCTAGCTACAATATGACCAATTTTTTCAAATGAAAAAATTATTTGAGGAACTTTACCTTTGTATTTTCCTTTGCCTCTAGAAAATTTTCTTGCAAGTAGAGCTTCAACTACTTCAAGATCACTGTCAGAGTTCTCCTCTAATTCTTCTTCATTTTCTGACTGACTGTCCTTTATCTTCTTACCCTTTTATTTGAGTGAAAGGTTGGCTTCAAATGTTGATTCAACATTCTTGGAAGCTGGAACATAATTTTCATAGTTATCTAGCTCAAATTCTGTCAACCTTCCTACTATGGCATCCAAATTTATCTTATGATTTTCTTCACATCTTCTTTCTTGAATTACAGAAACTCTAATTGCATAAATGGGATGCAATGTTCTAAGAACTTTACTTACAATTGTTTCCTCCTTGATGTCTCCTCCAAAAGCCTTGATTGCACTGACGCTTGTTGTGACCCTTTCAACATATTTGGCAATGTTTTCATCCTCTCTCATCTACATCTGATCAAGTTGTCCTCTTAGACTTTCTACTTTGGCTCTCCTCACATTTTCATCACCTCCATAGATTTCTTTCAGCTTGTTCTACATAGCAAAGGTAGTTTCTTAGTCCTTGATATCATCAAATTATTCATATGTTAGAGCAGATGCAATGTCTATCATCATGGTGTTGTGATTCTTCTTCTCAACAATGTCATTATAGATAATTTACTAGCAAAAGTTATATATTATTCATCAAGATATTTCAATCATGTATCTCCAATGGAAGCTAGATGGAGTCTCATGAGACCTTGCCATGCTGAAAAGTTATCCCTCTTAAGCCTTGGAATTTCCCTCTTGTAAGACATCTTGATCTTTAGCTTAGATCCTTGAATTCCTTCCTATAAGCACCAAAAGCTCTGATACCAATTGTTGGAAATATAGACGGAGTAACTGAGGGGGGGGTGAATTAGTTACCACAAAAACAAATCCAAAGATCCCTATCATGTCTTATAAAACTAGTTACTACTGTCACTTGTAATCATACAAAAAAATGATGTAACTCATTAGATGCAATGTATGTTATCTTTATTAGAGCTTAAACATTCATAGTGATTATCATGCATTCATAAAAAAAATAACATGAACACATAAGACACCAGATTTAACGTGGAAAGTCAATATGGGAAAAACCACCAAGTAACTAGCTACTCATTTTCACTCTTCTAAAGTGAGCCCTATTAGGAGCCAACCTAGTTAAAGGTTGCAAAACACACTGTTAGGTGTGACCTTGTTAGAGGATTTAATCACCCTATTAAGAGTAGCCTTGCAAAAGGTTTTTAGAACAATTCAATAAAACTATCACCTTGTTAGAGGATTTACAAATGGCTATTAAACCAACTCTATTAAAAGATCTTAAGAATCACTACTATAATTGTGAGAAAGTAACAATGAATTGACCTAAATGAGATGCAACTAAATTGTTGATATAAATCTTTGTTCTGCTTCACTAGATCCTCTTTGATAGAATAAATCTTTACTACTCCTCAAGGATATCTAACCATCCTTCAAAGTTTTCTCACAGTTTCCTCTTCAAACAATCAATACACTTTCATTCTCACTCATTACACTTTATAATTTTCAACTTGACCTTTAATTTATACCTCACAAATTATCAAGTCGGCTCATTTACAAGTTACAATTATAAATAATCAATATCTCAGTCAGCTACAATCATTACTTGAAATATTTAAACTTTATTTCCTAAAATAATGAAATCCTTCATTGGCCAACCCTACTCAGTAAACATTGTTCCTGAACTAATTTCCAATGTTAAGCAACTGAAGCTTAGTTAATACTGTGAACCCTACAAAATCTTTTGGAGACTGAGTGAACTTGGTAAACACTGACTTTCTTCTGTTAACCTTGTGAGCTCAGTTACCATTGACTTCTGCCACAAAATCCTTCAACAACTGAGTAAGCTTGGTACACATTAAATTTTGTTTTGTTGACCAACTGGGCTCAATAAGCACTGTCTACCAACTGATATGACATTTGTGTAACATCAAAGACAACACATAATTAAACATTTGTATCCAACAACTTGACCATGGGATGAGGAGGAATGTATGAAAGGATATGTTATGGCACTAAGATAATTAGTTTCTATGATAGATAACATAAAAACCCATATGACATACAGTTTATAAAAAAAATTTAAGAATGATTTATTATTTAGGATCTCTATGTTCACAATCATTAAATTGTAAATTAGACTCTACATTATATCTTGCCAATTAGATAATTAGGGATTTTTTATATTAATACTACTAAAAGAGATACCATCACAATTAATGGAAATCTAAATCAAAAAATATGCAAAGCATAGGTTTAATAGACCTTATTTTTTCCTCTAAAATATCCTTCTTGAGAGATGGGAATAATTTCATGGTTAGTTGATGTATTCAATTCTTTAATAAGTGCAATGTTTTCATCGCCTACATTAACAAGTGCAACAAAAAAGGTTTGATGTCATTCACAATGGCTGGTGCGAATACTATATAGAAATATGTAGAAACTGGGATAGTAAACTATATCAAGAATGAATATGCTTTCTTTTTACTTTATTTTATGTCTTCACACCTAATCTTCAAAACCATCAACAAAAAGATAATATGTGCATGTCTTTATCTTCAACCTCAATTGTCTCTATATCAAAGGTATGCCTAATAATATTCAACATGCCTTCGATATAGACAATTGTTGCCCCTCCTTGAATTTTCATGACTCAAATACTTGAAGACTTCTTATCAAATCAACTGAGACACATTAGAAATTTTTAATGTTTCCTAGCTATTTTGATTATAATTCTTGAAAGATTTGTGCATAATCTCCAAAATGATGAAAAAAATGAATAGCTCAAACTTTTAAAACTAAATGGGTAGGTGTTGATTGGTTTAGTTTGAGATTCACTTGGTTTTGAGAATACTTTAATATTCTCTACTTAACAAGGCCAACCACATGAAGGTGGAAGCTCATTTGGCTCCTCCACTCCCCCTACCACCCCCACCACCTATAATCACCCTAAATTCCCATGTAACATCTAATTACATATTTCATTCTTTTATTCATCTATTTACAAACTATTTAAAATTCAATCATTATAATTGCATAACATTCATCAACATGACATAAAATTTACTAATATGCATCATTAATCATTAGTTCATTACCACAACAATCATTATAATCACATAACATTCATTAATATGACATAAAATTCATTAATACACAACATTCATCAATAATTCATTAACACATTCATTAAGACAATGTTGTTGCATTATCAAACAAGGTTTATAAAAATCCTTTCTTTCTTTTTTTTGTTTTTTCTTCAATTTTTTAAAGTAAGGCTAATAGGAACATCAATATCTTCACCATTATTCTCCTCTCATGGTTCTAATCTTATCATGTGATGTTTCCTTATGATTTTTGGAGCATGAGGGTATTGTGCCAAAGGGGGGTTCATTGTAATAATAAAAAATGGGTTAAATTTCACAATATTTTTTATTAATGTTACAAGTATTTCATTAATTAAAATAAAATAGTTAAAATTAATTTTATTTACCTAAAAGTGTCACATCATCTACAGTCACATTTTGTTCAACCCCAACCTCAACATGTTCAACACTAAGATCATGCTCTACTCCATCACCATGATGTTATGTATGCTCTAAAATATTTACAAAAAGATTACACCAATTACAATTTCAAATGCTAAATTGTATTAATAATTACATGATTAATTGTTGATAGAATATGAATACCTTCATTACTATAATGCACATCATGGCCTCCTTCATGTGCAAGGTTTGTATCAGGAATAGAAGGTTGTAGTGAAATATCATGCACATTGTTTACTTTATAAAATAAGAATAGTCAAATTATGTCTAAAATTAACATCAAATAGATTATTTCTAAAGCATTCAATCTGAATTATTTTTCATTACGCCTATTTACTTGTGTGTGATCAAGTG
Organism: Cupressus sempervirens; assembly: GCA_028749045.1. NCBI lineage: Eukaryota > Viridiplantae > Streptophyta > Pinopsida > Cupressales > Cupressaceae > Cupressus > Cupressus sempervirens. The sequence goes on along the minus strand of CM053790.1, from coordinate 138,833,361 downwards.
CACCAGAATCTTCAATTTGGCCTCTAGATTATATGAGGTGGCATGCAACCACAACTTTATAGCCTTACTTGAAGGTAGTTTGTTTGTCTTCTTTTGTTAGTGCTACATTAAATTCAAAGTTCGATATTTTTATCTTAATATCATCAATATTGCATGTATTGCTTAACTAAACAAAATTGTTTGCAATTTTACATCAAAAAATTGATTCAAAATTTCATTTACACCTACTTACAAATCATGCATGACATTTCACATATCCACCAAAGCCAAGATGGTGTTGGCCAACTTTATCTTTTCTATCATATGTAGCCTTTGATGTGCCCTACACTCTCTATATATAAATTTTTAAATATATTAGATTATATAAATATAAATATCACTAATTAGTACATAATCACATTAATACTAACACATACACACTTTTTTTCCCTCTAGTGGTTGAATTCCTTTATCTTTGAGCCTTTTCTCTTTTGCATATTCACTTATTTCATTTCTCTCGATCTCTGGAACTGTAGGGGGATACTTGTACTTTGGGTTGATGTTTAAAGCCCTTCTATATTTGTACCTCACATACTTTATATGTTTGCAAGGTATCTGAAGAATTTTGGCTTTGTCATAAATATTTTTTTTAAAGAGATCCCATAAAGATTTTATGAGCTGATCATTTAATGTGAGGCCTTGGTTATTCCACCTTTTAAGAAAAATAAAATAGTTCGATAAAAAAATTATCTGAAGCTACATAACTTGAATACAGTACAATAAATGGATGGAAGGAAAAATATTATACCAATGATATAAAGTTACATATCTTTTACATATGGTGGGCTCGAATAGCTTTAGTGTTATTTCATAAAGACTTTGGTAAAAAACATCATTTCCTAAAAAAAATCATGAGATTATCAATCCAAAATAAGTTATGAATAAGTAAACTACAATTACATTATAAATAATAACAATTTTAAAGTACCTAGAAGCTTAGGTACTTTTACCTAGGGAATCATATATTTCTTGACCAACAAAAATGATGCATGCAATGATCCCATACTATCAACATGGCATGATTCAAGAAATGATGGTAAATTATCACTAGTACTAGTCTTTGTTCTATCCTGAAGAGCTGTATCTATTACTCTAAAAATTTAATCAATGACTATGATCATATGCACCCAAGAAATTATAAACCAAATCATAGCTAATAGATAATAAAATATAGCAAAACAAGGATTTACTAGACATGGATGTTTGTGTGCTCCTTGTTGTCAACCCTATAGTTAGAAATCTTGGAGTTGTGGCCATCCTTGAAGGAGACATTTTCACTTCATTATAACTTGAAGCATATATTATTAGCAAATACATCCTTCTATTTCAGTCTACAATCAGTAATCTCATGGATTATTGATTGTGATACAAAATTATAATTAAGAATGTCAAACCCAAAATCAATCATATATACAATGTCTTATCTTTTTAAATGTAGAGATAATAAATATAAAAAATGGATTATTGAATTTGATCCTAAACTTTATAACCAAACACAAAATAAAATCATCCATATAATGTATGTCCTTTTGAAACACATACAACCAATCATACTATGATCAAAACATCAATTAGAAGTATACATAGTCAAACCCAAAAATAAGCATCCAAATAATGTATTCCCTTCCAAAATATAAAGCTAACAATATATTATTGATCATGGGGTATGTGTAGGATCATGATAAACCAAAATATGGCTTTAAGTGGCAGTAAACAATCAACATATCAACGTTATGTCAACTCGATGCATTATTTTTAAGTAGTTATGAAATTTATATCAAAAAGTTGTAAGAATGAAATTTGTAGGAAACTAAATACAGTTTGTAAACTACTAGCTCTTATCTAATAACAATAATCAATTGATTGGTCAAAATTTTGGATTTTAATGTAGTATTACAAAAATTTCAAGGAAAAAAAAAGTACATGTATGTCTGACCACCTTAATCAAAATCATGTATGATAATGTTTTTAAGAAAATTTAAGATATAAAAAGTAGACTCATTCTTGGATGTGACACATATTTTTGAGTATTTTTATTCCAAATAAATAATTAATTATGAATTTTCTACTATAACATTTTATAATTAAAAGCTCTTGTGTCTCACCACCTTAACTAATTCAAAACTTTACAAAATTTAAAAATATATCATATATTATGTGAAGCGTAGAATGTGACACAGCTTTTGTATTTCAAAAATATTATACCATTTTTAATTTATAGCTATTTTTCAATCAGTATATCAATCAACACTTTACAAGAAACTTCATTAAAAATTAACTAATAAATACAAGTCAAACTCAAAACTTGACAATAATTATATCAATAGAATCTTGAGAGTGTTCTCAAGAAACCCTTTTCATTTCATTGAATTTGGATGAAAAAAGAGTTGTCAGATGGTCACTTGAAGTCTAATTGAGTACTTGAAACTAGATTGGGTACTTGAATCTAGATTGGGTACCTAATGTAGATTCACATACCCAAAACCTTGTGGCAATATTCAAATTTTTAAATTTGAAATATTGGGGACCACATGTTTTACATTTTGGTGATCATATAAGTTAATAGAGAGATATCAAATGATGATCTTTATGAGATTGAAGTACTATTGACTAGAAGACTACCAAGAGGAAAAGGAAAATATAAAGGTAAACTTCCTATTATTGTTTTGCATGTAACAAAGTTGGTCCTGTTGCTACTAGATGTCTTAATAGAGATGACAAGGAGGAAAGTAAATATTTGAAGTACTGAGGAAGGAGAGACAATAGAGACAACAAAAGTAATTAGGACTACAAAGACAAAGGTAAGAAATCTTTCTACATTGTTGAAGATGGTTATGTTAGTAATTATAATGATTATGATGAAGAAGTTTCTTATGTTAGAATGAAAGATGATTTTGATAAAAATGACAAAACTACATCGATTTCACATTTGAGTAAGAATGATAGATAGATAATTGATAGTGGTTTCTCACATCATATGACTAGTGATACAAATAAGTTTGAGAAGTTAGAACATCCCAATGGAAGTAGGGTTAAGTTTGGTAATGATGCACCATGTTATGTGAAAGGTAAAGGATCAATTAAACTGAATGATAAGATCAAATGTGACAATGCATAATGGGTGATGCTTTAAAATATAACTTGTTGAGTGTGGCATAGTTGATCAATTTAGGCTATAGAGTTGATTTCCAAAACAAGTAATTGGAAGTGGAGACCAAAAATGAGGTAACTTGTTCTATCTAGAAATATCTAAAGATACTTGTCTATTTGCATAATGTGAGGATGTTTGGTAATGGAATAAGAGGCTATCTCATGTGAACTTTGATAATTTAATAAGAATTTGTAAGATGAAGAGATCTAGAGGGTTAACAAGATTAAGCAAACCAGTTAAATTGATGTACAAACAACATTGGAGTGAAAATATATTATGGTGAAAAATATTGCATTCTATTTGTTGATAGCTTTTCTAGAATGATGAATGTGATTTTTCTTAAAGAAAAATCTAATGCATTTCAAATGTTTAAATGTTACATTTGGCTAAACTTGAAAAAGAAATAGGAAAGAGTCTAAAGTTATTTAAATCATATAGAGGAGGTGAATTCATATTAGGTGAGTTCAACATATTCTGCAAAGGAATCAAGAGACAAATGAGTGAACCTAGGACTCCTCCACAAAATGGTATAGCTTGAAGAAGGAATTCATCACTTATGGATTGTACAAGGACATTGATGATGGAGAAGAATGTTTCACATAAATATTGGAGAGAATTTTTAAGTACTCTAGTTTATACTTTTAACAGAGTATAAGTGAAGAAAGGTACAAACAAAACATCTTTAAAATTTGGTATGGCTATGCACCTAATATGAATTATTTTAAAGTTTTTGGAAGCAATTTTTACATACTAAAAGATGAAAGTAAAGGAAAACTTGATGCAAAATGTGATGGAGGTATATTTATAGGTTATTCTACTAAAAGAAAAGCTTACAATGTTTGAGTTCTAACACTAACAAGATTATGAAAAGTGCAAATGTTAGAGTTAACAAATTTGAAGAAAAGAATGAAGAAGAATGAATGAAATAACTTGAAGAATACATAAAATAAAAAATTTATATCTATGAAGGTGAACCTATCACCTTGCCTAAACTAGAGGATGCATTTGTCAAGCATCAGAAGCCAGGCACTACTAAGGTTCTATAGAAGAGTTCTTTCAAGCATTAGTAAACTACTGAGCATCAAGCTATAGGATCGAAGGCATACATAAACATTGTCGATGATTAGATAGAGGAAGTCTAGTTGTAGCTAGAGACAATTGAAGAAGAAGAGAAAGATAAATCTATTGAAGAAGAAACAAGATATGAACCAATATGCATCATGGATTATGGTACAATAAGAGTGAAATTTTGAGTTGAAAGTTTATACAGATGTTGATTGGGTAGGAAATGGTCATGACAGAAAAAGTACAAGTGGACGATCTTTTGTTTTAGGAAGATGATTGATTTCATGTAAAAGAAAGAAAAAAAAACTATATTTCACAATCTATAAAAGAGGTTAAATCTATTGTTGTAGCGGTGAATTTTTCTAATATTGTATGGATCAAGCAATTGCTGAAAGGAATGAAGGAAGAGATCACTTAACCTATTGTAATATATTGTTATAACACAAGCTCTATAAACATATCAAAGAACCATGTGATGCATACAAAGACTAAACACAATGAGATCAAGTATCATTACTTGAGAGACTTGGTCCAAGAAAAAGAAGTGAGATTGGAATATGTAAACACAAAATAACATATAGCTGGCATATTCACAAAGGCACTACCTAAAGATGATTTTGAGTATCTAAGAGGTAAGTTTGGGTTCATTTCCTTACCTAACAAAAACTAAGCTAAGATGTTGCATTTAATCACTTGTTGTGATCCAAATATCTTGCAAGATTTATGTAGGAGGTCACACTTTAGGTGTTGTCTAAGGGTGTGAAAAGAAAAACAATAAACTATGTGCAGATGAAGCTACAAAGAGTTAATGTTGAAGGGACATTTATATATTAGTCAAGACAAGTGATCACATAAAGTTGTATGTGAATGGTTGATATCTTTAGTATGGTTTTCAAAGAGAGAGAGGATATGTATGAATTTTCCATATAAGTTATCAAATAAAGAGGAAAAGAATGATCAAGTTACCATTCATATATTGAGAGAGAGAGTGTGTGTGATTTTTTTGAAGAGGAAGATATGACAGAGATAGAGTATGCACTAAAATAATAGAGGGAGTAGTATCATACTATTGATTAGAGATGGAACACCCCGAGATTGCATTAGATGAGAATTAAATAAAAATAAGAAAGAGAGATCAAACATAGAGGGAGCTATACAACAACTGATAGTATGAATATTTTGGATCGCATGGTAACTAGAGGTGTTGACATTAAAGTTGAAGAGGGATATTGTTTGAAACTACAATTGCAATAATTGTAATGTTTTCATTAATGTAAAACCCACTAGAGAGATATTTACTAAATGTGTAGAGTGACATATGTATTGACTGATCAAGAGGATTTGAAAAGAAGAGATAGCAAGGTGAGCTAGTGATGTTGATGAATGATGAGAAGTTAAGTATCATGAAAATACAATGGGAACTTGACAAGTTAGTCCTTGAAAAGATACTATGGTATTTAATCAATACATGGAGTGAAGAAGATAGGTTGAAGTTGATGTATAAACATGATTGGGTATCAGTTTTGGTTGGTCATTGAAGAAGCTAGAACAAAAGATTAAGGAACTTAAGTAGAAGCCAAAAAATAGTTAAAGACCAATTATAGTTATTGTTGAGAAAGTTAATTTAGGAAAGTTGGTAGAGACTAAGCATAGTAATGACCAAGACAACTACTAAATATTGAGCTACATAGTAACAATTGAGTAGAAAAACATAGTGATTGCCAAGTGACATCAAAAGTTATAGTTTGTAAAAGAATTGAATTTGAGGCTGACATTATTCAATTTATGAATTATTCAAAGAAACTAGCTAATGAGGATTGATGAGCTAGAGTATTTAATGCATGAAGATAGTTTATTAAGAAATCAAAGGTAGGGATTTGATTTGAAGTTTCAATGAGGAGAAGGAAAAAAAATGATAGAAGGATTCGATGAATTTGACCTAACCCTAAGATCTTTGATGATGTTTAAGTAGAAAAGGATCAAAATTACCTATTTAGGGAGGCATAAGAGATGTTTTCTAAGGTTAGTTCATTGTTGATTAGTGATCTTAAGGGGAATATGTGAGGAGAAGAATAGCTAAGGAGAAGTGTGAAGAGTTTGATGAAGTATGATTTCTTGAGGAGATTCCAAGAAGATCAATGATGGAGATGTGAATGGAGGCTAGCCAATAAACTAGTAGATCAAGCCTACTATTACATTCTAACCATTGTGGTAGTCAAAATCCTTTAATTAAGGTTGACCTAATAGTCATTTTGTAAATCCTTTAATCAAGGTGACATTCTAATGGAATGATCAAAGGTCCTCTAACAAGGCCACTCCTAATAGGGTGATGAAATCCTTTAATAGGGTCACATTTAGTAGTGTGTTTTATAGCCATTAACAAAATTGGTTCTTAACTGAGATCACTTAAGAAGAGTGAAAAATTGGTCGCATGTTGGTGGTTTTTCCCAAATTGGATTTCCACATTAACACCTAGTGTCAAAGTGTTATTTACATATGTGGATATTTATTTATCCATGTTATTTTTACAATTATTTATTTTACTAGTAGTCTACACATATAGGAAACAAAGAGTTAAGTAATTCCATGAAAAGTTGATTTGTTGATGATATGCTATATAGATAGAGCTAATTTATGAGATTAATTATGTTGTTTGGGATCGTTAAAAGTTGAATTGGTACATCTAGACCTAAGCATAATCGATTCAACCCTCCTCCCCCCTCCCCTCTTAGTTATTCTAAATTATTATAACATACATGTATATATATTATCTCTTTCTCTAATATATTTATAATTGTGTATATATAATTATAATGAATATTATTATGAATGGGCATTTCATTGAAGAGACATTTCTATTCATAACTCATTCTCCATATAAATTTAATTCATTGTTGCAATTAAAAATCACATACCACAATGGCAATGTCATTATATTTGTAGCTATCCTAGAAAATTAATAGTGAGTCTTTCATTAACTTCTTTTAAAAAAATTTGATTATTCCTTAGGTTTTCAATTTATTTTATTTAACTTCTATTCTCGATGAGTACCTATATGTTCTCATTGTTTGTCTCACTCTCTTGTTTATTCAAAGTAATGTTTTCCTACTACAACATTTGAGTGATAACATCTTTGTCTTTGATTTTTCTTTCAAGATTCGTATTACATGTTTCAACACTTTCTTTGGAACATTCAATTGTTTTAATTCTTTAAAGTACTTCATTCATCCTTAAGGCTTGACTCTCATGTTCTCTTTTCATTTTGGTTAGATCTTCTTCCATTGCAGTATTACTTTCCACCAAATCTAAAATTGTTGCATCATCTTCCTCAGAATTTTTATGGCCTTTAGGTACTTCCCCTATCTTATCCAAGCCTATTTACAATTGTTCTTATATTTATTTCCCTTTTTCAAATGTTTCTTTCAATTTCTTTATCAAATACTCCATCTGATAGTTGGCTTCATCGAATGCTTCTTCCAATTTTCTTTCCCTTCTATACCTTTCTATAATCCCATATCTACTCTCAAGCTACTCAAACTTTCCCCTAGATAACTAATATTTGATATAAATTATTGGAAAGGTGTGTATTAAGAGAAGGATAGGGGGATGAATCAATTCTCATAATTCATTTACAAATTTGATCTTTTAACCATAAACATTTCACTAAAATGCACATTAAAGCTGATAGTAACCACTTCCTACTTTACCAATATGTTATTATAGTGAAATAGTAAAGTAAATAATAGTAAACCATTAAAAATTCACCCACACATAATAGAATAATATTTGGTCTCATGGTAACCCTTGGTTAGAGGAAAAAACAAAGGTGGAGATGGTACCTACAACTCTTCACTATAGATGAAAAGTTTTCCTAGTGAGGAGCTATATATGTCACCTTCTTAGCGACCTTATAGGTTGGAAGTGATTGATACATTGTTAGATGTTTCTATTAGTCCTATAAAGAACTACTTTGTTAAGATATCTTATCACACTTCCATAGTGATCATCCAGTTAGGGGATTTACAATGAGTTCAATCTAGAGCTACTAAGTCTAGCTAAAGATTACCTAGTTAAGAATTTTACAATAACTTGTAGTAATTGTTAGTTATTCTTACAAGAAATTAAATGACATATTTATTTGTTTTCTTCTGAATCTTTTTAGATCACATAAACTCTAATTTTTCTTTCTCGTTTTACTTTGATCTCACTTTCTCTTCAATTTTGCATTAACTCTTTATATCTCTTCTCTTAATAACTTTTTTGTTATGTTAATTAATATACTTCTTATTCTTATTGGGTCTTCATGCTCTAATTAGGGTTTTCATTAGCTTACTCTTAAATCTTCCAAAAACCATTTTCCTTCTTTTATTAGTTGAATTATGACTCTTAATCATTTCTAAGATGAAATTATATATGTTGAACTCTCCTCATGGTCCTCATCTAAATCTTTATTTTCAATCTCCAAATTCATTTTACACTACTCATCTTCCCATGTATACCATTTTGCATTTGACCATGTTTATTGAAGCTGACAATAACATGATAGACTTGATCTTCTTTGGTATTTGCTAAAAGTCTTTACTTATTCAATACTTCTTTATTTTCCAATAACTTATAGTCCCCTTACAACTTCCTTTTTATTGAATAGATATATATTATTCAATAGTTTTTTTATTTTTTTTGTGTCTTCCAATAAGTCTTCTTTTTTTATAGTGTATCATATTTACTTATTTCTTTTCCTATTCAACTAACATATTATCTTGTTTAGTTATTTGACTTCAATGATAAACTTGACTTTCAAATCATCATCTTTAGCATGTTCCAACACCTAGGAATTCCTCTTCTATTACACATTCTTTTAGCATTATATCTTCAATTTTATCCATTAGAGGGGGAATAATGATATGTGTCTTCTATTTCCTAGACTTGTCTTGAGTGACACTTGAAATTATTTGCATGGCCTTACTAGACTCCATTTTGATAGAAGGACCTCCCTATTATAAGAATATATATGTCCTTTTCAACTATGTAAGATCTCTCTCTTAGTTGTAGTACTTTTGACAAATAGATGTTTTTATGGACATAGTTAGGGGTCAGTAGGGTATTATGGGATCCTTTCTCATAGAGGAAGCCTCTTTTCTCTCACTTTCTTTATTGATCTCCACTTGTTCTGATATGAACTTGGTAGTCATTTCCCACTATGGTGGTAGTAAAGGTGGTACATTATCTATTAGATCTTTTGTAGTGAGCACAAGTTATCTTATTATTATTCCTCAGTACCTCGACCCTTATCAAAAAAAATTATTCTCCTTTGGTTGTAAAGTCTTAGCCATGATCTCCATCTATAACCCAAAAATTAAGTCTTTCTTTTTCACTCCTTTGGTTTCTTGGTTTTTATCAGTGGATACTATACTTGTACTTGTTTAATCTCTACTATAGTAGTCATAGGCTATGTCTATATCTTAGACATTGCAAGAGGAGGAGTGATAATGAGTTGAGTTTGTTTCCCAGTAATTGGTTGAGATTCATTTCCCTTAGTCTCTTCCATAACATGTTTTATTCACATCTCTCCTTCTTTAAGGGTTCCATCTTTCTCCTATATTATATCATTGACCATCTCCTTTTTAGGTTGCTATTAAAAATTAGTAGTTGTATCATGAGAAGGGTTAGTTGGAATTTTTTTTTGTTCCATAGGTTTGGGAAATTTTGGTGCATCCTTAGACTTCTCTTGTATATGTCAAAAAGTAAAGTCCACCACAACAACTGAGAGTGGGGGTGTGAATTAGTTGTATGATTAAATAACTTAAATTAATCTTATCAAATCCAAAACTTATAAACAATATATGAAACAACCATCAGATAGGAAACATGTATGATAAAACAATATTTTTTAAATAGGAAAACCCTTGATCAGACGGGAAACCCCAGTGAGAATTATGCCCACAAGATGATCTACTTGTACAAAAATCCCTTGCAAAAAGTTATGACCCTATTAGGAGCTTATTACATGCAATCAATACATAAGAGTCCATGTTAGAAGATTTTGAATTCTTTTTAGAAGATTATAACCTTTTTAGGATCTTTTCCAACACTATTTAGAATTTATAGGAAGTCAACTAAACCCATTGTCCATATTGCTTCAAAATGTTCCACAAAACAAATCTTTAGGTTAATGTATCCTGAGTTGACTAATAGAATAATTTATTTTACAAATATAGTTCCTTTGAAGTTATCAACACATTTTTATCATCATCTTCTTCTATGATCTCATCAAGAGTCCCTATTAGGAGATTTTGAATTCTTTTTAGAAGATCGTAACCTTGTTAGGATCTTTTCCAACACTATTTGGAATTGATAGGAAGTCAACTAAACTCACTATCCAAATTTCTTTTAAATGTTCCACAAAACAAATCTCTAGGGTAACATATCCTAAATTTACTAATAGAATAACTTATTTCCCAATATAGTTCCTTTGAAGTTATCAACACATTTTCATCATCTTCTTCTTCTATGGTTTCATCAAGTTTGCATCCTTAGTATCAATACATAAACTACATTCATAATATCACCACACTTACAACCAAGGAAAACATGTTTCCTTTATTCCTTGTCCTAATAACTAATTAAGTAATCCCCAAGGCTTCCTCAATGTAAAATGAATTATATAGGACCTCATTAAGATATTACAATACGTGAATTATATTTTATTTATACATCCCAAAATAATATAACCAAAAAGTTGGCTAAAAGTGAATATATCACATGTTATCCTTGAACAACCTTCACCATGTGAACTATAGATTTTTCTTCCTTGAATGAATTAACATGAACATGTCTACAAAAATAATCCAAGATCAATCAACTAAATTCCATCTTTCTTAATAGATAAATTATATTTACAAATAAGTAGTTTCTTGCATATTGCAGTGCAACCAATCTTCACTTACTCATTTGTAACTCATGCAATGTTACATATGAGTTTGCACACATAGATATAACATTTAGAAATGTCTCTAAAAATTATTCTAAGCACACAAAACTAATTTCCTCAAGATCTAACCTTGCTGAAAAAATTTTTATTTGCAAATATGACTATCATAACCAGAATACATATACGTTGGCATCAATGACAAACCAAGTCATGAAAGAAAAATGTAAGAAATTAATATAGTTTCCAACCACTTAATCTTCACCCCAAACAATCCAAAAAAATCTTCCTTAGGAATACTTTATATTGATGCCAACAATGTAGATACATTTTCAATTACAGCTTCTTGTGTACTTTGAACCATAACACCAGTTGTATAGACAAGATCAATATTTTGGAATAAACTCAAACAAAGTCAAAATCTAGTAAATCAAATACATCTGATCCTAGTTCATCACCTATCTCATTCTCTTCTTCCTTAGACTCATCCACTTAGATGGTCTATCATTCTAGCTAAGAAGAAGTAGCATATTGTTTCTTTTCCCTCTTGGATGCCTCTATTGTAGTGGTCTTCCTTGTTCTTCTAATTAAGGGAGTGTCTTCTTCCTTAGGCCCTTCCTATAAAAAACCCATGTAAGGTGAATTTTTGGCTAATTTTTTTCATTTATATGCCTACCGTTTTGCCATATATTTAGGTTCAAATTATGAAGTACCTACTCTTAAAGAAGATGCATATGTAGAAGTTCATTTAAAGTTTATGGAAGTTGACTTCTTTGGATTTACTAGAACTTCTTCCTACTGTACCTGTTCATGTTGAAATAGGTTGTTGTCTTTCTTACCCTTATATATTTCAACCTTTATCATGACTACATATACTACAAGCCTAGAATGCATATATACATTATCTAGCCTCAAGGGATTCAAGGAATTGTTAAGCTAGATAAATTCACCTAACATCCTTTACCCTTGTCTATCTTTGATAGTGATACCAATTATGGCCTCTGTAGCACAAGATCTATACAAAAATGATTCATCAACCATCTAAGAGTTATGTTGGTGATGATTTGGGCCAAATAAATAATGTCATAATTTTTATATTGTTTCACCTTATTATTCAACAATAGGTTCTTATAGACTTCATATTTGTTTTACAAATAATTTAATACATCTTTGGTATCTCTATCCCATTCTATTGGTGATATCTCAAATTTTGGAGCTCATTTGAATAGTTTTAGTTTTATCCTACAATAATCCTTGATTCAAATGTCATAGTCATCGATTGAGTTGATCCAATGATCCTCCAAGTAAGGGTTGTGCACATATATTTTTCCTACAACCTTGATAATAAAGCTAATAGGATTAAATACTAGTCATGTTATCTTGAAATTGTCAATAGGTTTCTCATATCATTCACAAGAAATAGTCTTAATAACCTTGATATCTTGAATTATATGGCCTTGATAGAGATGAGGAGGTCACAACAATGTTTCTTCTTGCCTTTAAAGTTATCATAATAATTATCTAGTTTCCTTCCAATCTCCAACAATACTAACCTATCTTAGGGATAGTTTGGAAGCTTCTTTGGATAAATCATGTATCCTAACATGTTGATATGTGTAAATGTAGGCTTCAATTGACAAAATCAAGCAATAGCCTAAACTAAGAGTCTCTTTACATAACCACCCTTGATGTATCTTGAATTGATACTCTCTTAGTCAGCCCTAGTAATCTACACTTGTAGAAAACAAATACACTATGTAGGAAGTCATATAGAACTTAGGATCGTCTTTGACATCATAAAGGTATTCATGCAAGTTATTTCTTATAAAAGTTTTATATTCAATCATGTTCCTTCTTTTTATCTTCATAATGAAATAGATCATCCATGGTTCAATTATTTGTGCAAAGGGTAGACCATAGACTCTTCTTAACAATATTACTATATATTCAATATCATCAATCATATAATCCTAACACATGTGAATCTTACCTTTCCATGGTATTGGATTGGAACTAGAGTGATTAGGTACTTCTAATTCACCAAATAAAAAGCATGATCAATGTTCTCCTAAAATCATTTTTTAGAACTCTTGAAAATGGTGTAATAGAATGCATATTCCTTGTGGATGTGGAATACCTAGATTTAATGATATGTAGATGGATTTCTAGGAATACTTATTCAATAGTGTTCTTTACAAATTTCTTATCTACCAAATAATTATTTTCTAGAGCAATGATCAAATCTAAAGATTGAACTACCATAGGGTGTGTAACAAAATTCACTATACCAACCAATACCATTAGAACACACATTCCTAATTGGTTGTTAGGTTGAGAACATTGTTGATGTAACACATCCCTATCCAAACCATTATCCTATGTATCTCTGATCTCAAATTGAAAGTTACTATTTTTTTAAGTAGACTTTTTTATGATGGGTATGTGCAAGATCATGGTCAACCAAACTATGATCTTAAGTGGCAATAAAAAATCAGCAAATCAGGGTTATGCCAAGTTGACGTGCAATTTTCTACTTGTTATAAATTTTATATTAAAGAGTTGAGAGAAAATAATCTCTAGGAAATTTCATTTAGTTTCTAAACTACTAGGCCTTATATGAAAAAAATAACAATTTATTGGTCAAAATTTTGAATTTTGATGCAATAGTATAGAAAATTTAGGACAAAAATAAGAAGTAGATGTATCTTTAAACACCTTAATCAAAATCCAATGATAATATTTTTAATATAATATTATAGATATAAGAAGTAGACTCATGCCTAGATGTGACACATATTTTTGGGTATTTTTATTGTAAATAGATAAATAATTATTAATTTTCTACTTTAGTATTTTTGGAATAAAAAAACTCTCATGTCTGACCACCTTAACTAATTCAAAAATCTGTAAAATTCAATTTTTCCTTTTTATTTTTCCTTATAGTAGAAGAAACATAGAATGTGATGCATCTTTTGGATTTCAAAAATGTTGTACCATATGAAAGTTATAGTTTTTTTTAAGTAGTGTGTCAGTCAATACTTTATATGTAACTCCATTAGGAAATAAGTAATAATTACTTACTGAAATCAGAATTTGACAAACCTTAAACATTATTAAGAAATGCTTTTCATTTCATCAAATCTTGGTGAAAAAAGTCATCAACTACACATTTGAAGTAAAAAACACACAAGAACAGGCCAAAAACACATTTTTGAGACGTTTCTAAAGTTGACCATATAGGGTTGGTATCAAAAGATCTAGTAGGCCTTATAAAGATATTATTTAGTATTAGGATGGGTGGGAAAATAGTTGGAATAAATTTTGATGTGCTTTGAGGCATTTCAAAATTACATATTTTTTAGATCACCACTTTTTGGCACACCGCAATCCTACACATATCCTAGTGTTCTTTTGTTTTACTAGCTTAGAAGAAGACATCTTCATAAATCTTACACTAAGTGATGTTTGTTAGTAATAATTTTTTGAAAGCATTAAAATAGTATGTTAAACATTAAAAATTTGAATGAAACTGACTTTGGATCCTAAAACACTAAGACACAATTAAAATAGTTGTTCCAAAAATGAAAAAGGCTAATTGGATATACTTTCATACATTTTGGGCTTTAGAGTGTGAAGATAATTTTGAAGGATAAATTAGCAAAATTCCAAAGAAACTAAAACACAATTATGCTCTTGAAATTTGAGTTATCAAACATATAAAACATGTTGGAGGCCAATGGTCTGACAAGCCCAATGTTTGAGGGATTAGATGTTTAAGTTGTGAGAGGAAATTATGAGGGGAAAAACATTAGTGTTGATGTACTTTGTGGACTTATAAAAATATGAAAGTCTCACAACTCTTAAACCTTGATGGACTTGTCCAATTTGAGTGAAGAGAACAGGTGGCTAGAAGAAGAAAACAAAAAGCAAAGGGGACTACCTCACTACAATAAGGAAAAATTGTGCACAAATGACTTGAAAGTGAGCTCTAGTGTAAAAGGAATATGGAGTCATCAAACACACAAAAATGTACTAAAAGCTAGAATTTCAAAGATGAGATAACTCAAAATGAGCTCTAGATGTGTTTTTATAGATTTCAAAACGTAATGACATGGGGTGGCAATGCCCTAGTTTTTAACATCGAAGGCCTAAAACTCTAATGACTAACATTAGATTATGAAAGAAAGAAATTGAAAATACAAACCTATTATAGATGTCAGCCATATGACCTCTAAAAGGTCTCGAGGAGCCCTAAGACCAATAGGACTTCAAACAAAAACAAAAAGAGGGCACAAACTTGTGCTACAACTAGAGATGTTGGACATATGACATTAAACTAACCCATAAGGTTTAAATTACCTAAAAACCCAAAAACCAAAGGGGAAAGAAAGAGTAAAGACAAAAATAATCAAGGATTTCAGGGTTGTGTGCATCCACGACTCTAACATGTTTGAAAGATCAAGAAAACTAGAAGTTAGAGAAAATAAAAGGAAAAAACACAAAATTTGAAAAGGATGAAAACCTTGATGACTCAAAGACTGAAGATAACTAATACATGAGTTATCTAATAATTAATACAACTATCAAGAACACTAAAAAATGAATACAACCTAATTTATTTGGAAAAAATGAAGGGTGACCACATAATACAATAGTGAAAGCACAAAAGGTAAAAGGGAGTCCCCATTGTGGACAACTATTTTAAATGGAGTTTTTGTTATGAAACCACAAGAGTTATTTAAAATATAATTTAACTTAGATTAAGCCATATATTTTGCATGAATGGCAATAATCAACAATTTTATTTTCAATGGTTTACATTTTCATGGATATGAAT
Organism: Cupressus sempervirens; assembly: GCA_028749045.1. NCBI lineage: Eukaryota > Viridiplantae > Streptophyta > Pinopsida > Cupressales > Cupressaceae > Cupressus > Cupressus sempervirens. The sequence continues at coordinate 138,817,341 of CM053790.1, read as the reverse complement.
AGAATGTTTCATTATATAGTTGCATGAATCATAAACAATGTGGTCTAGTGAATGAAAAATATTATCTTCTTATGTTTAATATATCATGATTGAATAGTTTTGTTTGATATCTATAAGATAATTTAAAAATTATTTCTACAAGTTAATGTGGATGATTTAGTTTTGCACAATACTTACATTAATGATATTTGAATGCTATAAATTTAATTGGTATTTTGTATAATTATTGTATTCTATTCTATAATCAATATAGGTTTTGTTCATTGAATTTTGAACGGATTCTAACTAAAAGATCTGCCTTATTTTCTTTCTGGTTAAAAGAATACATAGATTTGAATAAAAATTAGTCTAAGCCTTTGTTCAAATGTTACCTTTTTTTTTGAAATCACCTTACAATCTCACTAGGTGTCACTCGTAGTTGATCATTTACTAAATTTCTAAGCCTTCTCTTTATTGTTCAAGGCTTCAATATGTACATGGTCACTTGACTACTTATATATTTTTCATGAGTTAGTGTAGTGTATGTCTTTTTTGGGGAGTTAGTCGTGATATATTCAAACCTCTCTACCTTCCATTAGTATGTTTTAAGAGTTTGAGAAATGATCAACCATTTAACTTTATGGTGCATTTTTCAAGAGACCTTATTTAGGAGGAGTCGGGAAGCATGCACCATTACATTGTTAAAAGCATGGGAATGTACTACCACAATTTTTTAAAGAGTAATGATACTACTCCTTGCAGCCAAAAACTAATTTAGTTTTAAAAAATTTATTATTGATCTAGTCCTTGATTAAAAATATCATGTATCATTAGTGTCATGAATCATACATGACTAAAGCATTTTTATTATTATGCCTCCTGGGATCATTTTGTGTATTTCAATTTGCCAAGGATGCCTCCATTTTGGACATGAGTAACGTTGAATGACATGATTCTCCATTTTTAAGTGTGTTTTCTATTATTTAAACTTTTCATGGAAATGAGATGATCAAAATAGGATCTATTTAGAGTATGTGATCATCACCTTTTTTAATGACGGTGGTATTTTTTAGGCTTGGTCACCCAATAAAGAACTTTTCTATAAAGAGCCCAAGCAATAATTGACACTTTTAATTGTTCAATGTAACATTTTCAAATTGATATTCCTAGCATTATAAGTGCTTTATTGGATTGAGGGTGATGTTATTGTATTAAATTGATTTATTTTAAATTGTAATACCCCTAGCTTTGTAGCTTCATAGAAAGGAGAAACTAATTGCAATTAGATTTAGGGTGGTTGGAATTGGAAATATGGAGAGGAGTGAATGCTCAAGGAAAAGTGGTTCCTAAGAATACAAGTTAATAACATAAGGGTAAAAAGATGAAGCCATTGACTCTATCGTTATATCTTGGACATCGTGATGTTAAATGAGACATGACTAATGTTGATTGACATTATTGTACATTTCAAGTGTAATTTTGTTATAATGGTGGGAACATAACAGAACTATAGGGGAGGATTAGTGTAGGCCAAAATACTTTAAACGTGCCTTCTAACTCTTGAGTCTTTCTTTTGGGTTTCATCTAGTCTAGCAAATGATTCCATTTTCATATTCTTCATCTTTGTTACATTTTAAATTCACTAAGATGTTGAAGAACTAGGGAAGTTTTCTGTAAAGAGGTAGCAAGGATGGATACTTTTAACTATTTGATATAGTATTTATAGTTTTGCATTCTAGGTTGTTATAAGTTCTCTATTAGGTTAGAAGGATAAAAAATGTGTTACTTCTCACTATGTAGTTTCAAAGGAAATGATAAAATTGTTCTAATTAGAGTTAGGATGGGTTGATTCAGAAAGAATGAAAGGTGTGGAATTATGTCGTAGCAATCATTGTGGTGAAAGAATAGGTTTTCTAAAGAATTTTCTAATAACCTTAGGGTGAAGGATGAAGTCAAAATGGTGAGGACATTGACATTTCGCAGGACATGACTAATGTTGATTTTGATGATTATGTATTTTCAAGTGTGATTGAGTTAGAACTAGGGGAACTGGAAAGAATTAGAGTGCTATCTAAAAGGGGAGCAGATGTTTCCAATTTTATCTTCTTCTTTTTGCTACAGTAGTCTTCTCCTAAGACATGGGAAACAATTTTTTTTTATCACTACAATAGGATGAGGAGGAAGGGTGGTTATACCTAGGGTATTGTGTAGGAGATAGTGATATACAAAAAATTGTGAGGATATTGAACTATCAGTTGAGTAATTATTAAGATATAATTATGATTGGAGATGCCAACTCCATAAGTTATCTACTAAATTAGTACCAATTTTGATACGATGTCAACTATAGAGATCTTTGATATGACATTTATACAACATACATGATAAGAGAAAGTTATGAGCTTTAACAATCTAAGAATTGATTATTGAAAAAGATGTATCATGTAGCATGTAAAATAATAATTAAGTACTAATGTGTATGAATACCTAGATTGCTAAATAATGTTAGCACGTTGCCCCTTATTCATTTGCACCAAACAATTGTTTGTATTTAGTACATTTGTATAACTCTCTAATTTTTCATTAAATATACTAAAACCCTTATATATACAATTATTAATAGCTACAGTAAACTCACTAAACAATTTAATGATTTAAAAGGAAAAATATAAACCTTTTCAATATTACCACTTAGTCATAATTAACAACCTACAAAAGTATGAACCTCTCGAGTGATTGTTGCAGACCCAAAAACTCATAATTACTAGTACTATAACAAATTATTTTATTTTACTGTAAACACACATTTATTATGTAAAGCCATTCCCCCTTCTTTAAACTGAAAACTATGCCCATTAAAAGGAATCACTAAAGTTGGCTTCAAAGAGACGTTTTAGGGCAAGAGTTTTTTGTAAAGATATACGTGGAAGAAGCCATATTTCAGACTTTATGGCCTGCCTGCCAAGGGTTTTAGAATCGGAAAATGTTCACTGTTCTCATTTCAAACGGAAACCAGAACAAAGAAGAAAAAAGCAGTACAACTGTGATAACTTTGAGAAAAGGTGAAAGGCAAAGGAATTGGAATATCTTGGAAAATGATAGAACGGGAAATTGAAACCACAGAGAATGTGATGAGAACATTGTGAGTTGAAAATGTGTATATTATGAGCACATCTTTCAACACAACTGTAAAGCCTATAAATGTATGGTATTTTTCAAATTACAGAGATATGATTGAAATGGGTAGAAGCTCGTTTGGCCAACAAAGACATGGCACTGCATAATACAATAGCATGATCAAATTGTATTTGCATTTGCCATGTTTTTGTTGTCCGAATGAGCTTGCATCCATCTAAATATATGGTAATCAAATTGTCAGGAGCTTTGTCATTTGATTGATCCATCTACATATATGGTAAGCAAATGCTGAAAATCTTATTGTTTTGAAATAATCAAGTAACTTTTTTCCTACTATCATTTACAGTTGAACTCTGTTGTACCATTGATTTACGAATACAAGAACAATGGTTCTTCAAATTAAATATACATGTAATAGGAAATTTGCATATTTGTTACTTTTTGTTTCAGATTTATTTTGACTGGACTATTTTAATATATTCATTGATGTATCAGTGGTGTGTTTTTAATTTGGACACAGGTGTTATTAAATCTTACAATATGTCTGTAATTAGAAATAAATTTTATAATTTACATTTTCATAAAATCAGTGTTAGTTATCATATGCATTCGTAAGAAGGTAGAACACTCTTATAATAGTTGTGTTTGATTCTGGACTTGTAGAATACTATATTCAATATACGAAGGAGGATTGAAGAGTGACGAAAATTTTCTTAGGAATCGTGATTCATTAGAAAAAAATTCAATCAAGAATGTCTGTGGTCACATTACTTATTTGAAGATTTATTGATTGTGCTTACTTTGATGTTTATGTCAAGTATTGATGATGTTTACTATTATATTCTTTAAGGTCGACATAGAATTTTTCATTTACAATTTTTTTTAATCTATTATTAAACAATTTATTTATATTCATCTCTTTTTACCTGTATATTCCAAATATGACATAGTCCGTTTCTATCATATTTCACATATACATAAATATTGTTTGGGAATGTAATTATAGTGCAATGTAAAGTGTTTTGGAACTTGGTATTGTAGATTTCTTATTAAAGATTATACATGTCTTCTTTACTTAGTCAAAATTTTCTTGAAAGGGTTTCTCTATGTAAAATTAATTTATGTATTGTTTCTTCAAGTTTACTAATATTATTTATTTCTTAATTTATACTTCTATATACAATACAATTGTTAGCTTAAGTTTTATTGGTACATTAGTAAGTGTTATTTTCTCCTACACATATCGTCAATTATGTTTAGGTTATATTAAAACTAGTTAATATGAGGATGTGTGGCATAATACATGAGTTACATGTGTCAGCTATGCCCTACTTTGGATAGTAAAGTTTCATAGTCACTTTTGATTTTATATGCTACCTCTTATAACATTTTATTTTTCCTTGTCTAAGTAGGCTCAATCATGTAGCCTAACATTTAAAAAGTAGAAAAATATTCCACCTATTTTGGACAATTAGGAGTTACTTCTTCTCTTATAAGTGTTTTTCTTTATTTTGTATATAAAAAATGAACTAAACTCTCCCTTATCTAGTTTATTAGTTCACTTATCCATGAGTGTTAGTTCAATACAAGAGAATACTAATTTATTTTATCTCTAGATACTTTTTCTGTCTTTCCTTCTTTCATTATGATTTTACATGGCTTCATTTCTACAAGTTAAAGCTATTTGTGATTTATGGATGGTAAACCTTATAAGAATGTAGGGGTATTTTATTTTGTAAATAAATTTATCTTCTTTTTCATTTCACAATATCTCAGAGAATAAAAAAAGCTTTAAGAAATCTCAAGGGGAATCCCTTTATCTTTATTTTAAGAATGTAGCTTGTTTTAAGCTTATTAATGATATTCTAATATAACCACTGAGTTCAGTGTAGCTAAAAAAGTCATTATCGTATTTTGTTTCATTGAAATTGAATATTGGAAGAGAAAAAATGAAGGTTTGAAATATGAAGTTTCATCATTAGATTAAATGGGTTTAATGGGTAACTATTCTTGTAGGACATTTTGAGACCAAGTGAACCCTACCATCACATTTTGAAGGACCAAAAACCTCAAAATCTACATTATATTAATTACTTTAAACTTAAAATTCACATTATATTAATGATTTTAAACAAAGTTAATTTTGAAGAAAAAAATTCTAGCAAGTGAGACATACAAACACCTACAAAAAGGATGGCGTGGAAATTTAAGAAAAAAACTATTCAAAAGATATGTTGATTTTCAAAATTAATGTATGAAAACTTATATTTTTCAATATCTTGAAATCTTTTCTTTTTAGAAAATATTTTTTAAATGGATGAAATTCGCCTTACAAGTACTTTGAGTGAAAAAGTGAAATATAGCTTCACATAAGAAATCTAAAATTGAATAGAATAGCAATGCATTATGATGAGGATCCTACAACTGTTTTAAAAATTCCTAAATGGTTTAACAAATCTAATGAAGCTTTTAGCATCTCATAAATGGTTTCTGATCTACACTTTGACATTATGTCTACAAGATCACCAATGAAGTATGGAATTTTTAGGGCATTCTCTTTGGTAAGTTAGATTGATTCGAGAGCCCATTAATTGGAGAATGAACTCATAGGATTGAGACCTTACAACTTTTATACTATTTGAGATATATTTTAAATCATTTTGAATGTCATAAGATTGAAATAGGGGTAATGTTGAATTAAAAATAATAACTCATACATTATTTTACAACTAATTATCCTATAGGCCTTAAAAACACTTTAGTACCAACTTAAACTTCTTTAGCATTCAAATCAATAACTCAGTAACCACATCAAATATCATAATTAAAGTAAATTTCATCGTTGCATCAAAATTGCCAACTTACTAATATTCCTTAATATACCGAGTATTAGAGTAATCATCTAGCTTATACCAAGTTACAAAACATTAAATATTTAACATGAAATAAAGTTTCAACACAATAAGAAATCACACATTTGACACAATTATTTAATGTGGAAACTTTGTAAAGGGAAAAACCACCTAGGAATCAGCAATCCAAATAATTTCACTTTTCTAAAATGAGCTCTACTAGTAGCCAACCTTGTTAAAGGTTGCATGCACTTTTCTAGTCTAACCTTGTTAGAGGGTTTTCTAAAGAGTGGCCTGCTCCAAAGGACTTACAAACATTAGTATTGAATGTTACCACATAGGGTTTCAAAGACTTTTTAGATCCACTTGATTAAATATTTTTATGCTACAGTGCTTAGCATTGGTGTAATTAAGTATTTACTAATTACACTTTACTTAATTTTTTATAGGATAATTCATTTTCATATTTGTTACATGATGTAGACACATAGGAGTTTTCATTCTATTTGAGCACATGTTGTCACACTCCTCTCTTTGTGTAATACACCTTTTTATTCTTATCCTCTCATTGTTTCATGTACTTTTTTCTAAAAAGCATAATTTCTTTGTGTGTGTGTGTGGGGGGGGGGGCTGGGTGGTTTCTTTGATTGAGTAATTTGGGTGGTGTATTTTGTTCTTGTGTCTCTGTTACTGAAATGTCCCTTTTCTGATTTTGTATGATATTTCCAACCTCTAATCAAATTTTCAAAATCAAACAACTAATATCACAAAGATCCACCAAATTTCTCCAGAAACCCCAAATCAGGTATGCTGAAAATAGTGCCAAAAGCTTCACAACTTCACAAATTATTAATAAATATGAAAGTGGACATTTTTACAGAAATTTCAGCAGCATAACAGCCTACAAAATTATATTTCCAGATCCGTATAGCCTTTACAAAATAGTTCTCAAATGTAGGACAAAAACTATGCTCATCGGGCTCCCGAAATTAACACAAAAATGCCCGGAAACACCACAAAAACACTAATAATCTATCTCAGAAGTTTAATCACGTCCCAATACATATATTCAGCCTTATTTTAACACCTTAAATTCTGAAATACAGCAGCAACCCAAACTGATATGAAATACTCAACTGGAAACACCAAACTCATACCAAAAACACACCCGAAAACCCACAAATCTGCACTGTTCAGCACAAAGGAAAACTCTGTATGAGCATGCACATGGAATGGCTTCAAACTCCCGTCCTTAGCCTTCTTGGAAACCTACAAACTCCCGTTCTTGGGTCTCCCTGGAAACTTGCAAACTCTCGTTCTTGGGTCTCCTTCTCTACAGGTTTGGCAGCCTCTGAAGAATAACAAAGAATGAGCAAAAATCAAGTTCTGGAATCTGCCCAAAATGCCTCCAAACCCCTTAAAAGAGGGCATAGCCATAACTCACATCCCAGAGAGATTAATGAAACATATTTTAATAATAATTTTCATTTATTAGTCCAACAGTTTCCAAAGATTAACCCCCTTTTTTTGAAAACTTCACTTTCTTGGGCCTGCCTGCCTTAGCAAAGATTATTATTTTTTAATTATTTGAAAAGGGGACATGAAAAGTCCTCCCCTCCCAAAAATTTCTTGTCCTCAAGAAATGGCTGAAAAATAAACCAATCAATCCACCTGGATCCCAAATGTAGTCATGAACTATACAACTGCCAAATAACATAGGCTCCTGCAATATCCTATGCAATATGACCAAGAGGAATCCATAATCAAACTAACAATTACAGCTCAACCAAAATTCAAAATCACCACTACTACAATCAGAAACCCACGAGACACAAACTCTTAGAAAATTAGAACCGAAGTAAAGTGGACAAATCAAACTGCCAACACAATAAATACCATCAACGCATCCCACTAGCCTATACAGAATGTACAATCCAACTCCGCAACAATGGTGAATGCTCTCATATGAAACTATACCAAGTATGGAGAATCCACACATTGTACAACTCCTACAGTGAACACAACTCTATAGATCATCAGCCATTATCTCATAACCATAACTCCCATGCACCCTTGATGGTGAAAAGCCATCACAAGATAAACAACCAAAAATGGAACCCAAATCAAATTTTCCTGCCATCAACTCCTCAACACAAGGCTCAATTGCTAACTGATGTACATACCCTGCAATATAATGTTGATTAAAAAAACCAGCCTCAGTCAACAGCTCATCATGAACAAGTGATACAACCCACTGTGACTGATCACTAGCTAAGTCAGGAGATGTCATAGCCAAAGGAGTAGAATCAATAACAACACTTGCTAAAGCATCACTCCAAAACTTCTGCTCTAAGTCATGTATTATCAAGCTATCAACTGCATGACCTATCGCCATGCCGTGCTCATCACAACTCTCATCTCGAGGCATCAAACTATTCCATAACTGATGATAAGCACTAGGAACCAAAGTACATCTTTGTATCATAATCTCATCAACATGGTCATCAAAGGTAAATTGATGAGCGTACCTCACAGTGTAATGCCGATAGAATGTGCCAATCTCAGTCAGTGGCTCAGACTGTAATCCAGATGAAACTAACTGCAATTGATCATTAACCATGTTGGAACTGACTACTACCTCTGAAGATATCACCAAGGGAGTGGTATTACAAGCAAGAACCATGCCAACTGTCGACTCACCAACATCACACATGATCTTTGATACATCTCTAGTCTCTGTGCCATCAGTACTAGAGGCCACCACCATGTCAGGCATACAACAATTTGCTACAACACCCAACTCAACTGAACCTGACTCTAGTGGGAATGAACCTGATATGCCAATGTTAGTATCAAGGATGGATGCATCCCCATCTCCACTGTCTCTGACAATTTCAGCCATGGACATCCTCGGATCACCAAACACCACAGCTTGTGACTGTATAGAATCAGGTAAAGACTGTAGCTGCTCTAACTCCATGGTCACCTTAGCTAAATGAAATTGTGACTCCTTGAAAGCCAACTGTGTACTCTCAAGAATCTTAGAAGTCACCTCAAGTTGCTCAATAAGCTCACTCACCTCATCTTCCTTGGCCAACAATGCATCATATATTGTACTGCCCCACTCCATAAGATAATCTCTGTCAGCTACCAACTGCATATAATTCTATCTCAAAATCCGAATAGCCTCCCATAAAGAGTGGATTTTTGTCAAGGAAAGATAACTGCCTTCCTGCTCATCACTAGTAGGAGAACCCCATCCATAAACTGCTAACAACTAACGAGCAGTATCAAAATGCTGGCAAGTGATAGCAATGTCTCGGTCACTAACTCTTAACTGATTAGACACATGATGGCACTGGCTTTACTGTCTCCTACAAACCTTCTCTGATGCACTGTCTAAAGGAGTAATCTCAAAGTCACTAGTCTCTAGAGTATTACAATCCATACCCTGTGAATCAAATCTAAAGCTCATATCAACATACGGAGTATCAAAAACATTAGCACTGCTGTCCAACTCCTCTGTACCCAAGGAAACTAAGTCTTCAAAACTGCCCACTACATCCTCCTAGATGTCATCAATGCCAATATGATCCTAGGACTCATCTATACACACTGCCAAATATGAAATATCATCAACACATTCCAACAAGTATGGTTGACTGGATATATGAACAAAGCCCAACACTGGTGTATAAAAACTAATACCAACATCAGATAAGCTCCTCGCACAAGAAAAGACAACACCATGCAATCTGCTAATCAAATCCATGGTAGCACCCAAGCAATCACTACTACCAAAAAGTGTTAAAGATTTACAGTCAACTGAACCCCAAATGCCAATATAACAATCTCGAGTCCATATTTGTAAACTAGAATCAGCTGTTAACTCAAGCAAAATCCTCACTTGAGTAATATGACCAATACCAACTAACTCCACCTACCTATCATGATGAGATAATGTAGTGACAATACTATCTTCACTCACCTTCAGTTGGCAGGATAAATCATGTGAAGTACTACTAGCCTCAACCTCATGTGACGAAGCATCTAACTGTGCCTGGTACTCTCTCTCAAAAAAGTCATGAATGCTCAATGTCTTCTCATCTCCACCAGGTATCTCACCATCATGCACAACAACATCCTCATAATTATCATCCTTGAGGTCAAATCTATCTATCACTCTTTGACTAAAATCATCAAATGTAGTTACCCGATCATGACCTTGAGTAGTCATTCCATGATACCACCAATCATAGGCTGCATCTTCCAAGTGTAGACTTGCAATTTGAACAACATCACTCTCCTTCATGGGGTTAAGTGTGAAGAAGGTCTGTAATTTTTGTAGCCATGCTCTAGCTGAAATTTTATTTGTTCCATCAAAAGTAGGTGCTATAAACTTGCTTATTTTATTTTTGAGCTCTCTTCCACTTATGTCATGCTCCCTTCTGTAATCTTTCTTGGGCATCAAAGTGTTCATCATATCCACATATTCTCTAAAAGGAACCAAATTATGAAAGTCATCATCTAAGCCATTATAAGTAGCTCTTAATGTAATCAAGTTACCTGTAACCTCTTCCATAGGATCAATGGCTGGATTTGGTACTGGTGGCTCATCTGTAGGAAAGAAAATAGTTTTGGTTGATTTAGATGGTGTGGATTTCAGATTTCTTGGCTCCTTTGAAGTGCTCCCTTTCTCATTAATAGATGCAACTCCTTGTAGTTTTTCTATCAATATTCGCAAAGCCTCTCTAGTTTCTGCCAAACTATCCACTGTTTGCTTGTGAGTATTTTGGATGTCTTGGAAGAATTTATTTGCCATCTCATCTGGATTAGCCATACTTTTCCCTTCCTTGAATTTTGTACTTTTACTTTCAACTGGAGGTTTGATCAAAATTTCTTTATTCTTTTCTCGCTGCAAATATCTTTTTCCTCTTTCACTTAGTTGCATGCAACCATAAATTTTGACATGCAGCTGATTAGAAGCAACATTCCACCACCAAATTCACCAAGAACTAACATGAAAATGATTAGAAGTAGAATGCAACCATAAATTTTGACATGCAAGATTTGGGTAGTTATCAAAACTGACATGCAAGATCTAGGTAGTTGTCAAAACTAGCATGCAAGATCTGGGTAGTTGTCAAAACTGACATGCAAGATTTGGGTAGTTGTCAAAACTGACATGCAAACTTCTACAACCACCAAATTCACCAAGAACTAACATGCAAATGATTAGAAGTAGAATGCAACCATAAATTTTGACATGTAGGTGATTAGAAGCAACATGCAACCATAAATTATGACATGCAAGATCTGGTTAGTTGTCAAAACTAACATGCAAGATCTGGGTAGTTGTCAAAACTAACATGCAAGATCTGGGTAGTTGTCAAAACTGACATGAAAACTTCTACAAACCCTCAGGCTGGCAAGATCATCGCTCTGATACCACTGAAATGTCCCTTTTCTGATTTTGTATGATATTTCCAACCTCTAATCAGATTTTCAAGATCAAACAACTAATATCACAAAGATCCACCAAATTTCTCCAGAAAACCCCAAATCGGGTATGCTGAAAATAGTGCCAAAAGCTTCACAACTTCACAAATTATTAATAAATCTGAAAGTGGACATTTTTACAGAAATTTCAGCAGTAGAAAAGCCTAAAAAATGACATTTCCATATCCGTATAGCCTTTACACAACAATTCTCAAATGTAGGACAAAAACTATGCTCATCGGGCTCTCGAAATTAACACAAAAATGCCCAAAAACACCACAAAAATACTAATAATCTATCTCAAAAGTTTAATCACGTCCCAATACATATATTCAGCTCTATTTTAACACCTTAAATTCTGAAATATAGCAGCAACCCAAACTGATATGAAATACTCAACTGGAAACACCAAATTCATACCAAAAACACACCCGAAAACCCACAAATCTGCACTGTTCAGCACAAAGGCAAACTCTGTATGAGCATGCACATGGAATGGCTTCAAACTCCCATCCTTAGCCTTCCTAGAAACTTGAAAACTCTTGTTCTTGTGTCTCCCTGGAAACATGCAAACTCCCGTTCTTGGGTCTCCTTCTCCACAGGTTTGGCAGCCTCTGAAGAATAACAAAGAATGAGCAAAAATCAAGTTCTAGAATCCACCCAAAATGCCTCCAAACCCCTTAAAAGAGGGTATAACCGTAACTCACATCCAAGAGAGGTTAATGAAACATATTTTAATAATAATTTTTATTTATTAGTCCAACGGTTTCCAAAGATTAACCCCCTTTTTTCGAAAACTTCACTTTCTTGGGCCTTCCTGCCTTAGCATAGATTATTATTTTTTAATTATTTGAAAAGGGGACATGACAGTTACTCATGTGCTCTTTAATTTGTGCATCATGGATTCACCTAAACTCCACTTTTATTTTCACACAATTATGCTACATGGAAAGATAGTATATGGAGTATATTAATGGTAAAAGGCTTAAATAGATATATATGTAGATGGTAAAATCATAAAATCTACTAATGATGATCACTAGTTGATTGGAAAATTAAAGACAACTAAGCTTTAGGAATTATTAGGAGTTGTGTTCATAGAGATATCTCCTTCCACATTTCCATATTTAAGGATTTTGAGGATGCTTGGGAAAATTTTAAATCTTTGTATTCTAAGGTGGATGAGAAAAAGGGATTCCAAACTAGGATGATCTACTTGGATCCTAGGAATTTTGACATAAGTTAAGACTATGTCAACAAAGCTGAGGAGTTGAGAGCACTACTTAAGCATTGCAGTAATCCCATGAAGGGTTATAGGTTGATTCATCACATCTTGAAGAGGCTACCTTCAGAGTATGTGTATCTTGTTTCAAGTTACAATACTAACAATTTGACCATCGGAAGTTCCTTCATTAAGTCTTCATTTTATGTGTTTTTAGAAATGATGATTTTGGAGCAATCAAAGTTGATAGATATGAGAATTATTAAATCTTAAAAATCTAGGGAATTGGTAGGTAATAATGGGAACCAAAGAAATCAAGGTGGAAAAAGTTTCAACAACAAGGAAAAGAAACAGTAGATGGAATCAGAATCAGAGACACAACAATCTTCCTCCTCGTAACGAGGAAATTATTCTTCCAATAAGAAGGAATATGACAATAAGAAGGATAAAATATTTTGTGTATATTTCAAGAAACCAAATCTGATGAGCATCATTACAAGACTAAGAGAATTGATAAGTTCAAAAACTTATTTAGAAAGAACAAAACTAATGTGCCAAATGCATCCAAGGATTCATCTCCATCCACTTCAAAGGGAAAGGGGCAAGCACTTATGGAAAGTTCATGTTGTTAGAGGGAATGAATTCTTGACTTGAGTGCTACACATCATATGGATTCTTCAAAGGGATAATTTTATTCATTGCAGATATCTAAGGTACCTTGCATCACTGATGAGGATGATACACAAGTGTAAGTTGAAGGGAAAGGACAAGTTGAGTTCCTAATCTTAGCACCAATCACCTTTCACTTTATCAAATCACTCACTATGGAGGTAGAAATAAGTTGCATTCCTTCCCAATTTAGTAATGATGCAAAATATTAAGGATGATTCACTGGTTGCAATGGGTAAAGTTAATCATGACACAAGGCTTTATTATTTCTACCACTTTGTTCCTAAGTCTCCTTTGCATGCCTTGTTTACTCATATAAAATCACAAAGTAAATGTATTGGTGCAAGAGAACCCAAAATAAATGGTGACTCATCAAAGTTCTAAGAACATCTAGAATAGGATAGAACTATCATCTAGGCATATAGACCAAATTGAAAGACCTAGTTCCAAGATTGGCACAGTTATAATCCCTTGGTCAACTTTGGTCGAAATGGTCAAAGGGCCTAAAATCTTATTATTTTGCATATTTTCATGTTTTGACATGTTTTGGTCCTATTTGGATCAATAAGATTAGTTTTAATGGCATTTTCATATAGTTTGCAAAAATTTCTAAAAGTTACAAAATTGCTCAAAAGTTGTCAAGCAACTGTTGTGCAACTTTTTGCAAAAAAAAGTAAAACCATCCCAGCGGCGACTAATAAGATTGAAAAAAAATTTTGACCATTGGAAGGGCTATAAGAATCCCTTTCAGGTGAGTGATAGGCAATAAGGATGTATTACACATTTTTGAGTTAATAAAATACCCTAGTTTCCTGCAATCTACCTACTAAAACACATTGTATGAATCTGTATGAAAAAACCTAGGGTTGAGACCCACATTTATGGATAGATAGATGAAGTATACTTCTTTTAAGGTTCTACCAATCACCAAACTCAAGCTATTCATATTTTTGCGCAAGCTAGTTAGAATAAGTTGCTAACTTAGGGTTTCAAGCATTTTTTTTCATAACCAGGGGATTTCACCATGGCAATCTAACAAATATTGGTGAAATCCTATTTTTTCCATGTATTTTAATATTTATTTTGCTTTAGCCTTAAACTTAAAAGAACCTATTAGATATTTGATGCCCTAGGCATGCAAGACCCATGTGCATGCCAAGAAATAAATGTAGCAACCCCCACAACTCACTCCATATTTGACATCAAGGCTTGAAATAATGTTTGTGGTATTTCTAGGTCTTCCCTAATATGTTCCCATCATTGGTTTTTAGTATGGGGTTCTAGAACGTGTACTTGCTTTGTTAATGGAGACCTAATAGGCCTAATTGCCTAGGCGAGATCTTGAACAAAACCTTTTTTTTATTCATAAAACCTTGGTGCTTTAGCATGTTTTTTAAGTATTAAAAGAGCATCCAAAACTATAATTTATTCCCTAGGTTGTGTGGGGTTATTTGTAGCTAAGTTAATTTTTCATCAAAAAGGGTTACTAGCCTTTTGAGTGATTCCAAAGCAACCATATGCTAGAAATTCCATAGTTGGACTTTAACCATTGAATCATTAAACTTATGACCTAAAAAGACCATTTACTTGTGTAGTAGTCTCCCTTGGTCATTTCTTGAAGTTTAGGGTTTTTTTACCAAAATTTGTCGATTAGTGCAATTTGGGTAACTTGCGATAAGTCGTCTTGTTTCTATGGTTCCCTTGTGATTGGGGTTTTCCATGTTTGGATGAGTGGTTCTGATAACCTAACATCATCGTTGAAGCACTTGTGATTTGTTCTTGCACTTTTTATCATTAGACCAAGACATTTGGTTGATAGGACTTCAGTGAAGAGGGTCTTCGAACCATTTGATCATCATTGATCAATCCCACTAGGCTCCATTGCATCAAGTATGGACATCTTCGTTTCCTCCATCTTCATCCTCTTAGCTCAATAAATGTAGTCAAATATCTACCTACAATCATCTTTTCTAAGGGTGAATGTTTAACTTGCATAATGTGGATGTAAAAATCATCAGGGTCCAAATAGTGATGATGTGAAAAAAAAAAACACTTTTGAATCATCCAAAAGAACTTCAAAATATGCATTGACTCCCCCCCCTATGCCTATGACCATATAAAATTTTGACTATCCTAACCATATTAGATACCCAATATATTGGGTACCCAATATATCAGGTACTCAATTTCAAATTGGATACCTGATATATCAAACACTTGATTTAAAATTGGATACCTGATTGTTCCTACCATTTTTTTTTTTTAAAAGCATATATTCAATATAATATAGCCTATATCAGGAAAGAACAGGTACAACAGAATGGTAACTTGTGAGCCTCTCATGTGGGAGGTCTTGGGTTTGAATTCACTTAACACATAAAATAATTAATTACAATAAATAATAATAATTAATCTAAGCTTTAGTCTTTTATCGATCAAAAAATAAAAATAAAAATATAGCCTATATTATATTATATAAATTATGCATGTTCAATAACATATATTATATGCTACATGTATAATAACATGTGTTGTATATTATAACTATAAAATAATATATTATATTATAATATAACATATGTTATATTTAAAAAATATATATAATATAATATAACACATAATATAGCATATGATTCTTCGAATGGGTCAAAGGGGGTGATCACCCCATGACTCTCTTTGACAAATTCCAAGCATCATATGTGTATTAAGGGGTCCTAGAACCCCTTAAGACACATCATATTATTTGAATGGGTGAAAGGGGGTTAATGAGTACTTGGACCAATTTGATCACATCATATGGGGTAAACCAATGACCCCCTTTGACCTCTTAAAATAGATTTGATGTCACTGAATGGTTCAAAGGGGGTTGAATATGATTCCCCATAACCCCCTTTGACCTATTAGAAAAATATTATGTGCCACAAGGGGTCTTAGGGACCGTTAAGATACATATGATGCCATCAAGTGAGTCAAAGGGGGTCATAGGGAACCTTTTACCCTTTTGAATGATTTTATGTGTCTAAAGGGGTCCTAAAAGCCCTTAAGATACATATGATTTGATCAAATGGGTCAAAGATGTTGGAACTACAATTGGAAATAGTGTAGAGTGCCATATTATTTGATTGATGAAGAGCATTTGAAAAGAGAGATAATAAGATGAACTAGTAAAGTGGTTGAGTAAAGAGGAGTAAGTATGATGGAACTAAAAAGAGCACTTGACTAGTTAGTATTTGACAAGATAATATGTTGTTTGATCATTATATTAAGTGAAGAAGAAACATGAGTTGAAGCGTAGAAAAGATGATTGATGCAAGTCAAGAATTTAAGTAAAAGACTAGTTTGACCAAGCAATGGATCACTAGGTTAGTGAAGAAGTTAAGAAAAGAATTACTAAGAATAAGATTAAGGAACTTGAGTATCAGCTGAGTGATGGCAATAATCAAGAAAGATGAAGGAAAATTTAAGCAGTGACCAAGCACACTGATGGCCAAGAAAGCTAGTGTAAGCTAAGTGTGATAGATCAGTAGTGACTAAGCTACCTAGTAATGACCGAGTTGAAGAATAGTGTGATGACTGAGTGTTAGCACATTAACAGTTTTAGAAAGAATTGTGAATTGAGGCTAACATAGTTGAATTTATGAAATATTAAAAAACATGTTAAAGATGATGATTGATGAGATGTCATATTTAATGTATGAATTAAGTTTTATGAGAGATCTAAGGCAAGGATTCAATGAGAAGTTTCCATAAGTTTCAAGGAAAGAAGAAGAAAGACAAAATCATGAGTAAATTGAATGAATCATATCAAACCCTAAGATATATGGACATGTTTAAGCAATAGAAGATTAAACTTGTCTATTTAAGGAGAAATATGAGATGCTTTACAAGTGGGGTTGGAAAATTTGTGAAGGATAAGTGGAAGAACAAGAGTTCCGTGGGAAAAGTGAGAAGTTGGTGAAAGTGAGATATCTTGATGTGTTTCCAAATATATCAGAGATGGATAATATACTGAAGACCAACCAGTAAACTAGGAATGAGATGAATGGAGATCTGAACATGGAAAGTGAGTGTGATATCCCCATTTCACCATATAATTTAAATAATAAATAAATATTTTATATAAAGTAATATTAATAATGATATTAAAATAATAATATTTTATAAAGTAATATTACATTATATCATATAATAATATCATACATATCATATAATAATAATAATAATCTAATAATATAGTTGATATATTATTAAATTAATGTATATTATAATATAAATATTAATATAATATATTTTATGATATTAATATAAATAAATAATTAATATAATTATATTATTATATTGAAAAGACGTAACTTTTAGAATTAAAAAATATAAATATTGAATGCAAATTTTGGCAAGAGATCATCAAAGAAAAAAAGCATACGAAAAAAAAGAAGGTAAATTAGGAAATGACCAGAAGGGGTCATTACAAGTGGTATCAGAGCAGAGATCCTGCCAACCTGTGATATAGCTATTAAAGCTACAAAATTTGTCAAAATAAAGTGATTGAGATAAATCAGGGATGAACAAATATTTGTAACAGCGGATACTGATCATAGTAAATATCACTCAGTGATTCTGAGCAAGACCAAGTATGGTAGAAATCCCCCATATGTATTGGCATAACCCTCTTAACACAACCTAAACGACATCAGAAATAGAAGCGGAAGATACAAGAGATAAGCGTGAAAAAGCCATGATAAATTTAAAAGCAGCGATGTGTTTTAGGAGAAGCTAAAACAAAATTCTATTCCCACTTCATATGGCAATCAAACCTGCCCTATAAAGAAAAAATTGAAAGGTGTGATTAGAGAATATGGATATCACCCGACAGATGTTACAGTGACACATAATCAGATTTCTAACTGAATGGGCAGTCCAAATGTTCTACGCTGTCACAATGAATGGAATACAACCTTGTGAGAAGGAGAACAGTGAAAAAGTGTTTTGCAGGCAAATGTAGACAAGAGGATGGATGCAACAGATTAATGTCTGAGATTCAGAATGTATTGAAACTTATGCATATTGGAACTTATTATGGAGCTAAGTTTTTATGAATCTCTGCCTAGCATTTTCCTCTCTAAGATAAATTTTAAACAGAGTGATAGGGTGAACATACTCTATATGGATGCGAAGTCCTCTAGGAGCTTGATTACGGTATCCAAAATGGCACAAACAACATTTAGCACGTCATGGATGAGACGTCCAGAAAATCTTAATAAAGAAAATGACAAACTCTTCCACATCATGATGTGAGCACACAACATAGACGGGAGGATAAACATGACAAGGAGATTTATAAAATAAATAAATATATAACTAAAAATATACAGAAGCCATGCTTGAGGTACATTGTATAATATAAGACAATCATACATTTCTCTATAGGGACACCATGACTGTGGATATAAGTAAAAGTTTTTTTTAAAAACGTTCAAAGGATTTATAAAAAGATTGTGCATAATATATGATGCGTGGGAAGAATTCACAATCTGAATATCACACTTAAATCTACGTTGCGATGTAACAGAAGGAGAATTGAATCATAAGTCCATCTTAGCAATCTTATTGGATCGGATGTCAGCTTTGAGGATTATTACGAACTAAATCTCTGAAGCATATAAAGCAATAAAAAGGCATTAATTTCTGCCTTGGAGAATATCATTATTGACAAGATTATAAAATTTTACAACCTTACAAGAGTGCTGGGGAAATGAAGTGTTATTCAATAAGCGATTGAGAACATCAGTTTTGAGTTACTACATGTCAAAGATAGGAAGCTAAGCAATAGCTGAAGAGAGCGTGAACCATACATCATTATAAATAAGGAGTTTCCAATTAATATTTGCTTAATGGGCTCATATCCTTCACGGAAAAATAATTCTCTTATAGAAATTACAAAGAGTGAATGAGAACTGTGTGGAGAAAAATGTCACGGATTTAATTCTCATTGGCACCTGCATAAACATTTCATTGGGAGATTTAACCTATCAAAAATTAAAACAAAAGATATAAAAATTAATATGTGCTGGGTTGACATTGGCTTGATTATGGGGTATATGCACCTAGTTGTGGTGCCAAAGAGGTGACAACTCTTTTTTTTTTCTATTTTCTATAGCGCATATGTGCTTTTAAAAAAGTGAATTTTTATAGATGGGCTGCATACCCGTAGCCCATATTTTCATCTTTGTTTTTTCACATTCCTACACCAGCAGTGCATACGCGGGTTCAAGAAACAAAGGTTTTCGCCATCCTAGTTGCCAATATGCCTCCTTGCCAGCAAAATACGAGATCACAAACACGCCAACGCCGACGCCGTATGTGATCTTAACTTCATTTTGCTTGTTTGATATGTTTTTCATATTGTTTTGTAGATTTTTTAATATTGTTTTGTAGGGTTTTTATAATTTTTATTTAAATTTGTTTATTTATTTGGATTTCAACTTATTTTTTATCAAAAAATGTCCATAATCAACCAGCAAATCCAAAAGAACCTCAAAACCATCAAAACCAAAACCCTCCCCAAGAAGAACAAAAAATTTCACAACCTGAACCAATTGCAAGACCTCCGCCAGGCACACAAAAAAATATAATAAATGAAATAGAGAGAGACAAAACTCAATTAGAAAGACTCATTGCTCAGTTGAAAGAATCTGGACAAACCAATCCAATGAGGACTCAATTGGCATCATCCCTCGAATCCATTAAGACCCAGATAGTCTCAGTTAGTGGTCAGTTAGATATTTGGCGGGTTAAGAGGGATGAACAAAAAAGATTTTATGCAAATAAATCGTCATATGAAGATGTTTAAAAAAAAGAAATACCAAAAGGTAGAATATGTGCATTATTTAGAAAATTCAATGAGCAAAATACTGTTAGAGAGGGTACTAAATAGTTCCCCATCCATTGGTGCATACACGATGCTATTAGAAATTATTTTTGGGATAGATGGTGGATGGTTTTTGATGCCCCTCCTTGCAACAATCACGAGGTCTCCATGTATTTTTTGAAGAAATTATATTGTGAGTTTGTCCTTGGGGAGATCTCCAATTATTTTGATATATTAGACTCCTAGGGTAGAGGTGGGGGGTCATCATTTGAGAGGCTGGGAGCACGTCATGACCCTAATGTAGTTAGGGCACCTGTGGTCAAGCCATAGCGCGAGCATGTGACTATTCCTTCACTTGTGAAGGAACATGTAGAGGTCAGGGCTCTTGGGACCATTAATGCTTTGACACAAACCCTTATCCATTCTACGAGCCCATTAGTTGAGGGGGATCCTTCTATGCATTGTGGTCACATGTGCACTTCATGCGGATCCCTATGCACATTTGGCACTCGTGCTGGAGATGGTGTGGATGATGGGATTGTCACTTATTAGTTCCTAAATGACACATTTGGCATTGACACAAAAGTAAATTACAATTATAATTTACTAATTTGATCACATTTCATATGTATAGTGAATGATTAATTAATTAGCATCTATTGACATTGTTCAAAATTCAGGGTCAGAGTGTTGTTGAGCCTAGCAGTGATCCTCTGGGCCCATTTTTTGTCCCCTCCATAAGTCCAGAGGTATGTATCAATTTAATCATTTTAATTAATACATATATTTATTAAGTAATCATATTAAAGATTGACAAAAAAAATTATGCATGTGCATCAGTTCTCTATAGGACCCTCAACCTTTACTACGGACTCGGAGCATAGACATCATACGAGCTTCGTATAGGTACAGTTGTTTCATGTTAATTTAATTCATTTGATTTTATTTGTTTCATGTTTCATGTTACATGTAACGTGTATTGTATGACATGCATCTCATGACGTCGGACACCCCTCCTCATCTTTGACAGTCTGTTGATCGTGGAGTGGCCGTAGCTATGGCTAGCTCACAACCATTGATTGAGGTATGAAAGAATTTTCTTCATTTTAGTTGTTTTTTATAATAGTTAGTCTCAAAATTTCTAATTTTATTTATAAATGATTATATTTATTGAATTATTGTAGGGTCTCGTCATGCGTGATCATCCACGAGCCTTCGAGGTGGACTTACAGAGTGACTATTTGATGGCAGTAAGAAAATAATTGATTTTGTGTGTACATATATTTGATTTCAATGTATAATAAATATTGATTCATATCTAGTTTTTTTATATTAGCTTGAGTTAGAGAAGAGCCTCAATAAGAGGATGAGCGAGCATGTCAGGAGGACCCCGTCATCTCCATTGTCTCTCTCCACACGACGACAGAAGAGGTCAAGAGATTTGTTTCCTTCCCCTCATGGGAAGGAAAAGATATAGTTGATCTAGACATGTATATATATAGGCATTAGTGGACATATTCGATACACATTTGATATATATGACATTTTATATTTGATGTATAACATTTATTTGATGTATGACATTATTCGACTTATGACATTATTGGTTAATATATGATATGTTTTCTCATATACGACATTATTGGTTATCATTTTATATTATATGTTTGTTCATGTATGACATTAAATTAGATATGTTTATGTATGACATTAAATTCAATACCTAATGTGTTCGAAACTTTGATAGAATATTGATTAACAATAAATTTTATCACTGCTTAAGAAGAAGTTAATCATTTGCAATATGTCATTGTCATATGATTTATGGTCTTGTTCATGTTTAAAGTTTTCCTTCTCTATCATTTTTTTATCAAGTTTAATTCAATACCTAATTAATTTGAATTCTTGATACAATATTGATTGACAATAAACTTTATCAGTCAAGATCGATTAGGACCTCCTGGCAATAAACTTTATCAGTCAAGATCGATTAGGACCTCCTGGAAATAAACTTTATCAAGCAATATTCGTGGACCTCCTGGCAATTGGTCATCCAAATGAGAACCTTGAGATTTATTAGGAACTCCATGAAATAAATTAGTAGCTTGAGAAGCTCTCCATTTTTTAGCTGAATTAAAACCTTGGATTGTAGATGGCTGGCCTTCATTGTACAGAACAATTTTATAGATATATAATCAAATAAATAGTTTATTCATCTAAGCATACAAATATTGCTACATAAGAAGAAGATCAAGTTTTACAATTGCTAATAATCATTAATGTATGCACATACTCTTAAACCTAAAAAGGATGACCTAAAGAAGACAAATTAAGTATGAAGTCGATACAAAATCAATAAGAGAGTTCTAGCATGATATCTTCAATATTTTTTGAATTAGAGAAAACTAAGTATTAATATGATGATCTCTATGAATCTATATCACCATCTAGATGTCTCTCTGCTTCTCCCTAACTCTCTCTATTTTATCTCACATTCATCCTCTTCTTATAGCTCTATGTTTTTATTTCCTTTAATCTTCATGTCTACCTACACCTTCTTTTGTTTCCCTCTATCTCTATGCATCTTCTCCATGTTTAGCAAGCGTTGGAGTTATAGGAATAGTGTTAAGAAACATGCTTATGTTGCAAAGAGAGGTGAGAAAGTGAAAATAAGGGTTTATTGTAAGTTGGAAGCTAAGGATGATTTAATGGTTGATAAGTGGGCATTTTATTATGACGATCCTAATGATCAGCACATTTGCATGGAGGTTGTCCAAGGTAGAGCTCATTGTAGTCTTATGCTATATGACAAGCCATATGCAGATGTTATTTTGAATAAGTCTATTTTTGTCCCTTGATTGAAATCTTGGCTCCATGATGTTTTGATTCGGGAGGTGGTTAGATGGAACTATGAATATCTTTAAGTAATAAATTGTACTGATTTTGATTTAATTTATTATTAAAGATTTTAATAGATAAATCTTTGCTCTAAATATTTCTTCATTATCGACAAAGTTATACCATTTTTACAATATGAATCTTCATGGTCACGTGTGGCTATTCTCTAGTACTTATTTTTATAATCTTTATAAATAATAAATAATTTAGTTATAATAGAGTTTTAGTCTTTTATGAAAATATTTTTTTGATGGAATATTTTTCATTTAAAATTTTGTCTTACATTCAGTAAAATTGATATTTGTTGGATGCTTAAAGAGATTTAAAATTCATCAATAGATCAATGGCCTATTGACAATTATCTTTGTTTGAAATTACTCCATCCAAAAAAATTAGATCAAAAGTTCTCTAAACATTTATGTTAAAAATAAGATAAAAATTTGATCACAAGTGGTCACAAAGTTTGTGTAGAAGAAAAAATCATTGTTACAAAAAGAATATAGACAAGAAGAAAAAACACAATTAGCTTGTTGAGCTTCAATACATAACCACCATTCTTTATCATCAATTAAAAAATGTCAGAGACAGTAGAGAAAAGATGGATTATTTGAAAAAAAAAGTCATTTTAAAAATCATAAATGTAACATAATCATGGATAGTTTTATGTGTTTTCATACATTAATGATTGTAACATAATCACGAGTTGATTGGAATGTGTTGTTATTATTCTATAGTAACTAGATTAAGGTAAAAATAAAAGTTTAATAAATAGTTGTGATGTATAGGAAAGAGAGATATCTCACATGAGAGGGGGACAAATCTAAGATGACACATAAGATACTTGTAAGAGGGAGCTATACTTGTTAACAAATTTACAATACATGTTATGGAAAATCATAGAGCATCTTTAAAAGGAAATAAAAGAGTATGACAAGTGGAAGGAACATGTTGTTTTATAGACTTGTATTCAAATGAAGGATTCGATTTTCTAATGAAGGATTCAAGCACTACAATTTGGTAGTTTTGGCTCATGTTATCCTTGTATCTCACTCTCTCTTATTACCCCCCTCTTTATATTTCTATTTTTTCCATATCTATTTTTTTTCCATATCTATGTAGCCATCTATCCTCTTTATCTCCCCCTCACTAATGTAGAGATGTTGAGCAAGAAGTGAGGTTTAAGCACTTTCTTCTTCCTAATCTACCAAACTAAACTTGGGTGTCGATTTTCTAATGAACGATTCAAGCACTACAATTTGGTAGTTTTGGCTCATGTTATCCTTGTATCTCACTCTCTCTTATTACCCCCCTCTTTATATTTCTATTTTTTCCATATCTATTTTTTTTCCATATCTATGTAGCCATCTATCCTCTTTATCTCCCCCTCACTAATGTAGAGATGTTGAGCAAGAAGTGAGGTTTAAGCACTTTCTTCTTCCTAATCTACCAAACTAAACTTGTGGCCTTCCTAATATCTTACTCCTTTAGGATATCATTTTTGTGGCCTATCCAAAGTGATAGGGTCATTTGTAAACTCCTCCAAGGTGAGTACTTCTCTAATCCAGATCTTAAACCTTTTTGTTTTAGGGAAACTAAGCCCTATTCCAAGCCAATAATTGCAACTCTTCACCAATGGCTTCACCAACCCAAAGTTTCTATTGGGACACCTTCCTTATGTTGAACTGATTGAGAATCAACTCTTGGTTTAACCCTCCAATTGTCATATAGTACAAAATGTTGACTATCATAGAATTCCTTATAGGTCTCCTACTCTAATTTTCTAGACTTAAATTCCTCTTAGGTTGAAATCTAACTATTCTATGGGTAGATTCAGACACCCTTTTGGAATTTAACTAGCCACCCAGAGCAAATGGAGTAGACAGTTCGATCCCACGATGAAAGGTGAGAGAGATTTGGCAGTTGGAAACTTTGTACTTGCCAACACTACAAGTTTTAGCATCACTTGAGATGGCATCATAAAATAAAAATAGAGTGTGATCTCCAAAAAGTGAGAGAGGTTATTGTAGGCCTCTGCAACATGGTCTTGTAGGAACTAGAATCACATCCATACCTCACATGAGCTCTAAGATATGCCCCATCAAAGATTGCATCCCTATCACATTTAGTGACCCTTAGGAACATTCCAGTTTGGCATGCCCAAGAATGTTTAAGCACTGAAGGGGATAGGATGAGGTTGGGGATAGGGTTTACCCAGCCACCCAGAGCTAATGGAGCAGATAGTTTGATCCCATGACGAAAGGTGAGAGAGATTTGGCAGTTGGCAACTTTGTACTAGGCAACACTGCAAGTTTTGGCATCACCTGAGATGGCATCATAAAATGAAAATGGAATGTGATCTCCAAAAAGAGAGAGAGGTTATTGTAGGTCTCCACAACATGGTCCAATAGGAACTAGAATTTCATCCATACCTCACACGAGCTCCAAGATATGCCTCATCAAAGATCGTAGCCCTATAGCATTTAGTGACCCTTAGGGATGTTCTAGTTCGGCATGCCCGAGAATGTTTGAGTACTAAAAGGGATAGGATGAGGATGGGGATAGGGTTTACCCAGCCACCTAAAGCTAATGGAGTAGACAGTTCGATCCCACGACGAAAGGTGAGAGAAACTTGGTAGTTGGCAACTTTGTACTGGCCAACACTGCAAGTTTCAACATCACTCGAGATGACATTATAAAATGAAAATGGAGTGTGGTCTCCAAAAAGTGAGAGAGGTTATTGTAGGCTTCTACAACATAGTCCTATAGGAACTAGAATCACATCCATACCTCACACGAGCTTCAAGATATGCCTCATCAAAGATTGTAGCCTTATGGCATTTAGTGATCCTTAGGGACATTTCGATTCGGCTTGCCCGAGAACATTCAAGCACTGAAGGGGATAGGACGAGGTTGGGGATAGGGTTTACCAAGCCACCCAAAGCTAACAGAGTAGATAGTTCAAATCCACAATGAAAGGTGAGAGAGATTTGGCAGTTGGCAACTTTGTATTGGCCAACACTGCAAGTTTCAGCATCATTGGAGATGGCATCATAAAATAAAAATAAAGTGTGATCTCCAAAAAGAGAGAGAGAGGTAATTGTAGGTCTCTACAACATGGTCTTGTAGGAACTAGAATTTCATCCATACCTCACACAAGCTCCAAGATATGCAGCTCTGAGATATGCCCTATCAAAGATTGCAGCCCTATGGCATTTAGTGACTCTAAGGGACATTCTGATTTGGCATGCCCAAAAATGTTTGAGCACTGTAAGGGATAGGAGGAGGTTTGGGATAGGGTTTACCTAGCCACCCAAAATTAATAGAGAGGACAATTTGATCCCATGACGAAAGGTTAGAGAGATTTGGTAGTTGGCAAGTTTGTACTGGCCAACACTACAAGTTTCAACATCACCCAAGATTGCATCATAAAATGAAAACAAAGTGTGATCTCCAAAAAGTGAGAGAGGTTATTGTAGGCCTTTGCAACATGGTCTTGTAGGAATTGGAATCACATCCATACCATGCACAAGCTCTGAGATATGCCCCATCAAAGATCGCAGCCCTATGGCATTTAGTGACCCTTAGGGACATTTTGGTTTGGCATGCCCGAGAATGTTTGAGCATTGAAGGTGATAGAATGAGGTTGGGGATAGGGTTTACTCAACTACCCAGAGCTAACAGAGTAGACAGTTTGAATCCACGATGAAAGGTGAGAGAGATTTGGCAGTTGGCAACTTTATACTGGCCAACACTACAAGTTTCAGCATCACTCGAGATGACATCATAAAATAAAAATAGAGTGTGATCTCCAAAAATAAAGAGAGGTTATTGTAGGCATCTGAAACACAGTCCTATAGGAACTAGAATCACATCCATATGTCACACAAGCTCTGAGATATGCCCTATCAAAGATCGTAGCCCTATGGCATTTAGTGACCCTTAGGGACATTCTGATTCGGCATGCCCAATAAAATTTGAACACTAAAGGGGATAGGAAAAGGTTGGGGATAGGGTTTACCCAGCCATGCAAAGCTAACAGAGAAGACAGTTAGGTCCCACAATGAAAGGTGAGAGAGATTTGATAGTTGGCAACTTTGTATTGACCAACACTACAAGTTTCAGCATCACCCGAGATGGCATCGTAAAATGAAAATAGAGTGTGATCTCCAAAAAGTGAGAGAGGTTATTGTAGGCCTCTACAACACAATCCTATAGGAATTAGAATCATATCCATACCTCACACGAGCTCTGAGATATGCCCTGTCAAAGATCGCAACCATATGACATTTAGTGACCCTTAGAGACGTTCCAGTTCGGCAGGATTGAGAATGTTTGAGTGCTGAAGGAGATAGGACAAGGTTGGAGATAAGGTTTACCTAGCCACCCAGAGCTAATGGAGCAGACAGTTCAATCCCACAATGAAAGGTGAGAGAGATTTGGCAGTTGGCAACTTTGTGTTGGAACAGAGTTGGAGTTTGATCTTTTGGAATCTCTAAGAAGTGAAAAAGCATCTTTTCTAATGAGTGACACTAGATTTGAGGTTGTTCTTGATCTAGTACAAAGGGAATACCAAGAAAGGAATCAAAAGAGATTGAAATATTCCTTATAATATATATATATATATATATATATATATAAGGTAGAAAGTGTTATATGCTACATGACCAGGACATGCCTTGTTACTTATGGGAAGAGACATGTAGTACAATAGTATACACATACAAAAAATCTCCACACAAGATGCTAGGGAAGATGACACCAGAGGAAGCCTTCATAGGGAAGAAGCTAGATGTTAGTCGCTTCAATATATTTGGAAGTTTGATATATTTTCATATTCTAAGTTATACACATGCACTGAGTAAGATCTGACTATAGATATGGGGTACTTTGTTTGGTATAGATATTTTCATCCAAGACTGAATACCAACTACTTCCCCCTTGTACCAACCAAAATCTCATTCACTTAACCTTAACACAATGTGTCATTAGCAAATGCAACCTCCCCTACATTAATAGAGACCTAAAACCATCCAACATAATCCAAACTATAAAATAGTGGTCAGATTTACTGTTATTATTCACATACTAGTAATGCAGCAATTGGCATTGTTCTTCACACAAAGTGACAAGAATGAGACTTTGGAACTTCAAGATTCCCCACACACTTAAAGATGGTTTAAAGCAACTTTAAAATGACCAAAACAAGGTGTATCAATGGTTGGAACCTCAGTATGTAGCATCTAATTAAAACTGACACCACAGACACCATAGTTTCAAAACTCCACTCCACTCCAGCATACACTAACCCTACCTTGAACACAAGCCTAATTAGAGTTTAGGCATGGTTTACATAGAAAAGACCAAGAAATGGGTGCATGGACTTCATTCTTCAACTCTAGAAGATTCGTTTAGGTTATATGAAGGTGTTTTCCTAATTTGACAAGTCCTCAACTCCTATTCTTTTCATTACTTAACCAAAACATCAAATCTAGGTCTAATACATGGGTCTTATTAGACCTAGGGCTTGCTCCCATTTATTCCCAATTCAACCCCCTATTCCAAAACCATCAAAATATGAAAATACATAGCCCTAGTCTACCCCATGCAAGTTTCGAAGAAATTCCAACCATGGGAACTCAAACTAGGGCCATTTCTTTGGCCAAACCCTAGGTTCAAGGGTTTCATAGGCAGTGAAGAAGGAAAAATGTATAACTTGCAAATGGAAACTGAACTCTCCTTCAAAACACCTCCAAAATTCTTCAAATTAGATACACTAATTGATCAATGCAAAACATCACACTTTCAATCTAAAAAATCTGTACTATACGACCAAAAATAGTCATAAAATGCTGGAACAATGGGTTTTTTATTAGATTCTTGGAAGAAAAACATATCAAACTCCTTCTATGCCTCTCATTCGAGTGAAAATGGCCTATAAAGGAATTTATAAATAGTTTCAACCATCCAAAGATAGTTTTATGGTTATTTCCTAAAAGTTGCTAATGTAACTTTGCAATTTTTGCACTTTTTGATATTTCAACTAACCACCAACCGAAATGAATCCTAATCATTCTAAATGATTATTATAGGACTCAAAACCACTAAACCAACCTAAAAAAGTGCAAAAAATTGCAAAATGCAAAAAGTTGCTAAAGAGTAATTTTTGCAAATAATAGTTGTCAAATTGAAAATGAGGTTGTATGGTGTTCCAACCATCCAAATGGAAGTTATAATTATTCAAAGACATGTACTTAAGATCCCCACACATGGGAAAGGTCTTTGTACGGACAGTGGACAGCATTGGTGAATTAAAAACTCAGATTTTATGCATTTTTTACTATTTTTTTAATTTTGTATGGATTGGTGGTAGTACAAGTCTTATATGGTTGGATAGAGGGTTAAGTCAGGATTCCATTGAAATTGTTTTGAGGTCTTTATCTTGTATACAAAAAAAGTTAATTACATTAGTTTTAGTGCACATAGGTTAGATTTTCTCCAAATTTGAGAGTTTCAGCAAGATGGAATCCCAACTTGCAAACCCACCATGTGATTTCAATGCTGCTTTGTGGAATACAATTTGGGAGAGGGTTCTTTGAGATGGCAAAGATTTAGGGCTGTAGGAGCATGGCATCTATTTTTACCAGTAAGCCCTAGACTGAACATAATCTTATGTCTAGTCTAGATTTGAAGGAAAAAGAAGGATCAAGCTCCCAAACTGATTAATCTAACCCAGGTGAAGGGTGTAGAAGGACAAGTTTGATGTATAGCAGATATCCAAGGGGTTGAACCAAGTCTATGAACCCATTTTTTTATGTTTTCCTTGTAACCCAGACTAAACTAGCCATTTAGGACTATGACACAAAGTGGGCATAACTTGATGTTGGAGCTGAGTTGGTGGTTAATCTTTTGGAATATCTTAGGGGATGTTGAAGAGTGTTTAAAAATAAAAAAATAGTGGGGGGTCCTTTGTATGGTTTGGGAGTTTGACTATTAAAACTAGAAATTGTCCTAGTAGGAAGTGCTAGTAACAGTTTTGAAATTTGATTGTTGAGTGTTTAGAAACCTCAATTATGGAATTTTTCTTGTTGGTTTGAGTCTATAATAACCATTTCCATCTGAAAAGTCGAGTGTTGAAACCATTTATGAAGTATTTTCCTTTGTAGGCCTATTGGTGGTAGGGATTTTGTAGGTGTTGATCCAAGTTGTTTGAGTACCCTAAGTTTGAGGGTTGGGGTTGTAAAGTGGAGTTCACTTGCAAGGTAGAGTCTCCTTGTAATAGAAGTCCATTGGATCCTTAGTCCTTGGTGTCTTCAATGAATGTATCTTCATAGAATGACCTTGGTGCCCCTACACCATTAAGCGATGATGATGAACATGTTCAAAATTATGAGATCTGTGCCTATATTTTACAATGAAAAAGTTGTATCTATTTTGAAATTAAGAACTAGAAAACAAGTTTCAAGAGAAGATTAGGCTAGAAGACTTTTTTTCTATGAGATGACTACTCTTGGTAATAAGCTACCAAATATTGAAACTACACTCAAATCCAATATTTATAAGGATAAGGAAGAATTTTTGAAAGATGTTAGCTATGCTAAGTGTAATAATTTTCTCAATGAAAAAAATGAAAAATGACAAGATCTAGTAGCTCAATCGATAACACAAATTTTCCAATTGTTGGCCAACGCTAGTGCAGGAGCACCAAGGTCACAAGCAGGAGGTAAGATGATAAATCCTTAGGTGGTTTGGAAGACAAATGGGCTTCTAAGATCATTAAAACTTGTAATGAGTTTAATCATGGACATGTGATCTTTTTTTTATCATAGATTGATCATATTGTAATCAAATCTTTAATGTAAGCCTTAATGGCATTATTGAGCCTACAAGGTACCTAGGGGTCACTAGGAATAGATTTGGATTGATCCTAGATTAGGGGTGGATAGAAAATACCTATAAAGGTCTTGAATAATTTAATAAGACTATTGTTACCTCTGGTTTTACCGCCAAGAAAATAAATTTGAAAGTGTGGCTCGTGAAGCGGTTAGTCTCGAATAAGTATTTTAATGTTACAACCTGCAAGTTTCTAGCTGTCAGATCTAAGTGGTACTGACGGTTGGTGCCATCACGCTATAAGGGAAATGCACAATATTTATTATAGTGCGATGATGCCCTGACAACACGTTGCAGGGGTGGGTCCAGCGTTCTGCAGGTTGGAAAAGGTTCTTAACGCCCTTGGCGCTATGTCGCTATCGCATATCGGCTGAAAAATCTCCATAGTGACATAGCGCCCGATAGAAATATTCACGGCGGTGAGTTTCAACGACCGACAGAATCAAGTGTTGCAGTGACAAATCAGAAGGAACCACGTGTGCCAGGTCAGAGTTCCTGTCAGCACGAAAAACATAGTCAGGGCTTACGATCACCACCGTCGGATAAGCTCGGATCAACGGTAAGCACCATCGCACTATGGAGGAGTTGCGTGAGGGTTATGATAGTGACATCGCGCCCTGGTGACGCGTGTCAGGTGGGGCCGTGTCTCAAGGCGATGCCAGGTGTATCAACATGGAGGGCGAAAACACGAAGAACAACGAGTCCTCATGATCGTCAGATTGGGTCGCATCGATGAATGGTGCCATCTCGCTATGGTGGAGATGCACGGATTTTATCATGGCGACATAGCGACCATCTGCCACGTGGATCGACAGGACCAAGTCTCACCAAGGATTGCCAAGTGTCATCTAGAGTGCGGTGCAGTTGCAGACATGGCACCGAGTGGGATGGGTCTGATAATGGATCGCAGAGTACGGCAGGTCAGAAGTTTCATGGTGGCGGGCAAACAAGTTTCACGGCCCGAAAGTTTCAAAAAATGGCGAGGCGCCATGGCGCCAACAGAAAACCGATGCATTTTCTAATGGCGACATAGTGCCCAAACGAAAAGTTCACCGTGGCAAGGAATGATCAGATGGATGGGTCCCAGTGGGTACCGTGCAAAGCGCAGTCGACGTGGCAAATCAGATGGGGACACATGTAAATCTTAGGGTACGCTGTCAGTAGGCACTATGGCGCTATGGGAACTTGGTCTCAATTTTTGCATAGCGACATGGCGCCTAGCTGACACATGGTCGCTCTATGGATCAGGTCTTGGGTTGCCAGCTAGTGTTTCGTCGAACCAAATAGGGAAGTGCCATGTGTACAAGTCAGTGCACAGTGTACAGCAGGGCCAGTAG
The DNA here is from genome assembly GCA_028749045.1 of Cupressus sempervirens. NCBI lineage: Eukaryota > Viridiplantae > Streptophyta > Pinopsida > Cupressales > Cupressaceae > Cupressus > Cupressus sempervirens. The sequence continues at coordinate 138,784,989 of CM053790.1, read as the reverse complement.
TCTCAGCACGAATGGTGAGTCTTCACAATCATCGGATCCATAGGGATCTACAACTGGCGCTATCTCGCTATCGAGAACTGCCTAAGAGTTAACGTCGGCGACATAGCGCCCGTGCGCCACATGTCCTGGTGGGGCCACATTTCATGCCACCAGTGCAGTCAGATTTAAGTAACCAATAGACCAACAAAGAGATGCCACGTATCAACGGGCCCGACGAATCAATAGAGAAGGAGGGTCGCAGGAGGTCAAGTTTTGTGACCGTCAGATCTACGGAGATCAGCGGCGGGTGCTATCTCACCATAGAGAAGCCGCGTGAGTTTTATGATAGCGATTTAGCGCCCATGCACTGTGTGCCCTCGTGGGCCTAGATTTGGAAGCGCAATAAGTAAAACAGTCGGTGGTTGGCGCTCATTGCAATCGTCGCAGTCGACGTAATGGTTAATGTAAGGTTACGACAAGATGATGAAAGGTGGCGCAATCAGGTTGAAACCCTTAGGCACTATGGTGCTATCAAGATCTTTGAAGACTTTTTCGATAGCGACATAGCGCCCAGTCACCCAAAAAAGGTGGTAAGCACCCAGTCAAACATAAGAGACTGCCAGGGTGGCGAGATCGAAGGTGTGATTGGCCTGCATGGCCTAGTTGGCTCATTGAGCCTGTTTGGCTAATCGATTCTGATGTGTACACAAATCATGAGTGATGAGAAATCTGGGTTTTGCCACAATCTGATAGTGAGATTAATTGCTACTAACTCGAAATGAATGCCAAGCATAGGAAGACACTCCATCCATCTAAGCGATCCATCTACCATGTCAGAGAATGTTGTGGCACCGTTCATGTCTTCTCCATGCTCTTTCTTAGAGGGATATCCGATTTCTTGGTATGCAGGCCATGTTCAATCAGATCTTTGATTGGATTCTCAGGATAGAAAGTTAATGCCAGTAGGTGAGAAGTGAATGTAATGCGGAAATCTTCAGTTATGCCTAATCTATAAAGGCAATTTGGTGATCTGTTCTTAGGGTCGACTCTTCCTGATTTTCTCTGCTACTGCTTGCAGACTTGCAGTGTAAAATCCCTTTGTCTCTGAGCTAGATAAAACATCCTGTATCATCTCTTTCAGCCATCAATGTGTATGTGTAGTGTTTTGCCTCTCATTGATGTATTGTTGAGATCAGTGGTCTACATACTGTATCTATCTTTGGCCTATTGAATAATATACAAGTGAAATCTTTTGTTCCTGGTGTTATTCAATTGGTCTCCTGATCTGTATGTGGCTATTGGTCGATATAAGTCTGAATGAATTTATGACCTTGAATGTTACCCTAGTTCTGTAGTGCATATATGGGAAGAAATGAGTCTGAACACTCTATTTTGGTGCATCACTGCCTTAGATTAGACTAGGTAGATTTGCTTTAATGTTCTCTTTCTCCCTTTCCCTTCTGAGAGTAGATAGGCGCACCCTGACAGTAAGAGGAAGTCGGCCTTCTCCAAAGACTCAACCTCGCAGTTCAAGTCCCATAGCTTAGAGGTTGTTTCCATGTTTCACTAGGTTGTCCTCGCGCATAGGCCTTGGACAAGGGTGCAAACCTAAGTGACAATAGTTTTTGGCATGCCTGGTGGGACTCATATCAGAAGATTTTAGGTCTACTGGTGTCAAGAAGAAAGAATTCTAGAGATAAATGCTGAAGAAGTAGTGCTGGCTTTAGTTTTTAAGCCTTCAAGAGGCTGATTCTTCAAGTACTTGGTGACTCTGAACATCAAAAAGTCTGGTTCCAGACCAAGTTTGCAGTGATTCATGCCCAGGACTGAAACAAGGGCATCTTCTAGAGGTAAATTTCAATATCAAGAGCTTTCTCTTTCAAATCCTAGGAGAAGAAGGACTAGAACTTCATTATCACCAGTTAGGGGTAGAATAACAGTTGATATACCTGTAAGATCTGTCTCTACTCCCCCTACTGTTTGAAATCAGCCTAGATTGCCATCAACACTCATCAATAGAACACTTGTTTATATGGCACAGCCAAGAGTTCATGCTTTTGCCACCTTTAATGGTGGAAGTCCTCTATTGTTAGCCCAAAGACATGATATACCAGTATCTGCACTAAAAAGTATACTTGATTTTACTGGTGAAACTTCTATTTCCCCTTTAGAGCATATCCAAGAGGTAGCGAATGTCTGCAATATTCATGGTATTACAGAAGATGATGTTGCCGTCAGACTTCTAGCCTCATCTTTAAAAGGAAAAGCATTACAGTGGTATAGAGGCTTAGCTCATGGTTCCATAACTGATTTGGATAGACTAGGAGCAAGATTATGCAAACATTTTGAGGATAAGAGTGACCATTTGTCACTACTAGAGCAGCTAACTACAATAAAAAGATCCCCCCATGAATGTATGACTGATTTTAATTACAGATTCCAAAAGACATGGGATAGAATACCTACTATAGTGAAACCTACCCCTGGTAATGCCTTCTTGCATTACCTTAGAGCTTTCAACAGTGACATTGCCACCACAATCCAAACTATGGGAGGGGATACATTACCGAATTCTTATGAGATAGCTATAAAGGTTGAGAACATCCTAATACAAGGAGGAAAGTTGGCTCCAAGGCCTCCTATGCCTTTCTTTCCTGATGTTCCCAACCACCAACCAGCAATAGCCCCCCTTCCTAAAATTTATACGTCACAAGCCCTTACTCCAGTTCCCCAAGCTTCCACATCCTCAAACGGAATAGATGAACTCAAGGAAATGCTCCAAGGTCTAGTGCTGAATACAGATAAAAGAGAGAGGACTCTGGATAAAAAATTGCAAGAGTAGGGGAAGGAGTTGAAGGACCAAGGGAAGAGATTAGAGGATAGTTTTTCTCTAATACAAAAAATGAGTAACAAGGTGGTGGCCTTAGAAAGGCAGCAAGCCCAAAGTGGCAAGCCCCCCCAATTACAACATCAGGCCCCAAGTGGTGGTAGGCCTCCTAATCATTGGAATAGCTCTTTTGATCAGAATAGGCAAAATAGTCATGCTGCTGCTTCAAGCTCAAATCAGAATAGAGCTTTAGTTCCTCAAAATAACTTAGCCCAAGATCAAGACTTCTGTCCTTCATGTAACTATTCTTATGCCTACTGCCTATGTCAGAAGGCAGAATCTTATTTGGCCCTAACTGTCCAGGAGTCCATAGTAAAGCAATCATACAAGGAAGATCATCCCAAGGAGGCCTCGTATGTTCAGAGGCAGGGTGATTTCTCTTTTATGAATCACCAGATGGAGGAGCATTGTAATGTAAACCAGGATTCTGTTGCTCATAACACAAGAAGCAAGAAGAGAGCTATGGAACATACTGCCCCCCTTTCTCCTGAGCAGGCCTCAACTTTGAGTGTTATACCTCATACACAAAAAGAAAATGAGTAGACAAACACTTCACAACAGCGAAGGCAAGGTCCAAGAAAGGAGGATGCAAGTGATCCCTATGTTGCTCCATCTCAGCCTCTCATGGGTATAGCTCCCAAAGTTTTTGCCAAAATTCCTAATGCACCCTTGAGTGTGCTAGAGAAAATGAAGAAAACCAATGTAAGCATTTCCATGTGGGATGTCATTGCCACCATACCAATGCAGAAAAGGATGCTGCAGCAAGAATTGGAAAAGATCGAACCCAAAGATCAGTCGCCCACCATGGAGAGTGACACTAGTTTAGTACAACCATCAGGTGATGTGAAGACAAATAAAAAGGTTAGACCTCCTCCATTCTATGTTTCTCTGATTATAAGGGGCAAGTTAGTCCATAATTGCATGATAGATTCGGGGGCTAGTAGCTCAGTAATGCCTAAGTGTGTTGCTGATGCTTTAGGAATGAAATATGAGCCCATTATTAGGGATGTGTTACAACTAGATGGGAGTACTGTTAAAACCGTAAGCATCCTTAGGAATGTGGAAATGGCCCTACATGCATGCCCTGGTTGTACTGTGATTCAAGACATATCTGTTGCTGAAGTCAAGCCCTATTTTTCCATTTGTCTTTCAAGAGACTTCACTGCCCAAATAGGTGGATTAATATCTGTTGATTGGTCTTATATGTCATTTAAGACCAGATATGGGGCCAATGCTTCAATTAGAGCAGAACCTCAAGCCCTTCATCACACTGAACCCTACACTCCCAACTTCATTAATATGAATTGCCCTATTTTGTAGATGGATGAAAATGACATAGTAAATGAGCCTACCACCTCCATAGTAGAGATTCTTGATTTCTTCTTAGATGAGTGGGCAAATACATATCAGTTTGAACCTATGTCGGAAGCTCTTGAGATAGGCCTTAGTACATATTGCATAATAGAGAAGGAGGATCAAGTTCTTGATCTTGTTGGAGCTAATGATGACATAAGTGGAATATGGAGTATGTACTTTGATGGCTCAAGGAATAGAAATGGATCAAGGGCTAGTGTTATGTTGATCTCTCCTACACAAATAAGATACTACTTCTCTTTTAGGCTCCAATTCAGTTGTACCAATAATGTGGCTGAGTATGAATCTTTGATCCAAGGTCTCCTACTTGCCCAAAAGAGGGGAATTCAAGCCTTGAAAGTATATGGAGACAGTGAGTTGGTAGTGAACCAAGTGAGAAATCAGAATATCACCAAAAATGGCCTGCTCAAGTCTTACAAACACAGAGTCTGGGATTTTCTTGAGGGTTTCCAAGCATTTAATATCCAGAGCATTCCTAGGAAAGAAAACAAATATGCTGATAGACTTGCAGCAGTGGGTGCATCTTATGATGTGCCAGGGAATCTTGAGGAAGAGAAGAAGCAACAAATAAGGGTGGTAGTAAGGCCTATTGTTCCTGATAATAATACTCATTGGCAGGTGTTTGAGTTTGATGAGTAGATTGTGATTTTCTTGCAAAATGAAGCAAAATTTTAAGAAAGAAATCAGTCAAGACTACAAGATCAGTATGGTGATCAGATCATTCACCTTAGTTCCAAAAAGTTGCCCAAGGGTCTCATTACCTTGGAGAGTGTCTTTAATCCTGATGATCAGACAAGAGGCAAAGGAATAAATCTAGCTGCAGAAAAGGATGATCATGCCCCAGTTACTATCGTGGATGGAAAATCTCTTAACATGGGGAAGGTATGTTCTGAAGTGGAGCAAAAAAATTTCATTCATCTATGTCAAGAATTTAATGATGTGTTTGCTTGGACATATGATGACTTAAAGGGGTTTGACCCCAGTTTGTTTCAGCATACCATAGATTTAGTTGATAGGGTCAAACCAGTAAGGCAAAAATAGAGGCCAGTGAATCCCAAGATTGAACCCTTAATGAGGAAGGAACTATCCAAGTTGATTGAAGCTAACATAATTTTTCCTATCAAACACTCATCATGGGTGGCTAACCTTGTCCCTATAAGGAAGAAGAATGGAGAAATCAGATTGTGTGTGGACTTTAGGGATCTTAATCAGGCTTCCCTTAAGGATCACCATCCTCTCCCTTCTATGGAGCAAATTCTGTCCAAGGTCAGTGGGTCAAGGAGGTTCTCTTTTCTTGATGGATTTTCTGGTTATAACCAAGTGTTGGTTAAAGAATCTGACAGATATAAGATAGCATTTACTACTAAATGGGGCACCTGTGCTTATTGCAAGATGCCATTTGGACTAACAAATGTAGGTTCCACATTCCAAAAGGCAATGGAGGTGGCTTTCAAAAGATTAATCAACAAGTTTGTCTTAGTATACCTTGATGATATAATTGTATATTCCAAGAATGTAAAAGATCATCTTGATCATTTGAGACAGGTATTTCTAAGATGTAGAGAGTTTGGGGTTTCCCTCAACCTAGCCAATTGTTTCTTTGCTACAAGCCAAGGAAAATTACTGGGACACATTGTGTCTAAGGATGGGTTGACCATTGATCTAGAAAGAACAAAATTAATACTTGCCCTTCCTCTCCCTAAACACAAGAAAGGGCTGCAAAGTTTCCTTGGTAGGATAAATTTTGTAAGAAGGTTTATCCCTAATCTTTCCATCATGGTGAAACCCCTCACAGCCATGCTTAAGAAAGATATGGTCTTCTCATGGACCAAGGAGGGGAAGGAGAGTTTTGAAGAAATCAAGGCAGCCATAGCCTCAGCTCCCACTCTCATGAACCCAAATTTTGAGAAAGATTTCATCCTCTACACTTTAGGTGGTGAGTCAAGTGTTCCTGCTATCTTGACTCAAACAAATGACAAGAATGAGGAGCAGCCCATAGCCTTCTTTAGTGAAAGATTCAAGGAATATGAAGATAAGTATAGCTTTGTTGAGAAGAAAGCCCTTGCAGTCATTAGACCCTTGAAGAATTTTAGACACCTCTTATCCCACAATAGGATCCATTTGTTGGTGCCCCATGCGAGTGTAAAAGACTTCTTGTTAAACAAGGACATCAGTGAAAAGAGAGCTAGATGGATCACTAGGGTAATGGAATATGATGTTGATATTTAGATTACCAAATTGGTAAGAGGGGGAGGATTATGCAAAGAAATGTTATCAGGTCAAGATTCAGATGAAGGGACTGATATGGTAATTGCAAAGCAACAGGAGGAAAGAAATGTTAATGCCCCAAGGAGCTGGATGGATGACATGAGGAACTTTTTATCAGGGAATGGATACCCTTAGGGATTGGACAGAGCTAAAAGAAGACAATATAGACTGCAGTCCATTCCCTATGTTGTGATTGATGATATCCTATTCAGGAGGGATTTTAATGAGATCCTGTTGAGATGTATTGAAGACGATCAGGTTGAGAGGATGATTAAAGAACTTCATGATGGCCCTGATGGTGGCCACTTCTCTGCAAGAACAACCACCATGAAGATCATGAGGGTTGGATATTATTGGCCATCTCTATTCCATGATTGTTATAGGTATGTGAGAAAATGTGAGAAATGTGCTTTTTTCTTAGGCAAACAGAGACTTGCAGCTCTTCCTCTTCATCCTATTCAGGTGGATCAGCCCTTCACTCAGTGCGGGTTGGATTTTATAGGTCCCATTAATCCTCCATCTAGTGCAGGTCATAAATGGATCTTGGCTGCTACCGATTATTTCACTAGGTGGATAGAGGTAGTTTCCTTGAAGGATGCTATGGAGCCATCAGTTGTTGAATTCCTTGATGGAATTGTATCTAGGTTTGGAGCTCCTTCTACTATCATCTCAGATAATGCCAAATCTTTTGTTGGAACCCAGATTTGTGCATGGGCAATGAGTCAAAATATCTATCTGAGCACATCATCAAATTACTACCCCCAGGGTAATGGTTTAGTTGAATCTTCCAACAAAAATCTGATCAGAATCATAAGGAGAACAATAGAAGACAATCAGAGGGTCTGGCATAAAAAATTAAGGACTGCTCTGTGGGCTAATAGGATAACACCCAAGAGATCTATTGGGAATTCACCTTTTGTGTTGGTATATGGTAGGGAGGCCAGACTTCCAATCTCGTTGGAATTCCCATCCTTGGAGTTGGCTCATCAGCTGGAATTGGTTGAAAATAGTTCCATGACAGTGAGAATGGCAAAATTGATTGAACTAGAAGAAAAGAGAAACAAAGCTATGCAAACCCTGGAGATACACCAGCATTAGATGAAGAAGAGTTTTGATAAGAAGGCAAGGGCCAGAATCTTCAGAGAGGGAGATTTAGTTCTCAAGTGGGACTCAGATAGAGCAAAACCAGGAAGGCACTCCAAATTTGATCCACTATGGAGTGGCCCTTATCTAATCTCTAGCTGCAAATAGGCCAATGCATTCTAGCTAAGTAGGCCAAATGGTGAAATTCTGCCCATTCCAGTCATTGGGATCCATCTGAAGCCCTATTTCTGAAAAAGTTGTGAATCCATGTACATAGTTTAGTTGCTTCCTATTGTTCTTGTTTTGCAATAAGTGCACGTGCATATGGCTCACTTCTTGAGTCGCCAGTTCTCAAAGTTTTGACAAGTCTCAAGTTGCTGAGGAGGTCCTATTTTTGTTTCCAAGTCGCAGAGACAGAGCCAGAGTTCAAAGGTTTTTAATGTTTTGATTTCCTCATTAAGGGTTAGGGTTTCTTGCAACTCTTGGTTTCATACCTTCTAGGCCCTCTTTTTCGACTCCATGGCCTAATGGATCATTCTCAGGCACTGGTCATGCATTGAGCAAGCTCATGCCCCCTGCGAGTCGCCAGAAGTGTTACCTCTGGTTTTACCGCCAAGAATTTAAATTTGAAAGTGTGGCTCATGAAACGGTTAGTCTCAAATAAGTATTTTAATGTTACAACCTACAAGTTTCTGGCCATCAGATCTAAGCGGTACCGACGGTTGGTGCCATCGCGCTATAAGGGAAATACACGATATTTATTATAGTGCGATGACGCCCTGACGACACATTGCAGGGGTGGGTCTGGCATTTCGTAGGTTGAAAAAGGTTCTTAATTCCCTTGGCGCTATGTCGCTATCTTATATCGGCCAAAAAATCTCCATAGCGACATAGCGCCTGGCAGAAATATTCATGGTGGCAAGTTTCAACGACCGATAGAATCAAGTGTTGCAGCGACAAATCAGAAGGAACCACGTGTGCCAAGTCAGAGTTCCTGTCGGCATGGCAAACACAGTCGGGGCTTATGATCACCAATGTTGGATCAGCTTGGATCAACGGTAAGCATCATTGCGCTATGGAGGAGTTGCGCGAGGGTTATGACAGTGACATCGCACCCTGGTGACACGTGTCAGGTGGGGCCGTGTCTCAAGGCGATGCCAGGTGTATCAACATGGAGGGCAGAAACACAAAGAACGACGAGTCCTCATGATCGTCGGATTGGGTCACATCGACGAATGGCGCCATCTCGCTATGGTAAAGATGCATGGATTTTATCATGGAAACATAGCGACCATCAACCACGTGGATCGACAGGACCAAGTGTCACCAAGGATTGCCAGGTGTTATCCAGAGTGCGGTGCAGTTGCAGACATGGCACCGAGTGGGATGGGTCTAGTCACGGATCGTAGAGTATGGCAGGTCAGAAGTTTCATGGCGGCGGGCAAACAAGTTTCACTGCCCAAAAGTTTCAAAAAATGGCAAGGCACCATGGTGTCAATGGAAAACCTGTGCATTTTCCGATGGCGACATAGCACCCAAACGGAAAGTTCACCGTGACAAGGAATGATCAGATGGATGGGTCCCAGTGCGTACCGTGCAAAGCACAGTCGACGTGGTGAATCGGATGGGGACACATGTAAATCTTAGGGCACGCTGTTGGTAGGCGCTATGGTGCTATGGGAATTTGGTGTCAATTTTCGAATAGCGACATGGCGCCTAGCCGACACGTGGTCGCTCTGCGGATCAAGTCTTGGGTTGCCAACTAGTGTTTTGTCAAACCAAATAGGGAAGTGCCATGTGTACGAGTTAGTGCACAGCGTACAGTGGGGCCAGTAGTCTCAGCACAAATGGTGAGTCTTCATGATCGTTGGATCTGTAGGGATCTACGACTGGCGCTGTCTCGCTATCGAGAATTGCCCGGGAGTTAACGTCAGCGATATAGCACCCGTGCGCCATGTGTCCTGGCGGGGCCTAATATCATGCCGCCGATGCAGTCAGATTTAAGTAACCAATAGACCAACAAAGAGATGCCACGTATCAGCGGGCTCGGCAAATCAATAGAGAAGGAGGGTCATGGGATGTCAAGTTTTGTGACCGTCAGATCTACGGAGATCAGCGGCAGGTGCTATCTCGCCATGGAGAAGCCGCACGAGTTTTATGATAGCGAGTTAGCGCCCGTGCACTGCGTGTCCTTGTGGGCTCGGATTTGGAAGCGCAGTAAGTAAAATGATCGGTGGTTGGCGGTCATTGCAATCATCATAGTTGACGTAACAGTTAACGTAAGGTTATGACAAGATGATGAAAGGTGGCGCAGTTAGGTTGAAACCCTTAGGCGCTATGGCGCTATCAAGATCTTTGAAGACTTTTTCGATAGTGACATAGCACCTAGTCACACGAAAAAGGTGGTAAGCACCTAGTCAAACATAAGAGACTGCCAGGGTGGCGAGATCGAAGGTGTGATTGGCCTGCATGGCCCAGTTGGCTCGTTAAGCCTATTTGGCTGATCGATTCTGATGGGTACACAAATCATGAGTGATGAGAAATCTGGGTTTTGCCACAATCTGATAGTGAGATTAATTGCTACTAACTCGGAATGAATGCCAAGCGCAGGAAGACACTCCATCCATCCGAGCGATCCATCTACCATGTCAGAGAATGTTGTGGCACCGTTCCTGTCTTCTCCATGCTCTTTCTTAGAGGGATATTAGATTTCTTGGTATGCAGACCATGTTCAATCAGATCTTTGATTGGATTCTTAGGATAGAAAGTTAATGCCAGTAGGTGAGAAGTGAATGTAATGTAGAAATCTTCAGTTATGCCTAATCTATAAAGGAAATTTGGTGATCTATTCTTAGGGTCGACTCTTCCTAATTTTCTCTGCTACTGCTTGCAGACTTGCAGTGTAAAATACCTTTGTCTCTGAGCTAGATAAAACATCCTGTATCATCTCTTTCAGCCATCAACATGTATCTGTAGCATTTTTCCTCTCATTGATGTATTGTTGAGATCAGTGGTCTGCATACTGTATCTATCTTTGGCCTATTGAATAATATACAAGTGAAATCTTCTATTCCTAGTGTTATTCAATTGGTCTCCTGATCTGTATGTGGCTGTTGGTCGATATAAGTCTGAATGAATGTATGACCTTGAATGTTACCCTAGTTCTGTAGTGCATATATGGGCAGAAATGAGTCTGAACACTCTATTTTGGTGCATCACCACGTTAGATTAGACTAGGTAGATTTTCTTTAATGCTCTCTTTCTCCCTTTCCCTTCTGAGAATAGATAGGTGCGCCCTGACAGTAAGAGGAAGTCGGCCTTCTCCGGAGACTCAACCTCACAGTTCAAGTCCCACAGCTTGGAGGTTGTTTCCATGTTTCACTAGGTTTTCCTCATGCATAGGCCTTGGACAAGGGTGAAAACCTAAGTGACAACAGCTATCAAAGCCTCTAAAAAATGTAAAAGGCACTAAAAGTGCAATATTTTTTAAAATTGCCAACATTAGCAATATAAGCCAAAATGGGCTTAATTGAGTCATGTAAGGGGTCCAAAGGGTAGATATGATTTTTGTTCTATTTTTTGATATTTACTAAGGTCTCAAATGACCATATTAATGTAATGGGATAGTCATGTAGCAAGGAATATCAAAAACTTGTCAATTGACAACTAAAAGTGTCAATTTGACAACAAAATAAGGTGACTAATGCACAAAGGTGGTTAGAGGGATAGTTAGGGAGGTTTCATTTGGTTTTGAGAGTCTAAATGAGTTTAAAACCTCATTCCCACATGTGGGAGACAAGTTTGGATGGTCAAAATTGATTGGTAATGTAAGAGTTTTGAAGTTTGAGCAATGAATGCATAGTTTTCCCTAAAATTTTGATCAAAAATCTAAACTTGTAACTACTGTAATTTCATTTTTATAGAACCTTTTGATCTGATTCTTTTTGGAGGTGATAGGGAAATGTTTTAAATTTCATTTAGAATTGGTATGAAGGTTTATTCAATCATTTTTTATTTTTCATATTTACTATCCTAAAATATGTTGTAGGTGACAATTTAAGAGGGGTTTGAGAGTCATTTTGTGAATCTGACCCATTCTACTTTATGTGGTTATTGGGGCTTTTGGAATTGGTCAAGAATATTTTAAAATATGTTCCTTAATCATTCATGCACAGGTAAGAACCTGGAGTTGATTTTTTGATGCCCAAGCGTATGGGGTTGAGTGAGAAAGAGTGCATAAAAAGGGGTATGTGACTGCTCCAAAAGTGGATTTAGTGTTTTCTCCAAACATGAGTTGCATTTTATGTTGGAAGTCATCTAATATAACCAAATTGAATGTGTTTGAAGAATTTTGGGGTTATAGAGATGTTGCAAAGTAAGATTTCTAGAAAGCCCTAGGGTAAAGGGGCTAGAAAGGAGGGTTTTGTAAAAACCATTGTAAAGTTGATCATGAGACCCAAAAAATAGAAGAATCCTTGAATTTGAGTCATGTCTTAAGACTTTTTTAGATCATGGGAGTTCCAAGAGTCAAGGGATTGTGATTTTCTTTGTAAATGGCCTCAAACTAAGCCCAGTTGGCAGACTAAAATAGCCAGTTTTGAGTGATATTTTACAAAACAAGTGTAGTTTGTTTTGGAGTATATTTTAGAGTGAGGAAAAGGGTATTTTAATCACCCAATATTTTAGGGAGTTCTATGGGAAGGTTTGGAGAAAACAGAAAATTAGTGATTGGCAAGGGCTAGTTGGAACAAGCCTAGAAGAGGCAAAATTGAGAAAGTGTAAGAGATGAGTTACTAAGAGTGTGCAAGGAGTTGGAATATGTTAGATGGGATGTTTTGAGATGATCCAAGTTATTGGGGTCATGGTATGAAGCCAAGGATGAGTTTTGGTATGTTGGAGGCACTAGGGTACACTAGGTGCATGGTGAACAATGTGAGTGTTTAGAAGACAAACTGAAGATTTGGGTTATAACCTCTTAGACATGGTTGTAGGAAGATGTGACCAAGTCAAAGACCTCCTCTTGAACCCTAGTAGAGTCTAATTCCTTCGGTAGATTCCAAGAATACAAGAGAATCCCAGAGTTGAGTTTTGGTTCCTAGGGGAATATAGGAGGGCTTTGTATCAAACACACACACTTGTTGTATAGTCACAAATATTGTGATCACTCATGAACTTGAACAACTAACACCATGTTAGAAATAGTGTTGTGAAAAAGGACTAGAAAATAGAGGGAAATGGCCATCAAATATGCATGATTTAAATAGCTACATTAAATAGCCCTTTACTTCATAAATCACTTCAACTCAATCATTACGTTGTATAGAGAACCTCATCATATGTCACTTGAACAAGCCTATCATGTACAAAATGAGGGAAAAATCCACAAAATTAAATCTTAAAATGTTACAATAGTAAAAACCTCATGGAACACACATGGGATGAATATACATAATCATGTATTAACCCTTTCCAACATTCATACTTTCTGATAATAATGAGTCAAAGTCCAAAAAATTGGAATGCAATGATTGCAAATATTCTTGGGTATCTATTACAAGCAACCATGGTTTGGAAGAAAATTAAGAGTATTAGTCTTGTAGCCAGGAAAATGAGCTCAATAAACACTTTTGAGATGGTCATCTCGTGATGATCATGGATAAATCATTCAAAGCATATGTTGAACCTACCCAATATATACTCGCATCACTTAAATCACAGTAAATGCTAGAACAAAATAAATAAATATAGTAAAAATTGTTAATATAAGAACCATTTTATGGAAGACAAAATTGATTATCTGTATGCTTTTAATTCTTGTCAAATCCATCAATATACATTTTGTATCCTAAAATATCAAAAGTTTGATTTCTTTTCAGTAGACCTAAATAGTCTTTTGGTTCTCTCAACCTATACATTGGCTGATCAACATTATCCTTAGAGAGAACTATATCTGTAAATACCCCATTATCATCACATTGAGACCTATTTTCCTTCTTACTTTTTGATGATTGTGATCCTCTGCAATTCCAGCCATAAGATGATTAACACACAATGGTACTTGAACAAAGAACACTAATAAATATTGAGGATGTGAATTGATAATACTATTTTGTAGATGATTTTGGCATCTCACCCTTTATCACTAGTGCTTTGACTTTATTAGCCCTCTTCTTTGGTGACCTGCATATGAAGAATTAGCACAATAAAAAATCTAAGATAAGATTAATCCACTAAAATTAGAGAATGACAAAAATTGAATTTGGCTTGTCATTAAGAATTATCCATTTGTAGAAATCCTTGCTTTCTGAGTTATATGGTAACCCTTTCTTGACGAGTATTGAAAATTTTTCCCATTGTATCCTTGCTTTTGCCAGTTTGAAGTTTTTGGTTACATGCACACAATCATGACTTTACATCACAAAGCATTCACATTCTAACAATTTTCATGTTCTTTCATTACATTTTGATCTAAACAAAAAATTCTAAACTTTCACTTATTCAAACGACTAATCTAAAAATGGGTCCTATTAAAGAATCTAATATAAATTCAAATAATGTATGTAGATTCTAAACAAATAAAAACATAAAAACTATGATTTAAACTAAATCTCATCACTTACACATCATAACAATACAGTCCACCTTAGTCATGTGGATAGTCTTGGGGAAGAGGTTGCAACATTGTATTTGGATCCAATTGATCACTCTTTCTCTCTCTCCCTATCTCCCTATTCAATCTAATGAGCCAACTGGATCTACTCAACATTTTAATGTCTCAAGTATTGCCTCATGGTCTGACTCGTGAACTTTCCAAAGAATCTTATTATGTGGTTTTCCACCATATTTTATCAAGTGGACATTTGATGTGAAAACAAGGTTTTAATAATTAAGAATCTTCCTCTTTATTTGCCAATCCTTGAATAACCACAAGTTAGGGTTCTTCATAGAATATCGTCGAAGCCATGTGTCGATTACAACCACTGCATCGACATGGTACTCTAAACCTTCACCACCTATAATTGAGTGATCCAATTTTTGTTTGGCTTCAACATGATGACACAAATAATAATATGTCCCTCTTCATTATCTTTAGGTGCAATAATAGTGAAAGCATGGCCTGCAATGACAAATGTACAAAATACGGTCATTAATTCAAAAAATACTTGGGTAAAACTTATAAAGTTACATATTGAAATTACAAAGATATATAAATATATATATATATATTATTAGGTTGCACTAGATCTGACAAGTGATCAAATTCAATAGACAAATCCATCTCTACCATTTCTAATGCTTGTGGGGGATGATAGGTGTCAATTGGGTCCAAAACCCGTATATCCCATTTGTCCACCCATTCAGTTGACTCACAATCATCCCAATTTTCCTCTATACATGATGGACAATAGAATGCTATTTTTCGTGTTTGGATACTCCATGAACCTACATCAAAGCTTCTAAAAGAGTGTAACTCACTAGATCCTGTTAGTGTGCAAAAATCTTGATATGGTGCAATGTTAGTATTATCTATCAACCAAAAAAATCTATAAACCGTAGACTCACCTTCCTTACCTGGACCCATTGTAGTGTTACACCATTGGACGATGGATTTTGCATCTATCAATATTGCTCCATCTTTTTACTTTAGTTCTTCACGAGCCAAGGCTCTTTTAATGCATGTGCCTGCACCATCGTGCTCTCCCTTACCATGACCAGCCTTTGTGAAATTCCACATATATTGAATTCTACACAAGTTGTGCATCCTACTCAACCAATAAAACATTCATGCATTCTTGAATTGAGATGTGCAATTGTTTGACCAAATAATGTGGTGATGATATGTTATGCCCCTATTAGCCAAATCTCCAAAAAATAGTTGAAAAAAACTATGTATGAACTCCGTAGAATGTGATCGATCATTGCTGATGTAAAAATGGTACTCCCTCAAAATCTTCCTATCATCCTGGTACTTGTAGGTGAATGCATGAATGTTATGTGCATAAATATGGAAACCTATTGAGAAGTATAATACTTTTCTTGCACCTCATTTTATGGTTGTAGTGTGTAGTTCTCTATGAAATCTACAACCAAAACAATGGTATCTAGTGGAAACCTATCCTTGCACAACTTGAATTACAAATCCAGCCATCGAGCTCTATGGGTATGCCTTGCATACTCGTAAATAATATTTTCACAAAAAATCTTCATGAACTCATACACTGGAATCTTTTCAATTCCTAAATGACATTTTTTACCATGTTTCCCATCTTTTAGAGCATATGTCACTATCTTAAATTTTTTCGTAATCTACTATTTCATTTCCAATTGCATGTGTACTATCCATATGTTGACAAGTTGATAAAAATTGCAAAGAAACACAAATTAAGCACGTACCATCCAAGCATGATGTCTTATAAAATTGTTGGCCATCCCCTATTTCACATAAAATGTTGGATATGAATTCCCTTGAAGATCTTGGTGGCTTATTCATGTCACAATCCTGCAAAACAAACTGAGAATGCAAAATTATGCATATATGCCTAAAAACATCAAAATGGTTAGAAAATTCAATGTGTATCCTACAACAACAAGTTGTGCATGTGTGATTTATCTTCACATAAAAAGGTTTACCCATCTCAAAAAATATTTGAATTATTTGAATTTGAGGATACATACCAATAAATTTTGCAAAAAATTGTGTTTGAGTTGAGTCCAAAAAATGTTTCGCATGTGGGTCGTGATTTTGGTTACCAATCCTCCTTCTTACAACATCTCTTTGATTAGGGGAAACACGTGTGTTATTTTTTCAAAAATCTTCGATCAATGATTTCAAGGCTTCACTAATATCTTTATCCTTTCACGGTAGTCTACCACTAAATGTCCATAACTCATTTTTTGTTGGGTCTTCCAATCTCTCACACCTTAGCATGGCTCTCCTTAGAGTACCTCTACCAATTTTTAATGTTTTTCTTGTCTTTCTCATGAGTCAAGCTTTCTTTATTTGGCTACTTGCTATTGTCAATGTAAGTACTCATCTAGTGATATTACTATCTTTGGTGTGTGATTTAGAATCCACTTTGTCATAAGCACTCATTAGATTCTTTACAATGCTCTTTTCATTTGAATCATCCATCGTTCTTAGCCCACGAATCCTCATGATAGACCTAAATTTAAAATTCCTCATCATTTCAAAAAATAATTGGCATTGACTTGTAATATTCAATTCTTCAAAAAATAATCTCCACATATGATTAATTGTTCTTTTACAAGTACAAGTACGCTTGCTAATCTTGTCAAGAATTGATTTCAAAATGTTAGTATTAATATCAATCAAATATTTTGGTTTTCTAAAATGAATTCTAGAAGGTTTTCTAATATCTTCAATTCTCTCAACATTTTCAACATCAACATAATGTTGAGTGTATTATGTACCTTGAACAAAAGATGATGTGCCTTGGCAATAAGATGTAAAAGATGTAATATCACCTACTTGATGTGTTGATGTTGTGCTTTCAACATGACATGATGGAGTGTGTATATCGTCGGATATACAAATCAGTGTCTCTTCAACATTAGAGGATGATATGACTTCAACATTGGAAGATGGTGTAGCAAATGATATGACTCCAACATTGGAAGATGGTGTAGCTTCACAATTCAATTGTCTTCTTGAGCGTAACAGTCTCATTCATTCTCTTTGTCTTTCTAATTCTTCCTCTTTGTTTCTTTGTACTAGTGGTTCTTGATCCTCTTCGAAAGTCAATTCTTCATTATTGTTTTGCAATTTTCTTTGTTCATGTGGTAATTTTATTTTATCTCTTTTAATTACCAAATCTCTCTCCCTATCTACATTTGTTTGATTTTTTGGTTTCTTCCTTGGCATGATGATGATTTCTACATGTCAAATTATTCAAACATCTAAATTACTTAAAATGTGTAAATTACAAAATATTCAAATATATATAAAAATTATAATTATTTGAATGAATACATAATATATATCAAATGACTTGTCAAATTTCTAACCATTTTGAAATAACATTTCATTCAAACATACAATTTTCAATGAATTCACTATATATTAAACAAAGTGTCAAATTATAATCAAATTTGTATCTATATATCGATAAACAATATTTAAAATGGATTGCACTAACCTTTTCTATACAAGAAATATTCAAAAAGTCTTCAAATTGTGTATCCAATGATTGAATTTGATGTTTGCTAGCTTGAAAAAGTGTTGAAATAGTGTTTGCTATGTTGAAACCCATGATTTTTGTCAGAATAGCAAAGTGCACAATAGACCAAAAGTAAATAATGGATGAAATGAGCCCCAAAATTTCTTTTTGACCATTTCTAGGTGATTTTGTATAGTGCATATGCACTACGTGAAAACACATCACTCCCCATCCTCCCTACTCTCTATCCTCCCTACTCTCTTTCTCTCTCTCTCTATCTCTCTCCCTACTCTCTCTCCCCTCTCCTATCCCCTACTCTCTCTCTCTCCCTACTCTCTCTCCCATCCCCTACACTCTCGCCCCCCTCTCCCATCCCCTACTCTCTCTCTCACTCTTCCTCTCCCATTGCCTACTCTCTCTACCTCTCTCACCCTCTCTCCTCTCCTATCCCCTACTCTTTAGATATCTCACACACACTCCCATCCTCCCTCTCCCACTTCCTACTATGTCTCTCTCTACCCCATCCTCCTACTCTCTCCCATCCCCTACTCTCTCTCACACTCTCTCACATCTTCTACTCTCTCTCTCTCTCCCCTCTCCCATCCCCTAAACTCTCTCTTTTATAGATACACACTCCCATCCCCCCTCTCCCACCGCCTACTATCTCCCTCTCAATTTCTCTCTCTCCCTCCATCCCCTACTCTTATTCTCCCTCTCCAATCCCCAACTCTCTCTCACACTCTCTCCCATCCTTTCATTCTATCTCTCTCATCCCATACTCTCTCTCTCTCTACCACCTCCTACTCTCTCTCACACTCTTTCCCATTCATTTTCTCTATCTCTCCCATCGCATACTCTCTCTCTACCACCCCTTACTTTCTCTCACACTCTAAAACTCTCTCCCTTCCCCTACTCTCTCTCTCTTTCATAGACACACACACACTCCCATCCCCTCTCTCTCTTCTCCCCCATTCCCTACTCTCTAGATTTTTCAAACAGACTCCCATCCCTCTCTCTCTATCTCCCTCTCCCTACTCTCTCTCACACTCTCTCCCATTCCCTACTCTCTCCCATCCCCTACTCTCTCCTACACACACTCCCATCTGCCCTTCTCTCCCTCTCCCACCACCTAGTCTCTCTCTCCCATCTGCTACTCTCTCTCTCTCTCTCTCTCTCTCTCTCTCTCTCTCTCTCTCTCTCTCTTTCAGATACACACTCCCATCCCCCCCTCTCTCTCTCCTCTCCCATCCCTTACTCTCTAGATCTCTCACACGCACTCCCATCCCTCTCTCTCCTCCTCTCCCACTCCCTCTCCCACCGCCTACTATCCATCTCTCTCAAGTTCTATCTCTCCCATCCCCTACTCTTACTCTTTCTCTCCCATTCCCCACTCTCTCTCACACTCTCTCCCATCCCCCACTCTCTCTCACACTCTCTCCCATTCTTTCACTCTGTCTCTCCCATCTTGTACTCTCTCTTTTCCACCCCCTTCTCTCTCTCTCTCACACTCTTTTCCATCCTTTCACTCTGTCTCTCCCATTCTGTACTCTCTCTCTACCACCCCCTACTCTCTCTCACACTGTCACACACTCTCTCTCTCTTTCATAGACACACACACACACACACTCCAATCCCTCTCTCTCTCTCTCTTCTCTCCCATCCCCTACTCTCTAGATTTTTCACACACACTCCCATCCCCCTCTCTCTATCTTCCTCTCCCTACTCTCTCTCTCACACTCTCCCATCCTTTACTCTCCCTCTCTCCCTCTCCCACTACCTAATTTTTATCCCCCATCCCCTAATCTCTCTCTCTCCCCTCTCCCATGCCCTACTCTCTCTCTTTCATAGACATACACACTCTTATCCCCCACTCTCTTCTCTCCCATCCCCTATTCTCTAGATCTATCACACACACTCCCATCCCCCCTATCTCTCTCCCTCTCCCTTTCCCACTCCCTCTCCTACTGCCTACTATCTCTCTCT
Organism: Cupressus sempervirens; assembly: GCA_028749045.1. NCBI lineage: Eukaryota > Viridiplantae > Streptophyta > Pinopsida > Cupressales > Cupressaceae > Cupressus > Cupressus sempervirens. The sequence goes on along the minus strand of CM053790.1, from coordinate 138,765,237 downwards.
CTCAAGTTCTCTCTCTCCCTCTCTACTCTTTCTCTCTCTCCCATCCCTTACTCTCAATCTCTCTCTCCCATCCCCTACTCTCTCTCTCACTCTCTCATCCCCTAATCTCACTCTCTCTCTCTCTCTCCCATCCTATACGAGCTCTCTTTGCCACCACATACTCTCTCTCACACTCTAACACTCTCTCACATCCCCTACTCTGTCTCTCTTACACACATTCCCATTCCCCCCTCTCTCTCTCCCTCTCCCACTCCCTCTCCCACCGCATACTCTCTCTCTCCCATTGCCTAGTCTCTCTCTCCCCTCTCACATCCCCTACTCTCTCTCTCTTTCATAGACACACACACTCACATCCCCTACTCTCTAGATTTGTCACACACACTCCCATCCCCCCTCTCTCTCCCTCCCCCACTCCCTCTTGCACCAACTACTATCTCTCTCTCTCTCCCTCTCTTGTTTCTCTCTCCCATCCCCTACTCTCATTCTCTTTCTTCCATCCCCTACTCTCTCTCAAACTCTCTCTCATCCCCATCTCTCTCTCTCTCTCTCTCTCTCTCTCTCTCTCACCCCCATCCCATACGAGCTCTCTCTACCACCCCCTACTCTCTCTCAAACTCTCCCACTCTCTCCCATCCCCTACTCTATATTTCTTATACACATTCCCATTCCCCCCTCTCTCTCTCTCGCTCTCCCTCTCCCACTGCCTACTCTCTTACACACTTCCATTCCCCCCCTCTCTCCCTCCCATTCCCTCACCCACTGCCTACTCTCTCTCTCTCTCTCTCTCTCTCTCTCTCTCTCTCTCTCTCTCTCTCTCTCTCTCTCTCTGCCACCCCTACTCTCTCTCACACTCTCACACTCTTTCCCATCCCCTAATTTCTCTCTTACACACACTCCCATCCCCCCTCTCCTAATCCCTCTACCATTGCCTACTCTCTTTCTCTCACTTCCCCTACTCTCTCTATCTCTTTCTCCCCTCTCTCATTCCCTACTCTCTCTCTTTCACACACACCCATTCCCCCTCTCTCCTCTCTCATCCCCTACTTTCTCTCTCTCTCTCTCTCTCTCTCTCTCTCTCATTCTCACTCTCACACTCTCTGTCACTCTCACTCTCTCCCTCTCTACTCTCTCTCTACTACCCCCTACTCTCTCTCACATTTTCACACTCTCTCCTATCTCCTACTGTCTCTCTCTCTCTCTCTCTCTCTCTCTCTCTCTCTCTCTCACACACACACACACACACACACACACATTTCCATCCCCCCTCTCTCTCCCTCTCCCATCACCTACTCTCTCTTCCATCTCCTACTCTCTCTCGAGCTACTCTATCTTCCCACTCTCTCATTCCCTACTCTCTCACTTTTACACACATGCACTCCCATCCTCCTCTCTCTCGCTCTTCCTCTCCCACTCTGTCTTCCACCACCTACTCTCTCTCTCTCCCATCCCCTACTCTCAATCTCTCTCTCCTAACCTATACTCTCTCTCCCATTCCCTACTTTCAATCTCTCTCCTCCATCCTATACTCTCTCTTTGCCACCCCTACTCTCTCTCACACTTCCTCTCTCTCACATCTTGTACTCTCTTTGCCACCCCTACTCTTTCTCACTTCCTCTCTCTCATCTTGTATTCTCTCCCCTCTCCCATCCCCTACTTTCTCTCTATCTCTTTCTCTTACTCACACACACATAGCCATTCCCTCAACCCCCCACCCCACCCCCCACCTAGCTCTCTCTTACACTTGGGTTGCAATTTAGGTCTAAATAGTGCATGCACACTATAGCGTGCACACTCTATTGAGAATTTAAATGCTTCTAATAGCGTGTTCAGTAATGTCCCCTTTTCTGATTTGATATGGTATTTCACACCTCTAATCAGATTTTCAAAATCAAACAACTGCTATCACAAAGATCCACCCAATTTCTCAAGAAACCCCAAATCGGGTATGTCGAAAATAGTGCCAAAAACTTCACCGCTTCACCAATTATTAATAAATCTGAAAATGGAAATTTTTACAGAACTTTCAGCAGCATAACAGCCTACAAATTGACATTTCCAGATCCGTATAGCCTTTACACAACAGCTCAAAAATGTAGGACCAAAACTATGCTCATCGGGCTCCCGAAATAGCACAAAATATGCCCGAAAACACCACAAGAACACTAATAATCTATCTCAGAAGTTTAATCACGTCCCAATATATATATTCAGATCTATTTTAACAGCTTAAAGTATAAAATACAGCAGCAACCAAAACTGATATGAAATACTCAACCGGAAACACCAAACTCTCACAAAAAATACACCCGAAAACTCACAAATCTGCACTGTTCAGCACAAAGGCAAACTCTGTATGAGCATGCACATGGAATGGCTTCAAACTCCCGTCCTTAGCCTTCCTGGAAACCTGCAAACTCTCGTTCTTGGGTCTCCCTGGAAACCTGCAAACTCCCGTTCTTGGGTCTCCTTCTCCACAGGTTTGGCAGCCTCTGAAGAATAACAAGGAATGAGCCAAAAATCAAGTTCTGGAATGGGCCCAAAATGCCTCCAAAACCCTTTAAAAGAGGGCATAACTATAACTCACATCCAAGAGAGGTTAATGAAACATATTTTAATAATAATTTTCATTTATTAATCCAACGGTTTCCAAAGATTAACCCCCTTTTTCCGAAACTTCACTTTCTTGGGCCTGCCTGCCTTAGCAAAGATTATTATATTTTAATTATTTGAAAAGGGGACATGACAAGTCCTCCCCTCCCAAACATTGCTTTTCCTCAAGCAATGGCTGAACAATAAACCAATCAATCCACCTGGATCCCAAATGTAGTCATGAACTATACTACTACCAATTAACACAGGCTCCTGCAATATCCTTTGCAATATGACCAAGAGGAAACCATAATCAAACTGACAATTATAGCTCAACCAAACTCCAAAATCACCACTACCATAGTCAAAAACCCATGAGACACAAACTCTTAGAACATCAGAATCCAAGTAAAGTGGACAAATCAAACTACCAACACAGTAAATACCATCAACGCATCCCACTGGCCTATACGGAATGTACAATCCAACTTTGCAACAATGGTGAATGCTCTCGAATGAAACTGTACCAAGTATGGAGAATCCACACACTGTACAACTCCTGCAGTCAACACAACTCTGCAAATCACCGGCCACTATCTCATAACCATAACTCCCATGCACTGCTGATGGTGAAAAGACATTACAAGATAAAGAGTAAGAAATGGAATCCAAACCAAATTTTCCTGCCATCAACTCCTTAAAACAAGGATCAAATGCTAACTGTTGTTCATACCCTGCAATATAATGTTGATTAAAAAAACCAACCTTAGTCAACAGCTCACCATGAACAGGTGATACAACCCACTGTGACTGATCACTAGCTAAGTCAGGAGATGTCATAGCCAAAGGAGTAGAATCAATAACAACACCCATTGAAGCATCACTCCCAAACTCCTGCTCTAAGTCACATATCATCAAGCTGTCAACTGCAGAACCTATCACCATGTCATGCACATCACAACTCTCATCTTGAGGCATCAAATTGCCCCATAACTGATGATAAGCACTAGGAACCAAAGTACATCTCTGTACCATTATCTCATCAACATGGTCATCAAAGGTAGATTGATGAGCGTACCTCATAGTATAATGCCGATAGAATGTGCCAATCTCAGTCAGTGGCTCAGACTGTAATCTAGATGAAACTAACTGTAATTGATCATTAACCATGTTGGAACTGACTACTACCTCCAAAGATATCACCAAGGAAGTAGTATTACTAGCAAGAACCATGCCAACTGTCGACTCACCAACATTACACATGATCTTTGATACATCTCTAGTCTCTGTGCCATCAATACTAGAGGCCACCACCATGTCAGGCATACAACAATCTGCTACAACACCCAACTCAACTGAACCTGACTCTAGTGGGAATGAACCTGATATGCCAATGTTAGTATCAAGAATGGATGCATCCCCATCTCCACTGTCTCTGACAATCTCGGCCATGGACATCCTCGGATCACCAAACACCATAGCTTGTGACTGTATAGAATCAGGTAAAGACTGTAGTTGCTCTAACTCCATGGTCACCTTAGCCAAATGAAACTGTGACTCCTTGAAAGCCAACTGTGTACTCTCAAGAATCTCAGAAGTCACCTCAAGCTGCTTAGTAAGCTCACTCACCTCATCTTCCTTGGCCAACAATGCATCATATGCTGTACTGCCCCACTCCATAAGATAATCTCTGTCGGCTACCAACTGCATATAATTTTGTCTCAAAATCCAAATAGCCTCCCATAAAGAGTGGATCTCTGTCAAGGAAAGATAACTTCCTCCTTGCTCATCACTAGTAGGAGAACCCCATCCATAAACTGCTAACAACTGACGAGCAGCATCGAAATGTTGGCAAGTGATAGCAATGTCTTGGTCACTAACTCTCAACTGATTAGACACATGATGGCACTGGCTTGACTGTCTCCTACAAACCTCCTCTGATGCACTGTCTGAAGGAGTGTCCTCAAAGTTACTAGTCTCTAGAGTATTACCATCCATATCCTGTGAATCAAATCTAAAGCTCATATCAACATACGGAGTATCAAAAACATTAGCATTGCTGTCCAACTCCTCTATACCCAAGGAAACTAAGTCTTCAAAACTGCCCACTGCATCCTCCTGGATGTCATCAATGCCAATATGATCTTGGGACTCATCTATACACACTGCCAAATATGAAATATCATCAACACATTCCAGCAAGTATGGTCGACTAGATATATGAACAAAGCCCAACACCGGTGTATAAAAACTAATACAAACATCAGATAAGCTCCTGGCACAAGAAAATACAACACCGTGCAATCTGCTAATCAAATCCATGGTAGCACCCAAACAATCACTGCTACCAAAAAGTGTTAATGATTTACAGTCAACTGAACCCCAAATGCCAATATAAGAATCTCGAGTCCATATCTGTAAACTAGAATTAGCTGGTAACTCAAGCAAAATCCTGACTTGAGTAATATGACCAATACCAACTAACTCCACATACCTGTCATGATGAGATAATGAAGTCACAATACTATCTGTGTTCACCTTCAGCTGGTTGGAAAAATCATGTGAAGTACTACCAGCCTCAGCCTCATGTGATGAAGCATCTAACTGTGCCTGGTACTCTTTCTCAGCAAATTTATGAATGCTCAATGTCTTCTCATCTCTACCAGGTATCTCACCATCCTGCACAACAACATCCTCATAATCATCATCTGAACCCACTACACTGTAGTCACTGCCTGTTGTAACTATACCATCCTGAATACCTGTGGCATCACCCTTTGACAACCTGTAAACAATTGTCTCAATTTGAGTATCAAGTTGACCGTTACTATCAATCTGTGTAACATCCTTTCCCACCACCTCCTGTGGCAGAGTAGAATCTAAGACCTCTACCTGGCTATCAGCTAGTTTCTCAAACTCCTCATGCAAGTTCTTGGAAATTGTGTCATCTGTCCTGTGAGAAAATCTGCCAAATAGAAATCCAGTCAACTTATCCACCTTAGCTGGGTCAGATAACATGTCATTTATACGGTGGTGCTCAACCAACTATTTAGACATGTCATGGCTTATTTTCATAAGTTTATCTCGAATGTCTAAATAACCATCCTTTCTACTATTTTGACCCTGGCTATCAATTGTCCAAGATCGTTCCCTCTGAGACTCTGTACTATACCTGTCCATTCTGGATAAAATAGAGTGTAACCCCAATAGGATATAACTTCTTCAAACACCAAGAACTAACATGCAAATGATTAGAAGTAGCATGCAACCATAGATTTGGACATGCAACTGATTAGAAGCAACATGCAACCACCAAATTATGACATGCAAGATCTGGGTAGTTGTCAAAACTGACATGCAAGATCTGGGTAGTTGTCAAAACTGACATGCAAACTTCTACAACCACCAAATTCATCAAGAACTAACATGAAAATGATTAGAAGTAGCATGAAACCATATATTTTGACATGAAACTAATTAGAAGCAACATGCAACCACCAAATTATGACATGCAAGATTTGGGTAGTTGTCAAAACTGACATGCAAGATCTGGGTACTTGTCAAAACTGAAATGCAAACTTCTACAACCACCAAATTCACCAAGAACTGACATGAAAATGATTTGAAGTAGCATGCAACCATAAATTTTGACATGAATCTGATTAGAAGCAACATGCAACCATAAATTACGGCATGCAAGATTTGGGTAGTTCTAAAAACTGAAATGCAAGATCTGGGTAGTTGTCAAAACTGACCTGCAACTTCTACAAACCCTCAGGCTGGCAAGATCATGGCTCTGATACCACTGTAATGTCCCCTTTTCTGATTTGATATGGTATTTCACACCTCTAATCAGATTTTCAAAATCAAACAACTGCTATCACAAAGATCCACCCAATTTCTCAAGAAACCCCAAATCGGGTATGTCGAAAATAGTGCCAAAAACTTCACCGCTTCACCAATTATTAATAAATCTGAAAATGGAAATTTTTACAGAACTTTCAGCAGCATAACAGCCTACAAATTGACATTTCCAGATCCGTATAGCCTTTACACAACAGCTCAAAAATGTAGGACCAAAACTATGCTCATCGGGCTCCCGAAATAGCACAAAATATGCCCGAAAACACCACAAGAACACTAATAATCTATCTCAGAAGTTTAATCACGTCCCAATATATATATTCAGATCTATTTTAACATCTTAAAGTATAAAATACAGCAGCAACCAAAACTGATATGAAATACTCAACCGGAAACACCAAACTCTCACAAAAAATACACCCGAAAACTCACAAATCTGCACTGTTCAGCACAAAGGCAAACTCTGTATGAGCATGCACATGGAATGGCTTCAAACTCCCGTCCTTAGCCTTCCTGGAAACCTGCAAACTCCCGTTCTTGGGTCTCCCTGGAAACCTGCAAACTCCCGTTCTTGGGTCTCCTTCTCCACAGGTTTGGCAGCCTCTGAAGAATAACAAGGAATGAGCCAAAAATCAAGTTCTGGAATGGGCCCAAAATGCCTCCAAAACCCTTTAAAAGAGGGCATAACTGTAACTCACATCCAAGAGAGGTTAATGAAACATATTTTAATAATAATTTTCATTTATTAATCCAACGGTTTCCAAAGATTAACCCCCTTTTTCCGAAACTTCACTTTCTTGGGCCTGCCTGCCTTAGCAAAGATTATTATATTTTAATTATTTGAAAAGGGGACATGACAATGCTATAGCACGTGTGCACTATAGGGTGCATGTGCTATTGAAAGCTTTGTATTAAAACCAAGCCTAAGGCATGGTTTTGCCTTGGAGATCCAACCCAAAGGTTTGAAGTTTATAAATAGGTTTGACACATGTTTTTCAGAAAATATACCAAAAATGATTGATTTTTCTTGTGTGTTCAAGATTCCTTGTGGTTGGGTATCGATAAGATCAGGTTACATAGCATTATAGGTCTCTGTGTTAGCTATCTAACCATATAATTTATTTTTAATTTGAACTATTTCAAGCCTTCCATCTATAATTTATTTTGAATGTATGTTCATTTTTTGTCAAAAACCACCATGTACTAATTGGGCTATAGATTTTAGCTCTTTCATTGAATTTTGCAATAGCTTAGTTTTTTAGAAACTAGACTCCATTCTACACACTTTGAAAAATAAAATTTTACTTTTAGATTAGTTTTCAATTATTTCTAGGGGGATCACACAGATATTTCACATTTTTGGGATGTGTCTAGTTAAAAAATTCATTAAAAAAAATACACATTATAAAATTACTCAAAAAATTTGGGATAAACTACATAGTGTTAAGTAACTTTTGACCAAAGTGATTAAAGAATTTCAAAAAAAAGGTTAAAATTTTAGGGGGCCCACACTTTGTACTGTGTTATGTTTTTTTGGAATAAAAAATACCACTTTTTGTGGCCCCCTTTTTTGAGGACATAAAACTAAACCATTTTGAAAAAAAAATAGTAGTTTAGAAACTAGATTCAAAGGACTACGACTTTTGTTTGGTCATATCTTAAAATTTTGAGCATAACTATCTTAAAATTCTTGTTGAAGTTCAAAATTTTCAGATTTCAGGAAAAAGGTGTCCACTTATACCCCCCTTTTGGCATCACAACTTCGTGCACTTACCCTATGAGAAGAAAATTTCAGAATAATTGATATTGAATACAATTTCAGATTAACAAAAGTCATTTTCTTTGATAGTTCATTGATGTAGAGCTAAATATTTATGTACCAATTAAATTGGTAATCGATATTGTATGAGGAATGTTTTCAACTTCTATACTCCATGTTCCACTCCAAATTAGTACTCACATTTTCATAACCAAACTCAAACATTTAAACATATAATGTTGTCAACAGATGACACCAATGGAATACCAGATGTAGATATAGTATAAGATGGATAGAGATTCATGTGACCATTTTGGATGGGTTATTTGAAGCCCAAATTTTGACATCTAGCATCCACCTTGGATATTCAAATAATCTGATCAATAATAAAAATTTAGGGAACACTAAAAAAGATTAAGAAATAGGGATTAAAATATCTACAAACTTAAATATTATGAATTCATTCTCAGTGAACTAAAAGACTGATATAAACTATTGGGATGGAATTATAATAAATAAATATTACAATGCTGATAGAATGGGGATAAAATCACTTATACCCAAATAATGACGTGATTGGTGAATTTGAATGGTTAACCATCCACAATGATAACTGGCAGAAATATATGTTGGTACAAACACTATATCTTATGATGATCCATAATATCTGTGAAGTCTTCAACTATACCATTCATTATTGAAGGCAATAAGAGATAACACACTATTCATTGAGTAGATAACAATTTTGTGATGAAGTGTATTTAAATCAATCTATGACAGAGTCTGAAGAGTGACCACTATGGAAAAATTTATATACAGGAGTACTGATCAAAATCAAATAGAAGATCAAATAAAGATATAAAAGGGGTCATCACAAAGAAGCTCCAGGGGTGAATTGTAGTGAGGAATTATATATTCCTTCTAATATAAAAATTGAACCATCCATTTGTGCTTTTGATTTTGATTTCATTGCACTCTAAATCAGCAATTTTGGCCTAGTGAATTGTGCCTGAGAGGGTGTGGAAGGCCTGGAAATCTATGCACATAAGCATAGTGGCATGGACTATGGTGGAGTACTTTTTGGATATCATTATCTGATATCCAGTCTATGTGCGTAGGATTGAAGGAATGACTTGAGTAGATTGAAATAAAGGAGGATTTGAAGAAGAAAATAAAGTATATTTTATATACTCAAACCACTTCATATTTAAGATAAGTGATATGAAGAGTTCATAATAGACTTCTTATACTTTATGATAGTCTTGTGATGAAGTTATATAATTCTTTATCGAAGATCTTATAATAGATTTATAGAAGTTTTTATAGAAGAGCTCTGGAAGATGTTTATGAACGATAAATGAAAGAGCAATAAATGATTACAATTTTTTCTAGGGTTGATAAGGAGTTGAATAAGAGATAAGAGTTGCAAGACTTGGTAAATAATGATGAAACTCATTCAACTTACAAGGGAAGGTATGTCCATGATTTAGTGAGGTAAGTATATATATATATATAATGATTTTTTCCATATTTCATTAAATATGATATGTTATGTGTTAACAATTTATTTAAAACAAATATATTAATTTCATTAAGTTTGAATCATATTTTTATTTTGGATGTACAATAATTTATGGACAATGTTATTAATGATTAGAACAAAAAAGTTGGTATATTATACATCATGATTATAGACAATTATATATTTATGATTATAATATATTTTGTGACATATGTTTTATCTAAATTGAAAGACAAAAGTATAAGTAAATTGGATAAAAATTCCTTCTGGCTCTCAAATTGAGACATTATTCAAAATCTTTGTGTTTAAATTCATGATGGATAGGGAGTGTGCATAGGGCGAGGAGTAAATCGGTCATGTTAGGGCAATAAAATCCCAATATGGATTTTAAATCTAAGGGAGCCCCAAGCTAAGTGTGTCAAAACTCAAAGCCACAGTAAATCTTCCATCCACGTCAAAATTAAGCATGTTCCTAGTGGGTAGGGAGTGTGCATAGGGGGAGGAGTAAATCGGTAACGTCGGGGCTCAAGAATCCCAATATGGATTAAAAATCTGAGGGAGCCCCAAGCTGAGCATGTCCAAACTCAAAGCTACAATAAATTTTCCATCCACATCAAAAATTAAGTATGTCCCTAGTGGGTAGGGAGTGTGCACAGTGGGAGGAGTAAATCGATCGTGTTGGGGTGTGAGAATCCTAATATGAATTAAAAATCTAAGGGAGCCCCAAGCTAAGCATGTCCAAACTCAGAGCTATAGTAAATCTTCCATCCACTATGGAATGATACACCCTATTATAGTACTAGCTATAGAAAATATGCATTTCTAATCTAACTTTTGATTTTGAGACCAAGGAAAGGAGCATGACATTCATGATCAAGGTGGTAAAATATTTCCTTACTTTTTCTTATTTCAATCTGTAAGCAAGGTTTCCACATGTATACAATGTGTCTACATCATGTCCTCATGCATCAATGTGTTTTCTTCGTGTCTTCATGCATTCATGTGTCTACCTCATGTTTGCTTTGCATCTTCATGCATTAATGTGTCTACTTTGTGTCTTCATTCATATGTTATTGTACATGCTATTATGTATTAACATGTTTACTTTGCCAATGTCTAACACATATGTAGGAAAGAGAATGAATCTGGTTTATGAGGATGAAATCAATTGCTTGAGGACAGGAAAATTTGAGAGGGGGGGACTATGATATTCCCATTTTAGCATATAATTTAAATAATAAATAAATATTTTATATAAAGTAATATTAATAATGATATTAAAATAATAATATTTTATAAAGTAATATTACATTATAGTCATATAATAATATCATACATATCGTATTATAATAATAATAATCTAATATAATTATGATTAAGATATGTAGCAGCATACTATATTAATGAAGTATTATAATCTAATAATGTAGTTGATATATTACTAAATCAATGTATATTATAATATAAATATTAATATAATATATTTTGTGATATTAATATAAATAAATAATTAATATAACATTTTTTGATATTAATATAAATAAATAATTAATATAATTATATTATTATTAATATAATATAATTATTATATTGAAAAGATGTAAGTCTTAGAATTAAAAAAATATAAATATTGAATGCAAATTTTGGCAAGAGATCATCAGAGGAAAATATTTAAAAAGCATACAAAAAAAGAGAAGGTAAATTAGGGAATGACCAGAAGGGGTCATTACAGTGAGTTGTAATTTATCAAATCAAACTAGCTATTACTTTCTAACTATTATGCCAATAAAATCCTTTTATCAAGGTTGACCTAATAGTCATGTTATAAACCCTTAAAGAAAGGTGAAAGTTTCATGGGATGTTTTTTAAGACCTCTAACAAGGCTACTCCTAATAGGGTGATTAAATCCTCTAATAGGGTCAAACCTAATAGTGTGTTTTGTAACCTTTAACAAGGTTGGATCTTAACTAAGCTCACTTCAGAAGAGTGAAAAAGTTGTAGCATGTTACTTAGTGGTTTTTCCCAAATTAGGTTTCCATGTTGAATCCTACTATCATACTTGTGTGAAATTTATTTTTCATGTGTTATATTGTTTACTATTATATGTTTCTACAATTTTGCTAACACTAAAAGAGAGAGCTAGGTGTTGATATGAATAATTTGAACTTCTAATGATTTTCTATATTGAGCGAGTAGATTTATGAGTTTGATTAAGTTATTTAAGGTTGTTAAGATTTGAATTGGTACATTTGGACCTAAGGATAACTGTTTAACACCCCCTCCCAATTATTCTAATCATTCTAACAATTGGTATAAGAGCTTTGGTGCTTGCAAGGAAAGTTTGAAGAGACTTAAGCTAAAGATCAAAATGTACAAAAGAGAGGTACTCAAGATGAACAAAGAGAACTTCCCAACATGGAAATTTTTAATGATATTGTATTTATTTGGATTTGGAGATTATGCATTGTGCTACTTGGATAATGAATACATAGAAGTGCCTAAACCCATGATAATTGAGAAAATAAAATAAAAGAAGGAGAAAAATCAAACGATGATAGATATGGTATCTTCTCTAAGTTATGTTTATTTTGATGATGTGAAGGATTGAACTACTGAAAATAAAATGTGGGATAAGTTGGAACAAATGCATGGAGGACAAAAAAATGTGTTAAGGGCTAAAGCTAAAAGTTTGAGAGGCAAATTTGATGATATGAAAATGAAAGAAGGAGAAATATTTTCCCAACATTGTGGCCAAATAAAAGAAGTGGTGAATGAAATTAGAGGTGATGGAGGAGATATAACTAAAGAGATTGTAATCAATAATGTATTAATAACTTTACTTCTTGTTTATGTCATTAGAGTATCTACAATACAATAACTAAGATGTGCACCTAGTAATGACTTAACCCTAGATAATCTAGTTGGTAGATTCACTACATTTGAATTGATAAAAATTTTATAATTATACACCTTCTAGTGTTGAATCTACTTTCAAGTTTCAACTAACCCTTGGTGGATCTAAAAAAAGAATAAATTTAAAATGTAATCTTGTGGATAGTGATAGTGAAGCAGATGATGAGCTTGAGGATCTAGAAGCATTAATGGCAAGAAGGTTGCCAAGAGAAAAAGGAAAATATAAAGGTAAACTTCCCATAATCTATTTTTACATGTAATAAAGTTGGTCATATTACTACAAAGTGTCTCAAAAAATATGAAAAGGAGGAAAGGAAAGACAAAAGATATCAAGGAAAGAGAGACCGAGGTAACAAAGACTTCAAGTGAAAAGGTAAGAAATCTTGTTACACTAGTGAAGAAGATGGTTCTTAAAGTGATTCTCGTGAACATGATGAAGAAGTTTTTTATGTTGCAATGAAATATGAATCTAATAAAGATGAAAAAATTGAGGAAACTGCTCTTATTTCACATGATAGTAAGAATGATAAATGTATAATTGATAGTGGTTTCTCACATCATATGACTGGTGATACAAGTAAGTTTGAAAAGGTAGTGCATTGTAATGGAAGTTGTGTTAAGTTTGGAAATGATGCACCATGTTATGTGAAAGGTAAAGGAACTATTATTTTGAATGAAAAGATCAAATGCGACAATGCATATTGGGTTAATGGACTAAAATATAGTCAATTGAGTGTGGTACAGCTAAATAGTTCAAACTACTGAGTTGAATTTAAAAACAAGAAGGAAAAAATCTCTAATGCTACTAGTAAATTGATTAGAAGTGGAGAGAAAACATATAGAAGGTAATTTTTTCTATCTAGACCTATCTGAAAAATACATGTTCATTTGCACAATATGAAGATGTTTGGTTATGGTATAAAAGGTTGGTCATGTAAAATTGGATAATTTGGTAAACATTAGTAAGATGGAAAGAGTAAGAGGATTACCAAGATTGAGAAACTCTAATAAAGTGATATGCAAACAATGCCAAATGGGAAAAATGATAAACTCTAGTTTATTTATGATGATATTTTGGAGTTGGTTCATGCTAATTTATGTGGTCCTATTGGAGTGAAAAGTTATTGTGAAGACAAGTTCTTTATCCTATTTTTTGATGATTTGTCTATAATTATGATTATGATGTTTTTCAAAGAAAAATTTGATGCTTTTCAAATGTTTAAGTGGTATTTGGCTAGAGACATTGAAAAGGAATTAGGTAAAAGTCTAAAATGCTTGAGATCAGATAGAGGAGGTGAATTCATATTAGGGGAATCCAATACATTCTACAATGACAAAGGAACCAAAAGAAAAATGTTTGCACCAAGGAATCTATCACAAAATGGGATAACTAAAACAAGAAATAGATCAATCATGGACCATGCAAGGTCACTAATGATGTAAAATAATGTTTCACAAAAGGATTGGAGAGATGTTGCAAGTTTATTTTATACACTTAAATGAGTTTAAATCAATAAAATTACAAATAAAACCCCTTTTGAATTGTGGTATGATTGTGCACCTAATGTTAAATATTGAAAAAGTATTTGGAAGAAAGTGTTATATACTAAAAGATTCAAGGAATGGAAAGCTTGATGCAAAGAGTGATGAAGGTATATTCTTAGGGTATTCCACTAAAAGCAAGGCATACACATGTTTGAATATTGATACTTCCAAAATTTTTAAAAGTGCAAATGATAGAGCTTATGAATTTGCTCAAAATAATAAAGAATGCAAGAACGAACCTAAAAATTATAGAAACTTTGTATACATCTATGAAGGAGAAACAAGTACTTTACCTAAAAAATAGAAAGAGGTTGTCAGGAATTTGCAGATAAACACTACCAAGTTATAGAAGAGAAGCTCTTATGAGCATTAGAAAGATGCCAACATCAAGATATAGATGTTGAGTCACAGAAAAAGGAGACCAAAGATTAGACAAAGGAAGTCGAGTTACAACAAGAAATATCTAGAGAAGATGAGCATGTTGGACCAAGTGAACTACAACAAGAGAAAGATGATCTAAACCTATTTTATCAAAATATGTGAGAATACACCACAAAGATAATCAAATTATTGTAGAAAAAGATTCAAGAGTCATGACAAGAAACAAGTTTTAGAATGATACATGTCTATTGTGTGATTTTGAGCCAAGAACAGTTAAAGATGCATTAGAGTAGGAAGGTTGGATTAGAGAAATGGTTGAGGAGATTGATCAAATAGATAAGAACAAAACATGGGTCCATTGGTACAAAGGACAAAGGATAATAAATTGATTGGAATCAAGTGGGTATTTAGAAACAAGTTGAATGAGAAAGGTGAAGTCACAAGGAACAAAGAAAGATTGGTTTGCAAGGGATATGCACAAAAGGAAGGAATTCACTATGGAGAGACATTTGCACTAGTTTTAAAGTTGGAAGGATAAGAATATTACATGCATATTCTTCTTACAAAGGATTCAAGGTATATCAACTAGGTGTAAAATCTACATTTTTGAATGGAATCTTAAAAGAAGAAGTCTACATTAAACAACTTGAAGGACTTGTTGAGCTTGGCAAGAAGAACATGATATATAAGTTGAAAAAAGCATTGTATGGTTGGAAAAAATCCCATAGAGCATGGTAGGAAATATTATGTGCATATTTGGTGGGAATTGGTTTTGCAAGAACTAATGATAATAATAATGTGTGTTTGAAAAGTAAACTAAGGATAAGATATTATTTGCTAAAATATTTGTTGATGATATTATATTTGGAGACTATGGTTTGTAGTATAAGAAGAATGAAAAATTTGAGTTGAAAGTTTACATAGATGTTGATTGGGATTAAAACATTGATGATAGAAGGAGTACAAATGAAGGAGCTTTCTTCCTAGGAAAGATATTAGTTTTATGGACAATTAACAAGAAAAATTGTATTTCACGATCTACAATAGAAGTTGAATATGTTATAGTAGCAATTAATTACTCAAACATAGTGTGGATCAAGAAATTGTTGAAAGGTACGAAGGAAGAGATTATTGAACCTATGGTGATACATTGTGATAATACAATTGCTATAAACATATCCAAGAATCATGCGATGCACACGAAGAAAAAACACATTACAATCAAGTATCACTATTTAAGGGAATTAGTGCAAGAAAAAGAAGTAAGACTAGATTATATAAATACAAAGGAGTGGATAGCTAATATATTGACTAAGGCATTACCCAAGGATTAATTTGTGTATTATATTAGGGGTCATTCCACTATCTAAAGGAATCTAGCAATGCATCAATTTTTATTTATAGATTGGTGTAAGCAGTCACACTTTAGGAGCTTCCTAAATATGTAAAAATAAGGACACTAGCATGATTTGATAAAATTGCAAGCAGGCACATGGTGAAATAGCCGAGGACAAAGATAAATGAAGTAGGTGATGAAAGAGGGAGAGATAATTCAAAGATCAGTTAGTTTAGAGGATGAAGACTTTTACATGAATTATTTTGCATTGCTATAAAAGAGGGACATGTGTACAAAGTTACCATCCAATATCTGAAGAGGATAAGAAGCTACCTGTGAAATGAGAGATATTTCAACAAGGGAGCCAAAAAAAATTGTATTATAATTGGCATTAGAATGAATAATCTCAATTGTCGTTGATACATACCACAAAGGGAGTTGACAATGAAAATCTAGAGAAATGTTTCCTATTGCATGGTAACTAAAGGTGTTGCCATCAATGTGGAAGAGAGAGATTGTTGGAACTACAATTGGAATGATGGTTATGTTTTTGTTGATGTCAAACCTTACTAGTAAGACATTTTCTAATAGTGTAGAGTTTCATTTAATTTGATTAATAAAGAGGATTTAAAAATAAAGATAACAAGATGAAGTACTAAAGTCATTGAGTAAAGAGGAGTAAGTATGATGGAGCTGCAGAGGTGATGCAGGAGAATCCTAGGTGTAAGAGAAATCTTCCATCACCCTAAAATATTTTGTTTTCAGTCTTTTCTATTTTAATAAGGACTAGTAGATAGGGTGGTTACTATTTATGGGAAATTTTTATTTTTCATAAGTTTTTCATAAAATCTCAAAATGTTCTCATTTTTTACATGATATTTTAAACTTATATGCCTACCATAAAAATCTCATTGCTCTAGCTTAAGTATTGGAGAAGTTATTATAGATTTTCGGTGAAAAAATTTGCAAAAAAATCTTTAGGCTCGCCATTGGAGGCCTTAGAGTCCCTGAATGAGGTCCAAAAACTTGACACAAGGGAACTTGAACAATTTTGAGCCTATAGATCAAGAGCTATCATTTTTGAAAAGTGTTTATAATAGCTAATTGGAGCAACACTTCGAGAGTTATGGCCTTTCAAAGTTGGGCTACCCAAAATATCTAAAATAATTGTTAAAGATGTATTTGGTTGACTCTATATGTATTGTTAGTGTGTGTCAGCCCTAGGTATTAAGTTTCAATGTCTAGAACCTTCCTAGGAAGCATAAAATTTCCTATTTAAGAAAGGCCCAAACATTGTCTAAGATAGCTTTGGGTGGTCGTTTGCAACTTAGTCTTGCAGTTTACTGTAATGAAGGCACCCATGTGGGTTAGCATATTGTACTTGTGAGTTTTGTAATTCTGCATTTGTGGTGCAAATAAGAAGTCCATACTTTGTTCTTGCATTTGTTTTTGTTTATTTGTTTTTGTTATGGTATTAATGGGAGCACCCTTCATCAAGTGGTATTAGAGCTAGAGTTCTTGAGTAGTTCACCAATGATGAGGTAGTTCACACCAGGACCATGGTTTTGGTTGAACATGTAGATAGATCATCAATTGAGAGGCATTTTGCACTAGGGTTTTAGTGAAAGTGCAAAAAATGCCTCCATGAAGAGAGCATGGTAGAAGAGTAGTAAGTGTTACACCTAAGGGTATTAGATCCCTCCAAAGACAAATGAAAGCATTAGAAGAAAAAATACATAGAGGAATAAATTTTCCCATAAAAGAACAAAGGAAGGATGAGGACGAAGTATAAGAAAATGCCAAAGTAGAGGTAGTTCTAAACCTAGAGGAAGAGAGGCTTTTTACAGCCATCTCCAAGATTGGAAAAAGACCTAAGTTTGAGGTTCCCACATATTCAAGAAATCTTAACCTAGAGGAGTTGATCAATTGGATCAATGAATTGGAGGAGTACTTTGAGTATAAAGATATTGAGGATCCTGATTGGGTCAAGTTTGCAAAAGTGAAACTGAAGGGACATGTGAAGATCTGGTGGTAGGAGGTTTAGTTAAAGAGAAATAGAAAGCGAAAGGAAAAAATCACCAGAAGGGATTGGATGATAGCTAAACTAAAGCAAAAATTCATTCCTATGGATTATGAGCTTGATTTGTTGAAGAAAATGCATGGGTTGAAGGAAGTGGCAAAATCTATTCAAGAGTATATTGAAGAGTTCTACTGATTTCTCACTAGAACTAGCCATACAAAAGCTAATAAGGAGAAAGTGGCATGTTATCTTAATGGGTTAAAGCCAAGTATTCAAGACCATTTGAGACTAGTTAAAATGAACATTATTGAGGAGGTATACCAATTTTTCATAAGAGTTGAAGAAAAACTAAACAAGAAGTTTGACAACAAGAATAGTGAAAGAGGTCATGGTAGAAGATCTCATGAGCGATCTTATGGAAACCATAATGATGATTAGAAGAATAAGGATGAGGCTAGAAGTAGCAATTAGAACTAGAGGGGAAACAATTCCAATAATTTACATGATCTAAAAAATAGACATCAAAGAGGAAGAGATAGAGGACAAGGAGATCTGCAAGAGGAGGCTTCTATGGGAAATGTATTCACTATGGAGAAGGAGGACATAGAGAATTTGAATGTACCCAACACTAAGGAAGGATGGATCAAAGAATAGAAGGCCAAAATAGAGTTTCACATGTTGTTGAAGATGCCAAATCATCACATTTTGGAGATGCTAAAAGAGGAGAAGTCCTAGTCAACAAAAGAGTCCTGTTGAGTGGTGACAATGAACCTGATAAAAAAAGGAGCTTTTTTCACAAAAGGTGCATATATGAAGATAAGTGTTGTGATGTGATCATTGATGGTGAAAGTACTAACAATTTGGTATCAAAAATGACGGTCACCAAGTTGAAGCTAAAGAGATAGAAACACCTATGTCCATATCATATTGCTTGGGTGCAAGATGACCACAAGGTCATGGTCAATGAGTAGTGCTCAGTGAAGATCAAGATTGGAAGTTACTAGGATGAGGTACTATGTGATATCACACCTATGGACATATTTCATATGTTGCTAGGTAGGTCATGGTAGTCTGACAAGAATGTTGTACATTATGGGTGAGAAAATACCTACACTCTAACCAAGGATGGAGTGAAGCATAAGTTAAAGTCATTGAAGGATAAAGAAGAAAAGTTATGTAGTGCTGCCAAAATATGTTGTGTTGATGGAAAAGAGTTTCTAAAAGGTATTAAGTGTGAGCATGTGTTTTTGTCTATAATTCCTAATGATAGTGAAGAAGTAGAGGAGGTAACTACAAAAGTTGCAAATATGTTGGAAGATTTTTCTAATATTGTAGTAGATAATGTACCTAATGGATTGCCCCAGATGAGGAAGATTATTTACCAAATGGATTTGGTTCTAGGAGCAAGTTTTCCAAACAAGGAAGTTCACATAATGACACCAAAAAAAAGTGAAGAGTTGAACAAACAAGTTCATGAGTTGTTGTATAAGGGGTTGATTTGATAGAGTCTAAGTCCATGTCTTCTACTAGCCATATTAGCACCAAAGAAGAATGGAGGATGGAGGATTTGCATAGATTCTTACACTATCAAAAAGATCACAATGAAGTATAGATTTTAATTGCCAAGGATGGATGATATTATGGACTACTTGAGTAGAGCTAAGTATTTCACAAAGATAGATTTGAAGAGTGGGTACCATTAGATTTGTATCAGATAAGGTGATGAGTGGAAGACTGCTTCCAAGACCAAAGAAGGATTGTATGAGTGGTTAGTCATGCCTTTTGGGCTAACCAATGCACTAAGCACTTTCATGCAGATCACAAATGAGGTACTAAAGGAGTTTCTAGGTAATTTTGACATTGTTTAGGTCTATATGATATTTTGATCTTTAGTAAGACATTGGAGGAGCATTTTATTCATATTCACAGGGTGTTTGATAAGTTGAGGGAAGAAAAGTTGATGATAAACCTGAAGAAGTGTATTCTTATAAAGAAGGAGATGGTGTACCTAAGATTCATAGTCTCAGCAAAAGGTCTAAAAATGGACCCAGAGAAAGTGAAGGCTATCCTTGAATGGCCTACTCTAAAGAGTGCGACAGTGGTAAGATCTTTTCATGGACTGGCTAGTTTTTATAGAAAATTCATAAGAGGTTTTAGCAATATTTATGGACCCCTAACTGAAACAATGAGAGGCGATAGGAAAAAACTTAAGTGGACTATAGGAGTAAATAAGAGATGTAATCTATTGAAATAGAAAGTTACTAAGAACCATATTTTAGCACTTCGTAATTTTAACAAGGTGTTTCAAGTAGATCATGATGTTAGTGGTATTGCAATAGGAGTTGTTATGAGCTTAGAAGGTAGACTTGTTGCTTATTTTATTGAGAAGTTGAATGATGCAAAAATAAAATATTATGTTTATGATTAGCACTTTTATGCTATAGTTCAAGCATTGAAGAAGTGGAGACAATATCTTCTTGCTAAAAAGTTTTTTTTGTATACCGATCATCAAACTTTACAATATTTGAATAGTTAAGAAAAATTAAACCAAAGGCATTTGAAATGGGTTGACTTTTGCTAGAGTTATACATTTATTTTGAAATAGAGGAGTGAGAAGTCTAATAAAGTTGTAGATGCTCTTAGTAGAAGACAAATTTTGCTAACAAAAATGCAGATAGAGGTGGTTGGGTTCAAGGAACTTAGTACTTTGTATCTAGATGATCTTGATTTTGATGAAGCATAGAAGGCTTGCACAAAACTTGTTACACTTGATAGGACAAAGTGGTTGGATTTTATGATCCAAGATAGTATGTTGTTCAAAGGAAGCCAGTTCTACATTCCTAGAAGTTTAATGAGAGAGACTCTCATCAAGGAGAAGCATAATGGAGGATTGGTTGGACATTTTGGTAGAGATAAGACCATTGCTTTGGTTGCTGATAATTATTATTGGCTATAGTTATAGAAAGATGTGAAGAAGTTTGTACAATTTTGTAGAGTATTTTAGATGATGAAAGGAGTGAAGCAGAATACAAGGTTGTATCATCCATTACCTGCACCAAAGAAGCCATGGGAGGATGTCAACATGGATTTTGTTCTTGGATTACTGAGGACATGGCACAAGCATGATTCTATTTTTATGGTGGTTGATAGATTTTCAAAGATGGCACATTTTATTCCTTGCAAGAAGACTAGTGGTGTTGTTTGAAATGTCCCTTTTCTGATTTTTCATGATATTTCCAACCTCTAATCAGATCTTTAAAATCAAACAGCTAATATCCCAAAGATCCACCAAATTCCTCAAGAAACCCCAAATCGGGTATGTTGAAAATAGTGCTAAAAGCTTCACAACTTCACAAATTATTAATGAATCTGAAAATGGAAATTTTTACATAACTTTCAACAGCATAACAGCCTACAAATTGACATTTCCAGATCCGTATAGCCTTTACACAATAGCTCGAAAATGTAGGACCAAAACTATGCTCATCGGGCTCCCGAAATAGCACAAAATATGCCCAGAAACACCACAAGAACACTAATAATCTATCTCAGAAGTTTAATCACGTCCCAATATATATATTCAGCTCTATTTTAACAGCTTAAAGTCTAAAATACAGCAGCAACCAAAACTGATATGAAATACTCAACCGGAAACACCAAACTCTTACAAAAATAAATCCGGAAACTCACAAATCTGCACTGTTCAGCACAAAGGCAAACTCTGTATGAGAATGCACATGGAATGGCTTCAAACTGCCATCCTTAGCCTTCCTAGAAACCTACAAACTCCCGTTCTTGGGTCTCCCTGGAAACCTGCAAACTCCCGTTCTTGGGTCTCCTTCTCCACAAGTTTGGCAGCCTCTGAAGAATAACAAAGAATGAGCAAAAATCAAGTTCTGGAATGAGCCCAAAATGCCTCCAAACCCCTTAAAAGAGGGCATAACTGTAACTCACGTCCAAGAGAGGTTAATGAAACTTATTTTAATAATAATTTTCATTTATTAGTCCAACGGTTTCCAAAGATTAACCCCCTTTTTCCGAAACTTCACTTTCTTGGGCCTGCCTGCCTTAGCAAAGATTTTCTTTTTTAATTATTTGAAAAGGGGACATGACAAGTCCTCCCCTCCCAATCATTGCTTGTCCTCAAGCAATGGCTGAACAATAAACCAATCAATCCACCTGGATCCCAAATGTAGTCATGAACTATACTACTACTAATTAACACAGGCTCCTGCAATATCCTCTGCAATATGACCAAGAGGAATCCATAATCAAATTGACAATTATAGCTCAACCAAACTCTGAAATCACCACTACCACAATCAAAAACCCATGAGGCACAAACTCTTAGAACATCAGAACCCAAGTAAAGTGGACAAATCAAACTACCAACACAGTAAATACCATCAACGCATCCCACTGGCCTATATGGAATGTACAATCCAACTTTGCAACAATGGTGAACCCTCTTGAATGAAACTGTACCAAGTATGGAGAATCCACACACTGTACAACTCCTACAGTCAACACAACTCTGCAAATCATCGACCACTATCTCATAACCATAACTCCCATACACTGCTGATGGTGAAAAGACATTACAAGATAACGAGTAAGAAATGGAATCCAAACCAAATTTGTCTGCCATCAACTCCTCAGCACAGGGATCAAATGCTAACTGATGTACATACCCTACAATATAATGTTGATAAAAAAAACCAACCTCAGTCAACAACTCACCATGAAGAAGTGATACAACCCACTAATCACCAGCTAAGTCAAGAGATGTCATAGCCAAAGGAGTAGAATCAATAACAACACCTGCTAAAGCATCACTCCAAAAATCCTGCTCTAAGTCATGTATTATCAACCTGTCAATTGCAGGACCTATCACCATGTCATGCCCATCACAAATCTCATCCCGAGGCATCAAACTATCCCATAACTGATGATAAGCACTAGGAACCAAAGTACATCTCTGTACCATCATCTCATCAACATGGTCATCAAAGGTAGATAGATGAGCATACCTCACAGTGTAATGTCGATAGAATGCACCAATCTCAGTTAGTGGCTTAGACTGCAATCCAGATGTAACTAACTACAATTGATCATTAACCAAGTTGGAACTGACTACTACCTCTGAAGACATTGCGAAGGGAGTAGTATTACTAGTAGGAACCATGCCAACTATCAGCTGACCAACATCACACATGGTCTTTGATACAACATCTCTAGTCTTCGTGCCATTAGTACTAGAGGTCACCACCATGTCAGGCACACCACAAAAATCTGCTATAGCACCCAACTCAATTGAACCTGACTCTAGTGGGAATGAACCTGATATGCCAATGTTAGTATCAAGGATGGATGCATCCCCATCTCCACTGTCTCTAACAATCTCGGCCATGGACATCCTTGGATCACCAAACACCATAGCTTGTGACTGTATAGAATCAGGTAAAGACTGTAGTCGCTCTAACTCCATGGTCACCTTAGCCAAATGAAACTATGACTCCTTGAGAGCCAATTGTGTACTCTCAAGAATCTCAGAAGTCACCTCAAGCTGCTCAGTAAGATCACTCACCTCATCTTCCTTGGCCAACAATGCATCACATGCTGTACTGCCCCACTCCATAAGATAATCTCTGTCGGCTACCAACTGCATATAATTCTGTCTCAAAATTCGAATAGCCTCCCATAAAGAGTGGATCTCTGTCAAGGAAAGATAACTTCCTCCCTGCTCATCACTAGTAGGAGAACCCCATCCATAAACTGCTAACAACTGACGAGCAGCATCAAAATGTTGGCAAGTGATAGAAATGTCTTGGTCACTAACTCTCAACTGATTAGACACATGATGGCACTAGCTTGACTGTCTCCTACAAACCTCCTCTGATGCACTGTCTGAAGGAGTGTCAACAAAGTTACTAGTCTCTAGAGTATTACCATCCATATCCTGTGAATCAAATCTAAAGCTCATATCAACATACGGAGTATCAAAAACATTAGCATTGCTGTCCAACTCCTCTATACCCAAGGAAACTAAGTCTTCAAAAATTCCCATTGCATCCTTCTGGATCTCATCAATGCCAATGTGATCCTGGGACTCATCTATACACACTGCCAAATATGAAATATCATCAACACATTCCAGCAAGTATGGCTGACTGGATATATGAACAAAGCCCAACATTGGTGTATAAAAACTAATACCAACATCAGACAAGATACTGGCACAAGAAAAGACAACACCATGTAATCTGCTAATCAAATCCATGATAGCACCCAAACAAACACTGCTACCAAAAAGTGTTAAAGATCTCCAGTCAACTGAATCCCAAATGCCAATATAACAATCTCGAGTCCATATCCGTAAACTAGAATTAGCTGGTAACTCAAGCAAAATCTTTACTTGAGTAATATGACCAATACCAACTAACTCCACATACATGTCATGATGAGATAATGTAGTGACAATACTGTCTTCACACACCTTCAGCTGGCGGGATAAATCATGTGAAGTACTACTAGCCTCAACCTCATGTGACGAAGCATCTAACTGTGCCTGGTACTCTCTCTCAAAAAATTCATGAATGCTCAATGTCTGCTCATCTACACCAGGTATCTCACCATCATGCACAACAACATCCTCATAATCATCATCCTTGAGGTCAAATCTATCTATCACTCTTTGACTAAAATCATCAAATGTAGTTACCTGATCATGACCTTGAGTAGTCATTCCATGATACCACCAATCATAGGCTGCATCTTCCAAGTGTAGACTTGCAATTTGAACAACATCACTCTCCTTCATGGGGTTAAGTGTGAAGAAGGTCTGTAATTTTTGTAGCCATGCTCTAGCTGAAATTTTATTTGTTCCATCAAAAGTAGGTGCTATAAACTTGCTTATTTTATTTTTGAGCTCTCTTCCACTTATGTCATGCTCCCTTCTGTACTCTTTCTTGGGCATCAAAGTGTTCATCATATCCACATATTCTCTAAAAGGAACTGAACTACGAAAGTCATCATCTAAGCCATTATAAGTAGCTCTTAATGTAATCAAGTTACCTGTAACCTCTTCCATAGGATTAATGGCTGGATTTGGTACTGGTGGCTCATCTGCAGGCAAGAAAATAGTTTTGGTTGATTTAGATGGTGTGGATTTCAGATTTCTTGGCTCCTTTGAAGTGCTCCCTTTCTCATTAATAGATGCAACTCCTTGTAGTTTTTCTATCAATATTCGCAAAGCCTCTCTAGTTTTTGCCAAACTATCCACTGTTTGCTTCTGAGTATTTTGGATGTCTTGGAAGAATTTTTTTGCCATGTTATCTGGATCAGCCATACTTTTCCCTTCCTTGGATTTTGTACTTTTACTTTCAACTGGAGGTTTGATCAAAATTTCTTTATTCTTTTCTCGCTGCAAATATCTTTTTTCTCTTTCACTTAGTTGCATGCAACCATAAATTTTGACATGCAACTGATTAGAAGCAACATGCAACCACCAAATTCACCAAGAACTAACATGCATATGATTAGAAGTATAATGCAACCATAAATTTTGACATGCAAGATTTGGGTAGTTATCAAAACTGACATGCAAGATCTGGGTAGTTGTCAAAACTAACATGCAAGATCTGGGTAGTTGTCAAAACTGACCTGCAACTTCTACAAACCCTCAGGCTGGAAAGATCATGGCTCTGATACCACTGAAATGTCCCTTTTCTGATTTTTCATGATATTTCCAACCTCTAATCAGATCTTTAAAATCAAACAGCTAATATCCCAAAGATCCACCAAATTCCTCAAGAAACCCCAAATCGGGTATGTTGAAAATAGTGCTAAAAGCTTCACAACTTCACAAATTATTAATGAATCTGAAAATGGAAATTTTTACATAACTTTCAGCAGCATAACAGCCTACAAATTGACATTTCCATATCCGTATAGCCTTTACACAACAGCTCGAAAATGTAGGACCAAAACTATGCTCATCGGGCTCCCGAAATATCACAAAATATGCCCAGAAACACCACAAGAACACTAATAATCTATCTCAGAAGTTTAATCACGTCCCAATATATATATTCAGCTCTATTTTAACAGCTTAAAGTCTAAAATACAGCAGCAACCAAAACTGATATGAAATACTCAACCGGAAACACCAAACTCTTACAAAAATAAATCCGGAAACTCACAAATCTGCACTGTTCAGCACAAAGGCAAACTCTGTATGAGAATGCACATGGAATGGCTTCAAACTCCCGTCCTTAGCCTTCCTAGAAACCTACAAACTCCCGTTCTTGGGTCTCCCTGGAAACCTGCAAACTCCCATTCTTGGGTCTCCTTCTCCACAAGTTTGGTAGCCTCTGAAGAATAACAAAGAATGAACAAAAATCAAGTTCTGGAATGAGCCCAAAATGCCTCCAAACCCCTTAAAAGAGGGCATAACTGTAACTCACGTCCAAGAGAGGTTAATGAAACTTATTTTAATAATAATTTTCATTTATTAGTCCAACGGTTTCCAAAGATTAACCCCCTTTTTCCGAAACTTCACTTTCTTGGGCCTGCCTGCCTTAGCAAAGATTTTCTTTTTTAATTATTTGAAAAGGGGACATGAAATTGTTCATGTGCCAGAGTTGTTTTTCAGAGGAGTGGTAAGACTACATGGTCTACCAAAGAGTATAGTTTTAGATCAAGATACCAAATTTGTTGGGTATTTATAGCATACTTTTTTGAAGAATTTGAAGATAGATTTGAATTTTAGTTCATCACATCATCCATAGACTGATGGATAGACAGAAGTTGTGGATCATAGTTTGGGAAATTTGCTAAGATGTTTGGTTGGAGACAAGCCATAAGGATGGGATATGATTTTACCACAGGTGTGATTTTCATATAATAATTTTGTCAATAGGAGTACTAGTAAATCACCATTCTAGATTTTATATGGGAGTAGTCCCATAAATGCTTTTGAATTATGATAGTTGGATAAAGGAGAGATAAGTAGTGTTGAAGTAGAAGAATTTGTTGAAGATTTGAAGAACATCCATGAGGAGGTGAGGAAGCACACCATAAAGATGAATACATAGTACAAGGCTAAGGCTGATGTGAAAAGGAGGTATAAGTAATTTCATATTGGAGAAGAATTCATGGCCCATTTGAGAAAGGTGCATTTTCCAGTGGGTAGATATAATAAGTTGAAGATGAAGAAGTTTGGGCTTTATAAGATAAAAAAGCATGATTATGGAAATGTGTATGAAGTGAAGTTGCTTGTTGAATTGAATACTAGTACTTAACATTTCAGATTTAATAGAATATTGTGAAGGAGGTAATGGAGATAAAGTTGTAGAAACATAGTGGAGTATTCCAATAGCTAGCTCAGCTACAAAGGACATTGAGGAGATACTAGAAAGTTGTATTGGCGAAAGTACAAGGAACAAAACTTATAAAGAATACCTAGTAATATGAAAAGGGAGGCTGGTAGAGGATTCATCATGGCTAGAAAGGAAGGAGGTTAGTTGTCTTATTTTTCCTCTAAATACCTAAGATGTGATGAAGTCACTTCTCAAATTGCCCTGGGTGTCTGGTGTCTGATGCAGGAGCATCCTAAGTTTAAGAGCAATCTTGCATCATCCAAAAATATTTTATTTTTAGTGTTTTCTATTTTAATAAGGACTACTAGATAGGATGGTTACTATTTATGGGAACTTTCTATTTTTAGTAAGTTTATCATACAAGCTTAGAATATTCTCTTTTTATACATGAAAGTTCATTTTAGACTTATAAGTCTACCAAAAAAATCTCATTGCTCTACCTTAAGTATCAAAGAAGTTATTGTAGATTTTTGGTGAAACAATTTATAGAAAAATCTTCAAGCTCACCATTGGAGGCCTTAGATTTCCTAGATGAGATTTGAAAACTTGACAAAAGGGAACTTTTGTGGTTCCAATCCTATAGATCAAGAGTTCACATTATCAAAAAGTGTTTATAATAGCTAATCAGAGCAATGGTTCAAGAGTTATAGCCTTTCAAAGTTGGGCTACCCAAAATATCTAAAATAATTGTCAAAGATGTATTTGGCTGACTATATATGTATTTTTAGGGTCTATTGGCCCTAGGTATTAATTTTTAATGTCTAGAACCTTCCTAGGCAACATAAAATTGCCTATTTAAGAAAGGCTTGAACATTGTCCAGGACAGCTCTAGGTGGTAGTTCGCAGCTTAGTCTTGTAGATTATTGTAATGAAGGTGCCCACGTGGGTTAGCATATTATACCTATGAATTATATAATTCCACATTTGTGGCACGAATAAGAATTCTATACTTTGTTCTCCCATTTATTGTTGTTTCTTTGTTTCTATTATGGTATTAAGTGGAGCACCCTTCATCAAAAGGGCACTTGATTAGTTAGTATCTAACAAGATAATATGTTGTTTGATCATTCTATTGAGTGAAGAAGAAAGATGAATTTAAGTGTAGAAGATATTATTGATAAAATTCAATAAGTTAGGTAAAACACTTGTTTGACTCAGCAACAAATTACTAGGTCAATGAAGAAATTAATAATTATTGAGAAGAGAATAAAGGAAATTGGGTATTACTCAAGTGATGATAATGACCAAGAAAGATGAAGGAAAACTGAAGTACTAACCAAGCATAACTTTTACAAAGCAAGACAGTGTAAGCGAAGTGTGACAGATTAGTAGTAATCGAGCTACCCACTAATGACAAAATTAAACATTAGTATGAAGACCGATTGTCGATACATTAATATTTTTAGAAAGAATCAAGGTTTGAGGCCAATGCAATTGAATTTACAAATTAGTGAAAATATGTTAAATATAAGGATTGAATTAATTTTGATAAGTTATTTAAGGATAGGATTCAATAAGAAGTTTACAAGAGTTTCAAGGAAAGAAGAATAAAGACAAAATGATGAATAGATTCAATGAATTTGATCAAACCCTAAGATCTATGTCTATGTTTAAGAGATAAAAGATTAAATATATCTATTTAAGGAGCCATATGAGATGTTTTACAAGTTAGAGTAGTGAATTTGTAAAGGATAAGTGGAAGAACAAGAGTTCCAGAGGAAAAGTGAGATGTTGGTGAAAGTGAGATTGCTTGAGGCATTACCAAGAAGATGTGGACATGTGAAGTGAATTATAATTTATCAGATCTACCTAGCTATTACTTTCTAGCCATTGTGGTAGTAAAATCATTTTATCAAGGTTGACCTTATAGTCATGTTGTAAACCTTTTAAGATAGGTGACATTATAATAGGATATTTTTGAAGAACTAAAACAAGGCTAATCCTAACAGGGTGATTAAATCCTTTAACAAGGTCACACTTAATAGTATTTTTTGTAACCTTTAACAAGGTTGGCTCTTAACTGAGCTCACTTTAGAAGAATGGAAAAATGGTAGCATGTTACTTGGTGGTTTTTCCCAAATTGGGTTTCCACATTAAATTTTGGTGTCATACTTGTGTGAATGATGTTTTCATGTGTTATTTTGTTTATTGTTATAAGTTTCTATAATTTGGCTAACACTAAAAGAGAGAGCTAGGCATTGATATGAATAATTTGAATTACTGATTTCTATATTAACCAAGTGGATTTATGATTTCAACTAAGTTATTTGAGGTTGTTACAAGTTGAATTGGTACATCTTAACCTTAGGATAATGGATTCATCCCACCTCTTAGTTATTCTAATCATTCTAACAAAATGGGGCCATGGGGTACCCCATGACCCCCATTGACCCATTTGAATCATATTATGTGGGTTAAGGGATCCTATAACCACTTAAGACACATATGATCTCATCAAATGGGTCAAAAGGGGTCATGTGGTACCCCATCACCCTCGTTGACCCACAATAATAATATAATGTGTATTAAGGGGTCCTAGGACCTCTTAAGACACATAAGATGCTTAAAATGGGTCAAAGGTTGTCATAAGGTACCCCATGACTCCCTTTCACCCATAAAAGAAACATTATGTGTTGTAAGGGGTCCTAGGACCCCTTAGGACACATAATATCATTCTAGTGCATCAAGGGGTACCCTATGACCTTCTTTGACTCATTTGATCAAATAATATGTGTCTTGAGAGAGAAAGGACCCCTTAAGGCACATAATATCATTCTAATGGGTCAAGGGGTTTCATAAGGTGCCATGTGAACCCCTTTGACCCATTAGAATGATATTACATAACTTAAGGGGTATGAGGGATGCTTAAGACACATATGATCTAATCAAATGGGTCAAATGGGGTCATTGGGTACCCAATGATATTCTTTGACCTAATAGAATGATATTATG
Organism: Cupressus sempervirens; assembly: GCA_028749045.1. Lineage (NCBI taxonomy): Eukaryota > Viridiplantae > Streptophyta > Pinopsida > Cupressales > Cupressaceae > Cupressus > Cupressus sempervirens. The sequence continues at coordinate 138,734,976 of CM053790.1, read as the reverse complement.
TGTCTTAATGGATCCTAGGACCCCTTAAGACACGTATGATGCTTCAAATGGTCAAAGGGAGTCATAAGGTACCCCATGACCTCCTTTCACCCATTTGATCAAATCATCTATATCTTAGGTCTCATATGACCCCTTAGGACACATATGATCAAATAGAATGAGTCAAAGGGGGTCATAAGGTTCCCTATGACACCCTTTGATCCAATCAAATGGGTAAAATAGGGCCATGGTGTACCACATGACCCCCTTTGACTCATTTAAATGATATAATTTGTCTTAAGGGGTCCTAGGACCCCTTAAGAAAAATATTATTCAATAAAATGGATCAAAGGGGTCAATGGGCACACTATGACCCCCTTTGACCAATTTGACTAAATCATATGTGTCTTAAGGGGTCCTAGGACCCTAAAGAAAATATGTTGTCATTTAATGAGGTGAAAGGGGTCATAAGGTACCCTATAATCCCTTTCAACCTATTCAAACATATGAGATATGTTCATAGGGGTCCTAGGACCACGAGGAATATATGTTGTCATTTAATGATTTGGAAGGGGTCATAAGGTATCGCATGACTCATTCCAACCCATTCAAACATATGAAATATGTTCTTAGGGGTCCAAGGATCCCTATCATCATATGTTGTCATCTAATAGGCCAAAGGGGGTCATATCACACCCTATCACCCATTTTTACCCATTCAAACCCAAGAACATATCTTGTCAACAAAAGGGTTGAAAGGGGTCATAGGGTACCTTGTGACCCCTTTTGAACTATTTAATGATATGATGTATATCCATAGGGTTCCTAAGAGCCCTAGTAACATGTTATGTCATCTCATGGGTTAGAAGGGGTCATAGGGTACCCTATTACCCCTTTGACCCATCCAAACATATGAGATATGTTCATAGTGGTCTTAGGAGCACTAAAAGCATATGTTGTCATCTAATGGGTTAAAAGGGCTCATAGGGTACCCTATGACCCAATTTTACCCATTTGATGACATGTCGTATGTCCCTAGGGGTTTTAAGACCCCAAGGAACATATGTTATCATCTAATGGTTCAAAAGGGGTCATAGGGTACCCTATGACCCCACTCAACCCATTCAAACATAAGAGATATGTACCTAGGGGTCCTAGGACCCCTAGGAACATATATTGTCATCTAATGGGTTGAAAGGAGTCATTGGTTACCCTATAACATCATTTAAACCATTGCATGACATGATGTATGTCCATAGGGGTCCTAGTACCCCTAGAATAATGTGTTGTCATTTGATGGGTTGAAAGGGGTCATAGGGTACCCTATGACCTATTTCAACACTTTCAAACATGCGTATTAATCTAATGTGTCAAAAGTGATCATCAGATTCTCTATGACCCATTTAAACCCATTCAAATATTTGAGATATATTTTTAGGGATCCTATGACCCTTAGGAACATATGTAATCATCAAAATAGTAAAAAGGTTGCATAGAGTACCCTATAACCCATTGTGACCCATTTGAACACATGAGAAATGTTTCTATGGAATATATGTTTTCATCTAATGGGTAAAAAGGCATCAAAGGACCTTATGACCCCATTTGACTCATTTGATGACATGATATATGTATCTAGAGATCTTAAGATCCCTAGTAACATATGTTTTCATCTAATGGGTCAAAAGAACTCAAACATATGAGATGTGTTCATAGGGGTTCTAGGACCCCTAGAAATATATATTGTCATTTAATGGGTCTAAAGGGGTCAAAGGGTACCCTATGAACCCTTTTGTTCTATTCAAACATATAAGATATGTTCCTAGGGGTCCTAGGACGCTAGAAATATAGGTTTTCAAGTAATGGGTCAAAAAGGGTTATAAGGTATCCAATGTCCCCTTTCAACCAATTTGAAAATATGAGATATGTTCATAGGCCTTGTAGGACCTCTAGAAACATATGTTTTCATCAAGTAGGTCAAAGGGGTCATAGGGTAAACTAGGACCCCTTTTGACCAATTCAAACATATGATATGTATGTTCTTAGGGATCCTAGGTATCCTATAAGCATATGTTGTCATCTAACGGGTCAAAAGGGGTTAGAGAGTACCCTATTACACCTTTTGACCCATTCAAATATATAATATATGCTCCTAGGGGTCCTAGGACCTCTAAGAACATATGATATAATCTAATGGGTCAAAAGGAGTCATAGGTATAGTCTATGACCCTATTTGACCCATTTGATGACATGATGTATGCCCCTAAGGGTCCTAAGATCCCTAGGAACAAATGTTTTCATCTAATGGTTTGAAAGGGGTCATATTGGTCATAGGGTATCCTATGTGATGTAGGAGTGTCCTGTGTGTAAGGGAAATCTTGCATCACCCAAAAATATTTATATTTCTAGTTTTCTAGTTTTGTGTTTTTAATAAGGGTTATTCTTGTGCAACATTACTATTTGAGGGAGCTTTCTAACTTTAGTAAGTTGGTATTATCTACTCATATTTTTCTAATCTCATATGTGGAGGTTCATCACTGACATATTATTCTACTAGATGAGTTTCATTATCATATCTTATGTATTGGTGCAATTATTACAGATTTTCAATCTTTCTATTTTCCATAAATTAAGTTGGGTGTGTATCATGTCAAATATGTGGTCTTTGTATTATCTTACAATAAAATCAAATAACACCATAGCACATAACACCATATTTTTTGCATGGAAACCTTTTTAGAATAAAAATATGGTGGGGTTCAAACCTACTAGATGCTGCATTAGGACATATAAAACTTTGTTAAAGCTATATGAGGAATGCACATTCATTCCTACACTCTCTTGGATCTCAATTCTCTGTTACAACGAGGGAAAATATCTATATCTAACAATAGTCCAATAAGTGGAAAAGAATCCACTGAAATGAACTAACTAAAAGAAACAACTATCACAATATAGTTTCTTTGAAGAACATTATTATACTCTACTTGTACCTCTACTCAACCAAATTTGATCTCTATCTTTGATCCAAATTTCCATATTCATCTATGCATCATATCATTTTATCTCACAAACAAATACATGAATTCACTTCTTTATTAAAGCTCTAACACTTATTATGTTGGCTCAATATGATACCTAATTACAAAATAAATTACATAAACCATTGTTATTCCATAAGTGTTGGCCAAAAAAATATATATCAATTAACATGCTACCAACCAATAATTAATAATAATAATCTAATCAACACATTTTTTGATTGATTTGGATATAAAATAAATTTCCTTTCATTATCTAATGAGAAAATTTACTCCTATGTCTTTGATCAACAAATAAATCTAAAACTAGATGAAAATACAAGCATTCATGACACATCTATATCATAGGATAAGATTTTATTCCACCAAAACTCACTGAATAGTATATCGCACCTATTGGAAATATTATGACAAGATAAGTTACTGAGAGGGGATGGGTGAATTAGTATCTTCTAAAACTTTTATCCCAAATGGAAATTAATCCTTTATATGAATTTTGATCTAACTTCATGCATGAGAGATTGAAAAACATGAAACCATACATAACACTTTGACACAAGATTTGGTGACCCTAAAACCTTCCAAATAGAAAGTAAAATTGGGGTGGGGATGATACCCACAAGCTTTAGTATTGTAGTATAAAGTTGGCCTATTAAGGCTTACATTGATCACTTCTGATGGTCTACCTTGTTAAGAGCAATAAGAACTACTAGGTCCATCTTGTGAAAGGATTTACAAGCATACAATGAAGTATGAACTTGGTAAAGTATTTACATAAGATTCTTAGATCTACCTTATTAAACAATTTGACTGATCCAGCTATTAGAATGAAACAATAGCTGATCTTTGATCTGCAACTTGGTTTGCTAAATGAGATTCCTCTAAGTGTACGAATCACCTTGCTATGATAGATGAATCTTTGTTGCCCCTTATATTATTGTAGCCTTTGTAATTTTCTCTTCTACTATTCTATGATGATTACATTTCTTCCTTGTTTGATATACATACATTAGATGTGATACAATACCATTTAATATATATATCAATCTAATTACATAATTACAAAGTTGGCCACAATACAAGTTTACACAAATATTACAAAGTCAGCCAAAGTGTAGAAACTTAAGCTCTGAAGACTGACTTGGTGAGGTTCTAATACTTGGCATCCACTATCAATGCTTGGCATCGTCATGCACTTGATAGATGCAAGAGCTCAGTCCATATTGATCACTTCCAAGTAGTATTGAACTAGGTCTACACTGGTGACTCAGCAAATATTGTGAAACTCAACTTATAAACTAAATCACTTGGTTAACATTGCATAGCTCAGTAAACACTATTACCTCAAGCTTGGTATAAATTGAGTCTCTTAGTTAACATTGAGTAGCTTAGTGAACACTGGACTCGCATCACATCAATTGCAAACTTGGTAAACACTACACAACTTAGTTTTCATTGGTCAACTTGGCATACACTAAAATGCTCAGTTTACACTACTGAACTTCAACTCTGTAGTAACTGCTTGGTTCAATTGAAATCTATCCATAGGACTCAGTAGCAACTATAGGACTCGATAACTACTAAAATGCTTGGTTAACACTGTTAACTATACAATATGCTTACGATGAACTCAAAATATGAATAAGTGTATGTCACTACTAACAAACATGATTGGAATGTCAACAATCTCCCCCTTTGGCATTAGTGACAAAAACACTTATCAGTCAAAATTGAATTATCCATCACCTTATATCTCCAACTAGGTAGAGTATACTATTTTCGATATTTTTCAAAATTGTTTTTGTAAAGGATACTATACATACAATATATATTTCTTCTTACAATCTTCTCCCCCTATCTTTTTACATCATTCTCTTGGTGACTTTTATAGATTCTCCTCTTTATATAATCTTATATCTTCTCCAATATCTTCTCCCCCTTTTTGACATTAATGCCAAAGATTTATACCATATGTATTTATATAGTAATGCCAAAATGAGACAAGAAATCTAAATGTACCTTTAGTATGATTTCCAAAGTCTTGTCCCAGTTCTCTTGCAAGACCCTACATGTGTGCAATGCCACCAGCACTTCTACTCATAGTTCAATCATATGGTCTACAATAGAGAAATTATTATCATGGATGAGACTTTTTAAATAAGAAATATGCTTCTACATTTCATCCATGTTAGGGATTATCATATTTTTAATATCTATCAAAGTAGATCTAATTTGGGTCTCTTCATTAAGTAATTTTGCCTGCATATCTATCAAAAATTTGATCCTTTTAAAATGGGTAGAGCTTGAACTTGGGTCAAGCTGTAATTGTTGAGCACTCACCTTAAGATCTTCATCAATCTTAGACAATTTTTCTTTTATTTCCTTTGTAAAACTTGGAATATCACATAATTTACCAAAAAGTAAAGTTACATTTGTACAAGAAGTTTCAAGAGAACCCAAAATAGTAGATAACTCTACTTAGTAAATGGAAATCTTTTGAGCAATAAGTTCTAAGACCTTATTCTCAAACTTCTTCTCTGCTTTCTGTAATAACTTGTCTTGTCCATCTAGATCTTCATTATACTTCTAGACTACTTCCATCAAGCGATACAAAACTAGCTGAGAAGAATCAATCTCTATACCTATAGCCTCTGCCAAATATTCTTGGCATCCTCAATGATTTTAATTTTTTTTATCTCTTTCCTCTCTTATCTCTACTACTTGGCTTTCTTTTGGAGTAATTCTCCAAAGGTGCACATTTGATCAGGATTGAATTTTGAAATATCCCAATTAGGAATTACAATTTCCTCATCAAGATCTACATCCTCCTCATTTTCTTTACCTTTACCCAAAAAATTTGTGCTCGATTGAGGCTTGTCTCAACTTTCCTTGCACTTATTGCTTGTGAACTTGGAATGGAAACAATAGTAGAAATAGTGGGGCTTGCTGCAAAAATTGATATTGCACTTATTGTAGAAATATTAGCAAAAGTACTTGTTAAAGCCAAAATTGATGTATCCAAAACTATTGAAAAGTGAAGAGTCTACATCTCAGTAGATGAAGTAGTTGGCACTTTAGTCAATGATGCATTGAGTTGAACTAGTGCAAAGATTAATTGGTGCTTGTGCTTGTAGTGCCAGACATAATCAATCCTATAGAGGTCATCTGTATGCTTAATGTTATGACTATTTTTCTTGGAGAGTGGGGAAGTGAGACAATAACTATTGTATCAATCTTGACTGGGTCAATTTCCTCAATATCTTTAGTTCCTTCCTCAATAGCCTCTTTCTCTTATTCCTCTTCATCATCAATATTATCAAAATGTGTTACTTCTTCATCATTTTTCTCTTCATTCTTTTCTTGATCATCATCATCATCATCTTTATTACTTATGTTGACCAAAAAATCACTCAATTTGTGGAGAAGATAGATATTTTTCCATATATTTTTTGAATTCTTCACAACATGTTCTATTTATTTTAACAAAATAAGACAAGTCTTGAAATTTTAAAGCCAGTTTTTCTTCATTTTTCTTTAAAGATTCCTTGATTCCCTTGTCAGTCAAATTTTGCATCAATTGCCTCAAGGTTTGCTCATGAATGTCCTTTGTAGTTTGCATTGCATGTTCTCATCTTGACTTCAATTTATTCATTAAAGCATCTAGAATTTGTTGAGTGAGCTAGTTAGGAGAGCTTTTCCATTTGCCCGTTTTAGATATCAAAATATCTTCAATCTATTTTTTCTCATCAATTATTTTGGTCTCATATCTTAATAATTTGAAATTTTTTATCCCAAAACCTGATTCCAATTCCTTCATCCTCTCTTCAAATGTGGGTGGAAACCTCTTGAAGATTATGTCTCCCCCTTCTTTGTCTATTTTCTTTCTGGAGGATCTCCTGGTAAATACTATAGTGGATGTCTTAATAGGCTTAGTAATGATTATCTTTCCCTTTTTCTTCAATGGTTCCTCTTCCTCTAATTCTTCATCCTCTGCTTCTTCATCTTCACCTTTACCTTCGATTAATAGGAGAGTGGAACTTGTTTTCAACTTGGCAATCCTTTTCTTGCCTTTGTTAACTGCCTGAGGGAGCTTAAACTCCAATGCTATTTGGGCCTTAGCCTCATCACATATGCCAAAATATACAACCTTGGGGTCAATTGGTTCATTAATCAGTGCCTTAATCATAACTTTTGTTTCATCAATATTTACCTTATATCCTAGAGGTTTCACCCATGCAATTCTAGGCCTAACTGCCTAAATGTATACCTTATCACCATCCACCATAAAACATACATCATCCTTATAATCTTCAACTAGTTTCTTGGGGATTCAATATCTATTATTCATTTTCTCCTTGAAAGCATCAAAATAATTATCCATAATACTAGTGTTATTTTCTCCCATCTCAGCAATATATTCATTAATTTGATAGAGTATCAGCACATCTTTCCTCCAAACAATACTACCCTTTGATGGAAATAATTTATGAACATAAAAGAATAAACATGTCAATAGAGATCCAAACTTACATGGAGTATTCTTCGATGTCCTAATGCTCTCCATGTTCTTGTTGAATTGATTCAACAGTAGCTCGGCAAGGTCAAGAGAAAGGTTGTTTTTGATTATTTTGTATGCCAGGTCAACTACTTCACACAACACACTATTCTACCTACTGAAACTATAGATCTTGTGTGCATTGACATGAATGTCAAACTTTAATTCCATGTTAGTGACAGTGCTAATTTTCATTCCCCTAACATCCCACTCAACTATGGTTTTCTTCTCTAGTTTGACCTGACCTATTTTTTTAGTCATTTTCACTTTAGCCAACATAGGGAGACTAGTGATCCTATGGATTATCTTCTTGGTAATCAAAATTGGTTGCTCCAACCACAATTACCCATTGTTCACATGAATTGAAATATACCTCATCCATTTCACTTGGAAATCACAGGGCATGTGAGGAATATGGGTTAAACCTTTGGCTTTGAGATGTTGGTGCTCAAGAAAATGCCATCAACACATAACTCTTTCAAATATCCATCCATTTCTAGGGTGCCAATATCTTGAATCGCACATTTAAAATGAGAACAGATGGCATTGATCAATAGTACCTTGGGAGGGATTTGCAACTGTGCTCCACTCAGATCTAGGGTTTCAGTGATAGTAGGAGTGAGCTTAAAGTCTAGTGCTTTCCATTCTACACCATAAACTAACATGTATGATCCTCACTTCACCTTATTGCTAGTATCTGCCATCTTCACTCAGTAGGGTTTGAGAGAATATAAAATTCTTGACAAAAATTGGCTCAAATCACTTGAATGCTCTTGAAGATCACTTTACAAAATTTTCTCTCAAAAATTCATGGAAAAAATGACTTTGATTTCATTCCCTTTTATCAAATTTTGTCATAAATGCTTGGTACAAAAGTTAGATGAATTTGATAGACTATCATCCACTTTACTTGCATTGATTATTTGGTAAAGTCTTTCATCACTCAGTAACCATATAAGATTTAATTACTCCTAACCTTTCTTGGTAGAGTCTATGACTCAACCTCACTCGATAAGAAAAGTAACTCGGTAGTAGTTGGTACCTTTTACTCGGTGATCCCTTTCACATCTTGAATGTTGATATGGATCTTTTGTCCTAACAATTGGAACTTATTTAGATGTCTTCTTTGGTAGCCTAGTTCTAGTTTTCCTCTAAGAAATCAAGTGGAAATAGTAGAGTCACCCAATTCTTGAGTGACTTGATCAACATTTCTCGGACTTGCATTATTGGTAGACTTTGAAACCCATTGTTGTCTCATTTGTTTTATGATGTTATTATCTTTTGCCTTCTTTTCATCTTCTATTCTTCCAGTATTCATAAAGTTCTTGGAAAGGTGACCAAGTTCTATACAAATAAAACATCTTTTGGTAGTACCTCTCTTCCTCATGTGATGCTTTACACAATTTATTCCAATGTGTCCAAATTCTCCACAGTAATGACAACTGCACCAAGTGTTATAGTCCCAACCAAATATATATTTCATAATTTGTTTTGTTGGATTCAATATCTTGGTTTTGCATTCTAATGATTTGTGCCCATGCTTCTTACATTTGTGACATTTATCTTCAAATTTTGGTTTCTCTTTGCATTCATTTGCTCTATGACCATGTTGATTACAATTGTAGCATTTTCCATTAAATTTTTCTTTCCCATTCCTCCAACATTTGTTTGAAGTATGACCTATCTTATCATAGTGATTTCAAGTAGGTTTTTGGTTCCTTTTAGCTCCTTGATTGTATGATTCTCCTTCTTCTGTATATCCAATTCTTGCTTTTCCTTTTTGTTTGAAGTGACTCTGCTCATTCAACTGATTCATGTCTACTTGGGATTTCAACATTCTTTCATTGGTTTGCCTTTCAATGTTTAGATCATTCTGTAATTTTTCATTATCTAATTTCAAGTTCATTATTTCTTCATTTGCATTGGTGAGTTGATCAATGAAGTTTTCTTGTTGAAGATATAGGTGTTGAATTTCATTGTTCTTTCCTTCTATCTCTTCTCTTTTCTTGTTTTTCTGATCCATGACTTCACACAATCTTACTAACTAAATTTCTTGTTCTCTTCTTAGTTTTCTTATTTCTTCTTGAAGAGTACTATTATTTTCCAACAGTACTTTGATTGCTACATTAGCTTCATCTAAATTTCTTGGATTGATGTCTTCAATTCTTTCTTCAATGTAGAGTCAATTATTCATCTAGATTGCAAGATATTTTCTTCTTTTTAGGGATTGGGAAAGTTTCTCTTTTGCCTTCTTGAGTTTTCTAGTGGCCAATTCTAAATCTATCTTCTCATTGTTAATAGCTTTGTCAAGTCTGAATACCTCCATTGCCTTTGATCTTTGCTCAAGCTTGTTAAAATTTTTACTGAGAACCACAAAGCTTTGATACCAATTGTTGGAAATATTATGACAAGCTAAGTTACTGAGAGGGGAGGTGTGAATCAGTAACTTCCAAAACTTTTATGCCAATTAGCAATTAATCCTTTATATGAATTCTAATCTAACTTTATACATGAGAAACTGAAAAACATAAAAGCATACATAACACTTTGACACAAGATTTGGTGACACAGAAACCTTCCAAATAGAAAGTAAAAATAGGGTGGGGATGATACCCATAAGCTTTAGTACTGCAATATAAATTTGGCCTATTAAGGCTTACATTGATCACTTCTGATGATCTACCCTATTAGGAGCAATAAGGACTACTAGCTCCACCTTGTGAAGAGATTTACAAACATACAATGAAGTATGCAATCGGTAAAGAGATTTACATAAGACTGTTAGGTCTAGCTTGTTAAAATATTTGAGTGATCCACCTATTAGGATGAAATAGTAGCCGATCTCTGATCTATAACTTGGTTTGTTGAATGAGATTCCTCTGAGTGTAAAAATCACCTTGCTATGATAGATGAATATTTTTTGCTCCTTATACTATTTTAGCTTTTTTAATTCAGTCTTTTTCTCTTCTATGATGATTACATTAATTTTGTTGGAGCTCAAAATTTCTTTCCCATTTTGAGTGCCTATTCCAATTTTTGAGTTGCTTTGAGCCCTTATGAACGCTTTTCATGCATATGTACTTGGCTATTGTATTAATGCCTAAGTGGTGTTTTATGTTTCTAACACCCTTCATTCAACCTATCCATGTGTTCTATGATGATAGATTGACATTCTGAACTATTCTGTGAAGTCCCATTTTCAGTTGTTTTCAGTTCTGCATTTTCTACCTAAGTGTGAAATAGCAATAGGAGGGCATGTTTACCTTTGAATATCTTTTACTTGGTTATGATTCATGACCCACCACTTTGAGGATGTTTAATATGCATAACAAAGAACCTATGTTCCAAGTTTTAAGTCATTTTGAATCCATTTGACTAGGTTTTGAACCCCTCAAAGTTGGTCAATTACCTCTGTTGTAAATTTGCGTATTGTTCATAATTCTATGTAGTACTATTTAACAGGCTATAAATTTTGACCAGTTGAGCCAAATAAGAAAATTAATTTTGCATCATATTTTAGAGCTCAATAAATTGATATGCTCCAGATTTGAGCTTATGACCAATCCGTTTGATGAATTTTCAAGCGTGATTCCATTTGCAATTTTTAAAGTGTTAGTGGTATTCAGAAGTGCAGATTGATTGGGAGCCTTGTTTGAGATGTCATATCCTTGACCTTATGATTGGTGGGACTAAATGGTTTGTTACCCTATATTCTACTCAAAAAATACTACAAGTGTGCTAGATTTCAAGTCTTGATGAATCCATCTGCACACTTTACCTGGGTCATTCCATTTGCAAAAAATGTTTTTTGTTGATGATCATTGTTCTGCAAATCCAGGTAGCCAACTTTAGACCTTCGCCAAATGTGTCCCAATATTTTTCATGAGCCCAAATTGTAGAATCTTATTCTCCTCATGACAACGAACCATTTCCCTAGATTCCAGAACTTGAAGTGCCCGTTTGCTCAGTTTTCAAAGCTAAAACCAAACGCAACTTCTAGCTTTTTGACATGTTTAATTACAGGTAAATTTAAGAAAGCATGTTCGGAGGTCAATATCTTTTGACCCTAATGTCATCATGCAACAAGATCTGGCAAGACTGTTGAACATGTCAGAGAGATAATATATCTAGAGTTTCAAAGCTCGACTAGGTGTTTATGACAGTCTTTAAAGGCACGGAACAGGCCTCCTAACACAAATTTCACACTGGTGCAGAAATGATTAAAATAAGTTTTCAGTAATGATTCAATGATCATGTTTGATTCCCGGTAGCTCGAAGAGATTAATGGATCAATTTTCCATGTCAACTGTTCGAAAATGAAAGTTTTTTAGTCGGACCCAGTTTGGGGCCCGACTGATTGCATTAGGTTAACATTAACTATAAAGGCTATGAGATGATTAATAGATGTTTAGTATATAATGGGAGCGTCATGGAATTCTAGATCAACTTTTAACATATAGCTTCATACTTGAAGATTTTGAAGATTATATTCAAAATGGTCTCCCTACTATAGCTTTTTGCAAATCCAGTGCACTTTATGTATCCTTTGATTATGATGTCTTGAAGTTTTTTGCTCTTCCCTAAATGATAATTGTTTTCATTTAAGGAAGGAGCAATCTTCATAATGGGAAAAGAAAATAAGGGGCATGTCTACATGGAAGAACCGTCCATACCCATGGCAGAATGTGTTTGTGCTATATGGTCCAAAATTGAGTTTGATTGCAAATTTGATTTTGGACAGACACTAAAATGATATGGGTGGAATTTGATGACTATTGCCTACATTTTGGAGCTGCCATAGCATAATAGAGTTCCACATCTACAAAAGAAAGAGAATTGACAAATAAGCAATCTGAGCTTTCATTAGTCGTATATTGTAAGAGGGAGCCTATAGGGTTTCCACTATGAATGAGGCTCATAGCATCAACTGGAGACTCATGCTAATTTGAGGAGGAAGCTCACACATTGCAAGGGGATCTCATGCAAAATGGAGAGGCAATCACCTAACTTTGTGTCCATATCCAAAAATGAGGAGGTAGCAGCTTATGAAGCAAGCAAAAGGGTAGGAGATCTATGTGATTCTGAGGAAGGAGCCACATCACTTCACGACCAAAGTATGAGAAGCCACAGCATGGGAAGTTTCAACGTGCAATAGAGGACATTCAAAAAAAGGAAAAGATGGGAATGTGGCAGAGTTTCCATCTGTAGACTAGTGTAAAGGGCAATCCATGCGTGAACAAGAAGCCTCAATGTCCAGAGAAAGGGGTGACATTAGTGATGCCCACTGCATCAGAGAAACACTCACATTTTTTATATGGGCTCAAGTTTTCTTCTTATCCCACATTTACTGTGGGACAAGATTCTTTCTTATTCTTATACCGAGGCATATGAAGCTTAAATGTCTTCCAAGACACACTGTTGCATGTAGTGTTCACCGACTTTGTAGGTCATTGTAGCCAATGGTTAGCAAAAATTTTATCGCATGATACATAATGAGGCATGTTGTGAGGTCGTAGGGAAACTTCAATGGCTCTCTGATGTTATGACCATGTCATGTGGTCAGGGAATGGAATTTGTGGCTATGTGATATTACGATGATGTTGGGGTATCGTAGGTGAAAAAATAAAGGTCCCTAATACTACGACTTTGTTGTATGATCGGGGAAAATTTGTTGATGCATCATGACGCTATAACTTTTTCGTATGATCTGGGTAGATTTTTTGATGCCTCACAATGTTAGGACTTCGTCATGAGATCAGATGCCTGGGAAGAAATTCTTGCAATGCTATGAAACTTGGACTCATCGTATAAATATATTATGTATATACTATATGCTCATCGTATAATGGTAATATAAAGATACTACTATTGATAAATTTGTGAGCTTGCCATAAGATTAGAAAAAGAAGATTTCAATGGTACGATAATGCGATGAATTCGTATTTTTCAAATGTTATAAAGAATAATGTAGGCTCTGTCGGATATGATGGTTAAATGAAAAATGGACAAGTGGACCTAAAGAGATAAGGGGAAGTAAAAATGATTATAAAATCAAAATTTCAAATGTTTCAATGTATGAATTTCAAAGTTCATAGATTTGAAATATTTATAAGTTTTAGTTTATGCCCAATGGATAGGGGACTGGTTAGCTTGAAGGATTCATGTTCTCTATTGTTGCATACTCGGGTTATGCTGAGAGATCAAAACTTAAAATGAACATCAATTTCCCTTTTTATGTATTGAAGAGATAAAGTGTGGGTCACGGCTTGTTTGTTATTGCTTTCCTTGGTTGTGATTAGCTAATACAATCAGGAAGTTTGTCAGCAAATTGTAGAAGGATATTGACCATTTCTGCTATAGAGGGTAATCTTGCATAGAAGAGTATCAAGTTAACAAGATAAATCTCTTAGGTTTTCCTGCCTTGGCTTAGAAAAGTCTAAAGTGAAGTGAGTCCTGATGACTCTGTTAATTGGTCTAGAACTAAGATTTAGCCTTGCTAAACATAGGATTTAGCTCATCCTTAGGCTTGTCCTTGGTCTTTTTTTCTTGGTATCAGGTTTAAATCCACTTGATATGTTCTTTACCAGAAAGAAATCCAACAAAAGAATGACTCTGCTAGGGAGACAAATTGTAAATGCTTGATAAGGAGCTAGAAATCTCTGGTATATTGTGCATATTTAGTTTTGTGTGCAAGGTTTTGTGTCTCTCAATTGTACCTTATTCTTGACAGTAGTAACTTTGAAGATTAGTAATAGATAAGTGAACACAAAGTGTTGTTGTGCATTTAAGAGTCAAGATTATGTTTTCTTTCACTGTTGTTAAGGGTGTGAGATTCCAAGGTTGTGTGTGAATTTTCAAATACCTGTTATAAATTTTGGACCAGCTTGTTGTTTTGTGCAAGCTGGAAAAATATTTTCTCACTTAGTGGGTGGTGAGTCAAAGTATATCTCTACACCAGTGCAATTGTGAGGTTGAGAGTATTGTGAAAGTTACAACCATTAGAATGAAGATTTGAAGAAGTCATCTCAAGCCCTTAGCAATGGTTGTAAATAAAGTGGTTGATGCTATGCAAGAGTTACTAAATCAAGACAAGGTTTGAATCTTCTATTGTTCACAACATTGAAGAGGTTTGCAAGCATCATATAAGATAATTTTCTCTTTCTTGAGATTTCTTTTCAAGAAAGTAAGTTATACGAAAGTTTCCTGCATCAAGTGATATATTAACACTAAGTAGAAGAAGTGTTTAATGCATCTCAACATATTCTATGAAAGGTAGTTTCAGAAAATGTATTTGTATATGCTACTTTAGTATGTTAGAAAAACTAAATAAAACAATCAAAAAGCATTTGCATACTAATTTAACATAACTTCATGAGAGACAAAGTGAAGTCCTCAAATGAGAATATGAGCCATTGATAGGCTCTCTCAATGAGGATGATCACTTGATGTAGAGGTGTGTCTAATACCTAAGATGGCTTGATTATGTATGTATGCTCAAATGCTCAAATGGGCTTCAATGGAGGATTTTTGATAGATTTTGGTGAATGGATTTGATGTAAAAATGGCTTCTCAAAGTGGCATTAGGGCTTTACTTTCTAGATTCTATTAAAATGGCTTGGGAGAGGATTCCTTAAATAGGAAAAGGGCTTGAAGGACCAAGGGCTAGGATGTAAGGATGGGAGAAAGCTTATGGAAGGTTTAGATTGAATGAGAGGAGAGCACATGGATTGTGCTTCCTTATAGCCAATCAGGGAGTGACACATGTCACAGGGTCATTAGTTAGAGAAAGAGGGGTTGAGGTGTCAACAAAGGAGGCTCAAAGCTCATAAAGACCCTCATAATGGCTTGTAAGAGCAATGAATGGGATTGTAAGAGTCATTTATGGCTTTGTGGGCTTGATAAAATTTTATGGTTGGAATATTTGTGAGAGAGTTGAGATATTTTCACTTAGGTTGGATTAAGAAAGTCTTAAGCTTGACTTAGGAATGTGCAAATGATTAAGGCTTGGACTAGGCTTGGGTTAAGATTAGATTAGGGATGTTAGAGATGGGCAAGTGTATGGAATTTAATGAGGGTGGGTGAAGGAGGGTATATTTGTTAGCTTTGGCTTGGGTTAGCAAGTCTTAACCCATGTTTAGAGAATGTGACAAGGTTAGGAAGGGATTAGTATTAGGATTAAAGATAACGATTGACATCTTCTAGAAGAGTCTAGGCTTTGGATGAGGATGAAGACTTTCTAGAAGAGTCTAGAATTTCGTAGGATGAGGATAAATAAGCTTTTTAGAAAATAAATAAAGTTTTATTTATTTCAAGGGTTTGGGTTGAGGAGATATTTATTAAAATATTTTTAATAAATATGAGGATTAATATTTAATCTTAATTAAATATTTTGAGTTGGGATTAGGGGTAGGAAATGATGGGATTAGCCTTTAATCGAAATTAAAGAAGGATTAGAAGATTTTGGAAGAGGTTAGTGGTCTTAAGGAAATTGGCCAAGTTTTGGGCAAAAAATAAATAAATTATTTATTTTGGGATTTTTGGTCAATTTATTAATTAAATAATTAATAAATAAGAAAATAATGTTTAAATAAGATTTAAACATTTTTGGGAGGGATTCCTTAATTAAATATTTTTAATTAAGATAAAGGGATTTAATGTCATAAAAATAAATAAATTAATTAAATAACTAATTAATTAATAAATGATGATGTCATCAGGGACTTTTTCAGAAAATAAAAAATACTTTATTTTCTAAAGGATTTTTAGGTGTCTACATTTTGCCCCTCTTTGATATAGTGTTGAAACAACACTATTTTAAAGAAGTTCAGATATAAACGACACGAGGAAGATGTTTTAGCAACAAAGTTGCCCCAGTCTTGGATAAGAAGGAGAGACTAGACTATGAGATAACCCCCTCAAGAAGGTGGCGAAGAGAGAAAATGAGGCTTGACGGCTTCTTGAAAAATACAAAATCTAGGATAAGAAAGGAGACTCGGATTGGCAAAGAGAAGGGGTTGAATTAGCTCAAACTCTCACTATGGGAGAGTGATAAAGGAGAATCAAATGCACAAGAGGAAGAAAGCTTAAGACTTCAGGGAAGGTGGAGGATGAAGGAGTGGAGTGCTATAAAAAGGAATCTATGATAGGGAGATGGATGATGGGATGATAAAGCTGATGCAACAAGATTTCAAAGAGCTAGATTGGCGAGAGATGGGTTTCAAAGATCCCTAGGACTAGGATTGTGGATCTCGAAAGATGAGGCTTGGTGGATTGATTGGATTGGTGGATCCCTAAGACTAGGATTGTGGATCCCTAAAGCTAAAATTGAAGATTGATTCAAAGAGATACTGATGCATAAGCTAGGGTAGGAGAGACAGATGCTAGGTATGGATGGGGGATAATGGAGATGAAGGGAATCCATTGAAGCTTTTTGAGCAGGGGGATACTTCAAAGAGAAGTACCACCATGTAGTTGAGCACTAGATTATCTATAGGACTGTTGGTTAATTGCCAAGGTTACCAAGAACATCAAGGCCATGTCACCAACCATCCAGAGGACTAACAGACTGAATCAAAACAAACACACAAGGATTTCCCTAACATCACACATGAAACTCGAAGGAAACAACGTGGAACCGTCACTGGGTAACCCACAAGAAAAAAAGAAAAAAGAAAAAAATAAAAGACTTGATCAAAATCGTACACTTAGAGTGCCCCATTCATAGCATACCATGATATGGAAGGTTGTGGCAACCTTGAGGAGGGAAGAAAAAGATTTCTTGGAAAAGATACTTCAAGATGCAAAAGGGAAGATTCCAAATCAAAAGAAAGTGAAAATCCAAAAGAGAACCATTTGCCAATGAGATGGGTAGGATGAGGTACTAACGGACCAAGATCGAACATGAGGAAAGCTATATCCTGCAAGGATCTATCGGAGAGCACCTAAGCTGGTGGATTTGGATGAGTGATGTGTCTAGCAAGCTAAACTAAGAAGGATAACACTTTGGTGATAGGAAATTTAGCTAAAGGATGCATTGGAATAGCTAACCAAGATTTGTGCGATGTGTGCAAGATGATGATCAAGGATGAACTGACACAAAAGCTAGATAGATACAATGGTTCTAAGCTAAAGAGGATGTACAAGCTGACGGACCAAGACATATTACAAATGTAAAAGGTTGTTCATTTTTTGGGTTTGTGAGATGGAAATATTTTAGAGTGTGTTGGATGTTTGCAATGTGTGATAGATGGATAGTTGGATAATTTGAGGGTTTTGTGAAAAGCTTAAGTGAAGTAGGATTTGTGTGTGCACATGATAGGGTACAAACTAGGATACAAGATTATTTACAAGCTAGAATATGGTACAAGTGAGAATATAAATAAGGATAATTACAAGAGGGGGACACAAGATGGCATATAATAAAAGTTTGGAATATGGTACAAGTTGTGGACAAGATTTGGATATACAAGCTATGATACAAGCATTGGATACAAGATTATTTACAAGCTGTACAGGAGCTTCAGATGATAAGATAGCGAGATGGCTCAAGTTGGTGCAAGATGCAGAAGCTAAGGATGAGGTGATAGCGAAAGATATAGATTTGGTAAGGTGCATCCAATGATGATGATAGATGTGCAACCAAGGATGGGGACAATGCTAAGGTTGGTTGTAGCTGAGCTAATAGATGGCACTAGAGTGAATGGCTAATGAGAGGATGACATTGGATTTGAATGAGGATAGCCTAGAGTGAGATACCAATGACAAGGGAGGACGGACAAGACAAGATCTCCAAGGAATACAGTGCCCCTAGTCAGAATATGACATGCAGAAGGAGGGGTTATGATGGATATGATAGGATTGAAGCTAGGATGGAAAAGTTGAAGGCGCTAGGGAGATGGATGATAGATGGGATGATAGGGTGATGTTGCAGAAGATAAGCGGATAGTGATAGATAAAATCTGGAGGATGAAAGATAGGTGGATAAATTGGAAGATGGAGCTAGATGGCAAAATGTGACCAAAAGCATGAGGATGATAGGCTAAGCTGGGGATGGTTGGATTACGCATGCCGCTTGTTTGCCAAGTTTTCATCATGGTACTTGTCCAAGGTGCTTGAATTGCCAAGTTTTTACCAGTGGATGCTTTATTTTTCTTTATTATTTTTTTGACTTTTTTGACTTTGGATTTAGTTGAAATGATTTTGGCTTTCTTCAGCTATTTTTGGCTTTTTTGAAATTTTTCACTAGCTGTTGGAATGTTCAATTTTTTTGCTAGCTGTTGGTACACCAGATGTGTGATTTATGCAATAGATTGGATTAGATGGGATTGATGGTAGGAGATGCAGGGATGAAAAGGTTGGAAAGGAGCATGAGATGGGGATGCTTGCAGGATCAACATTGGCACATGTTGGGACGGGTGTGAAAAGAGCATATGGGGGATAGATGGTAGATGCGGGCTTGATGGAGGATTTTTGGAAGCACGCTTGGGGATATAGGCCCCCAAGATGGAGTTCGAAGATAGGGGACATGAGTCACTGGATGGGGGATTAGCAATGGTGGATGCCATTATGCATTGGGTTTCAACTTTTTTCTTTGGGATCCACATGGTTTTGGATTTTCTTTTCATAGGCTTTTGCATTATTTTGCATTCTTTGATTGGATTTTTCCTTTTCGAAGTATGTCTTTTAGAATAGACATATGATTTCCTAGGATGTGGATTTTTAGCTTTATGCATTTTGAAGTTGGCATTCACATTGTTGTGGTAAGCTTTGGGAAGATGGTTAGGAGAAGCTTTGTGAGATGGAGAGGATATGGAAGAGTGTGTAAGGGGATGATGATGGATGATGCACCCTAATATGTGCCTTTTTTGATCTTGCATAGGAATGGAGGGAATAGGATTTTTATGATGGCTGATAGGGGGATGGAGGATGGTAGATTTTGGGACATAGGGACCCAAAATGGATTTAGTAGATGAAGGGGGGATATGGTAAGTTGTTTTGGGTTGCAAAGATGGTGGAGGGGGGATAACATAAGATTTCTTGAAGGAGTTATGGAAGGCTGGCATGGTGGGCCTAGAGATAGGCTTGGTTTGGGGATGGCGTGTACCAACACTTTTAGATGGTGAGCCTTTGGATACATATCCAAGACCATGAAATCCTAGATTCTTTTGTGCAATAATAGGCTTTTTGATTCCTTGCTCTTGTGTTCCTAAACCTTGACATTGATAATGCCATTGATTGAGCATTTGAACGAGCTGAGGAAACTTTTTTCTTGTAGAAAATGGTAGAAGTTCTTTATTAGATGTACTACAACGGGGAGATATTGTTCTTAATTCTTCTGCTGAGACGGGGCCACCATGGATGAACATAAGTGAACCAAGAGGGTAGATTATAGATGGTGGAATAGCTTGGATAGGTGGTAAGATGGAATCATGGAGCGGAGGAGATGGTAGGATAGGATCTTGATTTAGCTGATGGGATGAAAAGATATCCTGTAGTAGAGGAGGTATGGCTTGAGGTTTTGGAGATGGAGCAGATGGTGACTGCACTATGGATGGAAGAGATGGTATGATGATATCTTCATTTATGCTTTGGGGGATGTCAACATGCTTCTGGGCTAGATCTTGATAGGATAGGATTGGAGTGGATGCAATAGGAGGTGAAGGAATGGATTCTTCAAAGGCAGTGGATGGATAGATGGGAGATTCAGTAGTGGAGATGGGTGAGTAGAAGATGGATGCATAAGGGTCATTACAGTAGATTTGGGAAATGCTTGGAGGTGATGTGTATAGGATTTGGAGGGATTTGACAGTTGGTGGGATTTTGATGCTTGCAGGAAGTGGAAGGATTTTTAGCAATTTGATGGATGGTATGGGGATGATAGCTATGGGAGATGGGGGTGATATTATAGATGGGGAAGCTTCATCACTAACTACTTCACATGGTTGGATTAGATGACATGGCTTATCGACTATTGGAGGTGGCTTTTCTTGTATTTCCTCTAGGAGATTCTTGGGAGACTCGTGTGTTAGAGGTAGAGGTGGTGGATTGACAAGAATAGCTGGTGTGATGGCGGTGGAAGATTGGAAGCTTGGTTAATTGGGTGATGGAGGAGAAGATGGGATATGAGATGGCATGACTAGATAGTTTGGAGGAATGCTTGGATTTTGAGGGATGGTTGGCAGAAGACATCTAAGGCTCTCAAGATACCTGTCATAGTCGACAAGATTTTCATCATCATTGGAATAGGCTGTAGTAGGAGAAAGGACAATGCAACCAAACTCATCATGATAGGGTTGGGATTTCATGTTTTCATGATGAGTTGGACAAGGATGGGGTCTTGCATATGGATGAACATGGAAGCTCATGGTTGGATTTGGATTAAGCGCAAATTTTGGATTAGCTGATGAAAGATTTCCTAGGGAGAGTCAAAGCTGCATGATAGACCTGAGGAGGATTGGCTGGAGATTTTTGGCTTTCTTGTGGATGGAAGACTTCAAGGGTATGCTATCAAAAAGTGAGAGTTTTGCTTTCCTATGTGCAGGATTGGTGTCTTTTGGTGTTAACTTGAGGATAGACAAATGATCTTATGGGCATGACATGAGATTGACCACTTGTGGATCCCAACCTTTAGCTTAAGGTGATGAGGGATGACAAGTGACAAGGCTAGATTACCCTAGACAAAGCTCTGTCAAAGGGATAACCTTGGGGATATTGAGGGATTTGGATAGATTGATTGGATAGCAAACTCTGGTAGAGTAACAACAATTTCTTAAAGGCTTGGGTGATTTTGGATTGGGTTGCTAGCTGGCTGGGGGGATGATTTGGATGGACTTTGGATTTGGGATTGTTCTAAAGCAAAGAACTAGATAGATTCAGTTGCGGCGGGGGAGCTTGGATGATTTTCTGATGAGGTAGTGACTACGCTAAGTATGCCTTGAGCTGGGAGATTTTTGCTTTTCTGGGATTTCGACCAAAGTTGGAAAACATTCATTCAAAAGCTATGAACAAACAAGAAGACAAAAGTTTGGAGCAAGCATTTCAAACACACCAACATCCTAGGAAGCTTCCTACAAGGATGAAATTTGGTTTAGCTAGGGAGTCCTTGATATATGCAAGGTACGTGAGGCCCAAATCCATAGATGAAACCAAAAAGATATCACACAGCCAAGAGGAGCAATAACCCACTTCTCCTCTTTCACTTATCAAGGGTATAAAGTTCCTTGAGGCTTAGCTCAAGTGGTAGAATTTTGATCCCAAGAGAGGTGTCTTTGGATTCACCTTTCGATCTTTATACTCCATCAGAACGCTGGAGTTGAGTTCGTCCCAAGGGGTGATGAAATCCCTAAGTAGGCCTCCTAAAAGCTAAGACAAGATTTTGGATCCTAATCTTATGCACCCAAGATGGCCTCAAAAGACAACAAGGGGAGAGTGTTAGAGTAAATAATTAATATTTAATTATTTATTCTATTGCTTAAGCTTACTTAGGTCATGCATTTATTTAATATTTCATATTTAATGCATGTAGTGGTTAGTTGTTGACAACATGGGAGTTTGTTCCCTTCTAGTTGTCACACTTATCTTCTACCACTTTCCAGCTTGTTCTACAAGCTTCCATGAGCTCTTTATATTCGGGCTCTCTCTCTTTGTATTATCACAACATCATATCATTTCTCATTGTAAATACATTTCTTATTGTGTTTGCACATATTGTCTCTCATGTCCGTTTACGGTTTTCCCTTGCTCCATGCTCCTCCCCTTCTATGGCTTCTCTTTGATAGGTTTCGCATGCAGGTGATCTTGGGCATCTTTGGAGTTGGCTTTCCTCGACTCCAACATGGTATCAGAGCCTTCCTGCTGCAGCTTCATTGAAGAAATTTAGAAGCCATGATTTGGAGTCACAAACCCTAGTTTGTTTGTGCATTTTTTCTTCAAATCAGGGGATCAGCATATTTTCGGAGCACTTTCAGCCCAAACGGACATCACCATTGGATTCGGAAGGCCGTTTGCAGTCAGGATTCATATAAAATTTGTCAAATTTGGAGAGATAGGGCTCCAGGGGGCAAAAAAATTTTAGATCAGGGAGTCGTACGGATGAAAAAATCGAATTTATTGTGATTTTGTTTTTAAAAAAGGACGCCACCGCGCCACCCGCGCGCAGCGGCCGCAGCAGGCAGTGCCGCTTGGGCTCAGCCGCAGCCAGGCCACCTCTGGTCCTCCGCCCTTCGCCGGTGGCTCCTCTGCGTCCATCGCCCCTGCGGCCACCTCCTCCTGCCTCCGCTCGGCCGCCTCCGCCTGCCAGCTTGCAGTCCGCATCAGCACCTTTTCTACCATTCTGTGCGTGACACGTGGCACAGGCGCCATGTGGCCCCTGCCACGTCAGCCACGTCATCTACCGTACTGCCATGTGGCGATGCCACATGGCATGCTTTTTTGCAGTGACGGGTGAACGGGTCGTCAAATTTTTTCCCTTCAAATGGTGACGTCAGCATGCATCATCCATCCTTCCATTCACCTCTCCTGATTCACTTTTGGACCTACTTGTGGTTTTTTTGCCATAACTTTTGCATACGGAGGTATTTTTTCGATCCGAAAGAAGCGTCAAAAATTTGGTTCCGAGACGGAGATTTTGGTGTAGGTATTTTTAGGTTTTGATGCATTTTTATTGCCCATTTTTTCTATTGAAGTCCAAAGTCCTTTTTTTGACTCCGACATGAATATCTTTTGCGTCCCATGTCAGTTTTTTGAAAACTTTATATTTCTGGAACGTTGGTTCTGTGTTCTTTTTAGAAATATAGTCCTTTTTCTTCATTTTTGGCCTCTGATCTTTCTATCATAGTTTTGGTGTTTTAGCTATATGGTGGATATTTTGACTGTTTTAGGCCCGAGGATCATTTTCCTGGCATGGTTTGCTTTCTTTTTGGCTGTAATTTCTTTTGTTGTAGCTCTTTTTCAGTTCTAATCATTGTAGCTATCATTTTGAAGCACTTTCTATTTCACACTGAGATAAACTGTCACTTTTGCATTCTGGGAGTCATGGACATTTTTTGAGTCAGCTGTGCATGCACTATTTCATAAAGCACCATGGGGGGGATCTTTGTTTTCTATTTTAGGCATTCTCCCTTTGTCAAGTGAGTGTCCCTTCCACGAAATTAGCCCCATGCAGAGTTAGTTAGACCGTGTCTTTATCGGTGTCTGTACCTCTTTCCCTCTCTCCTCGTTCTTGGTTCGTTTGCAGGAGATTTTGGCCCACCTTCTCAGTTGCCTGTCATCACACCCCGTCTACATTAAGGGGGGGTTATGCTGTGTTCTAATGCATCCATGGTTTGATGGTTTGATAGTGTGAACTATGTATTCAGTGGTTGATCCTATGTACAAGGTGATTGCAGTGGCTGGCTACCTATGCATTTCAGTGAGATGGATCATCTACCATATAGACATGCTCGGTTCGTGCCTTCTTCTTCCATGGAGGTTCTTCAGATCAGCAGTTTGGCAGATTTTGCGATGCTTCAGTGATGCTGCTTCTTCATGATCATTCCTTGTTCCTGTTTTAGGGGACAATTTCCCTAGTTGGAGACTTCTTCCATTCTTCACTAGGTTCTTACCTCTTTTTGGGGGAGGATTTTTCCCACGTGGTTTTCTCTCTTTCCTTGTTTATAGAGGTTGCATCTCTTGCATTGTACTTGGGTACCTAACATGGCCTCGTTGTCTGGACCCATTTTGCATTTCATCTTAGTTTTGTGAGCTTAAGGCATTTCCCTAAGTTGCACTTAAGGGGGGGTGTTAGAGTAAATAATTAATACTTAATTATTTATTCTATTGCTTAAGCTTACTTAGGTCATGCATTTATTTAATATTTCATATTTAATGCATGTAGTGGTTAGTTGTTGACAACACGGGAGTTTGTTCCCTTCTAGTTGTCACACTTATCTTCTACCACTTTCCAGCTTGTTCTACAAGCTTCCATGAGCTCTTTATATTCGGGCTCTCTCTCTTTGTATTATCACAACATCTTATCATTTCTCATTGTAAATACATTTCTTATTGTGTTTGCACATATTGTCTCTCATGTCCGTTTAGGGTTTTCCCTTGCTCCATGCTCCTCCCCTTCTATGGCTTCTCTTTGACAGGTTTCGCATGCAGGTGATCTTGGGCATCTTCGGAGTTGGCTTTCCTCGACTCCAACAGAGAGAAGACTTGGATGATCTTGGGCTGAAATACATAGTTCTTTTCCAACTGACGCTTTAAGTTTTCTGATCTAGACCTTTTGAAAACACACGTGATTTAAGATGCAAAGGTTCAATTCCAATTTGAAATGCGCCAATAAAAGAGAAGTGATCAAAGAATGAATACACCAAGAAGATTTAGGGTCAACAAAAAGTAAACTCGCGTGCCCGGAGGCCCTCCACATCAAGTATCGATTGATTTTCTTTAAGGCATTCAAGATTGAGTGTGAGTTTTTTTTAAGCCCAAAACAAAGATGTGTGTAAAGCTCAATTTCAAGCACACACCCAGAGGCCCTCCACATCAAGATTTGTTCAAATTTTATGCCCAAATGAAGTTTTAGTGAGACTAATGTGCATTCAAGAAATTTTCTATCTTAGAAAAACCAATAAAAACTCAAGTGAGTGGAATTTTATTTTTGTGGAGCACTTAACACCTTCTTAGGTAGACCCATCCCCATATATGGTGCTGATATTGCAACCAATGGTTAGAATGATGGGTGATTAAAGAGAGTGAGTCCAACAACAAATTCACTCAAAATGTCTTTATTTGTTTTATAACTTAAAAAGTTTCTAAAATGTAGATTCTTTTTATGCCCCAAAAGATTAAGTGTGAGATATTGTAATGATTAATTGACCTTTTGTATTCAAGATTGGATTTGTCATTTTAATCATGCATTCATAAAAATAAAAAGAATAAAAATTTGATTTTAATCCATGGCACTCAAGAGTGATTTTAGCAACATGCATTCAAAGACAAGTGATTAAACATTCAAGTTTTTTCCTTTGAGCATTCAAGATTGAGATTTTGCGTGTTGTTTTAAGAACTTTCAAGTGCTTTGTTTTAACTTTAGATCATTCAAGATTGTTTTGGACTCAAAAGTGAAAATGACTCTTTGGACTTTGGTTTTTATTCAAGATTTTGTGTTCTAGTTTGCATGTTTTAAGCCCAAAAATGATATTCCTAGATTGTTTTGATGCATGAAAAACCTAAGAAACATTCAAGATTTTGCAACAAGACATTTGTTTGGAACAAATAACAAAGCTTTTTAGGACAATTTTGGCAACCATTTAGGACTCTTAGTTTTCATGAGATTTTTAAAAGAACTTTAAAATATTTGCAAATGAGGTTCATTTTATCCTTGATTGATGCTTTGAGTTTGATTTATATTTTAGTGTGCACTTAGTGTTGATTTTGAACCTTTTCAAATGGAAACTTGAAGTTCTTTTTAAATTTCCAAAAATGAAGTGTTCCTAACTTTGCATGAATGCATCTAAAACCTTGATGTTGCAAGGATGCAAATGATTGGATTGGTTTAGTTTCACTTGTTAAAAGATTTTTTTTTTTTGCAAATTTATAGTTTTTAATGGATTTAAGTATGATTTAGGGGTTCATTTTAAGCACTTTAAAAAAAGTGAGTATGATTTTGCTTCCTAAAAAAAAAGGCCAAGATCCCTCAAGAAGAAGAAGAAGAAGTAGATGGAATAGAAGAAGAATATCAACAAGAAGAGGAAGAAGAATTCCAAGTGCTTCGTCCACCTATAAGCTTGAAAAATCTGCAAACACTATGAGATAGACTATGAGTTCCTTTGTCTTCTTCATGCTCATGTGGACCTACAAAACCAATTTATACAATCCTACCAATCACAAAAAAAAAGCAAAATTAGCCAAAATCAGCAAATGACATACAAAACTTGACTAAAAAAGCTAATGAAGATGACCCATGTGGGGTCCCACCGGGCATGCCAAAATGTATATGCTACTTTAGTATGTTAGAAACACTAAACTAAAACAATCAAAAAGCATTTGCATACTAATTTAACATAACTTCATGAGAGACAAAGTGATGTCCTCAAATGAGAATATGAGCCATGGATAGGCTCTCTCAATGAAGATGATCACTTGATGTAGAGGTGTGTCTAATAGCTAAGATGGCTTGATTATGTATGTATGCTCAAATGCTCAAATGGGCTTCAATGGAGGATTTTTGATAGATTTTGGTGAATGGATTTGATGTAAAAATGGCTTCTCAAAATAGCATTATGGCTTTACTTTCTAGATTCTGTTAAAATGGCTTGGGAGAGGATTCCTTAAATAGGCAAAGGGCTTGAGGGACCAAGGGCTAGGATGCAAGGATGGGAGAAAGCTTGTGGAAGGTTTAGATTGAATGAGAGGAGAGCACATGGATTGTGCTTCCTTACAGCCAATCAAAGAGTGACACATGTCACAAGGTCATTGGTTAGAGGAAGAGGGGTTGAGGGGTCAACAAAGGAGGCTCAAAGCTCATAAAGACCCTCATAATGGCTTGTAAGAGCAATGAATGGGCTTGTAAGAGTCATTTATGGCTTTGTGGGCTTCATAAAGTTTTATTGTTGGGATATTTGTGAGAGAGTTGAGATATTTTGGCTTGGGTTGGATTAAGAAAGTCTTAAGCTTGACTTAGGAATGTCAAAATGATTAAGGCTTGGAGTAGGCTTGGGTTAAGATTAGATTAGGGATGTTAGAGATGGGTAAGTGGATGGCATTTAATGAGGGTGGGTGAAGGAGGAGATATTTGTTAACTTTGGCTCGGGTTAGCAAGTCTTAACCCATGTTTAGAGAATGTGACAAGGTTAGGAGGGGATTAGGATTAGGATTAAATATAACGATTGACATCTTCTAGAAGAGTCTAGGCTTTGGATGAGGGTGAAGACTTTGTAGAAGAGTCTAGAATTTCCTAGGATGAGGATAAATAAGGTTTTTAGGAAATAAATAAAGTTTTATTTATTTCAAGGGTTTGGGTTGAGGACATATTTATTAAAATATTTTTAATAAACATGAGGATTAATATTTAATCTTAATTAAATATTTTGAGTTGGGATTAGGGGTAGGAAATGATGGGATTAGCCTTTAATCAAATTTAAAGAAGGATTAGAAGATTTTGGAAGAGGTTAGTGGTCTTAAGAAAATTGGCCAAGTTTTGGGCAAAAAATAAATAAATTATTTATTTTGGAATTTTTGGTCAATTTATTAATTAAATAATTAATAAATACGAAAATAATGTATAATTAAGATTTAAACATTTTTGGGAGGGATTCCTTAATTAAATATTTTTAATTAAGATAAAGGGATTTAATGTCATAAAAATAAATTAAATAATTAATTAATAAATAATGATGTCATTAGGGACTTTTTCAGAAAATAAAAATACTTTATTTTCTAAAGCATTTTTAGGTGTCTACAGTATTTACATCTGGGAATATGTTAGAGATTTAAGTTGGTAGACGAGTTTTCAAATTTACTGCAAGTTATAAATTCTGAAAGTTATTTGGTGAAGTTGTAAGTCTACAAGAGATGGCAGATTTCTTTCCACCTCATATGCAGTCCATTGACCAAAATATAGATCCTTTTCTACCAAGAGATACACACCATTATGGTTTGATGGTATCTATGGTTTCCCAAATGTCATTCCTGATGACATTAGAAAACTTTTCTAAATTCATTGGAAACCATACTTTTTCAACTAGTCAACATGTTCAAGTTTTTAGTGATTTGATGGGTGACTTTGAGATTGCTCACAAGGATGTGCACATGAAATTATTTTTTCAAACTTTAGAAGGTGATGCTAGAGATTGGTTTTCATTTTTACCAATGTGTTCTATTTCATCTTGGAGTGAGTTGCATGCAGCCTTCATGGAGTAATTTGGTGAGAGGGTGAGCATATTTGATTCGTATAGTAAGTTTTTAAGGGTTCACTTTGAGGATGGTGAACTTGTCCCTCAGTTTAATATCAGATTTGTAAGAACCTTGAATGAGATCCCTGAGAAATGTAGACCACAGAATCAAGTATGCCTAATAGTTTACCTTGGTGCATTTGACAAGAAAATGAGTTATCGATTAAGGGATAAAAAACCTCAAACATTATATCAAGATTTTATGACTACTATGGATATTGAGAATAATTTGAAGTATGGACTTACTAGGAGTCATTTCTCTAAGGATGCTTGCTTGCATAATGAAAACAAAACTAAAGGGTAGTATCATGTTAAGTGTTCAAATACAGATCAGAATGTCAACACCCCTACTGTAATGTACAATCAGATTAAATTTTCAAATCAGAATGTGTGTGTAGAAAAGAATGAGCCTATTGCAAATAAAGACACATATATTTGTGATGATATAATAGCAAGATATATTTCATAATTTGATAGAAATGAGCAATGTGATGATATTATAGATCAAGGACTAACTACAAAAATGAATTCTTATAGTGTTGATTATGTACATGATAATATTGCTAATGTTTCTAAACATGAGGTTGCCACATCTAAATCTTAGTCTCATGCAAGTGAGGAGGCTAAGAGTTATGTCTCTAATGATGAGTTTGACATTGGTGATCTGACATTCCATGGAAGGGTAACACAAGATGAAGAATGTGAATCAAGGTTACCTTAGTCATAGTCAGAAGAATAGAATGTTGAAAGTGATCATATAAATGAAAATGATGAGGACAGTGATGATGAGATGTCTTCATATGAGTCAGATGCAATAGGAGAAAAAGAAAGCAATGATGGAAGTGAAAATTCATATGAAAGTTAAGATATGATTTATTTTTCTGAATCTGAAAGTGAAAATGCATCTCAGTCTTTACATTTTACAAATTAGTTAGTCAATGAAGAATTTGAGAGTGGTTTGTCCTCTAGCTATGAAGATAAAGAAATGGTGAATCTAATTGATGATAATGAATTTGAATATGAAGACTTCAAGGGAGGATTGTCAAGTGTTTTTACATCAGACAATAAAGTTGCAGCATTTAGTGAAGGGATTAGGAATGAATCATGGTCTCTTCGTAATGGTTATCCTAAACAAGATAATGAAGAGAACATACTTATGGATACTATATGCATGGTAGAAGAAATGGAAAGTGAGTTTTCATCTGTTTCTAATTTTTCTTCATATGCTGAGAGTCTCCATGAAGTTGAAATGGGCAATGAATTTAAGGTTTATACTAATGCTTTATATGATGAGGACTTGGATGATGACCTGCCCATCTTTTGTCAGAATGTTCAGAAAGGATCCCTGCATGGAGTGATCAATGCATTGTTTAAAGAGGACGTGGAGTTTACAGATTTAGTAGAGGATGATTTTAATGGTGACACATTGTCAAACTACTGTAAAAAATAAAATTTTTCTTCTTCCATTTGTGACAGTGAAAATTATAATGATGCTGCATTTTGTGAGCTCAATGGTGAGGTGCTTAATGAAGTTGTCTTTGAAAATAGGCCAGCACTTCATAATAAGTTTTATGATGATTCATATGAGGAAAGAGCTAATCAGTATTTCAATTGTGATTATGAGGGTGAGGTGTTAGATGAAATGGTTTTTGAAAATCTTCCTGCAGCTTGCATGGAATTTTATGATGAATGCTCTAATGTGGCTGATTCGTTTGCTGATTGTGCAGAATTAGTGGAGAGCCCTAGATTATTTTCATATATTGACAAGGAAGACATTGGTGAGTATAAATCTGTATACCCATTTGAATATCAACTAGTTGTTCATGAAGATACACATTTTCAAGGTGTGTCTTCCCTTTTTCCCAAATTTGAGAGCATGCATAATTCATTTTTTAAAGAGAGTTATCAATTTGACCTGGTATATTTGAGCATGTTGATCTCTATTTTCATAGTGAGCTTTATGTTAAGGATGTCCCTAGTATGCACTATGAAAGTTAGGAAAGTTATTTTGTTGTACCAGCTGAGGTAATTGAGCATTTTTATGTGTCTGGTGAAACTAATGGAAAAAAAAATTCTAGTTTACCTCAAAGAAGTATAAATTAGAATCAAGTGTTTGATAGAGGGAAGAGGTTTGAAGAAGTTTCGGTGGCTCAGGGTCACCATCTTATACAATTAGAGTAGTTTCCTTGTTTTCAAAAAATTTCTCGAATTTTTTTTTTGAGTGGTCTTCTTTATCCAGAGATATAATTTCTTGCCATGCCCACAAGGGGAATAAATCTTCAAACAGAGCCTCTGTTGGTGCTCAAAATTGCTTTCCCATTTTGAGTGCCTATTCCAATTTTTGAGTTGCTTTGAGCCCCTATGAACACTTTTCATGCATATGTACCTGGCTGTTGTATTAATGCCTAAGTGGTGTTTTATGTTTCTAACACCCTTCATTCAGCCTATCCATGTGTTCTATGATGATAAACTGACATTCTGAATTATTATGTAAAGTCCCATTTTAAGTTGTTTTCAGTTCTACATTTTCTACCTAAGTGTCAAATAGCAATAGGAGGGCATGTTTTCCTTTGACTATCTTTTACCTAGTTATGATTCATGACCCACCACTTTGAGGATGTTTAATATGCATAACAAAAAACCTATGTTCCAAGTTTCAAGTCATTTTGAATCTATTTCACTAGATTTTGAACCCCTCAAAGTTGGTCAGTTACCTCTGATGTAAATCTGCATATTGTTCATAATTCTAGGTAGTCCTATTTAACAGGCTATAACTTTTGACCAGTTGACCCAAATAAGAAAATTCCTTTTGCATCATATTTTAGAGGTCAAGAACTTGATATGCTCTAGATTTGAGCTTATGAAAAATCCATTTGACCAATTTTCAAACGTGATTCCATTTGCAATTTTTAAACTTTCACTGGTATTCATAAGTGTAGATTGATTGGGAGCCTTGCTCGAGATGTCATATCTTTGACCTTGTGATATTCTACTCCAAAAATAATACAAGTGTGCCAGTTTTCAAGTCTTGACGAATCCACCTACACACTTTACCTGGGTCATTCCATTTGCAAAAAATGCTTTTCTACTAATGATCACTGTCCTGCAAATCCAGGTAGCTAACTTAAGACCTTCACCAAATGCGTACCAATATTTATCATGGGCCCAAATCATAGAATCATATTCTCCTCATGAAAATGAACCATTGCCCCAGATTCTAGAACCTCAAGTACTCATTTTTTCAATTTTCAAAGCTAAAACCAAACGCAACTTCCAATTGTCTGACGTGTTTAATTACAGGTAAATTTAAGAAGGCATGTTTAGAGGTCAATATCTTTTTACCCTGATGTCATCGTACAACAAGATTTGGCAAGCCTGTTGAACATGTCAGAGAGATAATATATCCAGAGTTTCAAAGCTCGACCAGGTGTTTATGATAGTCTTCAAACGCAGGCAACAGGTCTCCTGACACAAATCTCATACTGGTGCAAAAATGATTAAAATAAGTTTTTAGTGATGATTCAATGATCAAGTTTGATTCCAGGTAGCTCGAAGTGATTAATGGATCAATTTTCCATGTTAGCTATTTGGAAACAAAAAAAAAATTAGCCAGACCCAGTTTGGGGCCCGGCTGATTCAATCGGGTTAACATTGACTATAAAGGCTATGCGATGATTAATAATGTTTAGTATATAATGGGAGCGTCATGGAATTCTAGATCAACTTTTAACATATAGCTTCATACTTTAAGATTTTGAAGATTTTATTCAAAACGGTCTCCCTACTATAGCCTTTTGCCAATCCAATGCACTTTATATATCCTTTGATTATGATGTCTTGAAGGTTTTTGCTCTTCCCTAAATGATAATTGTTTTCATTTAAGGAAGGAGCAATCTTCATAATGGGAAAAGAAAATGAGGGGCATGTCTACGTGTAAGAACCATCCATACCCATGGCGAAATGTGTTTGTGCTATATGGTTCAAAATTGAGTTTGATTGCAAATTTGATTTTGGATAGACACTAAAATGTTATGGGTGGCATTTGATGGCTCTTGCCTATCTTTGGGAGCTGCTACAGCATAATAGAGTTCCACATCGACAAAAGAAAGAGCATTGACAAATAAGCAATCTGAGCTTTCATTAGTCGTAGCTTGTAAGAGGGAGCCTGCAGGGTTTCCATTGTGAATGAGGCTTGCGGCATCAATAGGAGACTCATGCTAATTTGAGGAGGAAGCTCACACATTGTAGGGGGATCTGATGCAAAACGGAGAGGCAATCACCTAACTCCATTTCCACATCCAAAATTGAGGAGGTAGCAGCTTATGAAATGAGCAAAAGGGCAAGAGATCTATGTGATTCTCAGGAAGGAGCCACATCACTTCACGACCAAAGTATGAGAAGCCACAGCATAGGAAGTTTCAACATGCAACAGAGGACATCCACACAAAGGAAAAGAGGGGATCATGGTAGAGTTTCCATCTATAGACTAGTGTAAAGGGAAATATACATGTGAAAAGGAAACCTCAATTTCTAGAGAAAGGGGTGACATTAGTGATGCCCACTGCATCAGAGAAACACCCGCATTTTTTATATGGGCTCGAGTTTTTGTCTTCAAAGAAACACTGTCGTTTGTAGTGTTCCTCGACTTTGTGGGTCATCGTGGCCAATGGTTAGCAAAATTTTGACCACATGATACATAATGAGGCATGTCGTGAGGTCGTAGGGAAACTTCAATGGCTTTGTGGTGTTATGACCATGTCATGTGGTCGGGGAATGGAATTTGTGGTTGTCTGATATTATGATGATGTCAGGGTATTGTAGGTGAAAAAACAAAGGTCCCTGATCCTACGACTTTGTTGTATGATCGAGGCAGATTTTTTGATGCCTCACGATGCTACGACTTCATCGTATGATCAGGGAAGATTTTTTGATGCCTTGTGATATTACGGCTTCGTCATGAGATCAGACGCCCAGGAAGAAAGTCTTGCGATGCTATGAAACTTGGACTCATCGTATAAATATATTATGTATATACTATATGCTCATCGTATAATGGTAATATAAAGATATTATGATTGATAAATTTGTGAGCTTGCCGTAAGATCGGAAAAAGAAGATTTCAATGGTAAGATAATGAGATGAATTTTTATTTTTTAAATATTATAAAGAATAATCTAGGGCTCGTTGGATATGATGGTTAAATGAAAAATGGACAAATGACCTGAAGAGATAAGGGGAAGTAAAAATGATTATAAAATCAAATTTTCAAATGTTTCAACATATGAATTTCAAAGTTCATAGATTTGAAATATTTATAAGTTTTATATAGTTTTCACTATATAACTTTTTAAATTTTTCATTTTTATTACTCTGTTCTGTCCGGGGGGTCTGATTTTCAAAATGGTTTTAGGGGGGCAATTTTTTTCCAAAATAGGTAGTGTAATATACCGTTCTAACTGGAAAAGAGCAAGTTTTCCATTTTTGCAGTCAGATTTTGAGCAGGTATTAGCTAGTAGCAGCTATAGGAGCTTTTCTGATTTTGGGGGCTTCACAGTGAAATGTGCAAATTTAATGTTGCAGATGAAATTGCAATAAGATATAGACATATTTTTATCTGATTTGACTTCTCCAACAATTTTCAAGATGATCTCATGGCATTTTAATGAAATTGGAAGCATTTATGTTTTTGGCAACAACACAAGTTGAATTGCCTAACAAAATAGAAGTGACATGTTAAGATCAGATTTTGAAGCCTCGGTACAGTTTGATGATTTCTTGATATTTCTCCATGAGATATTTTGTAGATTATATGGGTGAGATATATCAGATATCTGTGCATCATTGATGGTTTCTGGTTGTAGGTAGATGAGGAAGTTCAGTTTTAGCAACTTCAAATTGAGGACTTTTCAGTGGGACAGATGCCAATTCCAAATTACATTTTCTGAAAGATCTTCTCTCCTATATATCTCCCTTCTTTGCTGCTTGTAGGGGTTTCAATTCTTTGAAGATTTTAGGAGGATTGTGAGACCAATCTGGTTCCAATTTCTTAAGTTTTCTCATAGTTGTGATACCAATTTTCTCAGTGTTATCTTGTTTTGAACAACATATTGTATTCCTTTTGAGGCATTTGTGATATTACACAGTCATTCTTTGTGTATTTTCTGCGTTTTGATAAGAAAATGATGTATTGTTTTCAATGAACTTAATACAACTTCACCTTTCTTAGTTTCATTCTGATTCTTATCTCCTTCTTCTATTATTTGTAATGTTTTGTGTTTGAGAACAAAGAGCTTGGACTCAGTTGCAATCCTTTAAGGTTGTATGTCAGGATGAATTTGTTTATACTAATAGGGTTGTAGGTTACACCAGAAGGATTTCATCATAAGTATGAGAGTTGTTATGAAGATTGATGTCTATTTGCAAGTCAAATAGATAGATCATATGCTTGAATATATGAGTATACTTCAGGTATTCATGTGCTTGTTAAGGTTCAATTTGTTAGAATTTGAAAAGATTAACAACCCAGAAAACTAGTGCAAAGAGTAATGCAAATGCTAGAAGAAAAATAGCATTACAAGGATGCAAAAACAAGAGATACAAATACAAGCCAGGTAGCATGCTTATATAGGCTAGGAAGAGGGAGGAGGTGGCAACACCAACCAATTAGGAGCAACCATCTATCGGACTAAAGATAGAAAAGTATCTTCCCAAGATAGCTAATGGATGCTCACATGTAGGAAGGTGACACCTCACAACCATTCACCTAATAAGACATGCTTTATTAACCTAAGCGAGATTATTAAAAAGTGTAGGAAAAACCTAGCAAAATAGGAAAAATAAAAAACTACACTAACACCCCCCATAAGTGAAGCTTAGGTGGATGTAGAAATGGGTCCCGGCAAGTCAAGCCTGATGAGGTACCCATGTACATAAGATTTCCCAAAAGAGAGAGAAAAGAGACCCCCCCACACAAAAAATTCAGGACTTCAAGTGAGAGGAAGAGGCCCCCCCAAAAGATGAAGCATCTCGCACCCCCAGCAAAGCTCATAAATGAAGGAACTTGCTCTCAGTGAAGGGTTTGGTGAAGATATCAGCAACTTGTTCAGAAGTCGAAAAATAGCAAAGGTCAATGACATGACCATGGATGAGCTCCCGGATGTAGTGCATGTGGACCTCTATGTGTTTGGTCTGCTAATGATGAACTGGATTCCGTGAGATCTGAATGGCACTCTAGTTGTCACAAAATATGATTGATGGCCATCTGATCTGGATACCAAACTTAGTGAGAAGATGTTGAATCCAAATGGCCTCAGTGGCGGCATTTACAGCCCCCTGATACTCAGCCTTAGTAGAAGACAGAGCAATAGCAGACTACTTTTTGCTTGACCAACAAATAGGACCTGACCCAAGTGAGAAGCTATACCTTGAAGTAGACTTGTGATCCTTAGAATCACCTACCCAATCTGAATCTGTGTAGCCCACCAAATCAAGCTCAATACCTACTACGTAGTGAATTGTAATGCCTCGTCCGGAGATCCTTGGAAACAAGGGTGAAATACAAGCCAAAAAATTTTCTTTTAAGTATGAATGCACATGACAACATCATACAGGGATCACAACAATCGCAACGGAAGACTTCATCACAATCCCTTCAACCAATGAATCTCCAAATGCCACTACCAAACTAACACACACAAACAAAGCCGACAACGACAACGCACATGATGAGGGCACAAGAAACAACCACTCATCAACAAAACACCAAGCTGGGGTAAAATGCAGAAACCCAAAATTTGGCTAAGCCTGAAATCCTGAAGCCCTAAAAATTGGCTAAGTCTGAATTTTTGAAGCCCTGAAATTTCCTAGAATCCATAACTTATCTTTGAGAGGTCTAAAACCTATCTCAAATGATTTGTCGCATATATTAAAATGTATCTTAAGTATAAGAAACTTATACTTAAATGATATATTTTAAACCCCAAGAGACTAAAACAAAAACACAAATACTCAATTTCAAGAGAAGCCAACAAAATTCAAAATGCAACACAATAGGGTCGAAGAACGCCCAAAAGGGTATCCAAAACCACTTTCAAAAAGATCGGATCACGAAGAAAAGTTCTCGTTGTCTGCCCCCGCAGGTTTTTACAAAAAACTATGCGACACTTCTTACTAAGAGAGGGCAACACTTCTCCTTAAGGCATGCAACATTCTTCCAGTGTCATACGACATTTCTCAAGAATGCGTGCGACATTTCTCAAGAAGGCGTGCGACACTTTTCCAATGTCGTACGACATTTCTCAAGAAGGTGTGCAACACTTTATAGTGTCGTACGACATAGTTTTTATAGGCGTACGATACATTTTTATGTCGCACAATGCTAAACAAATGTTGCCCATAGAAACACAAAAACACTCCCAGAAACACAAAGGGCCAAAAAATAGAGCAAAGAACCTCCATACCAGGGAGTACCGGATCCACAAAGGCTCGAGGAAAGAACACTTGAGTGCAAGAACAACACAGAAAGAAGAACATCAAACCCTCTAAACTACAGCAACAAAGAACACACTAAATATAAACATCGCAGAGAATAAAAGCAACATCGCAATGTACATAAATACATCTCAGGAACAAAACAACCAAACTAAGTACGTGGTTCCTCCCAACTGTCAATAGCATCATAAGACCATTGTGGGTCCTAGCCATCCCCCGCGCATAACATCCCAAGCCACCGACCAAATCGTCAGTATTGTCGTAATAGGGATGTCACTACTAAATACATGCACAATATCAGCATAAGGAAATCTAACATGCTAGTGATAACGCATAAGATAATCCTACAGCAGATAACATCACCTATCACATGCTAAATAGCAGTAAGCAACAGATATACTACTAAATCAAATAACATCACCTATCACATGCTAAATAGCAGTAACCAAGAACCTAAGACAATGCAAGGAGTACAGGTCCTAGTCAGACACTCAATAGGCTACTATGTAGGGGCTGACATCGTGGAGAGTCACTTGGCATTGAAGAGCCCAAGCTTGGATCGTGTGTCCTCAAACTTAAACGGGTGCTCACACATTGTGTCCTCGAACTTAATCGGGTGCTCACACATTTTACTTATCTTAAGTTTTATTAACAATCACACATTTTATTTAGTTATCACTTGCTTAAAACTTCTTATCCTCCATCAACCTCCGGCACCATGAACGTCGAGCTACAAGATAGAAGCCCCCTCCAGATGCTACCCTACACTACCCATGCTCATCCTACAAGAAGTGCCCATGGGCATGCATACTCCCATCCCAGCCCCAATGATCATAACTTCCGGCAAATTCATGAAAGATCGAGCCTCGCAAGTCACCCAACAAGTGTACATGCATGTACTCGTGTGTGGCGCACCACCATCACGAAGATCATAACACAAGGACAGGAATGAGAACACAATGCAAAGAAAACACCCAACTGAAAGCAACACAGGAAAGACAAATTCTACACGAATCCCAAAGCCAATAAAATCATACATCATGAAATCACTCAATCGGCCTCAATCCGAGAGTATGAATTCTACACGAATCCCACTGATGTAACAAGACCAAATATCGTGAACTCACTCAACCGGCCTCAATCCGAGAGTATGGATTTTACACGAATCTTAGCATTCATAAAACAAAAGCAAAGGTCTAAACAAAACTATAACAAGAAACAAATCACTCAACCAAACACAAAGTTGAGAGTACGGGTGTGACATGCATCCCAATGCAACAAAAGGTGCAATAGTGGTCTGACTAATATTCAAACAGATCATCCAAGTCCACGACCCACATTGTGCCAAGAAAACTCGAGAAAATAGGGCGGCACACAAAATGAGGTAAAAACTTCAAAAATTTGGAAAACTTCAAAATTAAAACCCATTTGGCCTTTGGATTCAAAAACCCCAAAAATCCAAAAATAAATGGAATTGGACACCGTATGCAAAAACAGCCAACATAATGGCGTAAAATCCTAAACCCTCATCCCAAAAAATAGGGAAATGTTCATACCCGCCCAACCGGGTAGAACTAGCATATAAAAACGAAGGAGAACACTAGTTCTCAGCTTCCAAACAAATGGCTACCAAAAACAGAAGCAAAAATGGAGTAGAAACAATAAAACAGGAAAGCCCTACCTCACAGCCAAAAGGGCAAAATGGGAATCTGAACCATAAAATAAATATCTCATAGAAGTAGCTAAAAATTGCGGCAATCTAAGGTTTCCCCGAGCTGGATCCAACGAGCCCAACCTTGCGATGATCCTACGCCCATAGCTCCCACAATGAACAAAATAGTAAATCCTCATGAAGAGGATTTTGGGTTTTACTCTCCAACTTTCCAATTTGAAAGTGAGAAGTGAGGAATCAAATTCCTCTTTGGATACTTATTCACTTTTCGGGTGAATAATCGATTAGGGCATTTAACCAGCCAATCTAGTTAAACCCTGAATCGACCCAAACAAAAATAGGCTATTCCTATAAATAGGAATTCATCTATGGAAAAGTTTCCAGAAATTAAAATAAATCAAATAAAAGCCCGAAAACCCAAAAAACACATAAATCTCCTTAAACAACTTTCGCGACAATGCGAACCTCTAAATGCACAAACACGCTTACGGGTCTAATCACATAATGCAAATGAGTTCAGATTTAATAATCACCAAAAGGTTTAAATTAAACATTTTAATAAAGGATACATCGACCATACAAGGACGACATTGGTAAAATATGAAAGGCTGAATCACTAACTCCATGTGCCACTGCCAGGGATATAAATCCTGCACACTAAACAACACGATCAAGTGTAATTGCATATAATAACATAGCCGAAGCAATAAATGCATTAAATCACCTAATTTAACAATTTATTTAATTATATTAAAATAATCTATTTACATCACTCACGTTCACATAAAGCATAACAACGTAGGAATGAAGTAAATAACCATAGCATTAAATCCATCACATAACATAATCAGAGGTATGTCCAAATACCAGATAACCAAATATCATCATAAAACACACTGTCATCTCAAAATGGCATCATCATGCAATATGATTAACTGAACAACATAGTAGTCTAATATCTATGATACTGGAATCAAAGAGTAACATTTGACCCTCAGGTCATCTCAAATGTAAAACATCACATGAGTAGCAAATATCTCTCTAATCAAAAATATAACAAGGTAAATGTTTGCAACACATAACCAAATAATCTCACATGAACAATCCATTTAATTACTTACGCATTTAATAATGATTGTTTACTCTGCATTAAAAAGGCATTTAAAACACAAAAACAACCATAGTCATAAACATGACTAACCACTGCTACAGGAACCTAGTCCAGTGTAGCATGGTAAAAAGTACACAATGCAATCTCTGCACACATCTCAGGGTAATCATGGAACAACCTCATGATACCACATTGATCCTGGTAACCACTAGCACAAACCTCAGTGAACCAAAAATCACATCATAATCTCAAAGATCAGTCAAAAGCATAAACAAAGCAACTGATACAGAAACATAAATCCAAACACCTCAATGGTGTAGACCACTCAGGGTCACAATCATGATCCATCACAACAAAATATCATCAAGGTCGCATCCACTAGGACAACTTACAAAAGTCAAATGGGAGAGGCACTACATGAATCCCACAACTATGAGAACCCTGAATGTAGTAAAAGATCCACTTGGCTGCTTTCCAGTGTAACTCATGGGGCTCCTGCATGAATCGAGAGACCATTCCTACAGCATAGGAGATGTCAAGTCTCGTATGAGTCAGATAAATCAGACTCCCAACAAGTTGGTAGTACAAAGTGCCATCAACAAGTGGAGAAGAAAATTGAGCCTCAAGTTTGACTCCAAAAAGGAAGGGAGTCAGAGCAGGCTTACAGTCAGCCATATGAAACCTCGAGAGTAAATCTAGAGCATACTTGGATTGTGTGATGGTGATCCTAGAAGGAGACTGAAGGATCTCAATCCCAAGAAAGTAATGCAACAAGCCCAAGTCAATCATCAAAAAACTGTCTTGAAGGGCCACTTTGACAGCCTTAATGGTGGGTGAAGAACTTCCTATGATCATCAAGTCATCAACATACAAAACCAAAAATAGAATTGAATCACCCTATTGAAAAATGTAGACATTAGGATCAGAATGGCACTGAGTGAACCCAACTGATAGAAGGAAGGAGTCCATCTTGGCATACCAGACCCGAGGAGCCTGTTTGAGGCCATAAAGAGACTTTCGAAGATGACACACAAATGAAGAATCCTGAAGGAAGCCCTGTGGCTGCTCCATGTAGATCTCCTCATGAAGGTCACCATCAAGAAAAGAACTCTTCACATCCATCTGATGTACTTCCCAATGATTAGCTGCAGCAATGGCAAGAACAATTTGAATGGAATTCATTAGGGCAATTGGTGCAAAAGTCTCAGAGTAGTCAATCCCAGGAACCTAGGAGAATCCTTTGGCGACCAAGTGAGCCTTGTGTTTGTCAACTGACCCATCTGCTGTAATTTTTGTCCGATAGATCCACTTACATCGAACAAGTTTTCTTCCTTTAGGAAGAGGGACAAGATCCCAAGTGTAGTTCCTCATCAAGGAACTATACTCTTCCTACATAGTTGTATCCCACTCAGAAATACTAGAAGCCTCATGAAAGGACTGTGGATCTGAGGCAGTAGCAATGAAGACATGTGGAGCATCCTGGAATTGTGAACGAGTTTGCCTGGTGTCTAATGGATCCCCAACCCAATCACCTACAGACTGCAAGGTCTTTCTAGCCCAAAGTGGGCAAGAAGATGGAGAATCTGGAGGGGAATCATTAACCTCTAAATGATGACTAGGAGAGGAAGGAGGTGAGTTCTTTGAATCACTTTCTGCATCAGAAGTAGAGGTAGAAGACTGTTCAGGTCAATCTGACTCGTTAGAAGATCTGTCATGTATTCCGAGTGACCCTAATGTCAAGGTAGAAGGAGTTGGAGAAGTGATAGAAAGTGAGCTTGAAGATCCCTCCTCAAATTGAACACTCCTCTCAATGAATAAATCATGTGTAGTAGGGTGGAGCAATCGATAACCCTTCACACCATCAGGATAACCTACAAATATGCAAGGTCTGCTTTGCGGATCCAAGGCCTTATGTTTCTCTGTAGGAATGTGGGCCCATGCAGGGGAGCCAAAAACTCAAAAGTGCTTAACTAATGGTTTCTGACCACTCCAAGCTTCAAAAGGAGTAACTCCCTTCAAAGCTCGATGAGGAACACGGTTCTGGATATAATAAGCACAGTTAATGGCTTCTGCCCAATACTATGGTGCCAAAGATCTAGAGTGAATCATACAGTTTGTCATTTCCTTCAAGGATCTATTCTTCCATTTTGCAACACCATTTTGCTGAGGATTGTATGGAACTAAATGTTGTAAATCAATCCCCTCTAAAGTGAAAAATCTTTCAAACTGATGGTTGACATACTCACCACCATTGTCTGTGCGCAAAACCTTGATGGCTTTCCCAGATTGCTTTTCTACAAAATTTTTGAAGTCTTGAAAATGATCAAATACCTCTGACTTCTATTTGAGAAAGTACACCCATGTATATCAAGAAAGTTCATCAATGAATGTGAGGACATATCGGGCCCTGCTGAAAGAAGGATGTTGAAATGGACCAGCCAAATCACTGTGAACTAACTCTAGTATCTGTGAAGCTCTCCATGCCTTACTTTTGTCAAACTTTTCCTTAGGATGCTTACCAAGAATGCAACCTTGGCAAACACCTCCTAAGAATTGAACCAAAGGCAACCCTATGACCATGCTTTACTGGTTGAGCTGATGCAAATAGCGGAAGTTAAGATGGTCAAACTGCTCATGCCATAATTTACTCACATCATTAGAGTGATAGAGAAAAATAGATGAAGGAGGATTAGGAACAAAGTGAGAAAACAGATAGAGCTATGACTGATCATCTGCTCTCCCAACTACAACTACAGAATCACTATGCAACTCATGTATCTCCACTGAATCAGGAGTGAACTCAACCTACTTGCATAAACCTGTGTGAGTGATTTGGTATATTGATAGGAGATTAGTTGATAATGAGGGTAGACAAAGAACATCATGGAATGTGCCATCCCCCACATCAATAGACCCTCCCCCACACACCTCAATAGGAGTGTCATCACCCATCAAAATAGAAGGCATAGTACATGGCTCCAAGGATGCAAGTTCTTCCTTAGATGAAGCCATGTGGTGCGAAGCACTCGAATCAAGAACCCAAGTGTATGGTGAGGAAGCAACTGCAACAAGGGCTTTGCCCTTTCCTTTCCCCTTGTTGTTTTCTTTTGCCTTGTTAGACTCTTCATTAGAACTTTGTTTGATAGACTCAGGAACACTAATATTATTCTTCTCAAGAATGTATGTCCAATGATCAATTTGTTTTTTCAAACATTTATGTTCATCATGACCGGGTATTTTACAATAGGCACATTTAACCTTTTCTTTCTTAGGCTTATCACCCTTAGAGGATGAGGTATCAATAGTTTCTTTTGAAGCAATTGGTATCTGATCCTTCTTTTCCTCACTATTATTTTATTTCTCATCCTTACTATTGTTGTTACTACTTTGTCCTTTTTTTTCTTTTGTGCCTTGGTTGGTTGCTAAGGCATGTGACTTAGAGGACTTAAGAGTGCCCATCTGGATTAGCTTGTCCTGTTCTCGAGTGAGATTGATAGAAAAATCATCTAGAGATGGCATGGTGAATTGAGTACCAAGTGCACCCTTAGTAGCATAGAAGGTAGAGACAAACACATAATATTCTGAACTTAGCTTAGAGAGAATACTGAGAATCGGTTGTTCATCTTTTTTTTCAATTCCACATTGTTTTAACTACAGCCTTAGTGATTTCAATTTGGTGAAAAAATCTTGGATTGTGTTGAAATTGCCTGGACTCAAACTAATTAATTCATTTTCCAACACATGACCCCTCATTGAATCTTGTGTGCCAAAAAATGTTTCTAGCTTTGTCCATACTTCATTTGGTGTATCCAAAGACTCAATGTAAAATAGCAAGTCAGGAGAAATAGACAAACACAATGTTCCATATGCCTCATCACATTTGTTAAACCACTTAGGCTTGTCTTTATCTTTAGTAGGTTCAGTTTCAAGTCCCATAGTTATCCTATTTAATCCAAATTTTCTTAAGTGAATTATCATGCGTGATTTCCACTTAAAGTAATTGTATGGAATTAGGATGGGCATATTTGTTTGATCCATGATGAAGAAATGCAAAAAAAAATGCTAAAAAGAAGAGAACCTAGCCACGACAATGCCCCCCCCCCCCTGCCCCCCCTTTTTTACTCAATCAAAGAAATATGATTTGGCACTTTATTTTAGTGCGTTTACAACTACCACTAGAAAGAAATACTTAGTGGCCTTGATTTCAATGCATTACAAACCCTCATGAAGAGCATATGCTAAAAGTGAAACTTGGGCACAATAATCAAGGAAAAAATAGCACCACTATGATCTACTCAAAAAATTATGCACTTTCAAAAAAAGAATCGCCTCGATACGAGGTCATATGAGAAAGTTATGATCTTTCAAAGTTTCCAAAATGAGAATTGTGCACAGTCACGACTAAGAATCTGCAATTTCTGAAGAATTCATAAATGAAAATCAAAAAATAACTCCACTAGTGGATAGAGCACAAAAAAATAGCCAAGTTCATAATAAAAATCATCAAAATCGAAGTCCGTATGAGCAAGAACGAGACATTTG
Organism: Cupressus sempervirens; assembly: GCA_028749045.1. Lineage (NCBI taxonomy): Eukaryota > Viridiplantae > Streptophyta > Pinopsida > Cupressales > Cupressaceae > Cupressus > Cupressus sempervirens. The sequence continues at coordinate 138,690,653 of CM053790.1, read as the reverse complement.
AAAACTGTATTCAAATCTGTGACTGGCAACAAAGAGGGGTATGGTTGTAGCCTTTCATGCTCAATTCTACAAAATATGCAGCTTGCATGCAAAATCTAAAAGATACCCAGATGGTTTTTCAGGGCTGCAAACAAAACCTAGAAAGCATTTTCCTTGCTGATGTACATAAGATGTTGTTTTAGTGTAAATTAGATGCCTTTAACAGTAAAAAATGGCTCCAAAAATCAAGAAACAACCCTAGCAAACAAAATATGACATGCAAGTGCTAGATCAGCTTCCTAAGTTCATTAATGGCATGCTGGAACCTGCAATACTGATTGAAAACTTCAAATATGCAAGTTAGTTGTTAGATTTGAGATTGAAACCCTAGAGAAAATCATTTTTGTCAAAACTTTTCTGATTCTCAAGATCATCCAAAGATGCAAGAGAAGAGCATACTTCATTTTTCAAAAAACACAATAAAATTTATTAGCCCCCCCCCCCCCCCGAATCTCTCAAATAATGAAACTAAAATCTACTCTTACACATAGAAAAGCTCTGATACCATGTTAGAATCTGAAAAGATTAACAACCCAGAAAATTAGTGGAAAGAGTGAATATCTAAACTATGAATGCAAATGATACAAAATCAAAATAGCAACACAGAGTTAGTCTCCAAGAGAGTAATGCAAATGCTAGAAGAAAAATAGCATTACGAGGATACAAAAACAAGAGATACAAATATAAGCCAGGTAGCATGCTTATATAGGCTAGGAAGAGGGAGGAGGTGGCAACACCAACCAATGAGGAGCAACCATCTATCAGACTAAAGATAGCAAAGTATCTTCCCAAGATAGCTAATAGATGCTCACATGTAGGAAGGTGACACCTCACAACCATTCACCTAATAAGACATGCTTTATTAACCTAAGCGAGATTATTAAAAAGTGTAGGAAAAACTTAGCAAAATAGGAAAAATAAAAAATTGCACTAACACAATTGATGCCCAATGGATAGGGGACTGATCAACTTGAAGGATACATGTTCTCTATTGTTGCATACTTAGGTTATGTTAAGATATCAAAACTTAAAATGAACATCAATTTCCCTTTTTATGTATTGAAGAGATAAAGTGTGGGTCATGGCTTTTTTTTTATTACTTTCCTTGGTTGTGATTAGCTACTACAATCAGGAAGTTCGTCAGCAAATTGTAGAAGGATATTGACCATTTCTGCTATAGAGGGTAATCTTGCATAGAAGAGTATCAAGTTAATAAGATAAATCCCTTAGGTTTGCTCGCCTTGGCTTAGTAGAGCCTAAAGCTAAGTGAGTCCTCATGACTTTGTTAATTGGTTCAGAACTAAGATTTAGCCTTGCTAAACATAGGATTTAGCTCACCCTTAGGCTTGTCTCTAGTCTTTATTCCTTGGTATCAGGTTTAAATCCACCTGATATGTTCTTTACTAGAAAGAACTCTAACAAAATGGCAACTTTTCTGGGGACACAAGTTGTAAATGCTTGATAAGGAGCTAGAAATCTCTGGTATATTATGCATATTTAGTTTTGTGTGCAAGGTTTTGTGTCTCTTAGTTGTGCCTTATTCTTGACAGCAGTAACTTTGAAGATTAGTAATAGATAAGTGAACACAAAGTGTTGTTGTGCATTTAAGAGTCAAGATTATGTTTTCTTTCACTATTGTTAAGGGTGTGAGATTCCAAGGTTGTGTGTGAATTTTCAAATACCTGTTATAAATTCTAGACTAGCTTGTTGTTTTGTTCAAGCTAGCAAAATATTTTCACTTAGTGGGTGGTGATTTGAAGTATATCTCTGCACCAGTGCAATTGTGAAGTCGATTGAACAAAAGGAGAAAACTATAGAAGACAAGGTCATGATTGAAGAAGACAAAAGAATGTTGGCAAATAGATTAGAAGAAAAGTCAATAGAGCTATCCAAGATCTCAAACATGCAATTGGATACCTTAAGCCAAATGATTAATTCTCATCATGAGTTGAATGTCAAGGACATTGAGATAACTACATTAAAGTTGTAGACTGAACAACTATAGAATAACCTTAAAAAGAGGAAGGAATTTGCTAAAAGTTTCAATAAGCTGAATGAAGCTATCAAATACTTTGAGAAATTACTAAAATCCCCTATATCTAATAGAGATACATTAGGATTGGACAATACAAGCCCAAAAGAAGAAGAGTCATCCAAAGCTGTTGAGGAAAGGAACAACAGAGGTAAGAATTCTAAACCTACTTGTCACCATTGTGGAAAGAAAGGACATACCTATAATGTGTGCAGGAGCAAAAATACAAATTAGAATGCTAAGCCTAGAAACATGGTCCACTGTCATAAGTGCAATAAATAAGGTCATGAGGCACATGAATGCAGAACTAGAACCATGCATGCACCAAAATTTTAAGGATATTGCAACAACTATTAGAAGTATGGACATAGAGCCTTTGAATGTAGATCTAAGTCCACATAGTGGTCAAGCAAGCCAACAAAGGTAAGAAGCTATGGAAATTCTTATAACTGGGATTTCAATACAAGCTATAACTATCACTATTTTCAAGAATATGGACATGTACTTGAAAATTGTATTAGGACTCACTTCAGTGGTAACTACAAGAGGTGGTTGAGTCAAACTACATGTTTAAGTTGTTTGAAGACTAGTCATGGCAGTAAACATTATTCAACTAGGTCCAAGGCACCAAGTTGTGAATTTGATAAAAGTAAAGGCAAGGAAAATGTTGAACACATCAAGAATGAGATGAATAATACATGGAAGAAGAAAGATGGTTGCAATACATCAAATAGAGAGGGGATCACTTCACCCAAAGGGTCAAGTGGTCACACCTCATTAAAATAAGAAAACAAGAGGCATGTAGGATTGATATTTAAAGTGTTGCATTATACATCAGTTCCAAAAGAAGTAAGTATTAAAAAAATTATACTAGTATGAATAAAGATGCAAGAAGTTGTAGAAAATTCAACATTAAATCTTCAAGTTTTCATGTTGTTGTCAAGCATGAAAAGTTCTCTGTGTATTGTTGGAATTTACAAATGGAAAGATTTACTTCTGAGGGGGGGGGGGGAGGAATCAGAAGTAACTAAATTTAACCTTTTAAAACATTTTAGCTAAGATAATTCACATACATCTAACATATCTACTTAACATGAAAAATAAAGACATGCATGAAAATAGATAACACAAGATTTTGGTCACCCAAAAACCCTCCAAAATGAGAAGGTGAAATTGGGGTGGGGATGACACCTACAAATTATCACTATAGCAATATGTAACTATTTAAGATTACAAAGTTTGACCACTTATAATGGTCTTCCCTTTGAAAGGCTTACCCTATTAAAAGCGACCTTGTTAAAGGATTTACAAACACTCACTTGGAATGTTACCCTATTAAAGGATTTAGCACCTTTTTGAAAGGCTTACCACATGGCTATTAGACCAACCTATCATTATAGAATTTTTATTCCTAATACAGTGGCTAGAAAGTATTAGAATGTGTTGACCTGATGACTTACAATCTTTAATTGTTGATTCCAGAGCCTTGTTCTACTCAGTCTGACCCTGATCCTGCCTTGATCTAAAATGTCTTTGCTTGAAGTGCTAATGCTTCATTCTAACCAACTAAATTCTATAATGCTACTCATTCTCTAGGTCTTTATACCCCTCTAAATTTTTCTAGCATTCTCCCATATATCTCTCTTACACTTGTACGAATTATGGAGTTTCATCCTCCTTTTAAAGGTTTAGAAGACTTAGGGTTAGGTATGAATCTACGATCAATATTCATTCTTCTTATTTTTCTCAATTCTTTCACTTTTCCTATTGGTTACATGCTTTATCCATTTTTCTTATTGGTTGCATGCTGATTACATAGGGAATGCAAAATATTTGATCTTATCTTCAATATCCTTTGAGATTCATCCTGAGTTGGCTCAAAAATGGTTTACATCTGAGTTTGTGAAGGCACAAACTTATATGTTGATTCTGTGTTACTTGGCACTTACTAATTACTAATGCTTGGCACATATAGAAATTATGTCTCACTCAACATCTATACTTTTCTTGGCACCTATAGTGACTCGGCATCACTTATCACTTGGTACTTGATACTTGCTCGGCACCTAAAGTTTACTCGGCACCTGTTGAATCTCTGGCTCAGCACACACTATAGCTCAACATCTATATTATACTCGGCATCATCTTGAAAACTGGTTAAGTGTGTTGACATTCAATTGTCAAAACCAATCTAAGACCAACAATCTCCCTCTTTCACATGAGTGGAAAAAACATTTAACTAAACATTATGAATCTAGTCTCTATGAGTATAATACACATTTTGTTTGGCATATGTACAAAACTTCAAATCTTGTTCAAAATTTTGTAGACAATTATATACCTCAAAAACTTGTAACTCCCCCTGAGCTGATGTGCCATTTCTCTAACCAAAATTCCCTTAAGCTAAATTTGGCTCATGTTGATGTGTCTAATACTCTTTGCCTTGTTTCTATCTACTCTATTTCTGGTTTGTATCTGCTCTATTTGTACTCCCCCTTTATTTCTGCTCCCCCTTTCACACATCTCCTTGTAGTTTTTGTATCCTTTTGGCTATACCTTCTTATTTCTCAAAACTCAAAAATCTCCCCAATTATATCTCCCCCATTCTTATTTTCTCCTTCTTTATTATATCTCCCCCTTTATCTACATAATGCATTATCTCCCCCTTTTTGACACTTATGTCAAAGGGTCCTAAGAATGAATGGAATATTTAGCCAAAAATGTTTTATTTACCTCCATTATCATCTTCAGAGAAGCATCCCAATTGTCCAATGCTTTGAGTTGGATGACTGCCTCTGCTGCAAGATGTACTAGGCCTTCTAATGTAGAAAGATTTGGATCTTTTTTTTTAATGTTATCTACATAGGCCACTTCTTTATGAAATACTTCCAAATGTGGGGTTATAATAGACCAAATCTGTATTAATTTGGCATAAATATTAGCCTCTTTTTCTATTAATATAGCTAACTTCGTCTGAGTATGAAGCATTGTGGAAAAATTCTTCTCACTTTAAGCTAGATCCTTAGATAGTTATGTGCTTGATATCTTAAGGTTCCTCTCCAAGCTCAATATTCTTTGGCTAGTCTCTTGTGTGAAATATGAAGAGTCACACAATTTGGAGTACAATGAGAATATGTTCTCAAGTTCTATTTTTACCTTCTCTACCTTCTTAGCCAATTCCACTTTTGATAGTGCTATCTCACCAAATATATTTTCATTAACCTTCATTTGAAACTTCTTCTCAGACCATTCTAATAATTTGACATTAGTATCAAGGTCTTCATTTTGTACCAAGTCCACTATATTGGATAGTTGCTCCATAATGGGCTTTGTTTCATCAGGTACTAGCAAGTTAAATGCATCAAGAAAGATGTCTTTGATTTCTATCAATGCTTGCCTCTACCTATACTCATTCTTGAGTATATGTTGCTTCTTTTTCCTTTAAAGCGCCTCGTGCACTTCATTTATCTATGCTAGGTTCATTTTCTTGTAGTCATAACTTGGTATGACTATTTCTTCATCAAGTGTAGGGTCTCCATAGTGAAGTACCCTTGCTACCTTGGTGGAGCTTGAGCCTAGTGCTAAAATTTGTAGTGGTATTGCATTAGTGCTCGGCTACTTGGTAGGAGTCCCTATAGTAGGCAAATTAACCAATTTTTTTATTACCTCTTGCTCTCTTTCCTTGGGGGATTTCTCCTCTTCCTTATCTTCTTCACTTCTGCCTTGATCAATTATAGTGATCAGAGAAGGTACACCTTGGTTTTGTGTTGTAGGATCCTTTTGTCCAATCCACTCCTTTTTTGACTCCTCGATAGTTGAAGTTATTGTTATTGTGGAATCAACCTTAGCAGTTGTGTCTTGTGCTACTTACTCTTTTGGTTGATCATTTGTAGCTATAGGAGGTTGCAAAGGTGATTCTTGTGTGCTCACCATTGCCTTGGTAATTTTAGCTATAGCCTTTTTTAACTCTTCTACACTCACCAAAATAGGATTTGTACACAACTATGATTGCAAAGTTGTTTGGTGAAAGATCTTCTACAATCAATGGATTAATGTTCTAACCTGAGGTATCAGGAACATCCTTTACCATTACAATTTTTGCAAATGTAGGTGTTTTATATGGAGGATTGGGTGGTGGCAATTGTGTGTCTTGGACACTCTGTTCTTGGTGTTGCTCCTTAGTTGTTGTCTCATCACCTTTATGTGTCTTCTCCTCCATTGTTACCTCTTCTTTCTCTTTCTCTCCTTCCTCCTCCTCATTTTCCTCTCCTTCCTCATCATCATTTCTTCCCTCAAAGGGATCTTCTTGTCCTTCTTTGATAGTAGTTAGCCCATAAATCAATTTCCACATTTGTGTGGACTTCTTTACAACATCCTTAATTTTATTTTTTATAATGTTGAAGGCTCTATATTTGGGTGCAAATTTGCTCCCATGTTTCTTGCTAGCCTTACTTATTTTACCTTTTGTAAGGTCTTGCATTACACAATCCAATATTGACTCCCTTATTTCCTTTTCCATGTTTAGGCAGTAATGTCATTTATTTTCAACAATGCAGCTTAACTCCTTAGGCATAGAATTGTCAAGTTCAAGTGGAGTAGTCTTGAACCTGGCCATCATAGTGTAGATAGACTCTTCCACTATGTTATGTTCTTCTCTTGACAGTTTATTAAAATCAATGATCTTTAATCTAGTTAAATCTACATTATCTCTAATGTTATCAAAAATATTTTCAAGATTAGATTTGGAGGTGTGACTTACCACTCTAAATTGCTCATTGTCAGATTCTATTTTCTCTTCATCTAACTCTAGCAGTGCCACATATTTTCTTCTTTTCTTTTCTACAAGCCCTCCTCGCTCTATGGATTTTTTCTTTACCTATTCATTAGCCACTTTTTTTGTTGCCCTTGTGCTTTCCCTTGTAGTAGGCTTGGTTGGGCTTGGCTTAGCTACTTTCTTCTTCCCTTTGGGCTGTGCAACAGGCTATTTCTGTTGGAAATTTGATTGAAAAGATCATTGATGAAGAAGATTGATTGAAGGAGGGAGATTGTTGTTAAAAGAATATTCTCAATCACTTTTTTGTCATTGATGTCAAACCTACTATGTGTAGGAATGAAAATTTATTATAAGATCCAAGTACTATCACTTAGTTGATTGATGAAGAGGATTTGATCAACAAGATGTAACAAAAGTAGCAAAGGGAAAGGTTGAGTTATGATTTTGTAATAAAATGCAAAGGATCAATTAAGACAATGGTTAAATGATGTATTGATAACATACTTGAAAATATAGAGGTTGGCCACACTTAGAAACATTGGAGGAATAAGTTGAAATAAGGTTGACTGCAAAACTTAAACTAAGTCATTAGTGGGTGTTGAGCAAGCTAGTTTAAGATGAGAAAATTTTCAATTGGGGCGAGCATCTGAAAATTTAGTTTGTGCCGAGTGAAGTTCAAGTACTGAGTGAACTTCAAGTTCTAATTAAACTTTAGGTACTAAGTGAAGTTTAGGTGTCGAGCATCAGAAAATCTTAGTAGGTGTTGAGTGAACTTCAGGTGTCGAGCATCAGTAAAACATAGTTGATGTCGAGTAACCTAGTGCATGTCGAGCATTAATAGTATTTCAATAGTGCCGAGTTACTGCATTATTGGAAAATTCAAAGATTCATCAAATCTAAGATGAAAAAGTTGTTATCTTGAATTTTGTGAACTAATTAGTGGATAAGGATGATGAGCTAGTGGCACAGAATTTTATGTAAACTATTTTTGAGTGAATTCAAGAGGATTCTTCATGATGTTTCTAGAAGGAACATAATATGGGTTAGATTCAATGAATCCTACCTAATCTATACAAATTGAAATTAAAGGAGGGAAGAATCAAGTGGGAAAAGAAGTTCCAAACTTCTATTTAAGGAGTAACAAACCAAGAAGCAAGAGTTGCTGGTGTGCCAAATTGCAAGTGGTTGAAAGGGTGTTAAGGAGAAGACATCTAGGAGAAGGAATAATAGAGAATAGAGACTCTACTTCAACAAGTGGTCAAGAAGAGATGATTGCACTGGTACATTGAGCATGGAGACTCAAGGAGACTAAGCTTGAGAGGAGGGCAAGTAGTCAAAGTTGTAGTGACTGAAAGCTAGGCAATGTCATGAGTAGAAGAGTGATCTAAAATTTGCAAGTTAAGTTGTATTCTGTAATTAGGTCAAAACCCCTTATTGTTACTCTCTAGAAATTGTATCAATTAGGGTAAAGGGAAATCCTATGGACTTAGGTTGGTCTAATAGCCATTTGTAAATCCTTTAACATGGTGGCATTCCAAGTGAATGTTTTAAAGTCCTCTAACTAGGCCCACTTCTAATAGGGTGGTTAAATCCTTTAACTAGGTCACATTTAATAGTGTGTTGTAAGCCTTCAATAGGGAAGGCCTTTCATGGGGCATCACTTCAAAAGAGTGAGAATTGAGTAGCATGTTACTAGTGGTTTTTCCCAAATTTTGTTTCAACGTAAATCATTGTGGTATGTGTTGATCTTTTCATGTGTTATGCTTGCATGTTGATTTATAGTAACTTGTTGAATAGGAATTTTTTAAGGTTGGATGAATGAATAGGTTAATGGGTGCACTACACTTAGTGAAAAAGTTTGAATTAGGACATTTGGACCTTGAATAATTGATTCACCCCCCCTCTTAGTTATTCTAAATATTTTCTAACAATTGGTATTAGAGGCATCTTCTAATTTAGTTTCAAGGTACTAGAAGTAGGAAGATCAAGATGTTCAAGAGAGAAGTTCCCAAGCTCAACAAAGACAACTTTGGTGCATGGTAGAGTTTGATAAAAGTGCACCTTGGATCAATAGGTGATTATTCAAAAACTTCAATTGTAACAAAACATGTAGACCTAGCTGGACCTCTTACTATAGATGATTTGAGAAAAACGAAGGAGCACAATGAAGCAATATTGGAGATTGCATCTGCACTCAGCTATGCTGAATTTGATGACATCAAAAGTTGTGACACTGCATTCAAGATGTGGAAATCCCTAACAAATATCTATGGAGGATATCAAAATGTTTAGAGAGCAAAAAGGGAAAGCCTTAGAGGAATTTTTGATGACATGAAAATGGAGGAAGGTGAAAATGTTGCTCAATATGGATCTATAATGAAAGAAGTGGTAAGTGCAATGAGAAGTCTAGGTGGTCAATTGGAAGAAGAGACTTTCAATAGAAAATACTTGAGAACCCTACTCCCTATCTATGCTATTAGAGTTTCAGCCATCTAAGAGCTGAGATGTGTATAAGGAAAGACACTAACCTTTGAAGGAATAGTAGGAAGACTTACTACATTTGAATTGTCCAACTTTGACAACTATAGACCTGAGAACCTTGAATCTAATTTCAAGGTCAAGATAACATTGAAAGACATCGAGGAGGTGACATCAAAGAAGAAGAGTATAAAAGGAAAATATGCATCCAGTAATAGTAGCACAGATGAGGAAGATGTGGAACAATTAGAAGCACTACTAGCCAGAAGATTCCATAGAGGAAAAGGTAAATTCAAAGGTAAACTACCTATGATTTATTTTAATTGCAATGAAGTAGGTCATATTGCTGCAAGGTGTACACGAAAGAAGAATTTCAAGGAAGGAAATAAGTACAAGAATAAGAGAGAAGATGATATCAAAGATTACAAGGACAAAGGCAAAAGATGCTACATTGTTGAAGAAGATTCTAATGAGAATGATGATGAAGTAGTCTATGTGGCCATGAAGGAAGAATTAGATGAAGATGAAGCAACAATATTGGTAACTTGTGTGAACAAGAATGAAAAGTGGATCATAGACATTGTATGCTCACATCACATGACTAAAGACAAAAGTAAGTTTATTACCTTTACTCAATATGATGGAAATAGTGTTAGATTTAGAAATGATGCTCCATGTCAAATAAAAGAAAAAGGTTCCATTAAACAAATCTACCAAGATCTATGACACTGATGGAAATCTAATAGGAAAAGGTAAAAAAACTAGAAGTAACTTGTTTTACCTAGATATGGAAGATGCAACATGTCTTGTTGTCAGACTTGATGATGTGTGGTTATTTCATAAAAGATTGTGTCATGTTAACTTTGACAATTTAATTAGCATCAGCAAAAAGAAGAAAGTCAAAGGTTTTCCTAAACTGAAGAAATCTTAAAATAGAATGTGTAAACAATGTCAACTAGGAAAGATGACTAAATCTAGTTTCAAAAGCAAAACATACACTTCCAAAGAAGTACTAGAGCTAGTCCATATAGACTTATGTGGACCAATAGAAGCACAAAGCTACCTAGGAGACAAATACATAATGCTATTTGTAGATTACTCTAGGATGATGACTACCATTTTTTTGAAGCAAAACTCTAATTCTTTTCAAATGTTCAAGTGGTATTTGGACAAAGTTGAGAAGGAAACAAGTAAGAGTCTGAAGTGCCTAAGATCAGACAGAGGAGGTGAGTTTACATCAAAAGAGTTTGAGGTATTCTACAATGACAAAGGTATATAAAGGAAAAAATTAGCACCAAGAACTCTGCCACAGAATGGAATTGTTAAAAGAAGAAATAGGTTAGTGATAGATTGTGCTAGAACGTTGATGATAGAGAAAAATGTTGCTCCAAAGTACTGGAGAGAAGTTGTAAGCACTACTATTTAGAACCTGAATAGAGTCCAAGTCAAGAAAGATACAAATACAAGACATTTTGAATTGTGGTATGGTCACTCATCTAATGTAAAACATTTCAAAGTCTTTGGTTGTAAATACTATATTATTAAGGATACTAGAAATGGCAAGTTTGATGCAAAGAGTGATGAAGGGATATTCCCTAGATACTCTACTAGAAGTAAAGCATATAAGTGTTTGAATACTAACACTAACAAGATAATGGAGAGTGCAAATTTAAATTTTGATGAGCGTGCAGATGTCCAAGTTGATGAATCTAGTTAATTAGAAGATTATAGATCCTTTGTATAATTCTATGAAGGAATGACTATTGAAGATAGTGCTGCTAATCAAGTTGGAAATTAGCAACAAATTTCAATATCAGCCAAGTCACAACTAGTGAATGTTGAGCTGCATTCACAAGCTAAGTTGCAGAATGAAGAAAATGCACATTCTAACACTAAAAATAGTGCACATGAAAGAAATGATGAAATACCAGATGGAGAAGAGAAAAATGACTCTAAAGCTAAAGAATCAAACATGGAAAAGACAGAACCAAGATTAGCCAAGTATGTGAGAAGACATCACCCTGTAGATCAAATCATTGGTGACAAGGATTCTAGACCAATGACAAGGAATAGACTAAGGAATGAATCATGTATGCTCAGCAAAGTTGAGCCTAAAATAGTGAAAGATGCACTACAAGATGATGACTAGTATAGAGCTATGGAAGAAGAGATAGACTAGATTGAGAAGAACAAAACTTGGACCCTAGTTCCAAGACTAGCTAATAAGAATGTAATTGGTACCAAATGGGTGTTCAAGAAAAAACTTAATGAGAATGGTGAGATAACTAGAAACAAAGCTAGACTAGTTTGCAAAGGTTATGCATAAGAAGAAGGACTAGATTATGGAGAAACATTTTCCCTTATTGCAAAAATGGAAGGAGTAAGAACACTACTTGCATATGCTACTTACAAAGGTTTCAAAGTCTACCAAATGGATGTGAAGTTTTCTTTTTTGAATGGTATACTAGAAGAGGAAGTCTATATAGAACAACCAAAGGGGATTTTTGATGACAAGAACAAAGATATGGTTTGTAAACTGCACAAGGTACTTTATGGTTTAAAGAAAGCACCTAGAGCATGGTATGGGAGACTACACAAATATCCTATGAAGATAGGATTTGAGAGAACAAATGACAAAAACAACTTGTACATTAAGGCTGAAAAAGGTAAAGATATTTTGATATCTAAAATCTTTGTTGATGATATAATATTTGGAGGAAAAGATGTCCTATGCAAAGATTTTTCTGATCAAATGAAACATGAGTTTGAAATGTCAATGTTTGGAGAAATCAAAATTCTTTGTTGGATTGCAAGTATATCAACTAAAGCATGGTGTATTTGTGACCCAAACCAAATACATCAAGGAGATACTCAAGACATTTGGATTAGAAGACTCAAAACTAGTTAGCACACCAATGTTGATAGGACATAAGTTATCCAAGAATGATGAGTCTACTAAAGTTAATCAAACAATGTATAGATCAGTGATTGGAAAATTGTAGTATGTTGTACATAGTAGACCAGACATTACATTAGCAGTTGGAATAGTGGCAAGATTTTTTTCAAATCCAAGACAAAATCATCTGATGGTAGTAAAGAAAATAATGAGGTACTTAAGAGGAACTGATGACTTTGGATTGTACTACAAGAGGAGTGAAAAGTTTGAGCTAAGAGCCTAAACTGATGTAGATTGGGGAGGTAATATTGATGATAGAAAAAGCACCGGTGGAGGAGCACTTTTCTTAGGTAGAAGACTGATTACATGGACCAACAAAAAGCAAAGTTGTACCTCACAGTCCATAGCAGAAGCTAAATATGTTGTAGCAGCTATCAATTGCACTAATATTGTATGGATTAAACATTTTTTGCAAGGTATGAAGGAAGAGGTGAATGAGCCTATGATACTTTATTGTGATAATACAAGTTCCATCAACATATCAAAGAACCATGTGATGAATCTCAAAACCAAGCATATTGCAATCAAGTATCACTATGTAAGAGAATTGGTGCAGGAAGACAAACAAGTGAAGATGGAATATGTAAGTTCAAAGGAATTGATTGCTGATATCTTCAAAAAAGCACTACCTAAATATGCTTTTGAGTATCTTAGAAGTAGGTTAGGGGTGATACCCCCAGCCAAGGATACTTAAGAGAAAACAAGACTACCCTACATCAAATGAGTTGATTGTTGAAATATTACACATTGATGTAGAGGATACTTACTTGAGGATTCATGCCTTAAGTAATTAAAGTGTTGAAGATTCAAATCAGTCACAAGCAAGGTAATAGAGGAAGAAATTGAAGCAACCTACAAATTCTACACTTGCATGTTAAAGATGCTGAGATAATATGTCTTTGGCATTGTTGTCCAAGAGGGAGATAAGATATAGAAATTGATCAATAGATAAAGAGGGAGAGATATCAACAGCATTCAATTGGATAGAGAATAAAGAAGTAGAGGGAAAAGTGAGTAGAAATTATCAACAACAAATTATGAAAAAGAGGAAAGGATACAATAGCTAAGAGGGAGAAGTGAACATATTTCTTTTTGGCATTTGACTTACTGTTTTAACCTAGTTAGCATACTGAGAACTTGGTTGAATATTTTGGTCTGATAGTAGATCAGTTTGGTTTGCCATAAATGCTAAAGAGGGAGATTTTTGGAAATCTTATTGAGAAGATCATTGATGAAGAAGATTGATTGAAAGAGGGAGATTTTTGTTAAAAGAATGTTTTCAATCATTTTTTTGTCATTGATGTCAAACTTGCTATGTGTAGGAATGACAATTGCTTATAAGATCCAAGTACTATCACTTAGTTGATTGATGAAGAGGATTTGATCAACAAGATGTAACGAAAGTACCTAAGGGAAAGGTTGAGTTATGATTTTTTCATGAAGTGCAAAGGATCAGTTAAGACAATGGTTAAATGATATACTGATAACATACTTGAAGATATAGAGGTTGGCCACACTTAGAAACATTGGAAGAATAATTTGAAATAAGGTTCACTACAAAGCTTAAACTAAGTTCATCAGTGCGTGCCAAGAAAGCTAGTTTAAGATGAGAAAATTTTTAGTTGGAGCTAAGCATTAGAAAATCTAGTGCATACCGAGTGAAATTCAGGTGCCGAGTGAACTTCAAGTGTCGAGTAAACTTTAGGTGGCAAGTGAAGTTCAGGTGTCGAGCATTAGAAAATCTTAGTAGGTGTTGAGTGAACTTCAAGAGCTGAGCATCAATAAACCATAGTTGATGTTGAGTAACCTAATGTGTGTCGAGCATCAGTATTTCAATAGTGTCGAGCTATTGCATTACTGGAAAAGTCAAAGATTTTCTAGATCTAAGCCAACAAAGTTGTTATCTTGAATTCTGTGAACTAGTTGGAGGATAAGGATGATGAGCTGGTGGCACATAATTCTATGTAAATCATTTTTGAGTGAATCAATGAATCCTACCTAATCCATATGAATTGAAATTAAAGGAGGCAAGAATTGAGAGAGAAAATAATTTCTAGACTTCTATTTAAGGAGTCACAAACCAAGAAGCAAGAGTTGCTGGTGTGTCAAATTGTGAAGTGGTTGAAAGGGTGTCAAAGAGAAGACATATAGGAGAAGGAACAACATAGCATAGAGACTCTTCTTCAAAAAGTGGTCAAGAAGAGATGATTTCACTAGTACATTGAGCATGGAGACTTGAGGAGACTAAGCTTGAGAGGAGGGCAAGTTGTCAAAGTTGTAGTGACTGAAAGCCAGGCAATGTCATGAGTAGAAGAGTGATCTAAAATCTGCAAGTTAAGTTGTATTCTATAATCAGGTCAAAACCCCTTATTGTTACTCTCTAGAAATTGTATATGTCATAAGTAGAAGAGTGATCTAAAATTTTCAAGTTAAGCTATATTCGATAATCAGGTCAAAACCCCTTATTGGTACTCTCTAGAAATTGTATCAGTTAGGGTAAAGGAAAATCCTATGGACTTAGGTTGGTCTAAACTTAGGTTGGTCTAACAACCATTTGTAAATCCTTTAATAGGGTGGCATTCCAAGTGAATGTTCTAAAGTCCTCTAGCTAGGCCCACTTCTAACACAGTAGTTAAATCCTTTAACCAGGTCACATTTAATAGTATGTTGTAAGCCTTTAACAAGGTAGGCCTTTCATAGGGCATCACTTTAGAAGAGTGAGAATTGAGTAGCATGTTACTGGTAATTTTTCCCAAATTGGGTTTCCACATAAATCACTATGTTATGTGTTGATATTTTCATGTGTTATGCTTGGATGTTGATATACAGTAACTTGTTGAATAGGAATGTTTTAAGCTTGGATGAATGAATGGTTGAATGGGAGCAAGTGAAAAAGTTTGAATTAGGACATTTGGACCTTGAATAACTAATTCACCCCCCCTATCAGTTATTCTAAAACATTTCTAACAATTGGTATTAGAGCCATCTATTGATTTAGTTTCAAGGTACTAGAAGCAGGAAGATCAAGATGTCCTTCTCAATTGGCACCTGTGTTCTTCTCAATTGCTTCCTTAGAGTCACTTCTGAGGGTCTTTGGCCAATCTAGGGTTGGATACCCTATTACCCTATGAATTATCCTCTTTTATATCTTTATTGGGGCATTCACTAGCCATAAACTTCCATCATGAATCCTGCTAAGTATAATTCTAATCCATTCCAGTTTGAAGATGGTGGGGAATTCTAGGGCACAAGTCAAACCCTTCCCTTCAACAATTTGGTATTCTTCCATCAAAACTCCATTTTCATGCAATCTATCATATGCTTCTCTCATTTTTATTTCTCCAATGGCTCCTATCTTGCAATTGTAACATCTCCTAACATCTTGGACCATAACTACTTTAGGAGGTAGAACAAATAGGGCTCTGACTAGGTCATTTTTGTATGCCACTTCAGGAATTGGCTAGAAATCAGGTTGTTTAACTTTGTTTGACACAAGCTAGACCTCAAATGGCTCTTTCTCCTGTGGTTTCTTAGAACTAGAAGCCATTTGTGTGATCTAGGGTTTAAACATGAAGAAAATGTGAAACTACATAGCTCGACAGTAGTATAAATACCTTGGAATTGATGAAATTGTGTTGTATCATAGTTGAAATTGGCTTAAATGCTACATTCTCTACTTTGAAATTATTCTACACTCTTCTTTGTTTTTACTCTTTGTTCACAATGAAGAAAAATGGTTAAAAATGTGATCATATACCCTTATTTTGCAGCATTTTAATGCTTAGTGCATTTACAACTATCCACTTAGCTTCTTGAGCATTTTTGCATTACTCGGCTTGCATTGTCTTTCCACCACATGACATATATTGGAGTATCTCTCACTTGGCTTCAACTAAAATTTCTCTTCACTTGGGTTCTACTACCAACTTAGCTGTAACTAAGCATTCAGCTTCTACTAACATTGGAAATCAACTGGGTATGTGTTAGATCTTTACTTGGCATCTTAAGCCAACTTGGAAATACTTATGAAATCTTGAAATTTTAACTTTGCATCTACATTCATGCTGATTTCTTATTTTCATCACTTACTTGTCTTGGAACTAATCTATGATAAAGCTTTGTATATCAATTCCACATACCTTCTTTTTCTTAGTTGGATGAAGTGTGACCACTTGACCTTTTAGGTGAAGTGATCCCTTCATTTGGTGTGTTGGTTCCATCTTTCTTTTTCCATGTCTTATTCATTTCTCCTCTGATGTGTTCAACATCTTCCTTTTCTTTTCCTTTGTTGAACTTTGAGTTGGGTGCCTTTGACCTTATTGGGCAATTCCTACTAATATGACCAGTCCTCAAACAACTGAAGCATGTAGTCTAGTTGAGCCATCTATTGTATTTTCCACCAAAATGTGTTCTTATGGAATTTTCAAGGATGTGTCCATATTCTTGATAGTAAGAACAACTATACCTTGTGTTGTAGTCCCAATTGTAGTGATGTCCATGATTATTTCCCCTTGCTAGCTGATTAGGTGTCCACATAGGCTTTGATCTACAATCAAAAGCTCTATGTCCATACTTTTTGAATTATAGCAATGACCTTCAAATCTTGGTGTTTTGATAGTCCTACTCCTATAGTCATGTGCTTGATGTCCTTTCTTGTTGCACTTGTGACAGTGACCAACATTCTTAGGTTTGTCATGTTGATGGGTGTTCTTTCTCCTCCACATATTAGAGGTATGTCCTTTTTTATCATAAAAATGACAAGTAGGTTTAGTGTTCTTACCTTTGTCACTTCTTTCTTTTGCAGTCTTGGATGACTCTCCTTTTTCAGTACTGGTGTATCCTAGTCCTAAAGTATCATTACTAGCTCTTGGTGATTTTAGTATTTGTTCAAAGTACTTGATGGCCTCATTGGGTTTGTTAAAGCTCTCTACAATCTCCTTCTCTCTTTTCAGGTCATTTTGCAGTTGTTCATTTCGCATCTTTAGTGTGGAGATCTCAATATCCTTAACATTCAATTCATGATGTGCACTCATCATCTGACTTAGGGTATCTAGCTACATGTTTGAAATTCTTGCAAGATCAATTGACTTTTCTTCCAATCTATTGCCAAGGTTTCTCTTCTCTTCTTCTAGCATAGCCTTATCATCAATGGCTCTTTTCTTCTATTCAATCACTTCACAAAGCATCATGACTTGTGATTCTTGTTCAATCTTGACAGTTTTGATCTCTTCTACTTGAGCTCTATTCTTCTCTATTAGGTCTACTATTGTTGCATCAAACTCTTTAGAATCTCCATTTACAAACAATTTTTAGGTGTCAATCTCGTTGTATTGTGTATCATTCTCAACTATGGCAATCTCTCTTCTCTTTAAAGATTTTCTTAGTTCTTCCACAGCTTCTTCCAAAGTATGTAAAGCAAGTTGTATATCAATCACTTGGTTTTCTATGACCTTCCCAAGTTTGTAGACTTCCATTCATAGATCTTTTCTCCAATCTATAAGGTTCCTCCTTGTGAGAACTTGGCTCTAATACCAATTGTTGAAATTTACAAATGGGAAGATTTACTTCTATGGGGGTGGGGGGGTGAATCAAAAGTAACTAAATTTAAACATAAAACATATCTACTTAAAATAAAAAATAAAGACATGCATGAAAATAGATAACACATGATTTTGGTCACCTAGAAACCCTCCAAAATGAGAAGGTAAAACTAGGGTGGGGATGACACCCACAAATTATCATTGTAGTAATATGTTATTGTTTAAGATTACAAAGTTTGACCACTTCCAATAGTCCCCCCTATGAAAGGCCTGCCCTGTTAAAGGCTTTTCACTCTATTAAAAGAAACCTTGTTAAAGGATTTACAAATACTCACTTGGAATGTTACCCTATTAAAGGATTTAGAACCTTGTTGAAAGGCTTACAACATGGCTATTAGACCAGCCTATCATCATAGGATTTTCATTCCTAATACAATGGCTAGAAAGTATTAGAATGTGTTGACTTAATGACTTACAATTTTTAATTGTTAATTTCAGATCCTTGTTCTACTTAGTCTAACCTTGGTCCTTCCTTGATCTGATATGTCTCTATTTCAAGTGTTGATGCTCTGTTCTAACCAACTAAATTTTGTAATGCTGCTCTTTCTCTAAGTCTTTATACCCCTATGAATTTTGCTAACATTATCCCATATATCTCTCTTACACTCACACAAATTATGGAGTTTTTTCCTACTTTTAAAGGTTTAGAAGACTTAGAGTTAGGTATGAATCTACGATCAATATTCATTCTTCCTTTCTTGCTCAATTCTTTCACTTTTCCTATTGTTTGTATGCTAACTAAATAGAGAATGCAAAAGATTTGATCTTATCTTCAAAATCCTCTGAGATTCATCCTAAGTTGGCTCAAAAATGGTTTACATCTGAGTTTGTGAAGGCACAAACTCATATGTTGATTCTGTGTTACTCAATTCTTGCTAATTTTTGATGCTCGACACATTAGAAATTTTGTCTCGCTCAACATCTATAGTTTTCTCAGCACCTATAGTGACTCAGCATCAATTATCACTTGGCACTTGATACTTGCTTGGTACTTGAAGTTTACTCAGCACCTATTGAATCTCTAGCTTGACATAGATTATAGCTTAGCATCTATGCTATACTCGACATCATCATGGAAATTGGTTAAGTGTGTTGACAGTTAATTGTCAAAACCAATCGAAGACCAACATGTATGACGAGTGAAATACTAGGTAGCATTGAGCTACTAGGCTAGCTTGTTGATGTCGAGCCTGTAGTATCTTTTGATTAATTCTCATGTTAGTAGATGCTAAATAAGATAGAAATCATGTTGATGCCAATTTTACAACTGTACAAGCATTAAGCATTGAATACAGAGTTTTAAAGTGTATAAGGTCAATTTTCATTCATTTTTCATCATTTCAAACTCGAGCAAATACAAGGAGAGTAGAAGGTAACTCAAAAGCCAAGTTAAAAGTGTTTACATAGATTCTAGCAATGATCCAACACAAGTTCATTGAAGTTACAAGATATTGCATATAAACAAGACCCGTCAGGTGTACTTTCCATTATTCCCCCAAAATTCATAATGGTCCAAGACATTAGAAAATGCTACAATTGCAAGATAGGAGGAATAGGTGACATGGAAATAACATAAGCCTATGAAAAATTATGTGAAAATGGCATTTTGAAAGAAGAATTTAAGATTTTTTAAAGGAAGGGTTTGACCGATGCCCTAGATTTCCCTATGGTGTTCAAAATAGAATGGATCAAGACAGTGTTGAGTAGAATACATGATGGATGCTTATGGCTAGAATATGATCCCATCAAAATTTTAAAGAGAATAGTTCATAGGTTAATTGGTTTTCCAACCCTAGATCAGTTAAAGACTCTGTGAAGTGAATCAAAGGAGGTTATTAAGAAAAATATAAGAGCCAAATGGAACAAATGTGGAATGACTATTGATACCATCACATACCCACTACTTGACCTTTCCATAAGGGTAATTTCTCATTAATTTTATCAATCAAGAAAATTAAACAACATACCCTATATTTTAGTAGATGTGGGCTACAAAATTGTGAAGAGGGATCATAACTATGATCTAGCTGAACTACAATTACAACAAATAATGGAGAACCTAGGTGCCATAAGAAAAACCAAGAGTGCACAATGTAAGTTTGGAGAAATCCTAACTTGCATACTTTTTCTATGTTTAAAACACATTCCCATCTTTTGGCAAGGTGAGTTGGAAGACAAATAGATCAATTAGAGTACAAGTCAATGAGTATATTGAGCAAATGGGAGATAACTTTGAAACTATCATGACCAACTATTTTGAAGACTTCAAGAAGTTTATAAAATAGAGGATGAGAATACTAGTTTCCTTGGTTGAATAGTATTACAATGACATATGTTTTCTTGTTGATATTTAGTATACATATGTATAGGCTATCATACCTAGGGTAAGATTGCTAAGACCCTTAGGGTATGAGATTAATCTTGATGAAGCCACAACTACTATCACTACACTTCTTGCTGAAGAAGTTGATAAATTAGCTAAAATTTTTGGAAAATATGATGTTATGAAGTCCAAAGTTGAGATGGAGCTAAAGGTAGCTTCCACATTGAAGAAGAAAGACAAATTGGTCAAGAAAATAAAGGCCCAATTAGGTGAAGATATAGGTGAAGAAGAAGATGATGAAGAGGATGAAGAGGAAGAACAAGAACAAGCTCAAGAACCTATTACATTAACCAAAGGATTAGGAGAAGATAAGGATGAAGAAGAGGTAGAAGGTGCCAAGGAAGTAGAGGAAATGTCAATACAAGTAGAGCCTAAGAAGAGAAAGGCCAAGGCACAGCCTATGGCAAAGACAAAGGCAAAGAAGATTTCTAAGCCAAGCCTAGCAAAGCCAACAACACCAACAACCAGGGCAAGCACACGAGCCACCACACAAAAGTCTAAAGAAAAAGCCAAAGAAAAGGCCAAGGCTACAAACAAGAAGGCCCAAAGCAGAATAAACAAAGAAGGAAATACATTGCACAACTAGAAACTGATGATGAGAGGAAAGATTCAGAGGATATAAGCCAATTTAGAGTTTTAATTCATCCACCAAAATCTGATCTTGAGAATATCTATGAAAAATGTTAGAAATAATACAGATTTTTCTAGTTTGAAAAGAATTAATTTTGAAAGTCTTGGTAGAGAATAGTAGAATTTTATTGAAGAATCAATATATGAAATGATATCTAAATTCAAGAACACCCCACTTGAATTAGATAACACTATGCCAAACAAATTATATACTTATGTTGAAAATAAATGACCTTATTGTTTAAACCTAGCAAAAAAAATTAGAGAATCCACATTAGCCCAGGTAATGCTAGAATTGTCAAAAGGGAAGATTATCACTACCAACAAGAAATATGGTGGAAGTTTTGCACCAAAATATAGGGCATTCAACATTCTTCACAAAAATATTGAGGATGTTGTGAAGAAATCCACTGAAATGTGGAAATTCATTTATGGATCAACAACTATGAAACAAGGAGAAAAAGATCCATTTGTGAGAAGAAATAATGGTGATGATAATAATGATAAGAAGGATGACAAGGAGGAAGATAAAGAAAAGGATAATAATGAGGAGGAGACACAAAATAAAGATGAAGACATGGCTACAGATGAAGAGTGGTAGGAAGAATAGAGTGTGCAAGACATGCAAATGCCAACTATGAGCCCTCCTCATGACACTAGTATACCTACAGAAACCATAACTGTTTAGGATGTTCTTGATAGTTTAGCTCAGAACATCAATCCTTTAATTGTAGAAAATCTTAAGAATATTCTTGACCAATCCACACTACAAGCAAGATTATGTGAAAATCCGGTATTGATCAGTGTAGATGAGCTTGAGAAGGTAGTAGCTAACATCACAAGGGATAAGGAAAATACACAAGAACCACCTTTTTCCATCCCTTCAGCTACTAGTGTTCAACCCTTGATTTAAATAGTTGAAGATACATCTATCAAGGATGACACAAGTGTCAAAGAAGACACAATTAAGTAGGGGCAGACTACCAAAGAAGAGAAAAAGGAGACAACAATGGAGAAAATAGGACAAATAGACACATCTGTACCTATAGCACTACCACAAGGTACAATTCAAAACATTGTGATTGACCAAAGAAAATTGGAAGAGAGAAAGGATACACCAAAGGAAAAGGATCAAGAAGCTATTCAAGAATTGGTAACATTACCAACATTAAGAACTCCTACAAAAATCCTTTAGAAGTTGAGCACTGAGGTTGTACCACTACAGATTTCAGCACCAAGCTCATACTCTACAAAAGTTGACAAGGTAACTCACTATGATGATGTAAATTTAGATGAAGAAATAGTGATACCTCAGTTTGATTATGTAAAAATGACACTAGAAAAAATAAAAATATTGCAACAAGCTTTAGAAAAGAAGAAACACCAAGAAATACTTAGGAAAGAATCTAGGCAAAGGCAAGCATTACAAGGCATGAAGGAAATCTTCTTAGATGCATTCAACCTACCTACACCTAAAGAAACAAAGCCTTTGTTGGAACAATTGTTAGAAATTTTTGAGAAAGTCAATAATGAAGATATTGGCAACTACAAAACTTCTTGAGTGGTCAAAGAATAAATTCTAGAGTAAAGTAAACAAGAAAATAGTGAGTGAGATTGCACTTACTCAAGTTGCACTAACCACAAAGGTTGGAGATGTGAAGAAGGTACTGGAGAATATTTTCTCATTGTACACTAAATTTTGTGACCCATCACTCTTCACTCAAGAAAAAAGACATAGAATTTTGAGTCTAGAGAGAAATCTCAATGTATTAGGTATAAAACTACCTCAAAACCTAGCTCAGAGTGAAAAGCATGTTCACACATTGCTTCAATCACAAATTCAACTAGTTGTGTTAACAAAAAAAGAGGCTAATATAAGAGCCAAGTTGACACCAATTCAAGCGTCGCTCACCTTACATATGGAAATACTCCTTAAAGAGTTAGGATATGTAGAAACTTTGCTAAAGAAAGATCCTCATCTTTCTACATCAGATGGACTAGTTCACCTAGCAGTCGACCTGGCAATCCAACTCAAGTCACTAGATGTTGCATGTGACAACTGTGGTGCAGCTCTAAAGATAATTATGGAAGTAAAATATTTTTTAGAAAAATATACTCTAAGTGTATAAACCCTCTGACATAAGTGTCAAAAAGTGGGAGATGAAAGAAAAAGGGGAGAGAAAGAAAAAAGTAAGGGGGAGATAAACCAAAGGGGGAGAGTAAAAGAATAGGAAAAGGAAATTGAAAAAAGGAAGCAAATAAAGTAAGAATAGAGCAATGAAAGGGGGAGCAAACAAAATAATCAGAATAGAATAGAATAGAAGAAGATCATATCAGATGATAGAGCATCAATTACAAATAAACTGAAGGTAAAGAGTATTAGTCAGTAGAGACAAACCCACTTAGAATGGAGAACAAATTTTTGATACAAAATAGGCACATTAACTTAGAGGGTGTTATAAACTTTGAGGTATATAGGTTATTGCAAAATTTTGAAAATTTTGAAGTTTTGTATAGAAGCCAAGTTGTGAATATGTTATACTTGAGAAAATTAGATTGATTATATACAATTAAGTGTTTTTGACACTCATGTCAAAAGGGGATATTGTTGATCTAAGATTGGTTTTGACAATTGAGTGTCAATACGCTTAAGACATTTACTTAGTTAATGCCAAACTAGTAATACATGTTGAGCATAACATTTAAATGCAAGATCATGTCAATTGAACAATAGATGCTAAGCAGTTCAGGTGCTGAGTCAAAAACATAATTATAGAATGTGCCAAGCATTAGTAACTTCAAGTGTTGAGTAACACAGATTGGACATATTTGTTTTTGATTGCACAAACAACTATGTAAACCATTTTCAAGCCAACATAAGGTTATCTTTTGATTCTTTAAAGATAAGGATGAATCTATTTGTAGAATCCCTATGTGTTTGCATGTAGCCAATTAGAAAATAGGAAAGATTAAGTGGCAAAAATAATGAATCTCAACCGTAGTTCATACCTAATCCTAAGACACTAAGATCTTTATAAGGAAGATGGAGCCCCAATAATTATAAGCAAGGAATGAATCAAGAGTGCAAAGATAATGTTACTAGAGGTAATAAGGGGTGAATGATTGAATTTTATTATAAAGCATTCAAGATGACTTAGCAGTGAGAGTGAATTTAGAATCAATTGAAGGAGAACAAAGAATAGAAGGATATAAAAAAATTTATGTCAAATCAAAGAGGATCAAGGACACTGTACAGATTTTATCTTTAATTAGGAAACTAGAGCTAATCACAAGATCTATGCTAAAACATCCTAATAGGTGATTTTAGTTAAATCTCCTAGGCAGAGTAGTCCTAATAGGCTATTGTAAATCCTTTAATAGGGTGACATTCCATGTGGATGTTCTAAAGTCCTTTAGCCAAGAACACTTCTAATAGGGTGTTAAAATCCTCTAACAAGGTGGGACCTAACAGTCTTTGAAAACCTTTAACAGAGTAGGCCTTTCATAGAGAAAATCATGTTTCATGGTCAAACCATTGTAACCTTAATTCGCTACACTTTATGATTGTAGTAGCAAAGAATTATGGGTGTCATCGCCACCCTAGTTTTACCTTCTCTTTGGAGGGTTTATGGGTAATTATATTTGGTGTTAAGTGTGTGTGTTCAATTTCTTACATGTTTTAGATGCATATACTTTTTGTGTTATTTTTAGTTCATATATTACATGCATCTAATGAATGGTGAAATTTTTAATTGTTAAAGTTTGAACTTCTGATTTAACCGCCCCCCCACCCCCAGAAGTTTATGTTTCCCATTTTTAATTCCAACATGAGGGAAAGAGGGTAATTTCCAAATATGATTCCCCTTCTCATCCAAATTAGATTAGCTAAGACCCAAAGCAATAAGGAAGCTAATAATAAATTTGAATTATAAAGAGGGATATAATAAAAGGATACTCTCTTAACACCTTAATAGAATAATGTGAATGTGAAATTGAACTAATTTCTTAAATAATTTAAATCTAGATGCTATGTAAAGACAATTAGCCAATGTGAAATTGAACTAATTGCCTAAATAATGTAAATCTAGATGCTATGTAAAGACAATTAGCCTAATTAAGATGTAAATCTAGGGTAAAGATATGAAAGGAAATAAAATATAAATGACTCACCTTGACATGTGTAGAGGAAGATGTGTTTTTGCTCCAAAAATCATATAAATGAACTATATCCAAATATCCATTTGTGGATCTTGGAATGAAATGATGAAAGTAACAAAACCCAAAAATGATGAGGGCACAACCCAAGACAAAAATGAACACGATAGGAAAAGGGGAATATTATTATTAGAAGTGATATGGTATTAAATTTAGTACAATGAAAATAGACTCAATGACATGACCTATGGCTTACAATGTTATTAGATTCTGGAGAAAAATGTTTCTCATGATACCTTCTCCAAAACTCTGCCAAAACTGCATTTACAATGCCAGAAATGACCTTAAGTAACCTAAATTAGGTTTAGGGTTAGGAATAGATTTTAGAATATGAAATTTTCCATCCACTACCAAAATAGAAGGTTCTAGAAAACATGTCAGAAGTCATTGTAAAATTAGAAGAATCCAAAAATGGTAGTCCAACTTTCAGGAGGCATAACTTTTGATCTGAACTCTGATTGATGAATTTTTTACATTTCTAGAAAGCTCTCCAAGTGATCTATAGTTCTATGTACTAGCTATGTTTTTCCACCATATTTTGGGCCCATACAAGGCCATTTAGTGCCTCAAATATGACTTTGAAGTGCTCTTAAGAGGACTCCAAGAAACTTAAAACTATAATAACTTTCAAACTGTAAAGTCTTTTGAATTGATTCTTTTTCTGGAGTGCTTTTATTTACAAGTATAATCATCCCTCTAAATATCACAATTATGTCTCAATTACAAAATAACCTATTTTCTAAATTGGTATGTATCCCAAGGTGCTCAAAAATTCCAATATGGAACAATGAGAGTTGGAATCTCTATTTTACCCAAATGGGTGTCCAGAAATAAAAACACGTTAAATAGAAACTAACACTAAGCATATTTTTGGTTGATACAGGATTTCCCTTAGACCACTAGATGCTCCTACATTAGACACCCATGGTAGATTGAAAAGTGACCCTGTCACTTTATAGCTAGTAGAGGAAAACCCAAATGGGCAACATCCACTATGGATATCCAAGTTGAATCTTCCACTGGTCATCCTTTCCACTTTACTAGGTATTATTCATACTACATGTTTCTAGTACTCTAGCCCATATGACTATCTAGAATTTCTTCAATTTCTTCCTTCTCAGAAGTAAGAATTGGGCATGGCTCAAGCATCAATTCCTCCTTTGCACCATCATCATGATATTATGTTAAGTTTGCAATATTGAAAATAGAAGAAATGTGAATCCCATCTAGAAACTTCACCTCATATGCATTTCCTAAATCATGTTTCTTCAAAATTTTGTAGGGACCAAATTTCTTCATCTTTAGCTTGTTGTAGGTACCCACTAGAAATTGTTCCTTCCTCAAGTATACATAACCAAGTCCCTAACTTGTAACTCCTAAGATCTCCTCTTTTGATATGCTTTAACCTTATACTAAAAGTTCATCTTGGTAATATGTGCACTTACCTCCTCATGTAGGTTCTTAACATGTTCAACAAAGTCTTCTACATCAGCACTTGTCCTCTCTCCTTGCTCCATCTTCCTTAGCTCTAGTGTAGTACTTGGGCTACTCCCATACACAATTTGGAATGGAGATCTACTAGTACTCCTATTCATAGAATTTTTGTAAGAAAATTCTACTTGTGTTAGAATCAAATCCCATCCTTTGGGCTTATCTCCTACTAAACACCTTTCCAAATTGCCCAAACTTCTATTCACTAATTCTATTTTTTGATCAGATTGCAGATGATGTGTAGAATTGAACTTCAAATTTGTCTTCAACTTGTTCCACAAAATCCTCCAAAAATACCCAAAAAATTTAGTATCTCTATTAGAAACAATACTTTTTGGGAGACCATGTAGCCTTATCTCAACCAAAGTGTCTTGTCATCCCTCCATTGTATTTCTCCTTGATCAAGTTCTCCCTCACAGAACTCCTTGGAATACACAATTGACTCCCTTTAAACAACATACCATCCTGGGTCATGTAATCTAGCCATCTAATCCTATCTAGAGTAATAGGTTCTTTATAAGCCTTCCAAAGCCTTTGAAAAGTCAAGATCCTCAGGGTACAAATTCTTTAGTTCATCAAACCCAACCACTTCAACCTACATTTATGTCACCAACAAATGTCTCCTACTTAATGCATCTTCCACCCTATTAGACCTTTCACTTTTATGTTTCAATACAAATGTATAGCTTTGCATAAACTCTACCCATTTCAAATATTTCTAATTCAATTTACCTTGGCTATTTAGGTATTGCAATACCTAATGATGCGTATACAAGACAAAATTTTTTTACAAAAAATAATGCCTCCATTTCTTTAAGTCCTAAACTATTGCATAGAACTCCTAATCATAAATAGAATACTTCTTCTTTGCATCATTCAATTTTTCGTAAAATAGGCAATAGGCTTATCTTCTTGGCTCAATACAGCCCCAATAGCACTGCCACTAGCATCACAATCTACTTGGAACACATTGTTGAAATTAGGAAGTGCCAACATAGGTTTCTCTATGACCTTCTTCTTCATTAATTCAAAACTCCTTGTAGCTCTTGTGGCCCTCTTGAACTTTTTTCTATCCCTCTTCATTGTTTCAGTTAGGGGTGCACATATACTACTAAAATTCTTGATGAACTTCTTATAAAAACTAGCCAGACCATGGAATAACCTCATCTCAATGGCAGACCTTGGAGTAGACCATTCCAAGATGACCTTTACCTTCTTTGGGTCCATTTTGAGACCTTCAACTGATACAAAAAACCCCAAATAGACTAACTCCCTTTTGAAAAAGCTACACTTCAAATTAATCAACAATTTTTCCCTCAACCTTTCAAGGACACCACAAATGTACAATAAATGTTCATCCAAAGACTTTCTGAAAATCAAAATATCATCCAAATAGGTAACAAAAAAATTTCCCAAAAATTTCTTTAGTACCTCATTCATAAGTTGCATGAAGGTGCTTGGTGCATTGGTCAATCCAAAGGGCATGACTAACCACTCATATAGACCATTCTTGGTCTTGACTATAGTCTTCCACTCATCTCTGTCACATACCTAGATCTAGTGATAGCTACTCTTGAGATCTATCTTTGTGAAGTATTGAGCTCCACTCAAGTAGTCCATAAGATCGTCCATTCTTGGAAAAGGAAAATGGTATTTTATGGTTATTTTATTTATAGCCTGAGAGTTTGTACACATTCTCCACTCTCCATCTATCTTTGGTGCTAGCATTATAGCTACTACACATCGACTCAGACTCTCTCAAATTAAGAATTTCCTCAATAGCTCTTGAACTTGTTTGTTTAGCTCCTCAATCTTAGTAGGAGTCATCCTATGAGCAACCTTGTTAGGAAAACTAGCTCCAGGAACTAAATCTATTTGATGACTAATTTTCCTTATTGGTGGCAACCCTTCTGGAACATTATCAGAGATGACATCTCTATACTCACTTAATAGACCTGTAACTTCAAGTGGAACTTCACTACTACTTTCCTTGTCCTTTCTAGGAATTAAATCATAACACATATGCTAATGTTTCATGCCATCTAGAAATTTTCTTCCATTAACAAGATATACCCTAGCATTGTTGCATACCTTTTCACCCTCCTTTATTAAGTGCTTCAATTTGTGGTGTAATCCATCCTTTGTTAGAGAGTATGTATTTGCATGACCATCATGTATAGCATGCCTATCAAACTACCATGGCCTTCCCTATAATAAATGGTAAACATCCATTGAGATGATGTCATAGAGAGCCTCATCATGGTAACACCCAATCTTTAACTTTAACAAACATTGCTCACTAACCAGGACCATATGATCATTCTACACCCAAGCAAAGAAACATGTTGTTGAGGAAGGGGTTGATTAGAGAGAGAATTAGTGCTTCTCAAGTGCATTAAGTATTATAAAGTGAGAAGAATCTAGAGTAGCAGATGTGTATTGATTCAAGAACCAAAAATAAGATCAAGGTGAAGCATAGATTTAATTTAGGTCTAGAATGAATAAAATAATGGATTGTTTGAGTGGAGCTAAACAATTCACTAAGATAGATTTGAAGAGTGGATATTACCATATCAAAATTAGAGATGGAGATGAGTAAAAATTTGCATTCAAGAGAAATAAAGATTTAATTGAGTAGTTGATGATGCCTTTTGGATTGACCAATGCCTCTAGTACTTCCATGATGTTGATGAATGAGGTATTGAAGAAATTATTTGGTGCAGGAGCATCATGGGTTGTCTTTTTTCTCCAATTTTGTTCATTCTGACAGTGTTAACCGAGTTCTTACAGATCTTGCCAAGATCTTTAGTATGAACTGAGTTGTTCTTTTGGTAACTAAGTTTCTTTAGTTTGAGCCAAGTTTTTCCTTTGGTGACCGAGTTCCATCAATGTGCACTGAGTTTTTCCTATGTTGATCGAGTGTTTCTTCATTCATTGAGTGAACTTGTGTTGTTGATGCTTGGGTCCTTCTTTAACCAAGTTGTCTGTATTTTTGGTCCTTAGTTGGAGCTGACTTTATCATTTAATTTAGATCGAGAATTTAATGATAGGATCTTTTCTAAGGATGAGTGTTGACCATTTTGTGGTTAGTCTTTCTTTGATGTAATATTTGAGAATCTTTTGTAAGCCATTTTAGAAAGTATAAGTAGAGGTATTTGGTTTATTTTTGGGAGAGAACTTAGAGGACTAGGAAGTTAGAGTAGATGTTGAGATTTTGAAGCCAAGTATAGAACTTAGTGATATATATTTTATATCTGGTTGTAACCTAGAAGGCCTTGTAGCTAGGAATATATACTAAACATTTAATGAATCAATGAAAGTACTTGTGCTCTCTCTCCTTGGTATTGTTTTTTGTATTTTGCTTCCATTGTGTTTACTTAACAAGGTGGTTGGAAAATTGGGTGTGCCTTTGGCCCTATTTTTTATCCCTCCTTGCACCAGGTGGTATTAGAGCTTGAGGTTCATCCTTGTGAAGATTGGATCATGTAGAACCCTAAGTTTTTTTGGTTGTAGGGTAGTAGATCTAAGGATTCAACTTATAACTTGTAGAGGGTTATGATCTTGTAGGGACCTAATTATAAATATGGTTTGAGGTAGAGGGAATGTTAACAATGCCATATTGGATACATTGAGAAAGATTGTAGCTATATTAGATGTTGTGGAGATAGCCAAGAGGAAAGGAGAGCATCTTAATGATGTGAGTGATGATGAAGCTATGGCACCAAACCTAATCTAGAGCTTGAAGAAGATCAAGATGAGGAAATATTGTTGAGAGTATTTTCTAGGGCACATTCAAAGCTTGTTGTAGAAGTTGTTCATTATGATGGAAAATTTTCTACCAATGTTGTATTAGATTGGATGTCTAATATGGAGAAGTTCTTTGAGTTTGAAAACACACATGATAATAGAAAGATGAAACTTACAATTACTAAGTTGAAATGGCATGCCTCACTATAGTGGGAACATTTGCAAACTAGTAGACAAAGGAGAGGAAAGGAGAAGATTAGGACTTGGCTGAAAATGGTGAACAAGATAAAGACAAAAATCCATCCTATTAATTACCAAGTTATCTTGTTGAGGAAAATGAAAAATTTGAGACAAATGGACATGAATGTGAAGGAGTATTTGAGGAATTCTATAGATTGGACATTAGGAACCTAATTATAAAGATGGCTTCAGGTAGAGGAAATGTTGAGAATGTCATATTGGATACATTAAGCACCAAACCTAATCCAGAGCTTGAAGAAGATCAAGATGAGGAAATATTGTTGAGAGTATTGTCTAGAGAACATTCAAAGCCTATTGCAAAAGTTGTTCATTATGATGGAAAATTTTCTACCAATGTTGTACTAGATTGGATCTCTAATATGGAGAAGTTCTTTGAGTTTGAAAAAACGTATGATAATAGAAAGGTGAAACTTGCAATTACTAAGTTGAAATGTCATGCCTCACTATAGTGGGAACATTTCCAAACTAGTAGACAAAGGAGAGGAAAGGAGAAGATCAAGACTTGGCTGAAAATGGTTAATAAGGTAAAGAAAAATTTCCTTCTTGTTAATTACCAAGTTATTTTTTTGAGGAAAATGAAAAATTTGAGATAAAGGGACATGAATGTGAAGGAGTATCTGAGGAACTCTATAGATTGGACATCAGATCTATACAAGTAGATGATGATGTTGAGAAAGTTGCAAGGTACCTAAATGGATTGAGATCTAGAATTCAAGATGAAATAAGTTTTGTGAAATTGGAAAGTGTGAGGAAGCATATCAATATGCCATGAAAGCTTAGGAGATCTTAACAAAGAAGCATGAATAAAGACAAAGAGGTAGAGGTGGAAGACTCCAAAGAGTCAAAGGTATATCTTTTGAGAAGGTGCAAATTTGACAATATTGTGCAAGATAAAGGAAAATTTGAATGGAAGAATGATGAAAAAGGAAAGACCAAGTGGCAAGGTGGTAGTTCTTAATGAGCAGGTACTAGTTCTTACCAAGGAAGAGGTGATTCTTATTCTAGAGGTGGTTTTTGTGGTAATTGTTTTACATTTAGCAAACAAGGGCATAGATCCTTTGAGTGTAGGTCCTTTGAGAGTGAATAAGGTAATAGAAATGCTATGGCTCAAGCAGACATAAAGGATTCACTAAGTGGACTTGAGGTTGGAGAAAATTTTGCGGTGAGAAGAACCTTATGTAATAAGGGAAGTGATGAGAAACCTATTCTAAGGAAAATTCTTTTCAAGACCAAACGTAAAATGGCAAGAAAATGTTGCAAGGTGATTATTGTACTGGAAGTTCAGCAAATTTGGCATCAAAAGAGTTTGTTACAAAGTTGTAGTTGTAGAAGTTGAAGCATCCTAAACCCTATCATGTTTCATGGATCAAAGATTAGTATAAGATATTGGTAAGTAAACAATGTATTATGAAGTTCTAGAATGGACATTATTTTGATGATGTTTTGTGTGATATTATACCTATGGACTATTGTCCTATTCTATTGGGTAGACCTTGGCAATATGATAGATATACTATACATGATGGAAGATTAAATCAGTATACACTTTGGGTGAATGGGAGAAACAAAATATTTTTTCCTTTGATTGAAAGTGTGGATGAGGTTCATTGTACTACTATGGTAATTTGCAAGGTTAATGGAAAGTAATTTGAAAAAGAAATGAAAAAGAATCAAGTTTGTTTTTCCATTATTCCTAGGAGATCAATTGATGCTAGTCATAACCGAGTGATAGATAGTGGCAACCAAGTGGGAGACCCTAGTGGTAACCGAGTAACAAATAGTGTAAATAGAGTGACAATAGAAGCTGGTACTATTGACTGAGTGCCAGTGGAAATTGCAAATTTGTTGAATGAGTATAAAGATATTGTTTTAGAAGCTATACCTAATGATTTGCCACTAGCAAGGAGTATCAGTCATTGTATGGACCTAATTCTTGGAGCTAGTTTTGTAAATAAAGCACCATTTATATATTGACACCTATAGAGAATGAAGAACTTAATAGACAAGTGTTGAGATAACGGGTGTTGCACACATTGCATAATATTGTTATATTGTATTTTTTTTTTTTTAATGTAATGTTGCACCTAGATAGACATGCAACATGTAATTATTCCCATGGGATATAATTGATGAGTTGTATTGTAACATTGTGATAATATTTCATGTAATTATTTAATATTGAGGAAAATAACTAAACTTCCAATATTAAATGTTGGATTAATGGGTTAGGTAGAACATAGTTTTAGCACATGGACTATGTAATACCACTTGGTGGTTTTGTGTGACTTGCTACTATATTAGAAGCCACAAGGGTAGTTGTAGTGAAAAGATAGAAGGGCAAAAGGCAAGAGTCGAGTGGGACAAGGCTTGACAGGTTAGCCAAGGGAGAATTTGTGAAGGTTAGAAGCATGGCATGGGATGTGTGGATTCATACTTGTTCACATGGATTTCTTAGTTGTGGCTATGGATTTTAAGGATTCCATAGTTGTATTGCAATGGTGTTTTTGCTGAATAATACATGGTGAGGGATGCTTTTGGAGGCTGGGTTTTTCCCTCAATGAGAGTTTCCTAGGGTATATCTTGTGTCACTTTTTTGTGGGTATGTTGTCTATTCTCTTGCATGTGGATTTTAATTGAATATTTATTTCAAATCTATTATGGGTTATGTGGAAATGATTATATTCTTTGTTACAAGTTTCCTTACAACAAGTGCATGAGTTGTTGCAGAAAGGTTTGATCAAAGAAAGTTTGATTCCATGTGACGTACCTATTGTATTATCACCTAAGAAGAATGGAGAATATGTATTGATTCTAGAGCTCTTAACAAGATCATAGTGAAATATAGGTTCCTATGTAGAGGATGGATGACATAATGGATTGTTTGAGTGTAGCAAAATATTTTACCAAGATTGATTTGAAGAGTGATTATCATCATATCATAATTAGAGAAGGTGATGAATGGAAGACTTCTTTCAAGACAAAAAAATGGTTTGTACGAATGGTTGGTAACACCTTTCAGTTTGACTAATGCACCTAGTACTTTCATGAGGCTGGTGAATGAAGTTCTCAAAAGATTTTTGGGTAAGTTTTTGATTTCTTATTTGGATGATAAATGTTGATATTCAATAAGACTAAGGAAGAACATCTTGAGCATGTTAAATGGGTATTGTAGAGATTAAAGGAGGAGAAGTTGATGATTAACTTGAAAAAAAATTGCGTTATGCAAGAGGAGATTATGCATTTAGGATTTTTTTATTTTATGTGATGGTTTGAGAATGGATCTTGAGAAGGTTAAAGAAATTTTGGAATGGCCTACACCTAAGAATGTGGGTGAGGTAAGATCATTTCATTTTTTGGATAGCTTTTACAAGAAGTTTATCAAGAATTTTAGTTCTATTTGTAATGTCATGACTGAGACAATGAGAGGAGATAAAAAGGATTTCAAGTGGGCACATGGAGCTGATATGATTTTCGAGACTTTAAAAAAAAAGGTTGTTGAGTTACTTGTATTGGATTTTTCCTATTTTAATTAGGTATTTCAATTTGAATGTGATGCAAGTAGTAGTCCAATAGGAGCTATGTTGATTCAAGTAGGTAAACCTATTGCTTTCTTTAGTGAAAAGTTGAATGACGCTAAATGAATTATTTTGTGTATGATCAAGATTCTTATGCTATTCTTAAAGCTTTGCAGAAGTGGAGACATTATTTGATTCCTAAGGAGTTTGTGTTGTCTACTGATCATAAATCTTTCCAGTACTTGGGGAATCAACATTAACTAAATTAGAGACATATGAAGTGGGTTGAGTACTTTTAGAATTTTACATTTGTGATTAAGCATAAAATTGGAGTTACTAACCGAGTTTCTCATTTATTGAGAAGAAGATGATCTTTATTGACTTAGATAAAGGTTGAAATTATTGGTTTTGATGAAATGAAAGAGTTGTATGGTACTAGACCTAATTTTTTTTAGGCATGGAGAGAGTGCACACTACCAAATTTATCAGATCACATGAGTGAGTATGATGGATATTTCATTCAAGAAGGTATATTATTCAAAGGAATTCAGTTTTGTTTACTAATAATTGCTATGAGAGTTAATTTGATTACAAAAAAAAATTGTGGTGAATTGGCTAGACATTTTGGAACTGATAAAGCATTGAGTTTGTTGAAGGATAAATACTATTGGCCAAAAATGTATAAGGATGTTTAGAAGTTTGTAAGGAGTTGTGGATTTTGTGAAGTTACAAAAGGAGTAAGTCAAAATATTTGTTTGTAGACACCTATTTATGTTCCTAAGAAACCTTGGAGTGACATCCATATGGATTTTTTTCTTGGATTACCTAAGAAAGTAAAGGGGTATGATTCCATATTTGTTGTTGTAGATAGATTTTCTAATATGACACATTTCATACCATGTAAGAAGACATTAGATGTTGAGAATGTTTTTGAAATTTTCTTCAAAGATATTTTTAGGTTGCATGGATCACCATGAAGTTTTTTTTCTAACAGAGACAATAAGTTTGTTGGTTATTTTTGGATGACTTTGTAGAAGAATATGGTACTGATTTTAAGTTTAGTTATACATTCCATCCACAAAAATATGGACAAATAGAGGTTGTGAATAGAATCTTGGGTAATTTGTTGAGATGTTTAGTTGGAGATAAACCAAGTAATTGGGAGCTAGTATTGGCACAAGTTGAATTTACATATAATAACTCTATGAATAGGAGTACATGAAAAAAACCTTTTGAGATTGTTATTGGAATGCATCCTAGAGGAATATCAGATTTGAGGGATGTTGCTAGTGAAGAAAAGAGAAGTGTTGCAAGGGAAGAATTTTTTGATTTTATGGAGTCTTTGTGTAAGGAAGTGAAGTCAAGGTTGGAACAAAGTAATCAAAAGTACAAGGAGAATTATAATAAGTATAGAAGACATCATTTTTTTGAAGTTGGTGATGAGATGATGGTTCATTTGAATAAAGGTAGATTTCCTATTGGAACATATAGTAAGTTGAAGATGAAGAATTTTGGACCTTGGAAGATCTTGAAGAAGTTTGATGGTGGTAATGCTTATGAAGTTGAGTTACTTGATGACATGGATAAATCTCCTATATTCAATGTTTCTAATTTTTATAAGTATCATGAGTTAGATAATGAATTTTTTGTATTAGATGATTATCCTAAGAACTAGATTGAAGAGGTTGAACAAGTATTGGATCAGAGAGTTGGTAAGAGCACAATAGGAAAAGATTACTATGAGTATTTGGTGAGATGGAAGATTACTACCAATTGAAGATGCTACATGGATTTATCAATCCTAGTTAGATTCAACTCAAGTTGTGACACTTTCATGATTCAGGAGAATCATTTCCTCAACCCTAATTGTCTGATGCAGGAGCATCCAGGGTTGCCTTTTATCCTACACTTTTGTTCATTCTAACAATGTTGAGATAGTTCTTTTAGACCTTTCCCCTCTCTTCAATATGAATGAAGTTGTTCCTTTGGTGACTAAAATTCTTTAGTTTGAGCCAAGTTGTTCCTTTGGTGACCGAGTTCCATCAGTGTGAACTGAGTTGTTCCTATGCTGACCGAGCATTTCTTCGTTCACTAAGTGAACCTTTCTTATTGATGCTTAAGTCCTTCTTTAATTGAGTTGTCTATGTTTTTGGTTCTTAGTTGGAGCCAACTTTAGTATTTAATTTAGATTGAGAATTTAATGATAGGATCTTGTCAAGGGATGATTTTTGACTATTTTGAAGTCGGCCTTTCTTTAATGTAATGTTCTAGAGTCCTCTATAAGTCATTTTGGAAAGTATAAGTAGAAGTATTTGGTTTAGTTTTAGGGAGAGAAATTAGAGGATTAGGAAGTTAGAGTAGATGTTGAGAATTTAAAGTCAAATATAGAACTTAGTGATACATATTTTGTATTTGGTTGTAAACCAAAAGTCCTTACAGCTGGGCATGTATGATTAACATTTGATGAATCAATAAAAGTACTTTTTCTCTCTCCTTGGTGTTTTTTTTTTTGTTGTGTTTACTTGGAAAGGTGGTTGGATAGTTGGGTGTACCTTTAGCCCTAGGTTTTCATCCCTCCTTGCACCATTATTTCATAATCTTTTGGGTATTTATCTAATTTTAGTAAAGAAAATTAGGATCATTTTTTTAATTTGAGACAAGTATTACAAACGTTTTAAGAAGTTATCTTTCATGAATGAAGAGATAGTGTATTTTGGGTTTTTGACCTTTGTTGAAGGGTTAAAGATGGATACCAAGAAGGTTAAATATATTATTGTGCGGCCTACACTTGATAGTATTGGAGAGGTGATATCATTTCATGGATGGCTATTTTTTACCAAAAGTCTATTAGGAAATTCAATTAATTTTGTAGTCGTACGATTGAATGCATTAAAGAATATGAGTG
The DNA here is from genome assembly GCA_028749045.1 of Cupressus sempervirens. Taxonomy (NCBI): domain Eukaryota; kingdom Viridiplantae; phylum Streptophyta; class Pinopsida; order Cupressales; family Cupressaceae; genus Cupressus; species Cupressus sempervirens. Next base: position 138,653,627 of record CM053790.1, on the reverse strand, counting down.
GTACATCAAAAAGTCTCTAAATAATGTTATTGAGTAGTTTTAAAATAAAACTAGCTAAATAACCTACATCTTCACAACCCAATCTTAGTAAGATGTTACACATATATTGTGATGCAAGTGGGGATGTACTAGGAGCGGTGTTTAGTAAAAAAGGTAGACCTATTTGTTATTTTTGTGAGAACTTGAATGATGCAAATAGAAGATATTTAGTTTATGATAAAAAAATCTATGTCATAGTTCAAGATTTGGAGAAGTAGAGACATTACATATTTCAAAAGGAATTTGTGGAGTTCATTAATCATCGAGCATTGAAATATTTAAGAATTAGGGTATGTTAAATTAGAGGCACATGAGATGGGTTGGTTTCTTACATAATTACACATTTTCATTAAAGAGTAGGAGTGGTAAGTCAAATAATCTTGTTTATGCTCTAAGTAGAAGAATGAAATTTTTGACAAATATGAGATTTTGAGCACTTGTGTTTGATGAGTTGAAAATATTTTATGAGGATGGAATTGATTTTGTGGAACCTTGGAAAGTTTGTAAAGAACCTATTTTAGTAGATTGAATAAAATGGTTGTACTATTTCATCCAAGAGGGTATATTTTTCAAATGACTTGAGTTGTGTATACCAAGGAGTTTAATGAATGAGGATCTAATTAAGGAAAATTATTGTAGAGGATTAGATGAATACTTTGGCATTGATAAGAAACCTTTTAGCTTCAGGTAAATAAGGATGTTATATTTTTTTTAGATTTGTAGAATTTGTCAAGTTTCTAAAGGAAGTTGCAAAAATATACAATTATATACACCTTTGCATGTACCAAGTAAACCATAGGAGGACATTAACATATATTTCATATTGGAATTACCTAAAAAAGAGGCAATGGTTATGTATCTATTATAGTTGGTAGATTCAAGATGTCACATTTTATACCATATAAGAAGACTAAAGATGTAAGTTACATGTAGATAACTTATTCTTTAAAGAAGTTATGAGGTTACATTGTTTACCTAAGATCGTAGTTTTAGATAGAGATAGTAAGTTTGTTGGTTAATTTTAGATTTGAAGTTTAGATCTACATTTCATCCACAAATAAATGGATAGATAGAGCTACTGAAGAACATTTTAGGGAACTTATTGAGATGTTTGGTTAGGGAGAGTCCCATTAATTTTGATTTAGTCTTGGTAATTGTGATTTATACCCAAATGAAGTAGAGTTTGTATATAATAATTTAGTAAATAGGAGTACATGGAAGACATCATTTGATATAGTTACAAAAATGTATCCTAAAATAGTACAAAATATAAAGTAAATCAATTGTGAAGTTAAAATGATTGAAAAAGAAGAGGAGTTTATAGAACTTATGAAGTCATTTCATGCAAAAGTAAGGTAGAATATGGAGAAAATAATCCAAAAATGCAAGGAAAGAGAAGATGAAAGGAGACATAAATAATTCCCAATAGAGATGAAGTAATGGTATATTTGAAGAAGGGGATCTTTCTTGTTGAGATATATAACAAGATGAAGATGAGGAATTCTAGAAATTGTAATATCTTGACAAAGTTTGATTTAATAATGCATATGATTTTGAATTGTCATATGACATGGATATAACACCTATATTCAATGTTACATTTTTTTATGAGTACCATCAAGAATATTTCAATATAGATGATGGATCATGTGTCAATCTATAGTATTCTAAGAATAAATTGGTTGATATTCAAGAGATCTTGGATAGTATAAAGTGTAAAATCACTAGAGGTAAGCAGTATAAAGAATATCTTGGAAGTGGAAAGATGTGTTGACTAAATATTATTCATTGATTTCTCGAGTTGAGGTAGATTACATTGATTCTCCTCTAGAATCAAAGTGAGTGGCTCATTTTTATATAAACTTGGGTGTTTGATGTAGGATTATCTTGGGTTCTTGGTAATCTTGCATCAACCAAAAATATATATGTTTTTAGTTTCTTGTTTGTATAGTCTGAATTTATTTTATTACACCTTCATCTTGGATTTCTAGTTGTTTCACACCTAGTGGCATGTTCTTGTCATCATGCTAGACCTTTCCCTAAGTTTTCACCTTGATATGTTACTTTATAAACAATATCTAGAGGATTATTGGTGGGAGTTAGATGTTCTTCAAATTTCTTGACTAGTTCATGTTTTTTGATATTGTGGTGGAATGTATCAATCTAAAAAAATTGTGGATCATTTATTCATGATTCTAAAATTATAGATAACCTTTATCTTGGATTTATTTTCATTTTGTAGCTTATGGAAGGATGTTTATTGATTTGGTTTCTGACCTATATTTGTAATATGTTTTCCTATACTCACAAATTATAATTCCTTTCCAACTTATGAGTTGTGAAGGCTTTATATTTCTCGTAGTTAATCCTTTGTGAGAGGGTTGTTGAACAAAAAATAAGATAACCTCTTAAAGGTTAGGGTATAGGATTTCTATATATAATCAGGCAAGTATGTCTAGAATGTAAGACTATACATTGCAAGTCATTGCACATGATTTTGTGGTAACGCAAAGGTTGATCTTGTTTTTCTCTCAATTATTTTTTGTTGTTTCCATTGTATGAATGTTGGTCCATGACTTGGAAAGATCCATTTGAGGTCCATCCTAACCAAGACTAGACCAAAAAATCACCTCAATTAATCTACATAATTGTAAAATAAATCATTACAACCATTATAAGAGATACAATAATCATTCGTGTCTCTAAAATACCAAAGCATCCATTCCACTACTAGCCAATGCTCTCAACTTAGACTTTCTATGTATCTATTGGAAACACAAATTTAATAAGAAATATTTACCATTGTAAAAACTTCATATTGTGTTATCATACAACACACAAGACATGTATTCTCCTTTTCCTTATTACTAGGACATAAACTTGAAGAATGTTTAAAATGAGAATGTTAAGGAATATTTACTAGTTTTGCATGCTTCATTTTGAATTTTATGAGGACCTTTCCACTTTTTTATATCACAATAAAAAAATCTTAATATTTTCTTGTCGCTATGTACTTCTACTCCCAAAATTTGTCTTGATCCTTCATATCAAACATCCTATCCGACTTAGCTTTTAATTTGCTAACTCTAGCCATGTTTTTTCTTGATATAATAATTTTGAAAAAACAAAGCATCAATATAATGATTAAATCATTTTCAAACTTTTAACACAAATACAATAAAATATTCGTACATACTTCTAATTTTTTGGCTCACTGTGAAGGATTCAAACTTCTTATATCATTGTCTGGATAACTGGTTTAATCTATTCTAGATTTTGAAAATTAATTTTATTTTGTGATCTTAAATATATTTCCTCATCCAAGTCTCCATGTCAAAATGATGTTTTAATATCTAGATTCTCTAACTCAAGATCAACTAATCAACTAGCGTTAATACAATATAAATACAAAAAAAAATAATAAATTGTAAAAGACTCGCAAAAATTGATAACTTTCTTATGAGAAATATCCTTTTGCAACTAGGCTTATTTTGTATCTTTCAACTTTATCATCAACTCTTCTTCAGTTTGTAGACCCATTTTCAAACAACTTTCCCTCTCTTTAGGATTTCTACTAGGTCTCATGTTTATTCTTCAGCAAGACATCATTTCTTCTTCTATTGTTATTTTGAATTTAACATTTTTTAGTGGCATCCATTGTTTTCTAATAAAAACTAGGTTTAAATCAAAGTAACAGACAAAACATAGCCATCATAACTTCTAAGACTTCTTACCCATGAAAATTTTCTTAAATATGGTTGTGGTATTTCTTCATTTTTTGTATATTTTTTACATCCTTATCTTCATCTTTAGAAGCTTCTTGAAGATCCTTTATTTTGTGAATGAATTAATTTCCAACTAAATATTTTACTGATATTGTAGTGTGTGTTCTTGTTTCATATCAGCTTCTACTATTTTTTCATTTAAGAGAGAAGATTTATCGAAAACCCAAGCATTAATAATAATTTTGTGGGTAGTAAGACCCCATAATCTATATCCCTAAATTTGATCACCTTAATCAACAAAGATATGTGTCTTAAATTTGAGCTCCAATTTAAAATGTAGATTTGTAGAAATAAAAGCATATACATCACTAAAAACAAAATAAAAAATTTATAATATATATTCATTTAAAATGATTTTGACTTTGATTAATATAAAAGCTTTCATAAATAGAAATTTAATAAAGTTATCTATAACATAAATATAAATAAAATATTTGATTAACATAACCTCATCAAATTTCTAATCATTTAATTATTACAATTGCTACTTTTTAAATTTTATAATAAATATATTTTAGAATACTAATATTTTACTATTTTCATATTAGAAAAGAAGAAAATATTTAAATCTACAAATAATAAATAATTATATTTATTCATCTTTGAATATAAATATATTTTTTAAGTCTAAAATATATATTTATATAGACCATAAAACATAATATTAAAAATATTAGTCACATAGTACACTCTATATTTAAACTAATGTATATAATAAATATTAGAAAAATAAATATACAACTTTTTTTAAATTTAGAAATTCATTTGACAGGTTAAATAAATTCCTCGTTTAAAAAAAATTTAACCATTAAATATTATTTTACATTTTAATTATTACATTAAACTATTAGTTCAATAGAAATGATGAAGAAATAAAAAATATTTATTAATTATCATATATAAATATATTTCTAAAAAACTATTTATTAATTTTATTTTTACTAATCTTATATTTAAAAATTAATATATGTTTATTTTTTAATTTAAAAGTTCAATTGATGCATTATATGAACTCTTTATATTAAAATTTTTAATGCAAATATTATGTTACATTGTTATTATTACATCAAAATGTTAGTTCAATAGAAATGATGATGAAATTTAAAAAATCTTTATTATGTACCATGTACAAATATATTTCTCAAAATATTTATTAATTTTACTTTTACTTATCTTACTTTTTATGCATTTTTTAAATGTATAAATTTTAATCAAATGAAGGTAGTGAACCTTAAAATTTTCTTTTAAAACTAAAGCATATCTTAAAACAGGGGGAGGGGGATTGTCATGCATATGAAGTACATCTGCAAAAATATAACTCACATAATAACACTGAAGTTAGTGCATATATCCAATTATTTATGAAGTGACTCATTTTATGGTGTAAGAAGAATACAGTTACCTACATCATACAATTTTTTGGGTTGTTTGGGTTGTGGTTGTGTGTCATGGGTGGAGTGTAAGATAGGTAGGGACAAAAAGACAATGGATCCTTTGGATTGTAAATGATGGAGGAGTAAGCCAAAGGTGTGAGGTCTCCTACATAAGGGGAAAGTTACATCTTTTATGGAAAGGCCCATGGTCACAATCATGTGATTGTCATTATGTTCAAGAAGGATTGGCATAATGTAAAGATGGTATTTTCTAGTAGGAATGTGACTATGGATGGAATCATAGTTGAGGTTACTAGTCTCCCGCTAGGAGGAAAGAAATTGTGTAAGGACCATAAGCTTATTAACTCAACAATTAAATGCTTCCCTAAAGAGGAAGATGAGAAGGATAAGAAAGTGAATATTAATAGGACCTACTACTCATTGTAATCCATCAAGAAAGTTTGGATAAGGGTTTTGTTTGTATTAATGCAGTATTTCACCCTCAACAATAGGTTTACATGGGTATAAAATTATCACTTTGTGCTCTTGAATCACTTTCGACGTGATTAAAAGGTATTTTCTTCCCTTTTATCTTCTTATTTCTTTGAATTCTATCATATTTGATGTCAAGGCTAATCATGAGGGTAGCCATGTCATCCATGAGGTTTTGATGGTGTTGATTTTGTTAGCATGATTTAGAATAACTAATGGGGGAGGGGTGAATCAGTTATCATCAAGTCTAGATATACCAATTCAATTTATAAAAACTTCAATTAACTAAGATCTAATCATTAAGTAGCTTAGCTTCTATAGCAACCTATTAGTAACATAAAACTTGTAGTCCACTTTCCCAGTAATAAAAAACCTATAGAATTTAAAATATTAACAGTAAAACATCTCAAATAATATCCACAAAAGTATGACCCTAGGATTTATTATGGAAACACAATTTGGAAAAAACCACCAGCAACATGTCATCAGTATCTCACTCCTTTGAAGTGAGCTTTGTTAGGATCCAACCCTATTAAAGGTTACAATACACATTGTTAGGTGTGACCCTGTTAAAGGATTCAATCATCTTGTTAGGAGTTTCCTTGTTAGAGGACTTAAGAACATTCCATTAGAATTTCACTTTGATTAAAGGATTTACAAATAATTGTTAGGTTGACCTTGTTTTTAAGGGGTTTCAAATTAATACAATGATTAGAAAGTAGCAATGGGTTGATCTAAATAAATACAACTCATTGTGTAAATAGAGATCACAAATGTGATTCAACAAATGACTCATTGAATGGCTTCTATTATCATTTCCATCAGTAATTTAGTTGGCAACCCTTCAAGTGATCACTCTTCACCTCAACTCTTCATTGTTTAGCCTTCTACTCAAGTTTGCCAATCAATAGAATCAATAATTACTCCAACCCTCTTTAGGTTAGCCCTTGCACCTCCTTAAATAGGTACCTTTTTCTTTTTCCACTTAAATACCACCATTGATCTTAGGGTTAGGTCATATTCATTCAACCCTTACATCTTTTCATTTCCTCCTTCCGCTTCTAGAAACTTCTCCAAACTTCTCATTGAATCTATGCATAGTAATGCTCAAGCATGGTTTCCCTTGTATTAAATGTTCTAGCTCATCATTTTGTATCTTCAACATGCTTTACATATTCCAAGAATTCAACTATGTCAGCTAGGAAATTCAATTCCTACACAAACTATAAAATGTTGTCACTTAGCCAACATTGAGTTCCTTAGCCTCGATCATCACTAGATAACTTAGTCATCACTCCACTGACTTATTGGCTTACACTATCTTCACTTGGTCCATATATTGGAGCTCGATCCAACTTCTCTATTACTCTATCTTTTACTTGTGCTTGGTCAACATTGAATTTTCTCATCTTCTAATCTACTCAGTTGACACTAGCATAGCTCAGCTTTAACTATAAGTACCTTAACATTCTACTTTGAAGCATAGTTAAGCCAAAGTATTTGTTCCTTATTTATAATCTATTGTAGGCTTATAAATCAACTATATTTTCCACTTAGTGTTATGATTAAACAATACATTATCTTGCCAAAGTCTAACTGATCAAGTGTCCATTGTAATTCCTCACAACTCAATCTTTCCACTAGGCCCTCTTGGTATAGATCCTCTTCTCAAATCCTCTTCATCAATCATCTTGATATGGAACTCTACTTAGATGGAAATTTTCACACCAATAAGGTTTGACATCAATGAAAACATAACAATTGTTCAAATTATAGTTCCAACAATATCCCTCTTTGGAATTGATGGAAATACCTCTAGTTACCATGCAATCCAAAAATATTTACTTGCTTCAAGTAGCTCCCTCTAAGTTCAGTATCATATCTTCATTAATATCCTTAGTTTCATTTTTATTCTCATCTCAGTATCCAAAAATCCCCCTTTTTTATTTCATTTTGATTCTCATCCATCCAACTATGATATGCAACACATAAACTCTCTTTATCATATCAAAACATATAATCAATCAGCTCCCTCTTTGATATATAACTCCTTAACATCTGAATTTCTTGATTGATGGAAACATCTTCATTGATCTCTATCTTTATGCACTCTTCTTGGTTGCAACATCTCTTTATGTTTGATTACTCATATGATAACTTCATATACTCTCCCTCTTTGACAAAAACACCAAAGAAACTTCCATACCAACCAAATAATACTTCCATACTCAAGTATCAACATGATACTTCAACATAAAATTTTTAAAAAAAATTAGATGGGAGCGCATGTTCAAAATTCAAATCTAGAGATGGGTAGGAAGTCACAGGGTAGTAGATCTCGGACACTAGGCACGCAGGAGGGGATCTAGGTAGGTAGCAGAGAGGAGTCAGGGGATGGGGACCCACATGAGGAAATACCACAGAATCTCCCAACGAAATGGGCCTCACTCTTTGGTGTCAAGCCATCTAGTAAGTCCTCTTTCCCTCTGGTTAAGGTTGTGTTAGGTCTAGAAAAGGGTTCTTGCATGATTGCTATTCTAGACAAGATTGTTGACCACAGTATTGCCTCTATGGCCTCAACGCTCATCAAGAAGTTTATTGGCCCAAGACCAAATATCAATGTGGTTTGGGCCTATACTTTGAAAAATGGAGCTTGAAAGGTCAGGTCAGTCTCACTGCAATGGCTAAAGGTTTTCTCTCATTTGATTTCACTTTTCAAGAGGACATGGCCGACATTCTATGTGATGCCCCCTGGAGCTCTTTGGGAGGGCCACCTTGGTGCTTCAAAAATGGTCATCTAAACTAGACTTAAAAGAATCCTTCTTTTAGCAAGCTCTAGTATGGGTTAGACTCCCTAAACTACCATTGGAGTTTTGGAATGAGGATTTCTTCAAGGGAGTGGCCAACTCTTTCAAAGAGCTTCTCTCCATCGACCCTATTATAGCTTCTAAGAGTAGGATGACCTATGCGAGGATCTGCGTAGGGGTAAGGGAAGGGGATGATATGCCTGAAGTGGTATGTTTTCAATCCAAACTTGGCACTCATATCCAATAGATGGACTATGAGAGTGTCCCTTTTGGGTGTTTTCATTGTCTTACAATAGGTCATAAGGCTTTTCAATGCCCGAAATCTAAGGCTGCTAAGAAGAAGAATCCTCCTTCTTCTTCTCAAATGAGGGTGAAGAAAGTTTGGAAAAAGAAGCCCACTAAACAGGGCCAAAAGGGCCTTTCTCCGACAACCCAGAAAGCAGCAAATGTTCCAAAGATGACTAACCAAGAGCCTTAGGGCATGGCAAGAAAAGAAGGGGAGTCAGTCAAGTTAGGACCGAGCTCCTCTTTACCTCTAGATGCCTCTCAACAAAATGAGGATGACCAAGTTGAGGAAAGGATCCTCTTGCCTGGACAAACAGAAGGTAAGGCTACCTGGCAGAAAGGTTTTTAGGATTTTGGGATGGATAATTTCCCTAGTGAGGAAGAGCCTGAACTATGTTCCACAAAGGAGAAAAAGGAAAGAGAAAATAAGGAATTTATCGTCTTTTAGGACCTAGAGGAAAACTTGGTCTCCACTAAAGAAGGAGCAACCAGAACAGGAAAAAAGGAGGACTTGGTGAAAGAGTTGGACCAAAGGATGGATCTTCTTAGCACCCCAAAGAATGGTCACAAGGCTTCTAGATCCTTCAAGTTTGAAAAGAAGGGAGAGACACCCAGGAAGAAACAAACCAGAGATTTGTCTATGGCTTCTCCTACGGCGACCAGGAGCAACTGCAAACCAAATGTGGGCTCTACCACCAAAGTAGGTAGAAAATTAGAGAGGGAGTCCAGGGAGGAGGAGACTAGAAGATGCTTGGTGAATGGGTGCCAAAGAACTCTGAAGGATTTTTCCAAGAATTAAAATTGAAGATCATCTCATGGAACATTAGGGGCCTAAATGGTGCCCATAAATAGGAAATTATTAGGAATCTAATTAGAGACCAGAGACCTGAAATTTTGATGATCCAAGAAACAAAAATGAAAAAATGTTTCATTGAGAAATATTAATTTCAATAACCTGATGAGCAGGGAGGCTTCGGACTCCAATGGAGCCTCTGGGGGTTCACTAACTTTATACAAGACCAAAATTTTTAGGGTGGAATCAGCCTTCAATGTAGGTAACATTCTTTTTTGTAAAGTGTCCCATATCCATTCCAATGAATTTTGGTTTTTGCTCAATATATATGCTCCCAATAACAAGAGAGATAGAAATTCCTACTGGTCTAGAGTAGAAGGGCTAGTACAGAATAGCAACATGAAGAAAAGAATCATTATGGGAGACTTCAATACCCCTCTTCTGGACAATGAGAAAAAGGGTGGTCTTCCTCAAGATTGGGATAGCAAGCATGACCTTTCTAACTTCATCAATGGATTAGCTTTTCTAGATCTAGACCTAATGGGAGGTGACTTCACTTGTTCCAATAAATGTATAGGCAAGGCTTGTATTCAAGTTAGACTGGATAGAGCTCTCATTTCTCCTGATTGGTTCCACTCTTCCTCTTGCAATTTAGCTCTTTTGCCTAGAGTTGGGTCTAACCACTCCCTTATCTCCCTCTCAGTTGTTCCTTCTGATCCCTTTAGACCTCCTCCCTTCCATTTTGAGAAAATGTGGACTTCCCACCCTGACCTTTTGGAAAGAATTAAGGTTTGGTGGAGTATAGAGTGGAAGGCACTACTATGTTTAGGGTAGCTAGAAAACTCAATAATGTTAAAAGGATGGTAAAAGCTTGGAATAAGTCAAATTTTGGTCACATATTCTCTCTTAAAGAAGATCTCTCTATAAATCTCTCTTCTATCCGAGCCTCCATTTAGGAAAATGGGTATAATGCCTCAAATAGGGAAGAAGAGTTGTCCATCCTATCTAATTTACATGACATCATTAGCAAAGAGGAAAAGTTATGGAGGCAAAGATCTAGAATCAACTGGCTTAAGGAAGGAGACTAGAACACAAAGTTTTTCCATTTATCTACTCTTAAACATAGAGCAATTAACAAGATTTTTGGCTTGAAGAAAGACCAGCGTATGCTGACAAAGGAAGAAGATATATCAAATGAAGTTGTTTCTTTTTTCTCCTCCCTACTATCTTCGGATCCTTTGCTCTCTAAAGTGGACCAGGATGATATTATTTCTTGTATTCCTTAGGTCCTCCAACCATACCATAATAATTTTCTCTAGGCCATTCCCTCTGATTTCGAAGTAAGAGAAGCTCTTTTTTCTTTTCCAATAGAAAAATTTCCTAGCCTTGATGGTTTTCCCACCTTCTTTTTCCAAATGTACTAGCCTATCATTATGAAGGATGTTGTGAAGGCAGTTTAGGAATTCTTTGGAGCTAGAAGTATTCTGAAGGAAATAAAATCTACATTCTTAGTTCTTATTCCCATAGTGCTACGAGTAGACACTTTGGATAAGTTCAAACCCATCAATTTATGCAACTCCTTTTATAAAATCATCTCTAAGGTGCTCACTTCGAGGTTGCTTAAGCTTCTCCCCCTGATTATTTCTCAGCAACAATCTAGTTTTGTTTTGGGTAGACAGATTTAGATTCAATTATTATGGTGCATGAAGTGATTCACTCCATGGAAGCTGGAAAGAGCGAAGGGATGTTACTCAAACTAGACATTTCCAAAGCTTACGATTGGGTTGATTGGTCTTTCTTAGATTTGGTGTTGAAGGCTTTTGGCTTTGATGTCAAATCATGTAAGCTAATCTCCCAGCTGGTCACCACTCCCTCTCTAGCTATTTTAGTTAATGGATCCCCCTCTTATTTCTTCAAACCTACTAGAATTCTATGTCAGGTGGATCCTCTATCACCTATTCTCTTTATTATCCTAGCGGAATGCATTGGCAGACTCATGGAGAAGAAAAAGAAAGAAGGGAGGATCAAAGTTTCTAAACCTTCTTCCAAATGCACCCCCTTTATGCATTAGCAATTTTTTGATGACACTATTATGGGTGGAGAGGCCTTGGTCAAGGAGGCAAAGGCTATGAAAGACACTTTGGACACCTATTCTAAAGGGACGGGGCAGCTCATCAATTGGGATAAAAGTTCCATTTTCTTTATCAATACTCTGAAGGATAGACAGAAGAGAATCTCTAGAATCCTAGGATGTCAGGTGGGGAATTTTCCTTCTACCTACCTTGGTCTTCCCTTGGGAATGAACCCTTCAAATTCCTTCTAGAATAGCATCATGGAAAGGTCCAGTAAGCAACTGGTAGGCTAGAAAGGAGCCATTCTTAGCCAAGCTAGAAAATGTCAACTAGTTAAATCCATCCCTCAAAACTTGCCAATATATGCTCTGAGCCTTTTTACCATACCGATGAAATACACTAAGAGGATGGAGAAAATCCAAAGGGATTTTTTGTGGACAAGAGCTAAAAGGAATAAAAGGTACCCCCTTTTTGCTTGGGACAAAGTCTGCCTCCCCAAGAAGAATGGAGGTCTGGGAATCAGGAAGCTCATTCACCTCAATAAGGCCCTCCTTGCAAAGCAAATCTGCCACATCTTTAGTAGCATGGGGGAATGGAGAGACACTATAGTAAATAAGTATATAAAGAGGCCCTCTATTCAGTTCACCCTCTTTAGCGAGGATATCGCAAGAGGTTCTGTTGTTTGGAATGGTTTCTTAAAAGCCAGGGACTTGGCTAACTCAAAAGTCTCCTAGAAGCTGGGTAATGGGGAGGACATTCTATTCTGGTCTGAAAGTTGGCTTTCTCATGGCCTCTTATGAAAAACCCTAGCTATGGACTTTGGGCTAATGATTTCATCAACCTTTATGGGCACAAAGTTAGCAAATATAGGACCGAATAGGGTTGGAGGGATCTTTCTATTATCTCAGATGACCTCAAACCAATCATGATCATGCTTAATTCCTTGTCCCTTAGCAATATTAAGGATGAACTAGTTTGGAGGGATAATGCCAATGGACTCTATTCAGTTTCCTCTGGGTACTCTGCTTTATGGAGCTTAAAAGAGTCTCCCCCTTGGTCAAGGGCTTGGATCCCTGGCCTCATGCCAAAAGTCAACATGTTTTTTTGGTTGGCTCTTCAGGAAAAAATTCTAACCCAAGAAAATCTCATCAAAAGAGGTCACATCATGCCCAGCATATGTGTTTTATGTTTTGAAGAGTTGGAGACAAGAAACCATATGTTTATTCACTGTTCTTTCTACAGGAAAGTTTGGGGCATCCTCAGCCAGGACTTAGGCCATAGCTGGTGCTTTCCTTCTAACCTTCTGGACTTTTTCTGTCAATGGTGTGGTTTGTTCAATGGGTCTATCTTACAAGAAATTAGCTCCTGCATCCTACCCCATTTTTGTTGGAGCATATGGAAGGAGAGAAACAATCAAATTTTTAGAGATAGGGAGGAGCCGGCTCTAGTTGTTGGGAGAAAGATTTTCAATAACATAAAGGAAAAATTTTCTATGAGGAAGGGAGGAGAGTTTGAGATAAGAAGCATGAAAAAGGAGAAGGTAAAAAATAGATCGAGGAAAAGATAGGAAGCCAAGTGGCTCCTCCCCCCTTAAGGCTAGCACAAAGCCAACTTTGACGGAGCCTCTAAGGGTAACCCTGGCTCCTTGGGTAGTGGAGGTGTGACAAGGAATGAAAATGAAGATAGTATTGCAACTTTTTCTCTCCCATTGGGATTCCAAACCAATCATTTTGCGAAAGCGAATGCTGCGTGCAATGTTGTAAAACTAGCTTTTGAAATTGGTGTTACCAATTTATGGCTCGAAGGGGATTTGAACAAAATTATAAAGTGCATCATTGGCAACTCACTTCCATCATGAATGATTGCAAATCTAATTGATGAGACACATGAGACCCTCACCAAATTTAATAGAGTCCATGTCACTCATATTTTTTGGGAAGAAAACTCGGTTGCTGATAGGTTTGCAAACATTGGGGTTGGCACAAACCAAAAAATGACTTGGCATCCCAAAACAAATTTGTCGGTGGATGTTAAAAGTTTGATCAACTTAGAAAAAATCCAAGGAAGTATGGAGAAAATAAAGCTATAATTATGATTATGAAGGTTTTAAGAAATAAGGGTACTTTTCAAAATGGAAGCATTAGAAATCGTAAATGTAGTGATTCATTATTGATTAATCGACATGCTTTGTGGGTTGTTTTTCACACTTGCTTCTAGAGCAATAGCAGGGCTATTTTTCTCTATTTATTGCTTACTCTTAGAGGTCCCTTTCAGTCATAGAGTGAGGAGCACATGAGTAAAGAGGGTGTGCAGTGTGCAAAAATGGTAGGCGAAAGGTGCAAAAAGGAGGTGGTAGGATATTTTGAGAAATGGAGAAGTAGGGAGAAAGTGTGGGAAAATCTAGAAGAGGGTGGGGTTACCAATTATATTATGAAGTTGCATGGATTCGATTAGGAGGTGACCAAAAGTATGATGGGGTCCTAGAAGGATGGCAAGATGAAGGTGAACAGGGTCTACTTCCAGATAACGAAGGAGGTGATTGCGACAGTCACTGAAATCCCTATCAAGGGTTTTAAATTCTTTAGGGATAAGAAGCTCTCGGCCAATGTGGTTAGGGATTTTGTGGAGAGTGAGAAGGAACTGAAGGCGCTGAGAAAGATTGACACCTACTATGTCCCTGACTCCATGAAGAAGTAGTGGAGGTATGTTCTAAGAGCTATTATTGAGTACATCACGTTGGACCCTAGGTTTGATAGAGCTCGTACCCACTACTTTGTTATATTGAATCATTTTTTACATAATTCTAATATTTCCTTTCCATATTATCTGTTAACCTCTATGAGCAAGGCAGTGCATAGCTTCAAAATGAAGCCCATCGCAAACTCGGCTCTGCACAAGGGGTTGTTGATGCTTATTCACAAGCACTTCAAGGCTCAAACTATAAGCATTGCTCCCCCTCAAGTAGAGAATGTGGAGTCTAGTAGTTCTAGCTACTCCTAAAACTCGGATGAAATTCAGAGCCTCAACTCTGAAGAAGGAGGGATCTCTTCTTTGGAAAAATTAGTGACTCACCAAGCTAAAAAATTACCCTCCCCCATAACCCCTAGCAGAAAAAGCCCTAAGGATCTTGGGCAAAAGCCTCCTAAGAAAGATGAGGAGAGAGAAAGAAATGATGAGGAGGAGCCAAAGTCAGAGGAGGTGGTTAAGGAGATGCAAGAGGAAATTAAGGATGAAAATGGAAGGAAGAAACACAAGAGGGAGAGCTTGGAGGAATTGTGCTCTCAGTTTGAGGAGGCAGCTATGCTGCCCCTATCTCCTGTCCACCTCCAAGCCCAACTTGAGGAGTAGAAATAGGAGAATGTAGGGTATGCGAAAGGGGAAGTGCATGTCAATAATAGAAGGAAAGCTTGGATAAACTTTAATGTCAAGACTTCAAAGATGGGCATCTTCAGGGAGGCCATGAATCCCCAAATCCTCGAGGAAAATCAAGAGGAATAGTAGCTAGAAGAACTCATTGACCCGACGATAGTGGCTATTTTGGATAGAGCTAGGGAGACAGGGATGACCCTCTTGAATAATGCTTGTAACAGTATGATTGAAAATTTTAGATCAATCAAATGGCTTTTCCACGAGTTGGAGGAGGTCAAAGAATAGGTGAGACATATTGAGGCAAGAAGGAGTGGGATGGATGCTAACAGGAGGATGGATTTGGCTGGCAGGCTCAGTCTGGCAAAAAGAAGTATACACAACCTAGAGAACTACAACCATAACCTTGCAAATCAAATGTTCTCTTTGTTAAGCTCCATTAACAATATCATCTCTCTTACAAGATAGATCAAAGATAGAGAAATGTAGGATGATGAGGAAGGAAAAGATAGGGATGAAGCCAGAATGGAGGATGACTCTACAAAGAACAACACCATTCCTAATCAGGACCAGGGGGACCAAAGGGCACAACAGCTAGAAGTAGAGGAGAATCAACTGAACTTTGAGGCTGCACAAGTTATGCAAGAGCTGGAGTGAAAGAGCAAGGAATAACTCTCACCTGCACTTTTTCTTTTCTTTGTCTTCTCGCTTTTGTTGTAGCTTTAGGTTGTGGTATTACTTGTCTTTTGTCTTGGTCTTTTCTTAGAACTCTACTTTTTGGATGGGCTTTATGCTTATTATCAACCTCTAAACTTATACTCTTTTGGCTAGGCTTTCATGCTTATTATCAGCCTTATATGTTTTAACTATTGGGTTTTAAGATCCCTATAAAACTTGTTTATCTAATCAAAAACATGATACTTCAACACCTTCAGTTACCTCTAACTCACACATCTTCAAAATGTAGATATATCTTGGTCAGTTCTCTAAACTAGGTTCTTTTTTTAAAAAATATTTTCTTATGACTAATTCAACATCTCGTGCAACTCACTTCATAGCTTTAGGCAATTCCTAAAGTGTGACCTTCTACATCGACTTGTAAGATATTTTGATCAACACATTGGATGTAGAGCTCCAATTTAGCTTAAGTACCCTCAGTTAGGGGAATCACCCTTAGTTTACCTCTTAGATATTCATCTGCATCCTTAGGTAAATCTTTTGTGAATATATCAACAATTTGTTGCTTTTTATTCACATACTCCAATCTCACTTCTTTGTCTTGTACCAACTCTCTCAAGTAATGATACTTGATAGCAATATGCTTGGTCTTGTATGCATCACATAATTTTTAGATATGTTTATATCACTTGTTTTATCAAAAAATGTAATGATAGGTTCAATGATCTCTTCCTACATTCCTTTCAACAATTTCTTGATCAATACTATATTAGAATAATAAATTTTTGAATCTACATATTTAGCTTCTATTATAGATTGTGAGATGCAATTTTGCTTCTTGCTTGTCCACGAAACTAGTCTTTTTCCTAGAAAGAAAACTCCACCACTTGTACTCTTTCTATCATCCACATTTCTAGCCCAATTTTCAACAATATACATTTTCAATTCAAACTTGTCATTATTCTTGTAATACAATCCATATTCCTATGTTCCTTTTAGATATCTCAATATTCTTTTCATAGCCATCATATGATTCTCTTTAGGATTTGTAGAAAATCTATCAACAATCCCAACTACTAGTGCAATCTATGGTCTACTACGTACAACATATTGTAACTTTCCAATCATTGATCTATAAAAGGTTTGGTTCATGACAATATAGTCATCATTTTTTGAAATTTTATGTCTAGTGGCCATAGGTGTTTGAAATGATCTTGAGTATTCCATTCCAAAAATTTTAGTATTTCTTCATATAATTTGATTATGTAGATACCTTTCTTCATTTAATACACTTGTAAGCCAAAAAAAAATTTGATTTGTCCAAACATAGACATCTTAAAATCTTGCCTCATTTGATCTGCAAATGACTTACATAATGCATCATTTCCTCCAAATATGATATCATCTACAAATATCTTATTCAAAAGTATCATTTTTTTTCAAATTAAGCCTTCATGTATAGATTTCCATCATCATCAGTCCTTGCAAAACCTATATTTATCAAATATGTATGCAATATTTCATACTATGCTCTAGGGGTTTGTTTTAATTCATAAAAATCTTTGTACAAATTAAATGCCATATTACTTTTGTTTGGGTCAACAAATCCTTTAGGTTGTTCAATGTAGAATTCTTCTTCCAAAATTTCATTCAAAAATGTAGACTTGACATCCATTTAGTATACTTTGAATCCTTTGTAAGAAGAATATGCAAGCAGGGTTCTTACTCCTTCCAATCTTGCAACAGGGGAAAATGTCTCCCAATAGTCAATACCTTCTTCTTATCCATATTCCTTACAAACTAGTCTTGCTTTGTTTCTTGTGACTTCACCTTTATTATTCAACTTGTCTCTAAATATCCATTTTATTCCAATTTTGGTCTAGGTACCAATGACCAAGTTTTGTTCTTCTCTATCTCCTCAATCTCTTCATTCATTGCTTGGATCCATTATTCATTATCCAAGGCATCTTTCACTGATTTGGGCTCAAATTCACATAGTAAACATGTGCCACTTCTTAGTATTTTTCTTTTCATAGCTCTAGAGTCTTTGTCTCCAATGTTTTGATTAGGTGCATGATGTCCTCTTACATACTTTGCAAGTCAAGGCTCTTTTCTTGTTTCTTCTTCTTCAGGTTCATCTTGTAGATTTACTTTAGGTAGCACTTCATGTATCTCTTCTTGTTCTTTTGGTTTTTTGGCATTCTCCTTTAGATTCTCAATTGGTTATGTTTTTTTCTTGGCATGCACTTCCTGATGTTTGGCACGATGTTGCTATAACTTGTCATGTACTAGTTATTGTTGCTGCTTGGAAGCTTTCTTCTCAAGTTTGAGTAAGGTGTTGGGGTCACCTTCATCAATGTATATAAAAAAAATTTAATCTTTAGGGTTTTTTTACATTCAACTTCATTATTTTCAACATATTCATCAACTTTCACATTTTTACTTTCCATAACTTTGTTAGCATTGGAATTTAGATACTTATATGATTTTCTCTTAGTGGAATAACCTAAGAAAATTCCTTCATCACTTTTAGCATCAAGTTTTTCATTTCTATTGTCTTTCAATATATAGAATTTTCTTCCAAAGACTTTGAAATAAAGGCGCATCTCCATACCATAACTCAAAGTTATAGGGTTTTATACCTTTCATGACTTGTACTCTATTCAAGGTATAAATAGTTGTACTCACAACTTCTCCCCAGTACTTAGGTGCAACATTCTTCTGCATCATCAATGTTCTAGCACAGTCTATAATTTATATATTCCTCCTTTTAGCTATACTATTCTATGGAGGGGTCCTATGTGTAGACACCTAAAAATCCTTTAGAAAATAAAGTATTTTTATTTTCTGAAAAATTCTCGATGACATCATCATTTATTAATTAATTAATTATTTAATTAATTAATTAATTAATTTTTATGCCATTAAATCCTTTTATCTTACTTAAAAATATTTAATTAAGGAATCCCTCCCAAAAATGTTTAAATCTTATTTAAACATTATTTCCTTATTTATTAATTATTTAATTAATAAATTGACCAAAAATCCTAAAATAAATAAAAAATTTATTTTTTTCCCAAAAGTTGGCCAATTTCCTTATGACCAATAACCTCTTCCAAAATCTTCTAATCCTTCTTTAATTTTGATTAAAGGCTAATCCCATCATTTCCTACCCCTAATCCCAACTCAAAATATTTAATTAAAATTAAATATTAATCCTCATGTTTATTAAAAAAGTTTTAATAAATATCTCCTCAACCCAAACCATTGAAATAAATAAAACTTTATTTATTTCCTAAAAATCTAATTTATCCTCATCCTAAGAAGTTCTAGACTCTTCTAGAAAGTCTTCATCCTCATCCTAGGAAATTCTAGACTATTCTAGAAAGTCTTTATCCCCATCCAAAGTCTAGACTCTTCTAGAAGATGTCTTTAAACCTAATCCTAATCCCCTCCTAACCTTGTCACATTCCCTAAACATGGGTTAAGACTTACTAACCCAAGCCAAAGTTAACAAATATCTCCTCCTTCACCCACCCTCATTAAATGCCATCTACTTGCCTATCCCTAAGCTAATCCTAAACCATCCTAATCCATCCTCTAATCATTTGCACAAGCCTAAGCAATCTTAGAACCTTCCTAATCAAGCCCAAGTCAAAATTGCTCTCATCACCCTCAAAATATCTCAACCATAAAACTTTATGAAGTCCACTAGGTCATAAATGACTCTTACAAGCCATTTTATTGCTCTTACAAGTCATTATGAGGGTCTTTATGAAGATTTTATCTCTTGAGCCTCTTTTGTTGACTCATCCTTGACCTTTCCTCCATCCTCTCACCTTGTGACATGTGTCACTCCCTGATTGGTGCTAAACAAGCACAATCCATGTGCTCCCTTTTGAGTGCATCCTAGCCCTCCTTAAGCTTTCATCTTTCCTTCCATCTTAGCCCTCCATCTCTCAAGCCTCTTGCCTATAAATTGGATCCTTCCCCTTTGCAAAATAACACAATCCATGAAGTAAAGTTATAATGCTATTTTAAGAGCCAAATTCATACTAAAGCCATATATCCACACCAAAAATCCACAATCATCCATTGAAGCCTTTGGAATCATATTGAGCATACATCCTATCCATTTAGATAAAGCTACTCAACAAGAGAGCTTCTTATTGAGAGAGTCCATTAATGGCTCATATTCTCAATTGAGAGCTCATCTTAGTCTATCTTGAAGTTTATGAATTTTGTTTAGTTTGTAGAAGCTTTATTTAAATTTGGTTTCTATTAGCATACTAACATTGCTCATATACATTTGGCACGCCCGGTGGGACCCCGCTTGGGTCATCTTCATTAGCTTTTTTAGTCAAGTTTTGTATGTTATTTGCTGATTTTGGCTAATTTTTCTTGTTTTTGTGATTGGTAGGATTGTATAAATTGGTTTTGTAGGTCCACATGAGCATGAAGAAGACAAAGGAACTCATAATCTATCTCATAGTGTTTGCAGATTTTTCAAGCTTATAGGTGGACAAAGAACTTGAAATTCTTCTTCCTCTTCTTGTCTATATTCTTCTTATTCCAACTACTTCTTCTTCTTCTTCTTGTGGGAGATCTTGGCCATTTTTTTTAAAGAAGCAAAATCATACACACTTCTTTTTAGTGCTTAAAATGAACCCCCAAATCATACTTAAATCCATTGAAAAATTAAAAATTTGCAAAAAAGAAAAAATCTTTTAACAAGTGAAACTAAACCAATCTAATCATTTGCATCCTTGCAACATCAAGGTTTTAGATACATTCATGCAAAATTAGGAACACTTCATTTTTGGGAATTTAAAAAGAACTTCAAGTTTCCATTTCAAAAGGTTCAAAATCAACACTAAGTGCACACTAAAGTTCTTTTAAAAAATCTCATAAAAACTAAGAGTCCTAAATGGTTGCCAAAAATTGTCCTAAAAGCTTTGTTATTTGTTCCAAACAAATGTCTTATTGCAAAATCTTGAATGTTTCTTAGGATTTTCATGCATCAAAACAATCTAGGAATATCATTTTTGGGCTTAAAATATGCAAACTAGAACACAAAATCTTGAATGAAAACCAAAGTCCAAAGAGTCATTTTCACTTTTGAGTCCAAAATAATCTTGAATGATCTAAGGTTAAAACAAAGCACTTCAAAGTTCTTAAAACAACACACAAAATCTCAATCTTGAATGCTCAAAAGAAAACACTTGAATGTTTAACCACTTTTCTTTGAATGCATGTTGCTAAAATCACTCTTGAATGCCATGGATTAAAATCAAATTTTCCTTGAATGCATGGTTAAAACAACAAATCCAATCTTGAATTCTACGGATCAATTAACTATTGCAATATCAAACACTTCATTTGGAGCTTCTAAAAATTGAACAAAACAAATCTCTTTTCCACATGCAATCTAGGTAAAGTTTGATTTTTGGACATTTAAGAAACCTTGTTAAGTTAAAATACAAATTTGCAAAAATCAATTTGAGTAGTTCCTTGGACTCACCTCTTTTCTAATCACCCATCAAATATTAACCATTGGTTGCAATCTCAGCGCCATTTATGGGGATGGGTCTACTTGAAAAAGGTGTTAAATGTTCCACAATCTAACTCACTCACTTGGTCTTTGAATTTTTGCTTTAACTTTATCAAAATTCTTAAATGATCAAAACTCTAGATTAAATCGATCACACTTCAAGTTTGGGCACTAAAATTGAACAAAAACTGATGTGGAGAGCCTCCGGGCGCGCACTTGAAATCGAATCTCACACACTTTTGTTTTGGGCTTAAAACAAACTCACACTCAATCTTGAATGCCTTAAAGAAAATTAATCGATACTTGACGTGGAGGGCCTCTGGGCGTGCGAGTTTGCTTTTGTTGACCCTAACTCTTCTTATTGTTTTCATTCTTCGATCGATTTACTTTTGTTGGCGCTTCAAGTTGGAATAAACATTGTATCTTAAACATGAGTGCTTGCAAAGTCTAGATCAGAAAACTTAAGCGTCAGTTGGTAAAAGAAAAAATGTGTTTTTTAGCCCAAGGTCATCCAAGTCTTCTCTCCCCTTGTCGTCTTTCGAGGCCATCTTGGGTGCATAAGATTAGGATCCAAAACCTTGTTTCTTTTTAGGAGGCCTGCTTGGGGATTTCATCACCCCTTGGACGACCTCAACTCTAGCGTTCTGGCGGAGTATAAGAATCGAAAGGTGAATCGAAAGACACCTCTCTTGGGATCAAGATTTTGTCACTCGGGCTAAGCCTCAAGGAACTTTATACCCTTGAGAAGTGAAAGAGGAGAAGTGGGTTACCGCTCCTCTCGGCTGTGTGACATCTTTTTGGTCTCATCTACGGATTTGGGCCTCACGTACCTTGGGTATATCGAGGACTCCTTAGCTAAACCAACTGTCATCCTTGTAGACAACCATCTAGGATGTTAATTTGTTTGAGGTGACTGATCAAAACATTTGTAGAACATACACACTCCTTGGCGCAAGTATCACTTTCTGAGAATCAAAAACTTCTATCTGGTTGTTTCTATCTATTGCTTGATCTTTTATTTGTTGAATGAATGTTTGCCAAACTTGGTCAATCCTAGCTTAGGGCATACTTAGCGTAGTCACTGCCTATTCTAGAAGTTGAATGAGTTGAAGCAAAACAACCAAGATCTCTCAAAGCCAAGAAAATTCAGAAATTGATGTCAGAGCAACCCAAACCCAAACAGAAGTTCCACAAAGTTAAACTCAAACCATCTCTAGCATACCAAGAACTTTCAGCCAAGAGAAAAGAAATAACACCAAGCCCACGAATTGCCAAACTCCACAAAGTAGAGGCAAAAGCTACCGACGAAGCACTTCAAGAGGCCTGGTTAGAGCGCACCATCAAATTTAGCCAACATCCAGGAGTTAATCCTGCTTATGCCTTACCAACTAGGCATGATTTCTATGATTAGACACCCTTGTTTCTCCACATCTTCTTGGATAAGCTTCACTTTAGAGTCATTTTTGTAGAAAAGCCAGCCATCTTAGGTTATCCCCTTAAGAATTATTAGCTCATCCATCTCATTTAGAATCAAACCATCTAGCCAGCAACCAAAACCTCACATCCAAGCCTTCACAATTGTTGTCACTTTTGCCAAAAGTTTTCCACTCCTAAAATCTTCCAAATCCATCAATCTCACCAAGGTTATCCCCTTGACAGAGCTTTGTCTAGGGTGATCCAGCTTTGTCACTTGTTATCCCTCATCACCTTGAGCTAAAGGTTGGGATCCACAAGTGGTCAATCTCATGTTCTTCCTAAAGGATCATCAGTCTATCCTTAAGTTGACACAATCACCACCAAGCTTACACATAGGAAAGCAGACCTTTCGTGCTTTGGCAACATATCTTTGAAGTTAGAATCTCCAACCCAATCCTCCTTAGGTTTTGTCGTATAGCTTTGCCTTAACCTAGGAAATCATTTGCATAGAGAAGCCTTCCCCCTTTTGCATCCATCAGCATTATTGCATCTCATCCCTAAGAGCATTTTTTATGCCACCCGTCACTCGCTTAGCCAAGAAGAAAGAAACAATGGAGCCCTATCATTTGGATCGAATAGCCTCACCCCCCTTGAGCACTCAGCCATCCTTCAGCGTAGAGAAAGCTATGCCATCACGTACTAACATTGAAGCTTTCATGAACCAACCAGGAAATGCAGTATTGGTAAATGCCATTATAGACAAGAACAAAGAGACAATCATGGCTAATTTTCGAAGGGAAAATGTAGGAACCTTTGACTTTGGAAGACCCCCTCCATTATCAGATCCATCTCACCCATTGTTTGGGCAGCTACCACCACCCATAGGCTCTTATGATCCAAATTATCCTCAATATATGCCAAAAGAAGAGCCTCCAGCCAATCCATATGATCCAACAGACCCAAACATACCATCATCCACCCAAGTTGAAATCTCCATGCCGCAAGCCAACCCAGCCACCACCACTCAATCCTTGGTTCATACCTCTCCGCTCCAAACCCCCTTTACCCAAAATAGCTCACCGTTCACCCCCTTCACTATTGCTGCTGCTGCTCCCCAACCCAGCCTTCCAAATCCACCCATCTCCCAAATCAGTGCTAGCATCTTTGGCCAACCTCAGCAATATACAACAGGGATGCCACCCATGGGGCCAATTAATCAACCTTTCATCACCCCCAGCTTGTTCACTACAGCCCAACACACAATCCCATCATTTCCATTAGGTCTTGGGAGCTCAATACCATTAGCCACAAATTTACAAGCTACTACCCTCACTCCACAAAGCTATCAAATCCCACAAGCTACTACCAATTTTCTACCAAGCTCCCAAGTGACCCCAGCCCCTGCCACCACTCTACCAAGCTTCCAAATCCAACCACAAAGCTATCAAACCCCATCAGTTCCATTCCCAAGCTTTCAATTCCCACCACCTCCACCACCAACTAATACATTACCTCCAATTACCAACTACTTTTCAATGCCACTTCTAGGAGGTAATCCACCACCCCAGCCAACCACCAATTATTTGCAGATACCATCCCAAATGGGGGCACAACCCACATATATTGGTGAAACCCCACAAGCCCCCCAATCCTTTCCCCAAGCCTCTCAACCATCTTATACCTTACCTCCACAAAGCAATCCATTTATCCCACAGCCAGCTTATGTTCCTCAATCCCAACCTCAAATCCCATATCAACAGCAAGCCTCGCAACACATGCAGCAATATGCGCCACCTCCCCCTCAGCAACCTGTCATCCACCATGCAGCTGCCCAAACAATGTACAATCCCTATCAGCAAATCCCTCATAGCCATCCATATTCAGTGGCCCCATCCAGTACATACCTACCTCAAGGCACTCCTACATTGGGGGCACCCCAGCCATCACCTATCAATTCAAAATGGGAGCAAATGAAGATAGCTCTGAAAGCCATCCAAGAAGGGAATGATCCGAAGACATTCAAGTTTGAGAATGTGTGTCCTTACCCATTTGACAGAGCCATTACCATGACACCATTTCCCAAACACTTTGAGGTACCCAAATTTGACAAATTCAGAGGAAAAGGAGACCCTGTCACACATATCAAAGAATTTTACATGCACTGCCAGGATGTAGCATACAATGATGTCTTCCTCTTGCGCCTTTTTCCCAAAAGCTTAGCTGGACCAGCTCTTGAATGGTTTTATAGAATCCCCTATGGTACAATTAAAAACTTTGCTGAATTATCTGAGGCATTTGTAGCCCAATATGCCCATCTTGTTGAAACAGAGCTATCAATAGTTAATCTTGTCCACACCAAGCAAAAAGGTGGAGAAAGCCTTGCCGAATACCTACAAAGATGGCAAACCCTTACCACCCGCATATCCTGCACCTTGCCAGAATGCCATGTTGTGAAAATGTTTATTGATAATGCCCATCCTAGCTTGGCTCACCACATGACCATGAACTGTTTGCAAACCTACAAAGATATCAAAGAGAAAGGAATGATCCTTGAGCAAGGACTCATTAAAGATGGTGTGGTCAAGCTTTACAAGGAAGCCAACCAAAATCAATCACATTCCAATGACAAGTCTAGGTATTGGAACAAAAACAAGCACGTTGCAACAGATGGCGTCACTGACACCAGACATGTGAATATTGTTGGTCCTTCTCACAACCAGTCCAACCCACCATATCAACCAAAAAATCAACAAGCTATCAACTACCAACAACAGAATAACCAAAGCTATCAAAACCACACTCCAAGACCCAACTTTCAAGGGTCTAGCAATCAAGCTAATGCCATCAATGTAGCTGTAGGACAAAAGCCTAGATTCCAACCTACACCTAGAAACTATACACCCCTTGGTGAGCCATTGGATGTCATTTTTGAGAAATTAGTCAAAGAAAACCTCATCAAATTTCCTCCTACCCAGCAAATTGACCCAAGCCAATCCAAAGCTGCATGGTACAAAGATAATGAGTACTACAAATTTCATAGGGTAAAAGGTCACACTACCCTCAGATGCATGAAACTGAAAGACTATGTGCAAGACCTCGTTGATCGGAAGGAAATCATTGTTGGTGCCCAAACCTCTCCCAATGCAGGCTTACAGATCTATCAAAATGCTTTTCCTCCACACCACAACCAAAATCTTGGAAAAGAACCTATCCAAACCAACAACAACAACACCAACAACCGTCAGCCAAACCAACAGCATGGGAAGAACAATGACCACACTTCATCCTATATAGACTATGGTAGCCTTATAGGTTGTATATCCGAGAAAGAGCCTTCCGTCAATGTTATCAATATCCAAGGACCAAACAATGAGTGTGCAGTCACCACTCAAAGAGCGCGATTTAACATCGCAGGCCCACCTGTTACACCAACACCATCAGCTCCATCAAAAAGCCAGTACAATATCTTGGAACACCTTGGGAACATGCCAGCCCAAATCTCCATTTTAGACCTTCTTCGCACTAGTCCTGTGTACAAGAACATCCTTGACAGTGCTCTCATAGAATCTCGTGTCCCTTCTAATATCAATGCTACTGATTTTCGTAATCTTGTTGGACACCTCTCATCCTCATGTGCCCTATCTTTCAAATCCACCGACATACCCGTGGTCGACCCAGATCACACCCTTCCACTTCGCATAGCCATCATGGTATCCAACTTTGTTGTAAAAAGAGTAATGATAGATAATGGATCAGCCTTGAATATTTGCACCCTAAAATTCATAAAACAAGCTGGGTATACTGAGGCAGATATCATCAGTGAGGTTATCACCATCAAAGCTTATGACAACTTGGAAAGAACCACAGAAGGAACTATTTTGCTGCCAATCAAGGTTGGGCCAGTCATCCAAGAGACACTCTTCCATGTTATTGATCTAAACCTACCATTTAACATCCTCCTCGGTCGCCCATGGATTCATGCCATGAAAGCCATTCCATCCACTTACCATCAGTGCATCAAATTTCCGCATCAAGGCACTGAGGTAACCATCCATGCCGATCCAGAACCCTTTGCTTACTGCAATGCGGTTGAAGCTTCATATACAAACCATTGCCCTGGAATTGATATCAGCACATCCATTGCCAGCTCATACCACACTTATAATGACCCAAAAACCATCCTTGCCTCTACCCTGTCTACCGTGAAGATCAATAACAAAGGTTGTGGAGAGTATAGTCTGTCAGATGCATTTGTTGTCGGGGCACTCCCACTTGATCCACATGCACATGGACGACCGACATATCACAAAGCTAAGGAAATTCCACCTCCTCGATACAAACAGTTTGGCCCAACAACCTTTGTATCCTCGAAAATCCCTCTTCATGAGGAGCTCACTCCAGATATCAACAAATGGTTACATAAGGATGCACCTCAAAGAAATCAAGCACGCCTTGATCACTTCAGCCAAAAGTATCCCCAAGAACATAAGCTCATCACTGAAAAATGGAACTATCAAGGTGGTGGTCTAGGACCAGAAGAAAGAGGCATGCAGTGCCCCATCGACGCACACAAGTGGGAATCGAAGTCAGGTCTTGGCTTTGGCATACCCACAACTGGGGGCACCAATGAGAACGGTCACGCTTTTTCAAACATTCACCGTGACCTTGTTGAAATTGAAGACATTCCTAAGGAAGTTGAAAAGAGAGCCTACGACGATATCCTAGACCAAATCTCCCTCGGAGACTCTGTTCTCCAAGAACTATCCATCCACCTCATTGACCTACCACTCGCCCATCCACAACTCATAGATTGGGACCAACCAAGTGTCATACACATCGATGAGTTCACATCAGAGGAGGCACTTCTAAGATTCATGGGAGCTGAAACTCCTCACAAGAAAACAAAGCCAGATTTTGCCTATATCTACAAGCTAGATCCCAAGGGGTATTTTGGAGAAAATCCCCAACCTAGTTCTGATACACCCAAAACTGGAACTAAGGTGAATCTGAGACTAGCTAAGGCAACGAAGAGAACCCCTCAGCAAGAAAATCCAGAGCCACAAGAAGAACATGAGGATTTAGCATTGCCTCCTTAAGATAATCGACCAGAGGTGTCTTCTATTCTAATTGAGGATACTCGAGAAGTCAACATTGGTTCTTCAGAGATCCCCAGACTTGTTCACATTGCTGCATCCCTATCACAAGACCAAGCTGACCTCCTCTTTGAGGTCTTAAGAGAGAATATTGGCCGATTTGCATGGTCATATCAGGACATGCCAGGACTTGATCCAAAGCTTGTAGTTCATCATCTTGCAGTTGATCCAAAGATCAAGCCCATCAGACAAAAGCTTAGAAAAATGCACCCCAAGGTGGCATTATTAGTCAAAGCTGAATTAGAGAGAATGTTAGCTGCTAAGGTTATCCGACCTATCGACTACTCAGAGTGGATCTCCAACATGGTCCCTGTCACTAAACCTTCTGGTGACATCAGAATCTGCACTGATTTTAGAGATCTTAACAAAGCTTGTCCAAAACATGACTTTCCCTTGCCCAACATAGATATGATTGTAGATCTTACGGCTGGACATGAAATTTTGTCCCTCATGGATGGATTTTCTGGGTATAATCAAATCAAGATTGCAGAAGAGGATCACCATAAGACAGCATTCACTACCCCTTGGGGAACCTTTTGCTACAACATGATGCCTTTTCGCCTAAAGAATGCTGGGGCTACCTATCAAAGAGCTATGACAGCCATTTTTCATGATCTCATCCATAGCATTTTGGAGGATTATGTGGATGATATCTTGGTCAGGTCTCATACCTTCATGGATCATCTTGCTGACTTGGAGAAAGTCTTTGATAGGTTAGCCAAATATCATCTCATGCTGAATCCCAAGAAATGTGTCTTTGGGGTCACATCTGGCAAGCTTCTAGGCTTCATAGTTTCTAAACGAGGTATAGAGATCGACCCCAAGAAGGTCAAGGCTATCTTAGACATGCCTCCTCCCCAGACACTACGACAGCTTTGCTCTCTTCAAGGAAAGCTCCAATCTGTTCGGCGCTTCATCTCCCAGCTTGCAGATAAGTGTACACCATTTTCACATTTACTAAAGAAGGATGAGAACTTCAAGTGGGATCCTTTATGTCAGCGCAGCTTCAACCATCTCAAGCAGTATCTCATCAATCCCCCTATCTTGGTTCCACCAATTCCTGGTCGTCCCCTAATTTTGTACATATCAGCAACACCTACTGCTCTAGGGGCACTTCTAGCACAGCTTGATGACTACAAAAGAGAAAGAGCCATCTACTACATCAGTAGAACCCTAGTTGGTTATGAACTCAATTACACTCCTATGGAAAAAGCTTGTTTGGCAGTTGTCTTCTCAACTCAAAAGCTTCGCCATTACATGCTAAGTCATACCATCCAACTAGTCTCCAAGATTGACCCTCTCAAGTATATGCTCTCTAGAATAGCACTTACAGGCCGTTTGGCCAAATGGGTTATGCTCCTTAGTGAATTTGACATCCAGTATGTAGATAGAAAGGCAATCAAAGGGCAAGCTATAGCAGATCACCTAGCTGATGCACCTCTAATAGATGCTTATCCGTTGATCATAGAATTTCCAGATGAGCATATCTGTCTAATTGAAGAACAACCCCCATGGAAACTTTATTTTGATGGCTCATACACATCTCATGGATCAGGGGCAGGAATATTGTTGGTCACACCTCAAGGAGATTACATTCCAAAAGCCTTCAAGCTACAATTCCCTAGCACCAACAATATAGCTGAATATGAGGCCCTCATAGCAGGATTAAAGATAGCTGTAGAATGGAACATTGTTGAGCTACAAATCTTTGGTGATTCTCAGCTCATCATCAAGCAAGCCCTAAATGAATATCAAACCAAAGATGAAAAGCTATTACCCTACAAAGAGCTAGTTGATCAGCTAACCCAACATTTTACAAAGCTTCAGTTTACACAAGTGCCTCGAATACAGAACAAAGCAGCAGATGCTATGGCTACTATAGGCTCGCTCTTGGAAATTCCCCAAGCAGCTACACAGTATGAGTTTTTAGTGGAGCAGCTCCTCACACCTGCCTATGCGAATGAGGATTCAAACCGTGTTTGTATCTTGGTTGGTTCCCAATCCCCTTGGTACCATGAGATTCACGCTTACCTTAACGATGGTATCATATCCCCTCACCTCACACGTACCCAACGCCAGAACCTCATCCAAAAATCATCCCGCTATGTTATCATAGCCAATACCCTATATCGTCGGGGTTATCACGATACTCTCTCTCGATGTTTAGACCAAAATGAGGCCGCGATGGTGTTAGAGGAAGTACACTCTGGACTTTGCGGTGCCCACACGAGTGGTATTGTCCTAGCGTGACAAATCCTTAGAGCAGGCTACTATTGGCCTACCATTGAAGAAGACTCCTGTGACTTTTTCAGAAAGTGTCTCCCATGTCAGCAACATGCAAATCTTGTGCATGCTCTAGCACAAGATCTACAACCTATTGCACCACCTTGGCCTTTCGCTTGTTGGGGCCTTGATCTAGTTGGAACTATCACACCCCTCTCATCTGATGGACATAAATGGATAATAACAGCTACAGACTATTTCACTAAATGGGTGGAAGCAGTCCCCCTAGTCTCAGCTACAGGAGTTCAGGTCTCCAAGTTCATCTTGTACCACATTGTTTGCCGCTTCGGCATCCCATCCACCATCTTCACTGACCACGGAGGTAACTTTGAAAATCTCAACATGGAAGAATTATGCACTTCCCTCCACATCCATCACCGCTTTTCTAGCCCATATTTCCCACAAGGTAATGGCCAGGCAGAGGCAACTAACAAAACCCTCCTCAAAATTCTAAAGAAAGTTGTCAATGATTTCGGCCGTGATTGGCACCTACAAATAAATCCAGCCCTATGGGCCTATCAAACTTCCTTCCGTACATCCACAGGAACAACTCCATACTCCCTAGTCTATGGTGCCAAAGAAGTACTACCTATAGAGGTTGAACTTCCCTCCTTGCGCATATCTTTGCAAGGGCAAATATCAGATGAAGAATATAGAGTAGCTCGGCTCACCCAGCTAGATCTCTTAGATGAGAAGCGACAACAAGCCTATGATCATCTCATAGTCTATCAAACTCGTCTCAAAAGGAATTTCAACAAGAAGGTGCTTCCACGACACTTTCAGCCAAGTGACATGGTCCTTAAAGAAAACATGAAAGTCCAATCAGATCGAGAAAAGAAAGGCAAGTTTGAACCTACATGGCTTGGTCCTTATGTTGTCACTGCTTCCTTTGGCTCTGGAGCTTATCAGCTATCTACACCAGAAGGAGAACTCTTGAATGATCCTACTAACATCATTCATCTCAAGAAGTTCTATGCTTGAAGATCCTTGGTATACCAGGCTTTTGAAAAAAAAAAAAAAAAAATAGTAAAGAGAAACAAGCGTCCAATGGTGAAAACTTGGCAATTCAAGCACCTTGGATAGGTACCTTGGTGAAAACCTGGTAATTCAGGCACCTTGTGTACTAAAGACTAATCCATTATCTATCACTATCCTATCCCTCATCCATTTACCCACCATCCCATAAGACACACTTGCTTGTTCCCTTGGTGTTCCAACCAAATATCCAAAATCTGATGAAGCTTGTAAATACCTCCTGTACAGCTTGTAAATCTTGTACCAAAGCTTGTATTATACCTTGTAAATCTTGTACCATACCTTGTATATCCAAATCTTGTCCAAAGCTTGTACCATACTCCAAATTGTAGATAATCTTGTATCCTAGCTTGTATCCTATCACATGCACCCAAAGAATTCCATTTTCCTTAAGCTTTTCGCAAACCATCTACCTATCCACCTATCACCTATTATAGACATCCCATCCTTCACAAACATTTCCATCTCACAAAAACCAAAACATGAACAAACTTGTACATTTGTAACATATCTTGGTCCATCAGCTTGTACATCCTCTTTAACTTAGTACCATTGTATCTATCCAGCGTTCATGTCAGTTCATCCTTGATCAGCATCTTGCACCCATCACACATCTTGGTTAGCTATTCCAACGCATCCTTTAGCTAGATTTCCTGTCACCAAAGTGTTATCTTTCTTAGTTCAGCTTGCCAGATGCATCACTCATCCAAATCCACCAGCTTTGGTGCTCTCCAATAGGTCCTTGCAGGATATAGCTTTCCTCATGTCTGATCTTGGTCCGTTAGTGCCTTGTCCTACCCATCTCGTTGGCAAACGGCTCTCTTTTGGATTTTCACTTTCTTTTGATTTGGGATCTTCCCTTTTGGGTCTTGAAGTATCTTTTCCAAGCAATCTCCTTGTTCCCTCCTCAAGGTTGCCACGATCTTCCATATCATGGTATGCTGCGAATGGGGCAATTAGAGCGTAAGGTCTTGATCAGGTCTTTCATTTGTTTTTCTTTTTTGCTTGTGGGTTCTCCAGTGTCGTTTCCACGCTGCTTCCTCTAGGATTCATGTGTGATGCTGGGGCAATCCTTGTGTGTTTGTTTTGAGTTAGTTTGTCAGTCCTTTGGACGGTTGGTGAAAAGGCCTTGATGTTTTTGGTAACCTTGGAAATTAACCAATAGTCCTATAGCAAATCTAGTGCTCAACTACATGGTGGTACTTCTCTTTGAAGTATCCCCCCGCTCAAAAAGCTTCAATGGTTTTCCTTCATCTCCATTATCCCCCATCCATATCTAGCATCTGTCTCTCCTACCCCAGCTGATGCATTAGTATCTCTTTGAATCACTCATCACTCTTAGCTTTAGGGATCCACAATCCTAGTCTTAGGGATCCACCAATCCAAATCAACCCACCAAGCCTCATCTTTCGAGATCCACAATCCTAGTCCTAGGGATCTCCAAAACCCATCTCCTGCCAATCTAACTCTTTGAAATCCTGTTGCATCAGCTTTATAAGCCCCTCATCCATCTCCCTATCCTGGATTCTTTTTTATAGCACTCCGCTCCTTCATCCTCTACAATCCCTGAGATCTTAAGCTTGCTTCCTCTTGTGCCTCTGATTCTCCCTTTATCATTCTCCCATAGTAAGAGTTTGAGCTAACTAAACCTCTTCTCTTAATCCAATTTGAGTCTCCTTGCTCATCCCATATTCTTGTATTTTTCAAGAAGCCACCAAGCCTCGCTTTCTCTCCCCGCTGCCTTCTTGAGGGGGCATCTCATAGTCCATTCTCTCCTCTTCTGCTCTAGCCTTGGGCATCTTATTTTCTTATCTTTGATGTCATGCCACTTGCGGCATCACATCAAAGAGGGGCAAAATGTAGACACCTAAAAATCCTTTAGAAAATAAAGTATTTTTATTTTCTGAAAAATTCTCGATGACATCATCATTTATTAATTAATTAATTATTTAATTAATTAATTAATTAATTTTTATGCCATTAAATCCTTTTATCTTAATTAAAAATATTTAATTAAGGAATCCCTCCCAAAAATGTTTAAATCTTATTTAAACATTATTTCCTTATTTATTAATTATTTAATTAATAAATTGACCAAAAATCCTAAAATAAATAAAAAATTTATTTTTTTCCCAAAAGTTGGCCAATTTCCTTATGACCAATAACCTCTTCCAAAATCTTCTAATCCTTATTTAATTTTGATTAAAGGCTAATCCCATCATTTCCTACCCCTAATCCCAACTCAAAATATTTAATTAAAATTAAATATTAATCCTCATGTTTATTAAAAAAGTTTTAATAAATATCTCCTCAACCCAAACCCTTGAAATAAATAAAACTTTATTTATTTCCTAAAAATCTAATTTATCCTCATCCTAAGAAGTTCTAGACTCTTCTAGAAAGTCTTCATCCTCATCCTAGGAAATTCTAGACTATTCTAGAAAATCTTTATCCCCATCCAAACTCTAGACTCTTCTAGAAGATGTCTTTAAACCTAATCCTAATCCCCTCCTAACCTTGTCACATTCCCTAAACATGGGTTAAGACTTACTAACCCAAGCCAAAGTTAACAAATATCTCCTCCTTCACCCACCCTCATTAAATGCCATCTACTTGCCTATCCCTAAGCTAATCCTAAACCATCCTAATCCATCCTCTAATCATTTGCACAAGCCTAAGCAAGCTTAGAACCTTCCTAATCAAGCCCAAGTCGAAATTGCTCTCATCACCCTCAAAATATCTCAACCATAAAACTTTATGAAGTCCACTAGGTCATAAATGACTCTTACAAGCCCTTTTATTGCTCTTACAAGTCATTATGAGGGTCTTTATGAAGATTTTATCTCTTGAGCCTCCTTTGTTGACTCATCCTTGACCTTTCTTCCATCCTCTCACCTTGTGACATGTGTCACTCCCTGATTGGTGCTAAACAAGCACAATCCATGTGCTCCCTTTTGAGTGCATCCTAGCCCTCCTTAAGCTTTCATCTTTCCTTCCATCTTAGCCCTCCATCTCTCAAGCCTCTTGCCTATAAATTGGATCCTTCCCCTTTGCAAAATAACACAATCCATGAAGTAAATTTATAATGCTATTTTGAGAGCCAAATCCATACTAAAGCCATATATCCACACCAAAAATCCACAATTATCCATTGAAGCCTTTGGAAGCATATTGAGCATACATCCTATCCATTTAGATAAAGCTACTCAACAAGAGAGCTTCTTATTGAGAGAGTCCATTAATGGCTCATATTCTCAATTGAGAGCTCATCTTAGTCTATCTTGAAGTTTATGAATTTTGTTTAGTTTGTAGAAGCTTTATTTAAATTTGGTTTCTATTAGCATACTAACATTGCTCATATACACTATGTGTAGACACCTATCTTTTGATTTCTCTATCATTGTCTAATGTGTTGAATTCCCTAGATATGAATTCACCTCCTCTATCAAATCTTAGACACTTCAATTTTTTACCTATTTCTTTTCCAACTCTAGCCAAATACCACTTAAAATTTTTAAATGCATTAGATTTTTCTTTGAGAAACATCACATTCATCATTCTAGAGTAGTTGTCAACAAATAGAATAAAATATTTTTCACTATAATAGCTTTGTACACTAATAGTTCCACAAAGTTCAATATGAACTAACTCTAAAATAACATCAAAAGTATAGGTCTTTCTCTTGAAGCTAAAAATTATCATTTTTCCCAACAAACATTATTTACACATCACATTATCAGGTTTCTTCAATTTTGGTAACCCTCTTACTTTCTTCATCTTACTAATTTTTATCAAATTATCAAAGTTGACATGACATAGCCTCTTATTCCATGACCATATATCATCACATTGTGCAAACAAGCATGTATCATCGGATAGGTCTAGATAGAACAAGTTACCTCTAGTTTAGTCTCTACTTCCAATCCACTCTCCTAAACCATTGTAGATCTTAGCCTTCTTGAGCTGAAATTCAAATTTGTTTCCTAAAATGTTCAACTATGCCACACTCAACAAATTATAGTTAAGCCCTTCAACCTAATAAGTATTATCACATTTGATCTTATTTTTCAATTTTATTGATCATTTTCCTTTCACAAAATATGGTGCATCATTACCAAACTTAATGTTTCCTCATCTATCACCTTTACTCACATATGAAATAAGTATAGTTTTCTCATCTTCATCATAATCATCTTTCATAGAAATATAAAAAACTTCATCATCATTACTATTAGAATCACTATCACTCTCTTCTTCAACAATGTAATAAGACTTCTTATCTTTCCCATTGTATTCTGTTTATCCTTTGTTGTCTTTTCCATCTCTTCTTCCTTTGAACTTGTTGTCTTTCCTTTCATCCTTTTTGTGTTTGTCAGGACACCTTGCAACAATATGACAAACTGTATTGCATTAAAAACATGTAGAATTTGATGATGAATAAATTCATAGATCCTTGCATATTATGCATGCAAATAACCTATTACAAGGAAGTAAGAAAGGTGGAGAGAGAGAAGGGATTTCTCAATAAACAAGAAGATTGAAATTACTTGTGTAAAATAGAATGAATAAATTTACAACTGATCAATCCTTATAAAGGAGATCAAAAACCTAAAAGGGAAACCCTAAGTGGTAAATGAAATTTAGTAATTGTTAATTAATTTTTAAATAGAAATGAAAGTACATAAAGAGAAATTTTAAGATGGGAGTAAAGTTTATTTAATAAATGAAGATAAATTAACCTTTTACTCTAACACCCCACCCCCCGCTTAAGATGAACAATAATGTAGCTAAAACAATGTAGAAAAAGAAATGAAACTATAATGCAATGTTGAAAGAAAACTTGCATCCTAGTAACAAGTCCTGATGAGGTACCCAATCACAACCAAAATCTTTATGAAGTGGAGAAATAGAGAAAACCCAGTGGAAAAAACTCTACTCCTAAAAGAGATAGAAAAGGATGCATAAATGAAACAATCTCAAGAGAGTTTCTTAAAACCATAAGTACAATGAAAGCCCCCATGATAGAATCTTGAGACTCCATAGCCCCCTTTAGAATGGAAAAACTCCTATGTCGATGAACATACCAATGTGGCTCCAGTATGAAAGAAATAAAGGCAATGGACAAGGAGGGTGAAACCCCTAAATGTAAGGTGAAACTAGAATTCCTAGATAATGCTCAAAGAAGAATCCATGAGAATATTGAAAGAGAATCTCTGATAGAAGTGGGATAATACGTGTGATGAATTTTTCATATGATAGAAGATGTTTGTCCTTTAATATATCCTCAACAACTACAGTAGATGGCTCAATGACTGGAGCTACAATGGTAGGCAATGTTGAAGAGAAATCATGTGCAAGAGATGGAATTTGAATAGGAGGTGGAGGTGTAGAAGTCACAATACTATTCTTAGGAACAATACAATGGTTCAAGTGACTTGACTTCAACTTAGTAGTCTCTTGCGAAGAAGGAGAGTGGGTATCTAATAGTGGAGATGGTGGACCAAAATGAGAGAAGAAGTATAGTTGGGAAGAATGATCAATAGTCCCTATAGCAATAATATTGCATGTCTCACTATCTCTAATATGAATTGAATCTCATGCAAACTCAACTATCTTCCCTATCCCACTGTGTGTAATTTGATAAATATAGAGAAGATTGGAGGACAAAGATGGAACAAAAAGTACATCATGAAATGTACCTTCATCAATGCCAATAGAAATTTTCCCACATACAGTCATAACAATTCTGTTCCCCATCACAATGTGTGGAGTAAGAGAAGCCTCAAAAGAAGAGAACAAATCTTGAGAAGATGACATATGACGTGAAGCACTTGAATCTAGTAACCATCTAGAAGAGGGTGGAGTAGTAGTTACACATAGTGCATGACCCTTTCCTATATCTTTACCATCTAACTAAAATGATGATGATAAAGAAGATCTATGAGAAGGAGGAATACCAATGTTTCTCTTCTAAAGGAGAGTTGTCAAATCTTAAACCTATTTGGCATATCCATCTAACTTCTTCTCATAGTAACATGACTTATCATGATTGGGCTTATTACAATAAGAATACTTCAATCTTTCTAGCTTTGGTTTACCCCCTTTATGAGGAGGTGGCCCTAATGAAATTTGAGGGCTAGAATAAATCTAAGACTATAGATTTTGATTTCTATGTCTTCTCCTTCATCCCAAAAGATGGTGAAGCTACCAATGCATAAGTATGTGAGCATGTGAGAGAATCTAACTGAGAGAGCTTAGCTTGCTCTTTGAGTCAAATGATCACAAAAACCCTTAAAGGATGACATGGTGAATCTATTATTCAAAGAATCTTTGGTGGAAAAGAAGGTAGATGCAACAATTTGAAATTTTCCACAAGGCTTAGAAATAATTAGGTAGATGCATTCAGTGTCAATCTTGGTTTTCCCACAACCCTACAATAAAGATTTATGTTATTTGAATTTCATCAAGAAGTCCTCAATGGAAGGAAAATAATCTAGTATAAGAGAGGTAAACTTTACCTCAATCTGAAGTGCCCTAAACTCATTCACTATACCAAACAAACCATCAAGCTTGGTCTACATAGCCAGAAGGGTATTGCACCCATCAAGATGAAACTATAGACTATCAAATACATGTAAAGAAATGAACCCCATTAACTCATATATTTTGTTCCTATGCTACATGACCTCAAGGGGCCTTTGTAAAACTATTTGTACTACATCTAAACAAGATCACAACCCTTTTGACTAGAGAAGCCATGTCATCAAGGTCTTCCATGTGTGATAGTTATGAGGGGTCATAAGTTCTAGACAAGAAGAAGCCCATTATTTTAGAAGGTGTTGGATAAGGTTTTGGTTTACTAATATAAAATAATATAAAACATCCCCTACAATATAAAAAACTAAACCCCAACTACTAGAAAAAATGTGTAAATAAGAAGAGAGAAAAAAAGATTTAGTTTCAGCATCACATGTACCTTTAAGAAATACTAATGAAAATAGAAAAGAACATGGATACAATATTAGAAGATCTTTTCAGCACTTTTTCTAGATCAAAAAATAGAGCTATAAAGAACAAGTTACACCCCCTAGAAGATTGAAGATATTATCAAACCTCAAGGAAAAAAATATGTACTAAAATAGAAAAAAATCCAAACAATACCTATGTCATTGTCTTCATATCTAAATTAGCTTTATGGAGCTTCTTTTGGATCAAAAAAAGACCCATGCATGCTCAATTTAGAGTCAAACAACTAATAAGGCCTTTGGAAGGGCAAAATGTTTTTTTTTTAACCCAACAAACTTGCCAAGGGGCTAAAAATATGGCCCTCGGGCCCCCCACATGACTATGGGCTGGAAGGAGAGGGGTGGAGGTGGCTTAGTGGTAGCACTTAGGTGGAGGAGAGGTGGTGGTGGTGCATGTTGGTTGAGAAATGGTAATAGCTTGGTAGAGCCACGGTAGAGCTAGAGTAGATGGTAGGCTAAAGGCCACAGCAATTAGTCTGATTATTTGTGGTCACCGTGGAAATTTTTCAAGATCGATAATAGTTTCGATAACCATTGCAACTTTTTTAAACTGTTGGCAATCAAAAAATCCCAAAAATGCTTTTTTTTTAAAAAATATTTTTTACTATTTTCTCTATCATGAATTATGTGCAAAGCTCATATAGCCTAGTTATGCAAAAATAGTTGCCTCCCCAGTCAACATTTTCCAAAATCAATAACTTTTATATAAAAATGGGGGTTTTGACACCTTCTAAATCCAACCATGAGGTCTGTTTTGCCTCAAAGTATTCTGGAAATCAAAGAACTGCCGATTTTAACATAAAATACCCAAAAAAACACCAAATCTATTTTTTGAAAGCCTCATTCTTCTTTTTCTTCAAA
Organism: Cupressus sempervirens; assembly: GCA_028749045.1. Lineage (NCBI taxonomy): Eukaryota > Viridiplantae > Streptophyta > Pinopsida > Cupressales > Cupressaceae > Cupressus > Cupressus sempervirens. The sequence continues at coordinate 138,614,613 of CM053790.1, read as the reverse complement.
CAGGAATAGGCAACCACAGGCAAGGCTATGATACCATGTAGAATTTGATGGTGAAAAAATTCATAGATTTGTAGATATCCTGCATGCAAATAACCTATTACAAGGAAGTAACAAAGGAAGATAGAGAGAAGGGTTTGCTCAATAAACAAGAAGATTGAACTTGTTTCTGTAGAATAGAATGAATGAATTTATGACCAATCAATCCTTATTAAGAAGATCGTAAACCTACAAGAGAAACCCTAAGAGGTAAATGACATTTAATAATTACTAATTAATTATTAAATGGAAATGCAAGTGCATAAGGGGAAATCTTAAGAAGGGAGTATAGATTATTTAATAAATGAAATTAAATTAACCTTTTACTCTAACAAAATTGATTATAGAAAGTTTACCTTTGTATTTTCCTCTACCTCTTGGAAGTCTCCTAGTAATTAATGCTTCAAGATCCTCGAGATCATCATTAGAAGATTCACTCTCATTTCTTTTTCTTAGACTTGTGCAAAATCAATTGTGACTTGAAAGCAGATTCAATAGCAAGAGCTTTAAAATTATCAAAAATTGACAATTCAAAAGAAATGAGTCTACCAACTGGAATATACAAGGTTATGTCATTACTAGGAGTAAATCTCAATTCTTGTATTGTAGAAAATCTAATAGCATAAATAGGAAGTAGGGTTCTAAGTACCTTGTTGATCATAATCTCATCACTAATCTTTCCATCAGATCCTCTAATAGCATTCACAACTTTTTTCATTCTTCTAACATATTGATCAATGTTTTGGCCTTCTATCATTCTCATTTCATCAGACTTTCCTCTCAAGCTTTCTGATTTGGCTTTAAGTACATTCTTATCTCCTTCATGGAACTTTTCTAACTTATTCCACATCTTCTTTGTAGTATCAAATTCCTTAATATAATCAAACTCGTAATAGCTTAGGGCAAATGCAATATACAACATTTCTTGATTGTGTTGTTGTTTCTCCTTTATATGTTGAGCTATCAAAGGTGCAAGTTCAATGACTTAATTTTTTTCCAACTAGAATACTATTGAATATAATTCTACCAATGTGAAGCTTCATCAAACATTTCCATGTAACGAAGTTATCCTTTTTCAATTTGGGTATCTCCTTTCTATACATTTTGATCCTTTGCTTTAAGTCCCTTCAAAATTTTCTTCTACAAGCACCAATGCTCTAATTCCAATTGTTAGAATGGTTCATGATAACTGAGAGGGGGGGAGGTGAATCAATTATCCTTAGGTATAGATGTACCAATTAAACTTTTAAACACTCCAAGTAACTTAGATATAATCCTTAAGTAGCTCAAAATCTATAGCAACTTATTAATAACATAAAACCTATAGTCCACTATCCCAATAATAACAAAGTTGTAGAATGTAAACTATTACAAAGTAAATTCCACCAAGATAATTTGTGGGGGGGGTGGGGGGGTGGGGGGTGTGAATTAGTTATCAAATCAATATAAATTTTATAAAACACTATTAAACCTTAAGGATGTGAAAAATATAATAATCAGCCATAAGAAGACACACATACACAATAACACCATATATTTTAACTAGGGAAACCCTTGATCAGAGGGAAAACCCTAGTGGGGATTGTACCCATAAAATGATGTACTAATATAAAAGTTCCTTGTAAGAGGATAGACTCTATTAGGAAACAATGGAATACATTCAATACATATTAGTCCCTATTAGGAGACTTTGAATCTCTATTAGGAGATTAGAGCCCTATTTGGAGTTGTAGAAGGAAGATGGACCTACTGTCCAAACAACTTCAGGGGCAAGACCACCAAACTCACTATCAAATTGATCTTTGTATTATTTCTTGTAGAATAATAGAAATGAAGAAACTCTATCTCCTTCTCTTTCCTTTTGACTAGACCAAACTTCTTTAGATCTCAATATTAGATCTTCGAACTTGCATCGCACTAATCCCTTTGATCTCTTGCACGCATTTACCAACTTCGCATATCACTTGCATAATTACATGAAATCACTCTATACATCACAAGGAAAATAACCTTACTTTATGTCATATCCTCAAAATAATTGTTTGATTCATCTTTGAGGATTTCCAATTTAATTATAATAGGACCTCATTAAGATATTACAAAACATTGCAACTTTTCATAATTACAAAATATTGTCAACTCACAATAAATACAACTTCTCATATTTTGAAAATGTGATATATGTAAGAATTTGCCTTAGGGAAGAATTCACCCAAGACCAAGGAACTCTAACACAAGCAAAATATTAGACCAAAGAGAGAGTATTATTAGAATGACAATATATTCATTCAATATGCCATATGAAAGTACACTAGGAGTGCCTATAAATAAAGGCCTCTAGAGAGCTTCTAGAATGCATAGAAGTTAGCAACATGATAAGTCATACAACCAGGCACATGTCCACTAGATATGGTTTATCCTCCATTAATCATAAAAGTAAGTACAATGATGAGAGGATAAGCCTACAATGGTGTAGCACATAAATTAATGTTTTAGACAACATGTGTTAAAATGGGAGTGCAAATAACTATGTTGTCAACATGACAACTCATGAGAGTACAAAAACTCCTAAGTATCTCACCTAAATAAATAATAAAATAATGAAAAATAATAAAATAATGCATTAACCTAAGTAAACTTAAGTAAAGTGTAAATAGTAAATAATTGTTTACACCAACACCCCCCCTTAAGTACAACTTAAGGGAATGCCCTTAAGCTTACGAAAACTAAGATGAAGTTCATGATGGGTCCCAGCTACTAGGCCATGGTAGGTACCCATGTAAATAATGAAATGCAATCTCTCATAAAGTAGAGAAAGAGGAAAAACCTCATGGGAAAAACCCTCCCCCAAAAAGAGAGATTAAAAACACATATGATTTATGGATGGATGGAGTAATCAAGACCCCCCCATTATGATATACATACAATATATACATAAAAGAACAATGAGAAGAGGAAGAGAGACAAGATAGGCTCCCTCCCCCAAAGAAGAATGTGTGCCAGTGACTACTTCGATGAAGAAGTTGGTCCAAGATTGCAGAATTTTGTTCTTCCCCTTAGGAAGAACCAAGACCAAGGGTACAAATGAGATGCTTCCACTATGCATGGAGAGAATACCATAGGTAAGTGATGTCTTACCTATGATGAAATCTTGTATAGAATCAAATGAATTAGGATATAAGGAGACAAGCTAATCTTCAATTTTGAAAACATCCTCTTCAGACACTTTACCATATAGGTTTTCAAGGTATCCCAAGCTTCCTTGGATGTAGAAGACTTCTTAATTTGATACCTGATCTTGTCATCAACCTCCAAAAATATATCACCTAGGGCTTTGCTATCCATTGCCACCCAAGCTAAAATATCACTTGTTGATACATTATCAACTCCTAGTTTAGGAAGGATACCATCTACATATTGAGAAACTCCATTGTGCATTAAATGATACCACATTTTGATGGACCAAGTAGCATAGTTATGTGAAGTTAATTGTGGAAACTTAAAATTTCCCATAATGTAGAAAATGAAAGAAATTTGTAGAAAATAAGGAACACAACACCAAGAACACCCCCCCTTTTCACTAAATCAAGAAACCCCCCAAAATAGATGCTTTGTAGTGTGATTACAATGCCACTTACCAATTTTAGCCTTTGTGGACTTCTGATTTTGCTTGTTACAACCTCTTAAAAGATTAGAAATCTAGAACTTTACAATGTGCCACAATTATGAAGCAATACAAAGTAAAGAAAGGCCTTATTTGTGAAAGTGACACTTTTGTCCACACAACCCTACAATTTGATTGTAGATCTAGAAAGTAGATGAAAGATAACACACTTTCAAAAAAATTGCACCTAATTTGGAGTTCGAATGACTAAGATATGGCCTCCCAAAGTTGAACTACAAAATCAAAAATCAATTTGGAGAGGGGTTGCATCAGCAAAAAATGGGGTTAAATTTGATAATCATACAGCCATCGTAGCAATTCAAATTTTCTCTAGAATGACATTCAAACAACCATCAAATTTAGGCAAGTGAACCTGATGATGTCAGCTACTACAAGACTTATGATGAAATCATCATGATGTCAGTAGTACGGATGGTGATGTCAGTATACATAATCATATGAAATTGCATGGAAAATGCTGATGGGGTAGGGTATGATAGATGAGTTGGTGGTACAATTATGCTAACTACAGGCATGACGTTTTTGGCTTATTTGCATGGTAGTGTTGATGACGTAGGACAAATGAAAAATTGTTGTGTGTCCAAGTTTGAAGCTGACACAAATTTTGGATAACACTAAAAGAAATGTTTCGTGGGGGCTAGCACTAAACTTCTATCACTAGGAGTTGTGTTCTATGAGAGCTAGAACCTCATTTAACGATCACCAGAACCCTATTGACGTTGTGGGAGAAGGGAAAAAGCAAGTGTTGGAGGTGAAAAATATGGTGCCAAAGGTAATAAATGGATGTCTGAAGGTTGGAGCACATCACTGGAACTTGAAATGTGTGGGCCAAATTTTTAATTTGTACGACAGACTATGTTTAACCTACAAGATTTTGCAAATAAAATCCCACATGCATGTGGTGAGCGCTTCAAGCACTCTTTAAAAATAAACTTCCATGCACCATAAACAAAATGTGAACTCACCAGTGAGTGAGCTGCCCACCAGTGGATTGGTGGGTTCATCAAAAATTCATGCCACCAGATTATGATGTTAAGCTATCATCTATTAGAAATTGGTTTGTGTGGCCAATGAGGTGCCTCTGTCGATATTTAGGTATGGTTGCCAGTGTGTTCTCTACAGTGGCCAGATTTAGCAAAGTTATCTCAAAATAAATAGAGAAGTTTGCCAATAAGGAATATACAACTATGATTAATTAATATTCCTCACAAATAAATTGCAGAGCTATGATTTCCCAGTTCTGCAAAAAAAAAAAAATCTCTGACTGGGCAACAAAATCTGAAAATACCCAATTTAGAAATAAATTACAGAGATGAAATTAAAAATTAGATCTAAACAATAAATAATCGGACCAATTAGATCATACCCAATTTGCAAATTGGTGCCTTTGGATGTTGGTTTGCAAAAAAAAATTGCCTCACAATCAATTGTAGCACAACAAATGCAAATTTATAGTTGATCTTCACCAAATTGATGTTCCAGATGCAATGGCAATGTCAAATCTAGCTCTAGGCACTCCCAATTTCTATAGTACTTCTAGATTCAAGTTGAGGTGTTGAAGCATGAATAGTCTAGAATGGCTATGTGTAGAGAATCTCCCTAAGCTCTAATACCGTGTAAGAATTTTTCTTAGGGTAGAATTCACCCAAGACCAAGGAACTCAAACACAAGCACAATAGTAGACCAAAGAGAGAGTATAATCAAAATGATGATATATTCATTCAATATTCCATATGAAAGTACACTAGGAGTGCCTGTATATAAAGGCCTCTGGAGAGCTTCTAGAATGGATAGAAGTTAGCAACATGATAAGTCATACAACTAGGCACATGTCCACCAGATATGGGTTATCCTCCATTAAGCACAAAAGTAAGTGCCATGGTGAGAGGATAAACCTATAATAGTGTAGCATGTGAATTAATGTTGTAAACAACATGTGCTAAAATGGGAGTATGAATAACTATGTTGTCAACATGACAACTCAATGAATGATGGAAACTCCAGTGTTGTAGACACCATGTGCTAAATTAGAGTTGTGTACTTATGTGTTGTCAACATGACAACTCATGAGAGTACACAAACTCTTAAGTGTCTCACCTAAATAAATAATAAAATAATGCATTAACCTAAGTAAACTTAAGCAGACTATAAATAGTAAATACTTATTTACACCAACAATATACAACCTTGTGCACTTGATAATGTCATTATCGGGATCCCTATTGTCACTATCTAACTTCATTCACCATGATTATATCCATGTTAAGAGATACAAGCCAAGCATTAGAAACCACTTCTTAGGTACTTTGTCTGATGGGGACATGACCCAAGAACAGAATGGAAACAACAGAAAAGGGAAATTATATTAACTGAGAAAATAAGCTAGTACAAACAGTACAGGAAAATGAACTTCAAAACATGCCCTAAGGGGTTACAATAGCATAAATCTGGAGATAATTTCTCCTTATGGCACCTCCTCTCAAACTCCACTCCGAACTGCCTTTTACAATGCCAAAAATCTCCTTAAATAGACCTCGGAGGGTTAAGGACTAGGAGTACATTCCAGAAAGTGCTAGTAGGCATCCACCGACCAAATAGAAGGTTCCAAAAGTGGCGTTAGAAATTGGTGCAAATCTAGAAGAATCCAAAAACGGTAACCGAACTTTTGGGAGGCATAACTTTTGAACCGTAGCTCCTATTGACGAACCGTTTACATTTTCGAAAAGCTCTCAAAGCGCTCTATAGCCTAATGGACCAGCTTTGCTCGTTCCCCATTTTTTGACCCTTTTTGAGGTCATTTAATGCCCCAAACCTGACTTTGAAGCATTCTTAGGAGGTCTCCAAAACCCAAAAAATTGCAATAACTTTCAAACCATGGGGCCTATTGACCTGATTCTTTTTTTGGAATGCTCTAAATCATGATTACATTCATCTGGCCAATTCACACCTTCTAGTTTACCGAAATGATGGCCCAAATACATGCTCCTATTTTTTTGATATTTTCAAATGCACTGATAGTTGAACTATGAAAGTTGGAACCTTTATTTGACCCAAATGGGTATCCAAAAATGAAAAGACATGAAACAAAAACTAATTCTAAGTACATTTTTTTGGGTGACATAGGATTACCCTTATACCTCTGGATGCTCCTGCATCAGACACCCAGGGTAGAGTGAAAAGTGACCCTGTCACTTTATGGATGGTAGAGGAAATCCCAAATGGGAAACCTCGGTTGCTGAAATCCAAGTTGAGTCCTTGATCGGCCATCCTTTCCATTTGACCAAATACTCTCCATACTGCCTATTTCTGGTACTCCTACCCACACGATGATCTAGAATGAATTCTATCTCCTCCTTCTTAGAAGCAGGAATTGGACATGGCTCTAACACCAGCTCCTCATCTGCACCATCATCATGATACTCTGTTAAATCTACAATGTTGAAAATGGGAGAAATGTGAATACCATCTGGCAGCTCCACCTCATATGCATTTCCTGAGTCATGTTTCTTCAAAATTTTGTAGGGGCCAAATTTCTTCATTTTCAACTTGTTGTAAGTACCGGCTGGAAATCTTTCTTTTCGTAAGTGCACCATGACTAAATCTCCTACTTGAAATTCCTTATGTCTTCTCCTTTGATCAGCCCTAGCTTTATACTCTTGATTCATCTTGGTTATGTGTGCCTGAACCTCCTCATGCAGACGCTTGATATGTTCAGTAAATTCCTCAGCTTCAGCACTTGTCCTCTCCCCTTGTTCTATCTTCCTCAGCTCTGGTGCAGTCCTTGGGCTATTCCCATATACAATTTGGAATGGTGATTTTCTAGTACTCCTATTTATAGAGTTATTATAAGAAAACTCTGCCTGTGGTAGAATTAAATCCCATCCCTTGGGCTTATCCCCAACTAAACATCTCAGCAAATTGCCCAAACTTCTATTTACCACTTCTGTTTGACCATCAGTCTACGGGTGATGCGTGGAACTGAATTTTAGGTTTGTTCTCAACTTCTTCCACAATGTCCTCCAGAAATACCCCACAAATTTAGTATCTCTATCAGAAACTATACTCCTTGGAAGACCATGTAGTCTTACCACCTCTTTGAAAAACAAGTCTGCAATATGGACAGCATCATGAGTTTTGTGGCATGGAATGAAATGTGCCATTTTGGAGAACCTATCAACCACCGCGAATACTGAGTCATTACCCCTTTGTGTCCTTGGAAATCCAAGAACAAAATCCATACTTATGTCCTCCCATGGCCTTGATGGAATAGGCAATGGCTGATAAAGACCTGTATTGTGACTAAACCCCTTGGCAACTTGACAAACTTGGCAACTTTGTACGAACTTCTTCACATCCTGTGAAATTTGAGGCCAAAAATAATGTTCTCTAAGAATGGAAATGGTCTTATCTAAAACCAAAATGTCCTGCCATCCCTTCACTGTGTTTCTCCTTAATCAAATTTTCCCTCATGGAACTCCTTGGAATGCACAATTGACTACCTTTGAACAACATGCCATCCTGAATCAAATAATCTAACCACTTTGTTCTATCTATAGTAACAGGCTCTTTACAAGCTTTCCATGCTTCAGCAAAATCAGGATCCTCGGGGTACAAATTCTTGAGTTCATCAAACCCAACTACTTCAACTTGCATTACTATAAGCAGTGATTGTCTCCTACTTAGTGCATCTGCAACCCTGTTAGATTTTCCACTTCTATGCTTCAACACAAATGTATAACTCTGCAAGAATTCTACCCACTTCATATGCCTCTGATTCAATTTACCTTGTCTATTTAGGTACTGTAATGCCTGATGACCAGTATACAAAACAAATTCCTTTGGCAATAAATAGTGCCTCCATTTCTTTAAGGCCTAAACTATTGCATAGAACTCTTGATCATAAACAAAATACTTCTTTGCATCATTCAATTTCTCACTAAAATATGCAATAGGCTTACCTTCTTTGCTTAGTACAGCCCCAATAGCATTTCCACTAGCATCACAATCCACCTGGAACACTTTTCTAAAATTTGGAAGTGCCAACACAGGCTGTTCAGTCACCCTCTTCTTCAGCAATTCAAAACTTCTCGCAGCTGCTACAATCCATTTGAACTCTTTTCTATCCCCTCTTATTGTATCAGTTAGGGGTGCACATATGCCACTGAAATTCTTAATAAACTTCCTATAAAAACTAACCAGACCATGAAATGATCTTACCTTAGTAGCAGTCCTTGGAGTAGGCCATTCCAAGATGGCTTTTACCTTCTCTGGATCCATTTTGAGACCTTCAAGTGATATAAAAAATCCCAAATAGACTAACTCCCTTTTTGCAAAGACACAGTTCTTTAGATTAATTAACAGTTTCTCTTCCCTTATCCTTTCAAGGACACTACGAATATGCATTAAATGTTCTTCCAAAGTCTTGCTGAAAATTAAAATATCATCCAAATAGACAATAACAAATTTTCCCAAGAACTTCTTAAGTACCTCATTCATGAGCCGCATGAAGGTGCTTGGGGCATTTGTCAATCCAAAGGGCATGACTAACCACTCATAAAGACCCTCCTTGGTCTTGAAGGTTGTTTTCCACTCATCTCCTTCTCGAATCCATATCTGATGATAGCCACTCTTCAGATCTATCTTTGTGAAGTACTGAGCTCCACTCAAGCAGTCCATAAGATCATCCATCCTTGGTAAAGGAAATCGGTACTTGATGGTTTTCCTATTTATAGCTCAAGAATTTGTAAACATCCTCCACTCTCCATCCTTCTTTGGTGCAAGTACTATAGGTACTGCACATGGACTTAGGCTCTCTCAAATCAAGCCCTTCCTCAACAGCTCCTGAACCTGCATATTTAGCTCCTTCGTTTCAATAGGAGTCATCCTGTGAGCAGCCTTGTTAGGTAAACTAGCCCGTGGAATCAGATCTATCTGATGACTGATTTGCCTTACTAGTGGCAATCCATCTGAAACATTATCAGAGATAATATCTCCAAATTCCCCTAGTAAATTTGAAACTTCAAATGGTATTTCACTACTACCTTCTTTATCTTTCCTAGGAATCAAAGCATAGCACATATGCTGATGTTTCATGCCATCTAAAAACTTCCTTCCATCAACAAGAAAAATCCTAGCACTACTACATACCTTTTCACCTTCCTTTTTCATGGGCTTCAATTTATGGTGAACTCCATCCTTTGTTAGAGAGTATGTGTTTGCATGTCCATCATGTATTGCATGTCTATCAAACTGCCATGGTCTACCCAACAATAGATGGCAAACATCCATCGAAATAACATCACAGAGAACTTCATCATGGTAACTCCCAATTTTGAATTTTACTAAAAAAATTTCACTTACCAATACCTTATGATCATCTTTTACCCAAGAAATCTGATAGGGCTGGGGATGTTTCTCCCTCTTGAGCTTCAGCTTAGAGACCATCTCTTCTGATACCAGGTTATTAGTGCTACCACCATCAATGATCATGTCACAACATTTATCCTCACACTTGCATCTGGTATGAAACAAACTCCTTCGTTGTCCTGGTGCATTCTCACCACTTAGTAGGACTCTTTCATTTACTAAGGTCTCTCCTCTTTCTGCATCCTCTGAATGTGATGATTGTGCATCCTCATCCACATGAGCAACCCTAGCTTGGCCCTCAGCTCTCCTATCTTGTCCTTCCTTGTCGTTGAGGGCATTCAAAGGCATGATGACCTTCTTCATTGCAATGGAAATAGGTTCCACAAAAGCCTCCTCTTTCTTGTCCACATCCTCTACCTCTTCCTCTTTGATTTCCAAAGTCTTGATCATGGGAGCGGTTGAAACCCTCATTCCTCTGGTTTCTGCTAGTACCCACATCTTCATTTTTCTTTTGGGTTTCATTGCAGCCTCCAGATGATCTACCGCTTCCCCTTCCTCCTTGACTGCACCCTCTTTGTCTTCCTTCAAACCTTTTATTCAGCTTCTCTTCAACTCGTAGGGCAAACTGGTATGCCTCTTCAACGGTGGTCATTCTTACCAGACTTAATTCCTCTTGGATGCTAGGTCGCAACCCACTGATATAACGAGCAACCTTCTCCTTATTTCCTTCTGTATGCCCCGCTCTAATCAAGAGTCGGTAAAACTCCTCTGTATATTCTTGGACTGATCTTCCTGCTTGATTTAACCCATGCATCTTCTTAAACAGATCAAGCTCGTAGTCCAAAGGAATGAACTGCTTCTTCAATTTGTCCACCATGTGCTCCCATCTTGTGATCTTCTCCTTTCCTCTTCTGTTTCTTTCCAATTGAACCTCTTGCCACCAGATTTTGGCATGGCCTTTCATTTTGGCCTTTGCAAACTTAACCCTATCTGGGTCCCTGATATCCTCATACTCAAAGTATTCTTCCATTTCATTGATTCAATCGATCAACTCATCTGGTTTCAAATTTCCTAAAAATACACCCACTTCAATTGTAGGTCTTTTCCCAAACTTAGTAATGGCCCTAAAAAGCCTTTCCTCTACAGGATTTAGAACTTCCCCATCAAATTCCTCTTTTGGTCCCATTGCTTCTTCTTCATTGTCATCCTCACTATTGTCACCTGTGGCAACATTTTCTCCTCTACGAAGCTCCTCTTGCAATGCCTGCACCTGCCTTTGGAGGGCTCTAACCTCCTCAAGATTAATAGCTCTAGCCCTTCCACCACACTATGTTCATGGAGGCATCTTCTAACTCGAACCCACAACCACACAGTCCTGGTGCAAACTGCCTCACAGTCGGCGCTCTATCTACACACTCAAGAAAACCAGCTCTGATGCCACTTGATGGGGACAGGACCCAAGAATAGAATGGAAACAACAGAAAATGGAAATTATATTAATTGAGAAAATAAGCTAGTACAAACAGTACAGGAAAATGAACTTCAAAACATGCCCTAAGGGCTTACAATAGCATAAATCTGGAGATAATTTCTCCTTATGGAACCTCCTCTCAAACTCCACTTCGAACTACCTTTTACAATGCCAAAAATCTCCTTAAATAGACCTCGGAGGGTTAAGGACTAGGAGTACATTCTAGAAAGTGCTAGTAGGCATCCACTGACCAAATAGAAGGTTCCAGAAGTGGCATTAGAAGTCGGTGCAAATCTAGAAGAATCCAGAAATGGTAACCGAACTTCTAGGAGGCATAACTTTTGAACCGTAGCTCCGATTGACGAACCATTTACATTTTCAGAAAGCTCTCGAAGTGCTCTATAGCCATATGGACAAGCTTTTCTTGTCCCCCATTTTTTGACCCTTTTTGAGGTCATTTAATGCCCCAAACTGACTTTGAAGCATTCTTAGGAGGTCTGCAAAACCCGAAAAACTGCAATAACTTTCAAACCATGGGGCCTATTGACCTAATTATTTTTTTGGAATGCTCTAAATCATGATTACATTCATCTGGCCAATTCACACCTTCTAGTTTACCGAAATGATGGCCCAAATGCATGCTCCTATTTTTTTGGGATTTTCAAATGCACTGATAGTTGAACTATGAGAGTTGGAACCTTTATTTGACCCAAATGGGTATCCAAAAATGAAAAGACATGAAACAAAAACTAAGTCTAAGTACAATTTTTTTGGGTGACACAGGATTGCCCTTATACCTTTGGATGCTCCTGCATCATTGTCTCCACAATGTCCTCAATAATTGTCAAATTACTCTCATGTGTGTCTTTGATTTTCTATACACGCACTTGTCCATTTGATTAGGACATAATGTATAATGTATCCTTAGCTACGCTTCACTGCATGATCAATATACCATTCATATGACCTTATTCTATGTATGCTTCTTTGCTAGTCTTTACAGAAATTATACTATGTTGACATGAATGAAAAACACAATCATGAATGAAACATGTCAATCTTCTCAACAACTCTAATAATACTTAGAATACTCCCCATCTGAAGGAATACCATCAACATTTATTCTATCAATCTCTCCCTTTGTCATTGATGATAACATAGATAAAAAATATCTAAGTTCCAAGAATACCAAATCCAACTCTACTAATATTTTTTCTCTCTTCTTTTCAAATCCTCTTCATCAATCAAATCTGAAACTTATAGGAACAACTTTCCATTTTTCATTTCTCATCCTTACATGGATGGGCATCATTTGTTCATACTTATCCCCCATTGATATAGCTCAATGTTTTTCCTCATTCACATCAATCTATCCATGAACAATTCTCCCACATACATACTCTTCTCCGTTTACATCTCCCACATACTATGAAAAGAAATTTTTCATACAATATCTCCCCCATTGACATTAATGACAAAGGCATCATTATGTCAATCAAATAATTAAAGTCTTTAACCAGCTCAACTCTCCAAAGAAATTCTTTTATACTAGCTACCAAGAGTCCTTGATGTCACAAAAGTTGTTAAACTCATTCGAGGTAAATTCTCCACCTCTATCTGATCTTAAACATTTAATATTCACTCTAGATTCATTCTCAACTCTATTCTTAAATGACTTAAACTTCTCAAATGCATCAGACTTTTCTTTAAGGAATGATATGTTAGATTGTGGTGATTGATTAGGAAAGTACTATACATCATAAATTCTCTAGAAAAAAAATTGGGCCCTATTTTATCAAGATTTTGGGCCGACATGCAATTATTAATTATAACCCTAAAGTGGTAAAAATACTAGTATAAAAGAGCTTAGGGTTAGGGATTCTTTCATAGTTGTGATGAAAAATTGGTTCTTGCAGTGGTGTTGAGCTATAAGAAATTATGGATTGTAATCAAGTTCTAATCACTGGATCATAATAATAATCATAATAATCCTAACAAGTGGTATTAGAGTAAGGTAGTTTTTTTAGTTATCCTCTACAGGAAAATCTTATAGTTGAGTGGGAACAATGGCAGATGAGGGTAAGCTGAGGGTTGATAGGTTTAATGTGCAAAACTTTCAGTTATGAAAGATGCAAATGGAAGATTATCTTTATCAAAAGGATTTATGGAAGCCATTAGAAGGCAATGCCAAGAATCAAGGATCTATGTCAAATGATGAATGGAATCTTTTAGACAGAAAGGAACTTGGAAGCATTTGATTAAGCTTGGTACCATTAATGGCATTTAATATTACAAAAGCAAAGACAATAGAAGAGTTGATGAAAACCCTAGTGACACTATATGAAAAACCCTCCACTTCAAACAAGGTATTTCTCATGAAGTGTTTATTTAATATGAAAATAGTAGAAGGTGGATCTATTGTAGATCATTAAAATGATTTTAATACTATTACTAGTTAGTTATCTTCTATGGGTATCAATTTTGAAGAAGAAATTAAGGCTCTCTTGATTTTGTGTTCTTTGCCTAAAAGATGGAATGGCTTGGTAATAGTTGTGAGTAATTATGTTCCTGGATCTAGTGCCCTAAAAAATGATGATGTGGTCAGTGTTATTTTGAGTGAGGAAACTCGTAGGAAATCTTCAGGTGGATCTACATCAAGAAGTGTTTTGAATGCATAAAGTAGAGTAAGAGAGGAAGTAATTTTAGAAATCATGAAAAATCAAGAGGAAATTCAAAGGGGAGGAGGTCTCAAATGAGAGGACTGAATGACTGCTAGTACTGTGGCAAACTAAGTCATCAAAAGAAAGATTGCTAGAATTGAAAGAAAAATGAAGGAGATAAACTAGATGGAGACAAGACAAGGAGGCAAATGTGGTAAGTAACAAATTCGAAGAAGATGCTTTGCTTCTATCTTTAGAAAGTGTTGTTGATTTATGGGTTTTAGATTCTAGTGCTTCATTTCATGCAACACCTCATAGAGGTTATTTCATTGATTATGTCCAAGGGGATTTTGGACTTGTTTATTTAGGGGATAATGAACCTTGTCAAATTTTTAGAAAAGGGAAAATTAAGATTAAGTTGCAAAATGGGAATCATTGGCTACTACATGAGGTAAGAAATGTTCCAATGCTGAGTAGGAATTTAATTTCAGTAGGGCAACTCGGTAATGAGGGTTGCATAGTTACTTTTAATGATAAAAATTGGAAGGTTTCAAAAGGTTCCCTTTTAGTAGAAAAATGTGTGAAAGTAGGCACCTTATATCTTTGTACAGGTCATATTGTTCCTTCTACTTTAATTATTTCAAAGAAAAAAAATGTTCAGAAACAATTGTTGCAGTTGAGCAGGGAGAACAAATAGTTGTTATAAATTCTAATACAGCACTATGGCACAATAGACTTGGGCACATGAGTGAGAAAGGTATGAAATTACTTCATTCAAAGAAAGTTTTACCAGGTCTGAAATGTGTTAATATGGATTTCTATGAAAGTTGCATGTATGGAAAACAAAAGAGAGTGACTTTTGTAAAGACTGGGAAGGAAAACAAAAAGGAGAAATTAGAGCTTGTGCATACAGATGTATGGGGATTGGCTCAGGTATCTTCCCTTGGTGGCTCTCATTATTATGTTACATTTATTGATGATGCTACTAGAAAAGTATGGGTTTATTTACTTAGACAAAAATCTGATGTATTTCAAACTTTTAAGAAATGGAAATGCTTGGTTGAAAATGAGACTAGTACAAAATTAAAATGTCTCAGATTTGATAATGGTCGTGAGTATTTCAGTCATGAATTTGAATATTATTGCTCCACTAATGGTATTCATAGACAAAAAATTGTTCCAAGGACTCCACAGGAAAATGGAGTTGCTAAACGCATGAATAGGACTATAATGGAGCGTGCAAAGAGCATGACGTTGCATGTTGGGTTGCCCTTATACATGTGGGTGAAGACTATCAATAATGTTGTATATTTGATTAATATAGGTCCCTCTATTCCTTTGGGTTGTGGTATTCTAGAGGAAGCATGGACTGGTAAGAAGGTGAGTTATTCTTTTCTCAAGACCTTTGGTTGTGAAGCTTTTTCTCATATAGATTCTACAAATAGAACCAAGCTAGAAGCTAAGTCAAAAAAATGTGTATTTATTGGATATGGTATTAATGAATATGGTTATAGGCTTTGGGATTTTGAAAATCATAAAATTGTAAGAAGCAAGGATGTCATATTCAATGAGAAAGTGTTGTACAAAGATCTGTAGTAGCAACATGAGAAGAAAGAAGATGATTATGTAGTTTTGGATGATATTCCAAAAGTTGATGTTCTAGCCATTCCTCATGATGTGCAACAATCGCAACAACAAATACCACACACATTAGTGAATGTTAGATGGTCAACAAGGAAAATTAGACCTCTAGAAATATTCTCTCCCTCTTTGTATTCAATTTTACTTACTGATGCTAGTGAACCTAAATGTTATTATAAAGTTGTGCAGGTGGATACTAAGATTTGGTGGGAGTCTGCAATGAAAGACAAAATGGACTCTTTTCTCAGGTTCATTCTTACCACTTAGTAGGACTCTTTGGTTAGCTTGGACTTATCCTCTTTCAACATCTTCAGAATATGAGGATCTGGCATCTTCATCAGCATGTGAAACTTTTGCTTGACTGTCTATTCTTTGATTTGTCCGTCCTTGGCATTGGGTACATTCAAATGCTCTATGCCCTTCTTCTCCATAATGAAAACATTTTCCACAGAAGACTCCTCTTTAACATGTTATGATTATGTGTTAACATTTTTATTGATTAGGAGTCTAGTAAATTTGTTTGGATATATAATCAAAGGTTGTTGGTGTAGTAGGGGTCAAGTTCCAAGTGACACTTTTAAAAAGGTCATTTTTCACCTCTCTATATTTGATGATATGTACAGAGATATTGTTGAAGAGGAAACAAAGGATGATTCTAATGACCATGATGATGAAGTGGTATATGTTACAATGAAGGACAAATATGATGAAGATAAGGCAATTGCACTTGTGACTTGTGTCAACTAGAATGATAGATTGATCATTGATAGTAGATGTTCACATCTTATGACTGGAGACAAAATTAAGTTCATTACCCTAAATTGTTATGATGGAAATAGTGTATGATTTGGTAATGATGCACCATGTTTGATAAAAGGAAAAGGTTCTATCAAACTTACAGATAAGATTTTATGTGATAATGCTTATTATGTTGAAGGACTTAAATATAATTTTTGAGCATGTCACAACTGAATAATTTGAGATGTAAGGTCAAGTTTAAAAATAAGATTGCTAAGATATATGACACAAATGGGAAACTGATTGGAAAGGGTGATGAAACTAGAAGTAATATATTCTATCTTGACATAGAGGATGCTACATGTCTTGTTGTGAAATTTGATGATGTATGGCTATGGAAAAAGAGGTTATATCATGTTAATTTTGATAACTTGGTTAGTATTAGTAACATGAAGAAAGTTAGAGGTTTTCCTAAGTTGAAGAGCCTAATAATGTAATGTGCAAACAATGCCAATTAGGCAAAACAACAAAGTCAAGTTTTAAGAGTAAAACTTATACCTCTAAAGGAATACTAGAGATTGTTCATACTAACTTGTGTGGACCAATTGATGTACAAAGCTACAAGGGAGATAAGTACATTATGCTATTTGTTGATGACTATTCTAGGATGATGAAAATTATTTTTTTGAAATAAAAATCTGATGCTTTCTAAATGTTTAAGTGTTACTTAACTTGATGCAAAAAGTGAAGAAGGTATATTCCTAAGATACTCCACAAGAAGTAAAGTTTATAAGTGTTTAAATACTAATAGTAAAAAAATTGTGGAAAGTGTAAATGTGAATTTTGATGAATATATAGGAGTGTATGAGGTTGAACCTATGAAAGAACCAAAAGAATACAAATCATTTGTATACTTTTATGAAGGTTTGCCTACTGAATAAGATGCTCCAAATATAGTTACAAATCAATAGCAAGTTTTAGTGACTACTGAGTCACACCTGTGCATGATGAGTTGCTTTCAGGAATTGAGCTACATTCAGATGCCGATTGTCATGCCCAAAAATTTCTAATGGCAAAAACACAACTTTTTTTTTTTTTCTGAAACAGGAGAGAGGACTAAAGATAAGATACATAACCTATCCTTAAACTTGAAGGTTTTGAATTAAGGTGATGGAATGAAGTTTGTTTTACTCAAAATTTGGATTTCAACTCCCTAGGGGGTGGTCACCTGGTTGCTAGTTATTAAATGCAAAGCTATATTTAGGTGTTATGGTTATGAGCCCTTAATTTTCTGCACCCAATAAGAGACACTCTGATGTGTAAGTAAAATTTAGTTTGTGTCAATGTAGTAGTAAAAGACCTAAGGATTGCAATGAGAAGATATTTTATCAATTAACCATTTCATTTCCATTAATATTAGAATTATCATTATATTAATATTATTATTATTATTTAATTATTATTATAGTTATTATTTTTAAAACACCTTTATCTTCTATACTTAATATACATCTTTTATCTTAATTCCTAAAATTATTATTATTTAACATTAAATAAAAACTACTATATTTGTATTAATGTCCAATTAATAATTCAGATCAAACTATCACCTAATACTAAAACCCCCTTTAACCAAAATATTCTAAGTCTACTTTCTATCTAATTCTATGTCCTATTAACACACCTACCCCATACCCCTAACGTCTAATCCTCTTTTATTTATTAAATTCAACATATCTCCCTTCCCAAATCAATTTCCTACTCATGGGGCCATGTGCCACTAAAATTTCCTAATCTAAGTCAAATGCAATTTTTTTTCTAAACACTCCCTAGGTGGGCATGCATGAAATATTAACCCAGATGGGACACTTAGGAAGTCCCCACTAAACTTATATTGTTTTTAAGAAAACAAGAAATCATTACTCACCCACTTAGGGCCTTGGGATTAGCTTGAGGTAGGTGGATGTGGGTACAATCATTCCCCACTAAATTTGTGTAAAGAAAATAGTTTAAAACAGCTTAAGACTTTTCCAAGTTCTTTCCCCTTTTTCCATGTGTGGGTAGGTGTGTAGATTTGGGATTACTTTAGTAAATTTATTCTTTTCAATATCTCCTAAAGATAGGAAAATTAAGCTTTTAAGGGAGTTGTTAGATAATTCTAGCAAGTCTTTTATTATCCTTTTTATGGGTCCCTTCCACTTGGTGTCTAGGGAGTAGGGTGGTAGGTGGGTAGAGAGTGGGATGGGGGTGGCGTACCTCCCATGGCAGCTCCTAAGTTTTAAATCCCCCCCCCCCCATAAATGGTAAGGCTGATAGGTTGAGGTGGTGGGGGTGTTGTCCTCCCCAACCCCCCCCCCCCCCCCCCAACCCTCTTACAAGTTAAAATAATTTCCTTTTTTTATTTTCATGGGACAATCCCCTTATCAATGAAGGGTGATTTAAGACAAATTATTATTTCTTACCTATAAATTTTCAAATATTATTATATAATTCAAGGCCTATTTTTTTATTTACTATAATAGAAAGGGTCTTATTGGATTTTACTCATACAATTTCTAGAAAGAATATGCATCTACAGGTCTTTTTCTAAGCTTGACTTATTTGTCTAGTTCTTTTCATGTAGTCTATTTCAACTTCTGGGTACTCACATATATCTCTGTACATATCATCAAATATAGAGAGGTGAAAAATGACCTTTTTAAAAGTGTCACTTGGAACCTGACCCCTACTACACCAACAACCTCTGATTATATATCCAAAAAAATTTACTAGACTCCTAATCAATAAACATTTTAACACATAATCATAACATGTTAAAGATGTGGCCCTACTCACTATACATATGCTTAACCATTTTTTTTGTGTTTTAATATGAAAACTTGGCTCCTTATGTTAGTCAACAACCCATATCAAAATACCCCATGAAGAATGCATGAAAATCAAATTTCATCCTGTACCTAGACATTTATACACATTCAATGTTATGGTGTGTCATGTAGGTGACCAAATTGGAGCCATCTCCTACCCACTGTAGAGCCTCAAAAATGTATATTTAACCATATTTTCATTTCTTTATCAAATTTTCTTATCCTATGAATACTTCTTTCCAACTTTCTTTCTCTACATCCAATGAGGATTTCATTCCACCACTTACAAATTAGGGATTCCATCCTCCACTCACAAGTATCACCTACATCATTCTTTATCATTCAAATGCATTTGCTACAGTGGTTGTAATGATTTGTGTTCATAGTTTCTAGTTTATTTCAATCATTTCTTTATTTCAAATTGAGAATGTTAATTAGTCCATCTTTTTTTTACTTAACTTAGTGTGAAATTATTACATCAAATCTAATAGAAATAAAGTGCATTATTGATAATATGAGAAAATCTCATAGTTTAATCATAAAATATTATTATATTTACTTGGTTTTATGGTTTCTTGATTTTCATTTCTAAATGGCATATTAGAGGAAGAAGTTTACATAGAATAGCTAGAAGGTTTTGTTAATGTCAACAATAAAAGCATGGTATGTAGACTACACAAAGCTCTATATGGTTTGAAACAAGCACCAAGAGCATGGTATGAGAGACTTCATAATTATCTTGTGAAGATTGGATTTGAAAGGACTAATGATAACAACAATCTATACATGAAGACAAAAAAAGACAAAAGTATTTTGTTATCTAAAATATTTGTTGATGATATCATATTTGGAGGTCAAGATGCTTTATGTAAACATTTCAATAAATTAGATGAAGTGAGAATTTGAAATGTCTATGTTTGGAGAGATCAAATTTTTTGTGGGTTTGCAAGTATATCAAATGAAATATGGTATATACATCACTCAGTCAAAATATGTCAAGGAAATATTAAAAAAATTTGGATTGGAGGATTCCAAACTAGTAAGTACACCTATGGTGATAGAACTCAAGTTATCAAAGAATAATGATTCAATTGAGTTGAATCAAACATTGTACAAGTCTATGATTGGCGAATTGCAATATGTAGTACATAGCAGACCTAATATTTCATTATCTATAGGGATAGTTGCAAGATTCTTTGCTAATCCTAAGGAGAATCATTTAATGGTTGTGAAGAGAATAATGAGATATCTGAAAGGAACAAAAGAGTTTGATCTATACTACAAGAGGAATGAAAATTTTGAATTGATGGTCTACACTGATGCTAATTGGGTTTGAAACATTGATGACAGAAAGAGCACTAGTAGAGGAGCATTTTTTCTAGGAGAGAGACTAGTTACATGAACTAGCAAGAAACAAAATTGTACTTCACAATCTACTACTAAAGCTGAATATTTTGTTGTTGCTTTAAATTTTCAAATTCGTCATGTGTGTCTTTGATTTCCTATACACACATTTATCCACTTCATTAGGACATAATGTATAATGTATCCTTAGCTACGCTTGATTGCATGATCAATACACAATTCGTATGACCTTATTCTATGTATGCTACTCTGCTAATCTTTATAGAAATTATACTATATTGACATGAATGAAAAACACAATCATGAATGAAACATGTCAATATTCTCAACTACTCTAGTAATACTTAGGATACTCCTCATCTGAAGGATTACCATTAGCATTTATGCTATCAATCTCCCCCTTTTTCATTGATGATAGCATAGATAAAAAATATCTAAGTTCCAAGAATACCAAATCCAACTCTACTACTATTGTTTCTCTCTTATTTTCAAATCCTCTTCATCAATCAAATCTAAAACTTACAGGAACAACTCTCCATTTTTCATTTCTCATTATTACATGGATGGTCATCAGTTGTTCATACTTCTCCCCCATTAATATAGCTCAATGTTTTTCCTTATTGAAATCAATCTATCCATGAACAATACTCTTTCATACATAATCTTCTCCATATACATCTCCCGCATATTATTAGAAGATATTTTTCATACAATATCTCCCCCATTAACATTAATGACAAAGGTATCAATATTTCAATCAAATAATTAAATTCTTTAACTAGCTTAAGTGTCCAAAGAAATTCTTTTATACTAGCTACCAAGAGTCCTTGATGTCACAAAAGGTGTTAAACTCATTCAAGGTAAATTTTCCACCTCTATCTAATCTTAAACATTTAATATTGACTCTAGATTTATTCTCAACTCTATTTTTAAACAACTTAAACTTCTCAAATGCATCAGAATTTTCTTTAAGGAATGTTATGTTAGATTGTGATGACTGATCAGGAAAGTACTGTACATACTTCATAAATTCTCCAAAAAAAAAAATTGGGCCCTATTTTATCGAGATTTTGGGCTAACATGTAATTAGTAATTATAACCCTAAAGCAGTAAAAATTCTTGTATAAAAGAACTTAGGGTTAGGGATTGTTTCATAGTTGTGATGCAAAATTGGTTCTTGCAATGGTATTGAGCTGAAAGGAATTACAGATTGTAATCAGGTTATAATCATTGGATCATAAGAATATCAGAGTTTCTATTTGGTGGGCGTAGCCTAGGGATTGGGTGAACCACGTTAAATCTTGATATCTTGTATTTTTTCTGTGTGATCTATTATTTTCTATTATTGGATATATTTGCATGTAACTGTTATTTTTGTTCATGGTTTAAACCTAACAAGTGGTATCAGAGTGAGGTTTTTTTTCTAGTTATCCTCTATAGGAAAGTCTCACAGTTGAGTGGGAGCAATGGTAGATGAGGGTAAGCTGACGGTTCATAGGTTTAATGGGCAAAACTTCTAATTAAGGAAGATGCAAATGGAAGACTATATTTATCAAAACAATTTATGGAAGTCGTTAGAAGGAAAAGCCAAGAATTGGGGATCTATGTCAAATGATGAATATGATCTTTTAGATAGAAAGGCAATTGGAAGCATTTGATTATGCTTGGCACCATCAGTGGCATTTAATATTACAAAAGCAAAGACAACAAAAGAGTTGATGAAAACCCTAGCGGCACTATATGAAAAGCCCTCCACTTCAAACAAGGTATTTCTGATGAAGCATTTATTTAATATGAAAATGGAAGAAGGTGGATCTATTGCAAATCATTTAAATGATTTTAATACTATTACTAGTTAGTTATCTTCTGTGAGTGTCAATTTTGAAGAAGAAATTAGGGCTCTCTTGATTTTGTGTTCGTTGCCTGAAAGCTGGACTAGCTTGGTAATGGCTATGAGTAATTTTGTTCCTTGATCTAGTACCCTAAAACATGATGATGTGATCAGTGTTATTTCGAGTGAGGAAAATCATAGAAAATCCTTAGGTGGATCTACATCAAGAAGTGCTTTCAATGCATAAAGTATGGGTAGAATGACTGAGAGAGGAAGTAATTCTAGAAATCATGGAAAATCAAGAGGAAAGTCAAAGGGGAGGAGGTCTCAATTGAGAGGACTGAACGACTGTTGATATTGTGGCAAACTAGGTCATTAAAAGAAAGATTTTTGGAATCAAAAGAAAAATGAAGGAGATAAACTAGATGGAGACAAGGAGGAAAATGTGGTAAGTAACAAATTAGAAGAGGATGATTTTCTTCTATCTTTAGAAAGTGTTGATGATTCATGGGTTTTAGATTCTGGTGCTTCATTTCATGCTACATCTCATAGAGGCTATTTCATTGATTATGTCCAAGGGGATTTTGGACTTGTTTATTTGGGGGATAATGAACCTTGTCAGATTGTTGGAAAGGGAAAAATTAAGATTAAGCTGCAGAATGGGAATCATTGGCTACTACATGAGGTAAGACATGTTCCAAGGCTGAGTAGGAATTTAATTTCAGCAGGGCAACTCAATGGTGAGGGTTGCGTAGTTAATTTTAATGATAAAAATTGGAAGGTTTCAAAAGGTTCCCTTGTAGTAGAAAAAGGTGTGAAGTAGGCACCTTATATCTTTGTGCAAGTCATATTGTTCCTTCTACTTTAATTGTTTCAGAGAAAAAAAAATATTCAGGAACAATTGTTGCAATTGAGTAGGAAGAACAAATAGCCACTATAAATTTTGATACATCACTGTGGCACAATAGACTTGGGTACATGAGTGAGAAAAGTATGAAATTACTTCATTCAAAGAAGGTTTTACTAGGTCTAAAATGTGTTAATATGGATTTCTATGAAAGTTGTGTGTATGGAAAACAAAAGAGAGTGAGTTTTGTAAAGATTGAGAAAGAAAACAAAAAGGAGAAATTAGAGCTTGTGCATACAGATGTATGGGGACTAGCTTAGGCATCTTCCCTTGGTGGCTTTTATTATTATGTTACATTTATTGATGATGCAACTAGAAAAGTATGGGTTTATTTCCTTAGACAAAAATTTGATGTATTTCAAACTTTTAAGAAATGGGACTGGTAAGAAATTAAAATGTCTTAGATCTTATAATGATGGTGAGTATAGCAGTCATGAATTTGAAGATTATTGCTCCACTAATGGTATTCATAGATAGAAAATTGTTCCAAGGACTCCACATGAAAATTGAGTTGCTGAACACATGAACAGGACTATAATGGAGCATGCAAGGAGCATGAGGTTGCATGTTGGGTTACCCTTATACATGTTGGCAGAGGTTTTCAATATTGTTTTATATTTGATTAATAGAGGTCCCTCTACTCCTTTGGGTTGTAGTATTCTAGAGGAAGTATGGACTAGTAAAAAGGTGAGTTATTCTTTTCTCAAGACCTTTAGTTGTGAAGCTTTTGCTCATATAGATTCTAAAAATAGAACCAAGCTAGAAGCTAAGTCAAAAAAATGTGTATTTTTTGGATATGGTATTAATGAATTTGGTTATAGGCTTTGGGATTTTGAAAATCATAAAATTGTAAGAAGCAAGAATGTTATAGTCAATGAGAAAGTGTTGTACAAAGATCTGTTGCAGCAACATGGGAAGAAAGAAGATGATTATGTAGTGTTGAATGATACTCCAAAAGATGATGTTCTAGCCATTCCTCATGATGTGCAACAACTGCAACAAAAAATATCACACACACCAGTGAATCTTAGATGGTCAAAAAGGAAAATTAGACCTCCAGAAAGATTCTCTCCCTCTTTGTATTAAATTTTACTTACTGATGCCTATGAACCTGAATGTTATGATGAAGTTGTGCAAGTGGATACTAAGATTTAGTAGGAGTCTACAATGAAAGACGAAATGGACTCTTTGCTGAGGAATAAGATATGGGATTTATGCAAGTTACCAACAAGTAAAAGAGCTTTATAGAATAAGTGGGTTTATAGGTTGAAAGAAGAGGAAGGAGGTAAGAAAATATTTAAAGCTAGGTTAGTTGTGAAAGGATTTGCATAGAAAAAGGGAATTGATTTTGATGAGATATTTTCTCCTGTTGTTAAGATGAATTCTATCCATACTATTTTAAGTCTTGTGGCTAATGAAGATTTTCATTTAGAGTAGCTTGATGTTAAAATAGTTGTCCTTCATGGTGATTTGGATGAAGAGATATATATGGCTCAGCCATAGGGATTTGTGGTCAAATGTAAGGAGAACTTAGTGTGCAAATTGAAGAAAATTTTATATGGCTTGAAGCAAGCACCTCGGCAATGGTATCTAAAATTTGATAGTTTTATGCATGAGCATGGATACAATAGATGTCATTCCGATCATTGTGTTTATTTTAAGAGGTTGGATGATGATAGCTACATTATGTTATGTTTATATGTTGATGATATGCTTGTAGTTGTGTCTAACATGGATCACATTAAGGGGCTAAAATGCCAATTAGCACATGCATTTGCTAAGAAGGATTTTGGAGTAGAAAAAAAATCCTTGGTATGAAGATTTGTAGAGATAGGAAGAACAGAACATTGATGCTATCTCAGGCTGATTATGCAGAGAAGGTATTGCAACATTTCTCTATGGAGAATGCTAAAGTTGTCAGCACACCTTTACCTATTCATTTGAAGTTGACTAAGGAGATGTGTCCTAAGACATAGGCTAAAGAGGATAAGATGTCTAAGGTACCCTATGCTTTAGCTATAGGAAGCTTGATGTATGTTTTGGTATGTACTAGCCAAGATATTGCACATGCAGTGAGAGTCATTAGCAGGTATATGAGTCATCCAAGAATTGAGCATTGGAATGCCATCAAATGGATTCTCAAATATTTAAGAGGAACATCTAATAAGTGTTTACACTTTGGGGGCTCTACTACTGATTTATAGGGCTATGTATACTCAGATTTGATAGAGGATATTGATACCAAGTGGAGTACTATAGGTTATGTCTTTATTGTTGGTGGGGTAGTCATGAGATGGGTTTTTAGGTTATAAAAGGTTAATTCTTTATCCAGTACAGAGGTAGAGTATGTAGCACTACAGAGGTAGCTAAGGAGATTATATGGCTTCAGCTCTTCTTGGAAGAATTGGAATACCCTCAAAAGGATAATTATTTGTTTACAAATAGTCAAAGTGCCATTCATCTTGCAAAGAATTCAGCTTTGCATTCAAAGACCAAACACATATAGTTGTGGTACCATTTCATTTGGTCAATTTTGGAGCATGGACAGTTAAAGTTGGAGAAGATACATACAAATGAAAATCTAGCAAATATGTTGACAAAGGTAGTAACAAGGGAGAAGCTAAAATCATCTTCAGCTTCGATTGGTCTTCAAAACTAAACATGAATAAAAGAATAGCAGAGTTGTCATGCCCAAAATGTAAGGGCAAAAACACCCACAATTTTTTTTTTTAAGGTTTTAGAATAAATTTTTAAGAATTAGCCTCGAATAATGATAACGTTAATTACCTAACTGAAATTGAATGAATGAAATCTAAACTAAAGCATACTATGACAATTGATATTTAACATATCCATTAACTTTCCTTACCAACGAGCACTAGAGTTACGCTAATCAATTAAACCTTTACTAACCACTTAACTCTAAGCCTAAATTTATTAGAAATGAAACATTTCTCAAGGATATAACAATATAATTAATATAGCTACAATTAGATAATAAAATAAAACAAGCTTCCATAACTTACCAATCTAACATTTTAATTGAAAGTTAACTCCTACATACTCATAACAATCCAAATTACATTAATCTATCATTACAATCAAAATCAAAGACTAGGGTTAATTCAAATAGATCTAAAAGTCAACTAAACGTTATTTAAAACTACTATAATTTTAGGTTCAACTTTTAAATGCCAGTATAGGGTTCCATCTAACTCTTCTCGCAACCTATAAACTAATTAATAAAACATTAAAATCATTCTAATTAAGATATTCAAATTTCCAAGTTAAAACTTTTAAAATAACTAATTTAATATTAACATCATTTCTTAACAACAATACATTACCTCCTAATGCCATCAAATTACAATCTAGGTTATCGATTAATGCCATACTTAATTTAAAATATCACCAATCTATAACTTAACTAAACATCTAATACACTAGCATAGAATACTACTGATCAAAATAATAATAACAACTAATCGACATTTAAATTAACATACATCTCCAACTAACTAAAAATTAACATTAACTAGAATGAATTTTGACTACTAAAAATAAATTAACTTAAATTAAATTTTAAACTATCCTAATTATACTTAAAATTGAAACAAATTTAATCTAATCTTAAATAATAAATTTAACTAAAAACAAAAATAAACTAAAACAAATACTAATAAATATAATATTAACCTAACATCTAAGCAAACTAACATACTAACTAAAAAACTAACATACTAACTAAACCGTCCTAGCCTGGACTATACCCTAGCCACCCTAAGTTCCATACACGTACCCTACACGCTGCCCCATGCTATCCTGCATGTTGACTATGACTCCAACACAGACCTGACTCTACTACACCTACCCCAAGCTAACCCCAGGCCATGCCTACCCACGCTAACCCTAGGCTATGCCTACCCACCCTAGGCCTGTTCCTTGCGAGGTCCAAAGCTTGCGCGTGGCAGGCCTGTCCCCTGTCCCATGTGGGAAGACGTCATGCAGGGGGAAGACCTTGCTTTGGAGAAGTTCATGGGGGACAGGGAGTAAGTACGCCCCTTCTAACAAATTTAAACCTTACTTGCCCCCCCCCCCCTCTTTTAAAAGAAGCAAGGTCAGCACTAAGTGTGGAGGAGACATGATGTGCGTTAAATGAAAGGAGTTTTTAACATAATTCTGCCCTCCCTCATGATGGATCGACCCCCTGTGCTTGCTGACAAGTGGGTGTAAAGTTTAATTTTTAAACTTTTCTATGTGATTTGACTAGCATCATAAGTCCTATGGAATTAAATGCCAAAAGTTTTATTGTTGGGAAGTTGAATTTACAAGCTTTATCATACATATATTTTGATGCTATATGTTCAAATTTATTTAAGTCATATTATTTAATGAATTAGCAATGATTTTTGATTTGCAATTCAAGGAGAATATCTCATAGAATATTCTGTGTGGCATGGGTAAATTTAAGACTTCTCCATACATTTTCCAGAGAGGGTTTTTAGACCTGGAAGTGCTCAATTTGGAAACCAATTCCTTGTGCCAAGTGCTAGCATGTTTTCTTGCTAAGTTCATTGTTATGCAAGATGAGTTTAGATATTTCTAGAGTTAGTGGAGCTCCTATGAACAAGAAATCTAATACAAAAAGGATGCAAAGGATTATAATTCTCTTTCTACTTTAGTTCATGTTAATTCAATTATCTAAGGACAAGGATGTGTGGTTTGTATATAATCATC
Source organism: Cupressus sempervirens (assembly GCA_028749045.1). Lineage (NCBI taxonomy): Eukaryota > Viridiplantae > Streptophyta > Pinopsida > Cupressales > Cupressaceae > Cupressus > Cupressus sempervirens. Next base: position 138,586,309 of record CM053790.1, on the reverse strand, counting down.
ATAAAACAAGGCATGTGTTCTTTCTTATTTATTTAAATTCAAATAAATTCAAAACCTCTTAATCAATATGCTCTTGTTTTTTTTTTTTTTGAATATTATCAAGGAATTATGATCCTAAATTCAAAATTTAAAAAAATGTGATGAATAATTCTTATCAATTTCAATTGTATTACTAATGGGGCTTAACAATGAATGTACTAGCTTGGTGATCACAATGTAGGATTATTATAACATGTTATTGTTCAAAACATTGAAATGAAACTTCAACAAATCCATTTGCCTTTCATTATCATAATTGAAACTCAGAATTTCCCCATTTAAGACATTAACTATCATTCTAGTTTCTCACATACATATGCTAAAATTTGAAAACCACATGAGAGAATTGCAAGGAAATTTCATAATCTTTTCTTTCCTCTCTTATTCATCCCAGTTCAAGGCTCCATCGAAAAAGAACCAGTAAGAAAACCCGATGTCTTTGCCACTACATCAAATTCAATTACAACTTACATAATATTACAATTCATTGAATTTTCTTCAAGGATTCCACAAGAGAACTTTTATCAAATGTCTTCATTGAATCAAGGGTAACCATGGAAGAGACTAGAACCAACATGGAGATAAACAATACAAGGAGATAAGAAAATTTGACATGCATTCCCACCTGGTTGCACAATAGGTCCAACAATGAACCAATATAGGGGAAAGGTGGATTTTCTCAATAGGAGAAGTCAATCACCATACCATCACATAGCCCTTTCGGGGCTAACACTTCAAGAACTTCCATTCTTTCACAAGTCCCTTTCGAGGATATATCCACAAGGATTTTCATTCTTTTCCACATTCAATAATTTTCATTAACAACAAGGTATGGGATGACAAGTAGGGGTCCATACACCCTACCCTTCCTCCCTCCTCTCGCCATGAGAGGAGACTCTACACTATTGAGGTCCAACTAAGGCCCTTTCCCCAAGCATGGCCACTTCTTCCCTATCCAAGGGTGAGTGTTGCCAAAAACATCCCCATGATAACCTCTCAAAAATAATCAAACATCAAGAAGGCATAAGAATAACATCAAAAGAAGACAAGATAAAATCCACCCCCAACACACAAGCAAGAAATGCATAACTACACAATGTCTCCAACATAATTCAAGAAAGATTCAAAACATGAACACACATAAAGAACCATTCATCGAGTGAAGAACTCCTACCTTCATAAAAGAGTTATGGCAATGGTGGTATGAGAAGAGCTTCCCTTTCTTCCTTCAATCTTCAAGACTTCCTCTAAAACTAGAGGATTGGGTGACAAAAAACCAAAACTACCCCCAAAATGCCTCTAAGTATGGTCCTTAACTCCACTAAGCTTCAAGTAACTCAAGATGTAGGTTTGGTTTTACTAACCCAAGTAAAGAACAACCCATTTTCGAAATCAACCTAAAATAGGGTTTTTGAGTGACCCTATGAGTCAACCTAGGAGGCTAAAGGGTTGGAAAGTACCCCCACCCATACCCTTACCCATAGGGGTACTTAAATTTAATGTTTCTAAGCCTTTAAAGACTTATTAGGAACAATTAAAAGTTAGGATAATAGTAAGATCAAATTACAACCTTTTAAGAATTACAAGACAAGGTTAGCACAAACTTAACAAGAAATTTAGCTCTGTTTTTCCTTTGAGTTATCTCGGTTGATTTTCCTGCACACTCATTGCACACATCAGTAGGTCCAAAAACCACAAGCATAATTTGAATTACATATTAGAGGGAATATATAAATTAAAGCATCCATTTCTTAGTACATAGTTGTTTATTTACTTCTACTCATATTTCTAACCTTTCAACTTGCATAACCAAAAGTGTTAGTGTTGCATACATTTTCTTCATCATAATACATATTTATAAGCATTAAATGACAAAATCAAATAACTGAAGTGAGACATCAAATAGCATTAAAATGTTCAGTGTATCCAATAATGTTCTGACATAACAGCATGAGTATCAAAATAACAATGTATCATCGGTGCTAGGAAGGGTCGAGGCGAGGCCTCACAAGAGTCTAGGGTGATTTGATCCAGTGGGAGCCCCATGGAGTAATGACATAGATACAATATTAGTCTCCAATGGGAGATTGTTGTTTAGTGTGGAGCTTGATTAGTCCCCATGTGGGAGATTGTTAGATTGTGGTGATTAATTGGGAAAATATTGTACATACTTCATAAATTCTTTTGGGCTCGGGGCATCGCTCTGAAAAAAATGTGGGCCCTATTTTATCAGGATTTTGGGCCGACATTTAATTATTAATTATAACCCTAAAGTGGTAAAAATACTTGTATAAATGAGCTTAGGGTTAGGGATTGTTTAATAGTTGTGATGCGAAATTGGTTCTTGCAATAGTATTGAGTTGTAAGGAAATATGGATTGTAATCAGGTCACAATCACTGGATCATAATAATATAGGACTTGATATTTGGTGGACATAACCCAGGGATGGGTGAACCACATTAAATCTTGTTGTGTTGTATTTTTTCTATGTGATCTATTATCATTTTTTATTGGATATATTTGCATGTAATTGTTATTTCTATCTGTAGTTTAATCCTAACATGCTACCCATATCATCCTAGTAAAGTCATCAAGAAAAATGATGAAGTACCTTTCATCATAGAATCCTCTTGTCCTAGTAGGACCACCTAGATTTGTATGAACAATTTCCAATTTTTTTGTTGTAGCAAACTTTTTTTCTAGGAATGGAAACTTTCTTCTTCTTAGCCATAACACGTTCTTTGTACAAAACGTTAGTAGGCTTCACAATTTTAGGTAAATCTCTAACAAAAAATGTACTACTAGCCTTCACAATATTATCAAAGTTTATATGACAAAACCTTCTATGCCACAACCACTTGTTATCCACTTTTTCATCCAAATGTACCATCTCTGTAGGGTTCAACTGAAAAACATTACCTCTAGATCTTGTACTAGTGTCAATCAACTTACCATCATTATCCTTGATAATGCATGTCTTCTCTATGAATTGTAATTGATATCCCTTATCAACCAACTATAAAACACTCAATAGGTTATGATTTAGTCCATAAACAAAATAAACATCATTTGTTTTAATTTTTCCATCAAGAGTAATAGATCCCATTCCTTTGATATCACAAGCTACATTGTTACCAACTCTGACAATTCCTCCATCATGACTACTAAACTTTACAAATTTATTCATGTCACCAATCATATGATATGAAAAACCACTGTCTATGATCTAATAAACTTTCTTTTCAACCTATGAAACTAGTGTTTTGAATTATCTAACTCATTCTTTAATGGTTACAAATCCTAACTCATCATCACTTTTACTCTAAACTTTTTCATCAGATTCATCATCTTTATTTCCATACAAACAATCTCTAGGCCTTCTAGACTTGAATATTTTCTTATACTTTTTCTATCTTTTACGACACTTTGAATTATAATGACAAAATTCATTTCAAGTCTAACATTTAAATATTTTCTTACCATCTAGTTCTTCCCTTACAAGAAAGGTAATTCCTTCTTCGGTTCTTTTGTCATCTTCATATTTGGATATGTTGCTGCTAGCATAGTCTCCATTGGTGCTTGCACTTCTTGTCAGGGAAGGGTGAACACTTAATGCACTAAAGGTTGTTTACACTCTAGGAAAATCTATAGATTTCTTCAAGATAATCTTTTTTGCTTCCAATCTTCCAAGAAGATTCTCTCTGATGAACTTCTCAGTGCAAGGTATCACTTGTTCTATCATCTGTGATGTCTTCTTGAATGGTGGTATCAAGGTTTTCAAGATCTTCCATATAATTTCATCTTCATCTTTAGATTCATTAGAATACTTAATTCCTACAACAAATTTTGATATTCTACCAATATAGCTTCTTACAAATTCATCTTCCATCATCATAGCATCTTGAAACAAACATATCAAATTTTGTAATTTGATTCTCTTAGCATTAATATCACCTTCAAAGGTAGATTCTAAAGCTTTCCAAATTGCATGAGATACTTGTAAAGATTTTATGTAACTCTATTCATTCTCAGGAAGAGCTGATGATAATGCTTCCCTAGAAAGCATATTGTACATAAATAGATCTCTTTCAGCTTTAGTGCATTCTTCAAGTTTTATTTCTTCCACAATCTTATTTCCATTCTTTGTCATTAGCCAATATCCTAGACCCATACATAGAAAATTAGTCTTCAAGCTCTCTTTCTAGCTATTAGAGTTTACTCCATCAAACTTAGGACTTTCTTTTCTAAAATGACCCGCCATTGATCTCCTTAAGTTTTTAAGCTTTTCTTTCAAGGACTTGAGATTCTGATACCAATTTTTAGAAAGTAAAGTCCACAATGATAACTAAGAGTGGGGGGTGAATTAGTTATCACATCAATATAAATTTTATCAACCTTAGTAAACCTTAAGCATGTGAAAAATATAATCAACAATAATAAGCAGATACACATACACAATAACACCAAAAATATTAACTAGGGAAACCCTTGATCAAAGGGAAAACCCTGGCGGGGATGGTACCCAAAAAATGATGTACTAATATAAAAGTCTTTTCTAAGAGGATGGACTATGTTAGAAGCCAATGAAATTCATTCAAAATATATTAGTCCCTATTATGAGACATTGAATTCTTATTAGAAGATTACAACCCTGTTAGGAGCTATGCCAACCCTATTAAGAGTTTGATGCAGGAGCATCCTGGGTGCAAGGGCAATCTTGCATCACCCAAAAATATTTAATTTTCAGTCTTTTCTATTTTAATAAGGACTAGTAGACAAGGTGGTTACTATTTATGGGAACTTACTATTTTTTGTAAGTTTATCATACGAGCTCAGAATGTTCTCGTTTTCTACAAAAAAAGGTTCATTTTAGAGTTGTAAGCCTACCATAAAAATCGCATTGCTCAAGCATTAGTACCAGTGAAGTTATTGTAGATTTTTTACAAAAAAATTTGTAGAAAAATCTTCAAGCTCACTATTGGAGGCGTTAGATTGCCTAGATGAGGTTTGAAAACATGATGGAAGGGTGCTAATGTGGTTCTAAACCTATAGATCAGGACCTGGCATTTCTGAAAAGTGGTTATAATACCTAATTGGAGCAACAAATCATGAGTTATTGCTTTCAGAAGTTGGGCTACCAAAATTTCTAAAATAATTTGTCAAAGATGTATTTGGCTGACTCTAAGTGTATTCTTAGGGTTTGTTAGCCCTAGGTATTAAATTTGAGCATCTAAAACATTTTGGGGTGGCATAAAACTACCTATTTAAGAAAGGCCCAAACATTGTCTAGGACAACTCTGGGTGATAGTTCACAGCTTATCTTGCAAATTATTATATTTAAGGTTCCCATGTGAGTTATCATATTGTACTTATGAATTCCATAATGCCACATTTGTGGTGCAAAGAAGAAGTCCATATTTCATTCTCGCATTTTCTATTATTTTTATGTTTCTATTATGAGTTTATGGTATTAAGGGGAGCTTCCTGCATCAAGTGCTATTAGAGCTAGAGTTCTTGAGTGTGTTCACAGATCACCGACTATGAGGTAGTTCACACCAAGACCATGGTTTTGGTTGAGTGTGTAGATAGATCACCAATTGTGAGGCAATTTGCACTAGGGTTTTAGTGGAAGCACGAGAATGCCTCCACAAAGAGAGCATGGTAGAAGAGCTATAGGTGTTACACCTAAGGGTTTCTAAGCCCTCCAAAGGAAAATGCAAGCATTGGAAGAAAATTTTTGAAGAGGAATAAATCTTCTAGTAAGAGATGAAAGCAAGGATGAGGATGAAGTAGAAGAAAATGTTGGAGTAGAGGCAATACTGAACCTAGAGGAAGAGAGGCTCTTTAGGGCCATCTCAAAGATTGGAAAAAGACCTAAGTTTGAAGTTCCCACATTTTTGAGAAATCTTAATCTAGAAGAGTTGATGAATTGGATCAATGAGCTAGAGGAGTACTTTGAGAATGAAGATATTGAGGATCTAGATAGGGTCAAGTTTGCAAAGGAAAAATTGAAGGGACATGCAAAGATCTGATGGTAGGAGGTTTAGTTGGAGTGAAATAGAAAGGGAAAGGAAAAAATCACTAGATGGGGTCAGATGAAAGATAAACTGAAGAAATAATTCCTATAGATTATGAGCTTGATCTGTTGAAGAAGATGCAAGAGTTGAAGCAAGTAGGAAAATATGTTCAAGATACTAAAGATTTCTACTGAGTTCTCATTAGAATGAGCCATGTAATAGCTAATAAGGAGAAAGTCACTCGTTATCTTAATGGGTTAAGGCCTAGCATTTTGGATGAGCTAAGTCTAGTTTGAATGAGTAGTATTAAGGAGGCATACCAGTTTTCCCTAAGAGTTGAGGAGAAATTGAGCAAGAAGTTTGATAATAAGAATAGTGGAAGAGGTCATAATGGAAGATCTAGTGGACAATATTATGGTGGTTGTAATGATGATGAAAAGAACAAGGATGAGGCTAGAAGTAGTAGTTAGAACTAGAGGAGAAATAATTTCAATCATTTCCATGTTCAGAACAATAGAGATCAAAGAGGAAGAGGCAGAGGACAAGGATATGGAAGAGGAGGCTTCCGTAGAAAAATGTTTTCATTACAAAGAAGAAGGGCATAGAGCATTCGAATGTACCCAATGCCAAGGAAGGACATGTAATACCCCAAAATTGGCTCATTGCCATGATCACCAATTTTGGTCTATTTTAATCAATCCTAAAGTCCTATCTCACTAGGAAATTCTTATTCTGTGAACTTGCTACATGACTTAATTGTCAAGTGCAAAGAACCCTAAATTTGCATTCATCATATTCTTTATTTAATTCCTAATGTATTGACTCATATTAGTCACATTAAACCTATTGATTAAGGTTTAATTTAATTTAAAGTATTTATACTTTAATTAAATTAAATTATAACCTAAGGCTAATGTACTAAAGGATTAAATTTATTTAATTTAATAATTATGCTTATTTTAATTAATTGAATATGATTATTCAATTAAATAGAAAATGCATTTATGAGATCATATCTCACTTTATTAAATTAAATAATATCTTCAAAATCCACTCTTCAGTTCTAAATGGAAACTTTGAGTGAACTGCACTATCAAATCTCTGCTAGATTATGCACTCATTTGCTGACTATCATTATATCTTCTTATTTTTGCTTGGATTTAATATCATATAGTTTTAATATGCGTACATATAGCTTACTTTGTTTTATATATTACTAGATTACTTGCATCTTTCATATAGAAGTAATTGCATATCATTTAGATTCAATTGCACTCTAAAACCCTTTGTTCTAGAATGGTATGATTACCTATACCTCAAATCTGAGAGCATAAGCAGGTAAAATCCACCTAGATAGAAGGCAACAAGTTGTCTTGCAAAACTCCTCTTGGATGAACAATCTCATGTTCATTCTAGGATGAATTCGCATATAAAGACCAAGTTGAAGTGTGTGTGTTAAACAGAGGCCATATTTACACATATACATTTTTGGCACCCATCGTGGGGCTAAGGAAATCAATTTCTCTAGCCTCGTCTACATTTTTCCTATTATTTTAGCATTCTATCTATACTGTTTTGTACAATCACTCGAATCTTTGCATGAGACATTCCATTTTTGTGCTAGGATTCAAAGTTCTCACGTGAAGTTTTAAACTATATCGTGTGAAAAATTGCCCCATTGCACAAGTCTTTGCGTGGCACATCATTTTCTCATGCGGCTCGGTGAAAGATTTTGTGCGATCCAATCTTGCTAAGAAAGTGTGTGCACTCTCAGATGCTAGTGTGGGTTGCTGGTCTCAACTCTACTTTCAGAGCCACTGGGGATTAATTTGAATGGATGCCAAGTAAAAACCTCTTAGTTAGAAGCTACCCGGTTCACCTCTGAAAGGAGGCATAATCTTTGTGCAAGGAGGGGAAAAAATCTCTCATGTAGAACTTGTCATAGGCATGCTACTAGACATTGGAAGGTCATATACACACTTTTTCCTTGCCACAAGGGTGCTCATTCAACATATACTATTGAGTCCATTGAATATACAAAAAACACGAGTGCCCTCTAGGGGGTGACATGACTATGTGAGGTACACACATGCACATAAGATGTGGGAAAATGGTTTTTCCTTCTCTACCATTTTCTATTTCTAGGGATAAAGCATGTTTCTTATCGAGTCTTCAACATGTCCAAACCTAATAAAACAAATTAAAGAGTCAAGACTCCCTTGTCCCTCTGAGTTGCTTTGCCCTCAGTTGGATTGTATTTGACTACTACTTGCTTCCCGTGTCTTGTTGAAAACACTTTGTCTTATTTGAAATTCAATATCACTTTCACAAGTCTAAAATCAACCTACATTCTACCTATTATTAGTCAAACAAACCTACAAGCTGTCTGAAACTATCCAAAACTATTAAAAATCTCTTCAAAATCCAACTCTATTGTTAGTCTGGTCCTAAATTTGGCATACAGTCTTACATTTCCTCACACGAGAATTCACCTTTTGTGTGAGCCAGTTCAATTCTTCACATAAGAACTTTCGTATACCCATGCAAGATCTTACCAACTATCTTTGCTGGTCCTGTCACTTCTTTGCATGAGCCACAACAAGTCTTCGCGCAAGTTTAAATTGTTGTTCTGAGTCTTCACACGACCTGGTAAACTTTCTTACATAGATCATAGAGAATATTCATGCAAGATCTTGGTCTAAAACTATCAAATTAGGTTATTCAACTAATCTATGACCTGTATTTAGTCTATTTCCTGCATTAAGTTGTCCCTTCTTTATATGTACATAGTTCTAAGATGCGATATTTAGCTTAGTTGAAGATTTGTGATCCATACTTTGTCTTGTCTCATCCTTTAATTCTTTGGATTCTTGCTCTTTAGTGCTTTTCATACTCCATGCTATGATAGTCATAATCTTTGGTTGTTCTAGCCTTCAAATCAGACTACTCATACCTTAGTATACAACATTCTTGTCTTGTCCTATTGAGACTAAGTTTTAGTGCGGTCCTTGTCTATGACTGTTACAACAAGGAGTGGCAATGTTTTTTATCCTCTTAGACTTAGGTGAGGTCATGCTAGGGGTCATAATCATGGTAGAGGTCACCTACCTTTTTTTACACAATTGGCATCCAGTTCATCTAGTGAGGCATCTTCATGATCTCCCTCACCTGTCAGGTCACCTCAAGTCTAGTGAACATTTTCCATAAACCTGCAACAAACTAGGAATCCTTTGTATCAAGAGGATTCTAAGATTGGTAGAGGTCCTGTATCTCCAAACAACATTTCAGACTTCCTTTTTAAAGGACCTTTTGAAACACAAATACTGAAACTAAACACATTCCTACAATGACTAATCGTGAACTTGAACATGGTAGTCACAGTAGACCCCAAGAACCACATAGGAATGACAAAGAGAAAGAAAATGACCTTGACACCAATGAGGAATAGGAAGGGGTGGAAATACTCCTTGAGCACATAGAAAAATTTTGAAGAGACAAAAACTTTCAAAAGGTCATGGGAATTCTACTAAACCAAGAGAAAGAAAAGTACTTTCTCAAACTTTCCCAAGAGGAAGCTAAGATGCCCTCTCATTTTAATGTGGAAACCATCATCATGCCTAAAGCAAAAAATGAGACTCCCAAACTCCAAAAACAACTAAAAAATATGCAAGACCAACTGGCTCAGATGATCCAAGATAAGGAGAAACTTGCAAAAACATACACATTGCCTCCTTTCTCATGAGGCATAGAGTTGCCTAAGTAAGACAGGTACTTTGGCACCACTGATCCCCAAGATCACTTGTGGGAATTTGGCACCTTGTCTATGGAGTTTATACATGACCAAACATACCTCATGCATTTATTCCCTAGAAGTCTAGGTGGTCAGGCTTTGGAGTGGTTCTCACACTTACCTCTTGGTATCAAGACATTTGATGAAATTGCCAACTTATTTGTCTACCAATATTCTCATAACATTCAACACCCTATCAATATTTGAGATCTATGCAACCTTAAGCAAAAAGTTAGAGAACCTTTTCTCACATTCCTCCAATGGTGGAGACAACTTTACACTAAGTATTCATGCAAAATTCCAGAAATAGAGAAGCTTGACATTTTCATTGACAATCTCTTACCTGATTTTGGGTATAGAGTCCAACTTTAAGGTCCACATACCTTTGAAGACATGATCACATAGGCTATTTGTATCAAATAATTTATGGTCAAGAAAGGTGAACTCGCTCTTCAGAAGGACACAAAACAAGGTTCCACCTCCAACAAGGATAAAACCAAATATGTCATCAAGAACTAAGAAATTGTACATGATGGGGTTGTTGACAATGTCACTCCCAAACCTACTAAGGTAGCATTTAATCTCACGGATCATCTCAATGCAGCCAAAAATGTTGAGAAGCCTCCTAACAACAAGACACCTGGGAAAAAATTGAGAAACTCATGGGCCACACACCCTAAGTGAGAGTATACACCCTTGGGTGAACCTTTGGATGTGGTTTACAAAACATTGCTACAATACAAGCTTATTTCACCACTGGACAACCCTCACCCCTATGATCCACAACCACATCCACCATGGTGGAATGAAATCTGATTATGTGAGTATCACCAAAACAAGGGACACAAAAATAGCAACTGCATAAACTTGCATCGTAAAGTCCAATATGTGATTGACGCAAGTGAACTTGTGGTAGATGGACATAACAAGAACTCAGATCACAAGGCATTCAAAGAGCCTTTCCCAACTTATGAAAAAGGAGAGACTTCAAAATCAAAGCCCAATAACAAGGTGAACTATGCATACTCTAATGATGACAATGTGGTCAACATGGTTGAACCTGTGGATCTTGAATACTACAATGTCATTACCATTAAGGGTGAACAAGATAATGATAAACCCAAGACACCATTTTCCTTGAGAGGGCCTACTTCCAACACAATGGATAACACACCTTCACAACACTATGCTAATGTTGTGATGAGTTCTCATGCCAAGTTGGTGCTCAAAGGCCCTATGCCTTCTACTTCTGATCCTAAACAACATAAAGACAAAGCCCTTGCTGGTCTATCTAGCAAAGGTGCAAAACTCACAATGAACTCAACAGCAATTAGTTATAGTTTTCTCAATCAATTGAAATGAACTAATGCTCAGATATCCATCTTTGAGCTGCTTAAAATCTTGCCTAACCTCACCTTATCTTATGTCCTTCTTTGAGGAGGATGATAACTCACTAAGTCACCTACACAATCAACCTCTACATATCAAGGTTATGATACATCAGACACATGTTCATTAGGTACTCATCAATAATGGTACTAGCCTAGATATTGTCTATGCTACTTTGCTAAGACAATTGAATTATTTTAAGGACTCTATTTATCCTTGATACAAGATCACTATCAAAGCATATGATGAAGTTGAACAAAAGTCTCTACGTCTTATGATCTTACCCATTCACGTTAGTCTTGTAGAAAGGGATGTCACCTGTTAGGTGCTTGACATTCCCTTGGCTTATAACATTTTGTTAGGATGGCCATGGATACATGAGATGCATGTTGTACCCTCCACATATCACCCATACATCAAATTCTCATTTCATGCCTCTAAAGTTACTATTCCTGCCACCACTAGCTATACCTACAATATTCTCAAAGCTATTGAAACTTTCATCCTACTAACTAGGAATTCACTAATTATCATGACAATAAGCTGAAACAAATCGAGCAATCATTCAAACTGAAAGAAATTAGCATGGGAGAGTATCATATTGAACCAGTGCTATCATTAACATCTCTTCCAAAGTCTCCTTTTCATTATGGGAGACCCTCAAAGGCAAATAAGTCATTTGTGCTGACACCTCAAACCAAGTATAATGGCACTTTTGTCAAGGCTATAGTTCCCCTAGAGGATGAAAGTGAAAATAGAGCCATTGCTACATGGCTTTATAGAGAAGAGAGTCCAGTAGACTTAACAAAGCAAGCTCGAGAAATCACTCCTGAGAAATATGGGCCTGGTCTCAGGCTCATGAAGCGTTTTGGCTACAAGGGAATTGGCCCAATTGGGTGCAATAACAATGGCCTAATTGACCCTATCAAGGCGATAGCTCGAAGCAATAGTGATACAACTAGTTTAGGATTTAAGAAGGTTCCTTTCCATTTGGGAGCTAACAAATTCATACCAAAACTTGAGAGTTCATCTAGAAATGAGTCACAACCTGAGTCAGATACTCAAGAGGAACAATCTTATGATGATGATCCCTATCCTTATCCTATTCCTCATAATCTTGCTAAATTCTTTGCTGAGCCTGATGACTTTGTACCACATGTTAGCACTATGGATGATACTAGTGATTCTTCTAAGGACAATATTGATCAACCCAAAGCTCATTTAGAAAAGGGAGAGTCTAGTCAATCATTGTGTATTGAGTACCTATGTAAGAACCCCAATGATGAAGGCAAGTATGTCCCTATCACTGTTGGAGAGTTCTATAGTCTCTCACCATGTAGCACAGATTCTAGGGAATATGAGTTTGAATCTCTTTCAAAAGAGCCTACTAATAAAGACATTGACCAAGTTCATGTCTATGAAAACCAAATCAAAGTGGGTGAAATGTCTAGGGTTAGGTTGGATGGGTCTAATCCAACTAGTGTCCTGGAGTTGTTAACTACTGACGTTAGTACTTAAAGGATTTCAAACACACATGTGGACGAAGTCATTGTAGGCCTTGAATTTCTGGTCAGAGCACTTAATGACTATGTTATGAATGCAATCGAACTAGTCACTCCTCTTTCACTCACACATCCTAAGCTTATAGACTGAAACCCTAATGCATCTAGTGAAGTCCCCACATTCTAGAATGACTATTCTCTTGCTTGCTACCTAAACATTGTTGAACCTATAACATCTTCCACCAATGAACAGAGCATCAACATGACTAAATCTGACATCAAATATCTTATTCATACAATTAAAAAGAAAAAATGCAAAAGGTCCAATGGTGAAAACCACATTGTGGCAGTATCGGAACCCAAAAAAATAAAAATAAAAGACGTATCCAAAGGTGAAAACCTCTCTAAGGCGCCCGCAAATGAGATATTTGATGCACTTCCAAGTGACTTTTAGGAGAGATCATCAGTGTTGATAGAGCCAACATAGCCAATTAACTTGAGTATAGAAGAACATCCTCATATGATACATTTGGTACAATTATTGTCTCCTAAAGAAACGGAAGAGTTCATTTCCTTTTTTCAAGAGAAGAAGATAATTTTTGCTTGGACATACTTTGACATGCCAAGACTGGATCCTAAACTTATCATGCATCACTTGTCCATCACACCAGGCATCAAACCAATTAAACAGAAACTTTAGAAAATGCATCCTCATGTTTTATTGTTCATCAAAGTAGAACTAAAGAAGCCTCTGAAAGCTAGTTTAATCTACACAATTGATTATGCTAAATGCATATCCAATATTGTTCCAGTCTCCAAATACAATAAATCTATCAGAGTTTGTATTAACTTCCATGATCTCAACTTGGCATGTCCTAAGGAAAATTTTCTACTTCCCAACATTGATATGATAGTGGACATGACGGTAGGCTACGAGATGTACTCACTAATGGATGGGTTTTTTGGTTACAATCAGATAAAAATCATGATAGAAGACTAGGAGAAAACTTCTTTCTCATGTGCATGGCAACCTTTTTTTGGAATGTAATGCCATTTGGTTTGAAAAATGCTAGTGCAACTTATCAGAGAGCAATAACCACAATTTTCCATGACATTATGCATAAGACCATGGAGGACTACGTGGATGATACCTTGGTCAAAAGTTCTAAATGCAATACTCATCTGCAAGATTTGGGACCCATCCTAGATTGCATGGAAAAATTTAGTCTTCAGCTCAATCCAAAGAAATACACATTTGGTGTTACATTAGGAAAGTTGTTGGGATACATCATGTCTACAAAAGGAATTGAGGTGGATCTGGAGAAAGTAAAAGCAATAATGGATATGTCACCACCTCAAAACATTAGTCAGATGAGAGGTCTACAAGGTAGGCTCCAATCTATTTGTAGGTTTATCTTACAGTTGGAAGATAGATGACAACCCTTCACAAAGACCTTACATAAGGGTGTGAAATTCAATTGGAGCCAGGATTATGAGCAAAGCTTAACATAGATCAAATAATATCTTACCAATTCACCAATCCTGATGCCTCCTATCCATGGGAAGCCTTTGATTTTGTATATTTCAGCCACTGAAACATCTCTGGGGATCCTCTTATCTTAGGAAGACAACAAAAACAAAGAGAGAGCTATTTACTACTTGAGTCACACACTAATCTCTTATGAGAGGAACTATAGCATCATTGAAAAAGCTTGCTTGGCAATTTTCTTTGCTTCCCAAAAGTTGAGACACTACATGCTTGCACACACTATGCAGCTCATAGCTTAAATAGATCCTAAAGTACTTGCTCAGTAAGGCAACTCTCACAGGAAGATTGACTAAGTGGGTTATAATACTTAATGAATTTGACATTCAATACATTGAACGCAAATCTATCAAGGGATAGGCAATTACAAATCAGCTAGTTGATGCACCTATGTAGAGTCTTCTACTAATGAACATTGATTTCCCTAATGAGTCAATCTTGACACTCACACACCAAATGTGGGTCATGTTCTTCGATGGGTCATTCATGCAACATGGATCTGGTGTTGGATTACTCTTCATAACACCACAAAGATATTCATTTCCCAAAGCATACAAGATTCTATTCTCTTGTACGAATAACATTACCAAATATGAGGCTTTGATAAATGGCATAAAAATTGTAGCTGAATGGAGAGTGGATCAGCTAGACATCTTTGGCAACTCTCAGCTTGTAATCAACCAGGTTAATGATGTGTATCAAACAAAGGATGAGAAATTAATTCCTTAAAAATGCATGGTTGATGACTTAAAGAAATATTTTGCACACATCACCTTCTAGTAGATTCCACAAGCAGATAATAAAGTGGCTGATGCTATGGCTACTTTGGTCTTCTTTCTATAGATGCCTAAAAATGATCTCTGACATGAGTTCTTGGTGGAAGTGTTATACTACCCAACCTACGACATCCTTGATTCTAGGATGATCTATTCTATTATAGGACAGGACTCATCCCACTACCGTCACATCTATTCCTATCTCCATAATCAAACCATTTTGGAAGGTTTGACCCAGAATGAGAAACACTATCTAATTTGTAATGCTTCATGTTATGTCATTATTGCTGACGATATATATAGGAGAGGTCTTGATGGAACACTCCTTAGGTGTTTAGAACTTGAAGAGTCCAAAAGCGCACTAATTGAGGTTCATGAGGGTATTTGCAGATCCCACTCAAATGGCTTGACACTAGCTTGCAAACTCCTTAGAGCTAGTTGCTATTGGCCTAAAATGGAGCAAGAAGCTATCAAGTATGATAGGTCCTACAAGCAGTGTTAGCTTCATGGGAATCAGATTCACACTCCAGCCGGAGAGTTGATTTCCTCTACTACAACATGGCCATTTCAACAATGGGCCTTCGACTTGGTGGGTTAGATTCACCCAACCTCTTCTAATGGACATAAGTTCATTATCATAGCTATAGACTATTTCACAAAGTGGGTAGAGGCAGTACCTCTCGCAGTCAACAATGGAAAAATTGTAGCCCTTTTTATCACAAACTACATAATCTGTAGATATGGTGTACCATCCTCAATCATTACTGAAAATGGAGGGAAATTCAAGAACAAAGACCTCAAGGAATTATGCAAGAAATTCAAAATCACACAACATTGGTCTTCCATTTATTGCCCCCAAGGTAATGGCCAGGCTAAGGCATCCAATAAGGTGATTCTCAAAATTCTTCACCACACAATTAGTAAATCTGGGAGAGACTGACATCTCTAGATTAATCTAGCCTTGTGGGTGTCAGGACTCCAATGGGTACGATGCTCTTTGCTTTGGTTTATGGAGAAAATGTTGTGCTCCCAATAGAGATCGAGATTCCTACCTTGAAAATCTCAATGAAGGGCCTTATTACTGATGAAGATTATAGGATAGCTCATCTTCAAGAGCTAGTATTACTAGATGAACATTGACAAGTGGCATGTGATCATCTACGAGCCTATCAACAATGAATGTCAAGAAGCTATAATCGAAAAAGTTAGGCCACGTGACTTCCAACTAGGTGATCTCATCCTAAGAGAGAACCTTAAGAATCAACAACAATGAGTCCAAAAGGGGAAGTTTGAACCAAACTGGCTTGGTCCTTACATCATTACTGCAGTATATGGATCTGATGCCTATCAGCATTCCATAATTAAAGGAGAAGTGTTCAAGGAACCTATCAACACTCTCCACCTAAATTGGTTTTACAGTTGATACGATATCAATAATTCTTTATACATATCTAAATGTCTTGAGAAAATCATAAAAATTAGAAAAAGTCCTAAAAAAAATTGTTACCCTGGTGAAAACCTAGCAATAGGAACCTTGGTAACACAAAAAAAATTGAAAAAATCAAAAAATACAAAAAAAATCAAAAATACAAAAATACAAAAAAAAATTGAAAAATTGAAAAGTGTCATAGGTGAAAACCTAGAAACAGGCATCATGGTAGCAAAAAAATTAAAGCTCTGCCAAGAAGGTGAAAACCTAGTAAACAAGTGCCTCTTATTCCCAATGCTCCATTTTGCAGCACATCTTTTGGCTTCCTATATAGTAGCTTTATTGCTTTTCCTTCTTTCTGCTCATGTATCCATGGATTGAGTCTTCTCATAGCTCAAGGGCATTTCCCTTCAGTGTCATTCTTTTTGATATTCTCCTCATGGAATCTCTTTCACAATAGTCACGAGTGGTCCCCATTATGTCTTCCTACTATTGTCAATGTCACTCTTTTCAAGATTCTCCTCATAGAATCTCTTTTGTGATAATCACTAGTCATTCTAGTTGTGTCTACCTATTGTTGCCAGTGTCACTCTTTTCATGATTCTCCTCATAGAATCTCTGTTGTGATAGTCACCAGTGGTCCTCATTGTGTCTGCCTACTATCACCAGTGTCACTCTTTGTCAAGATTTGCCTCATCGAATCTAATTTGCAATAGTTACTAGTTGTTTAAGCTATGTCTCCCTACTATTTCTTGGGTCACATCTCTAGATTCCTTTATGGAAGATCTCTCTTGTGTCATTCACTGGTCATCCTGGCTATGTTTGTTTACTATTGCTCAGTCTTCTTAGGTTCTTCACCTCAAAGATTCCTCCTTCACCTTAGTCACCAGTTATTCTGATTGTGTCTGCCTACTATTATCACCCTACTAAAGAGATTTCTTTCAAACATGTTCTGGACACTAACACTTGACATCAATCCTATGACACAAAATGCACTCAAAATGACATACTTGTTTGGATATTCTGAGCATTTTCTTTGTTTTCTTTATTTTTTCTTTATCATGTCTCCTCGAGAAACTCAATGATTTCATTTCTAACTAGAGAATTAATGATTGGGGGCATGATCTTTTCTTTTCTTTCTATCTGTGGTTTAGTTCCAATTAGTTGACATATTCCTATAAGAGGGGTGTCTTGTTAGAAAAATTGAGAAGGGCGGGGGGGGGGGGGGGGGGGGGGGGGGGGGCGGTGAATTAGTTATTCAAGGTACAACGATGTCCAATGCAACTTATTCTACAATTCCTTAATGGCACATAACTGAAATTATCATGTATGCAATTGAACATTAAACAATCATGAAAATTAAACATGCATCACACCATAACACTAAGAATTTGATAACCCAAAAACCCTCTAGGAATAAGAAGGTAAAACTGGAGTGGGAATGATACCCACAAAATAACTGCGCAATTGATTTCAACCACTTTTGATGGTCTGCCCTATCAAAGGCTACAACACATTGTTAAATGTGACCCTATTAGAGGATTTCACCATACTGTTAGGAATGGGCCTGGTCAAAGGACTTTAGAACATTCACTTGGAATCTCACAACGTTAAAGGATTTACATCATGGCTATTAAACTAACCTAATTCCATAGGATTTATTCTAACTATTACAATTTCTAGAGAATAACAATAATGGCTTTTAATCTGATACAACTTACAACATATCTTGCAGATTATAGATCACACTTCAGTTCAATCCTTTGCTTGGCTTTAATCGTTGCAGCTCTGATAGCTTGTCATCTCAAGCTTCATCTCCTTGAGTCTTCTTACTCATCATATCAATGCAATCATATCTATGGTCACCTATCGAAGTAGAGTATCTATGCTCTCTTCCACCTTAGCACCTTCTTCAGCACTTCATGCTTTCATGCTTGACCATCATCTTTTCTTTGTGACCTTATGACTCCTTAAATAGAAATTTGGAATATCTTTTATGCTTGATTCTCCCTCTCCAACTTTAGGGTTTCAATAGATTAGGTAGGATACAATGTATCTATCCCATATCTTGCTCTTATCTAGAAACTTTTTCTAGAATCCAATTGTATTCACCAAAAATATTTTACATAGTGTTCTGTGCCACTAGCTCATCATTCTTATCTTCTATCTGATTCATAGAATTCTAGAT
This sequence comes from Cupressus sempervirens, assembly GCA_028749045.1. Taxonomy (NCBI): domain Eukaryota; kingdom Viridiplantae; phylum Streptophyta; class Pinopsida; order Cupressales; family Cupressaceae; genus Cupressus; species Cupressus sempervirens. The sequence continues at coordinate 138,567,632 of CM053790.1, read as the reverse complement.
AACTACCATGTTGGCTTAGATCTGGCGAATCTTTGGTTTTCAAAATAATGCATCAACTTAGCATTATTGATTTGTTGATGCTTGGCTTCTTCTGTGTTACTTGGCACTTGTATCTTGCTCAGCATCTGATCTTTATTCGACACTTGATTTTCACTCGGCACTTGATCTTCACTCAGCACTTGCTATTTACTCAACACTTGGTATTCACTCGGCACTTGATAAAGTTGAACTTGCTCAACTTAAGCTGAGAATCTGTTCGGCACTAACTAGCTTGCTTGGCTCTCTCTAATGAACTTAGTTAGGCTTTACAAATGTCTTAGCTAAACCTTACGTCTTTGATGTGTTTTAGTGTGCCCATTCTCTATGTCTTAGAGTATGACATCAATACACTATATCATCAATGGCTTAGTTGATTCTTAGACTTCATTATAACATCATAACTTCAACCTTTCTCTAGGTGCTCTAGTTACATCTTATTGATTGCCTCCTCCTTATCAATCAACCAATTGATAGTATTTGGATCACTAAAGCAATTATCATTTCTGCAAGTGGCAAGTTTGACATCAATGAAAAAACAATGATTGAAAACATTCTTTATAAGTTCCATTACTCTTCATTTATGAGCTTTTTAATCATTTTTAACAATCTCCCTCTTTGGCATTGATGGAAAACCAAACTGATCAATTGATCAACTTAGTTACCACCAAAATTATATACATTTTTTGCTACTTTATGCTTCCTTCTTGACCGATGCATCCTTTACTACTGATCTCATATATCTCCATATCTTTTCCTTTTAGTTTCTCATAAATCTCCCTCTTTCATATATAAATCTCCCTCTTACTTTGTATTGATCAGATATCTCCCTCTTTGACATAAATGCCAAAGATGTAGCATCTTTAACATGTGAAATATAAGCTTTGCATCTCATGTATTCACCCTCTTTCACCATGCTTGTGACTTATTTGGAGTTCCTTTTCCTTTTGTTATCCTCTGCATCATTCTTCTAATATTTCATTGATTTGTTCCGTTGATGCAGGGTAGCTTCTTTGTTGCTTTAAATTGCTTGAATTAGGGGCATTACCCCTAACTTGCCTCTAAGATATTTATAAGAATCCTTGGGCAATGGTTTGGTGAAGATATCTATAATTTTTTCCTTTGTGTGAATGTACTCCATCTTCACTTGTTTGTCTTCTACCAATTCTCTAACATAGTGATACTTGATTGCAATATACTTGGTTTTTGCATGCATTACTGGATTTTTGGATATGTTTATAGCACTTTTATTATCACAAGTTTGGTTACCTCTTCTTTCATTCCTTTCAATAGATGTGTGAGCCACACAATGTTTGTGCAATTGATTGTTGCTGCCACATATTCTGATTCTGCAGTGGACTAAGATGTGCATGTTTGTTTCTTGCTAGTCCAAGTAACTAATCTTTTACCTAAAAATAATGCTCCTCCACTTATTCTTTTTTTGTCATCAATGTTGCCTCCCCAATATGCATCTGTGTATGCATTGAGCTCAAACTTTTCATTCTTTTTATAATATAAGCCAAAATCATCAGTTCCTTTGAGATACCTCATTATTCTTTTTACTTCTATGAGATGATTTTCTTTAGGATTAGTAGAGAATCTAATCACTATTAAAACTACTAGTGCTATGTCTGGTCTTCTATGTACAACATATTGTAGTTTTCCAATCATGGATCTATACATTTTTTGATTAACTTTAGTTGATACATCATTTTTAGATAGCTTATGTCCTGTTGCCATTGATGTCCTAATTGGTTTGGATTCTTCCAAACCAAATTTTTTAAGTATCTCTTTGATGTACTTTGATTGTGTCATAAATATACCATGTTTTAGTTGATGTACTTTCAACCCAACAAAGAATTTGATTTCTCCAAACATAGACATCTCAAACTCATGTTTCATTTTGTCAGCAAAACTTTTGCAAATCACTTCCTTGCCTCCAAAAACTATGTCATCCACAAAGATTTTAGATACAATAATATCCTTACCTTCTTCTAATTTGATGTACATGTTGTTGTTATCATCAGTTCTTTCAAATCTTATTTGCACTAAATACTTGTGAAGTCTCTCATACCATGATCTAGGTGCTTGTTTTAGACCATAGAGTGGTTTATGTAGTTTACAAACTATATCCATGTTGTTCTCATCAACAAATCCCTCTGGTTGTTCAATATAGACTTCCTCTTCCAATATACCATTCAGAAAAGAAAACTTTACATCCATCTGATAGACTTTAAAACCTTTATATGTAGCATATGCAAGTAAAGTTCTTACTCCTTCCATTCTCACAACAGGGGAAAATGTTTCCCCATAGTCTAATCGTTCTTCTTGAGCATAACCCTTACATACTAGTCTGGCTTTATTTCTAGTAATCTCACCATTCTCATCTCGCTTGTTTCTGAACACCCACTTAGTGTCAATCACAGTCTTGTCAACTGGTCTGGGAATCAAACTCCAAGTTTTATTTTTCTTTATTTGATCAATCTCTTCTTCAATAGCTTTATACCAGTCACCATCTTGTAATGCATCATATACTATTTTAGGTTCAAATTTTCTTAACAGACATGATTTATTTCTTAGTCTATTCCTTGTCATTGGTCTTGCATCTTTGTCATCAATTATCTGTTTAGCAGGATGATATTTCTTTACATATTTGGATAATCTTGGTTCTATCCTTGTTTCCATGTTTGATCTTTCAGATTTAGGGTCACTATGTACTTCATTGTTAGGTAGTTCTACATCTCTTTCATGTGTACTGACTTTAGAGCCAAAATTTGTATTTCCTTCATTCTACAACTTAGCTTTTGAATGCAGCTCAGCATTCACTGGTTATGACTCGGTTGAAACTGAAATTTACTGTTGAATCGCAATTTGATTCATAATATCCTCATCAATAGGCATTCCTTCATAAGAATACACAAATGTTCTATATTCATCCATTCTCTTTGGTTTTTCAACTTGGACATCTATATGCTCATCAAAGTTTACATTTGCATTTTTCACAATTTTGTTAGTGTTAGTATTTAAACACTTATATGCTTTACTTCTAGTGGAGTAACCAAAGAATATGCCTTCATCACTTTTTGCATCAAATTTCCCATTTTTAGCATCTTTAAGGATAAATAATTTGCAACCAAATACTTTGAAATGCTTTACATTGGGTGAGTGACCATACCATAATTCAAAAGGTGTTGCATTTGTATCTTTCTTGACTTGTGCTTAGTTCAGTGTATGAATAGCCACACTTACACCTTCTCTCTAGTATTTTAGAGCAACAATTTTTTCCATCATTAATGTTCTAGCACAATCAATCACAGATCTATTTCTTCTCTTAGCAATTCCATTTTGTGGGAGAGTTCTAGGAGCTAATGTTTGTCTCTTGATTCCTTTGTCATTGCAAAATGTCTCAAATTCATTTGATATGAATTCACCACCTCTGTTTGATCTCAGGCATTTCAAACTCTTTCCTATTTCTTTTTCAACTCTAGCCACATACCACTTAAACATTTGAAAAGCATCAAATTTTTCCTTTAAGAACATAACAGTCATCATCCTAAAATAGTCATCAACAAACAACATTATATATTTATCTCCCTTGTAGCTTTGTACTTCTATTGGATGACATAAATCAGTATGGACTAACTCAAGTACTTCTTTAGATGTATAGTTTTTACTCTTGAAACTTGACTTAGTCATCTTTTCTAGCTGACATTGTTTGCTCATGATATTGTTAGGCTTCTTCAGTTTAGGTAAACCTCTCACTTTCTTCATTTTACTGATATTTACCAAATTATCGAAGTTGACATGACATAGCCTTCTATGCCATAACCACACATCATCAAATTTTGCAACAAGACAAGAAGCATTTTCCATATCAAGATAGAATAGATTACTTCTTGTTTGATCTCCTTTTCCTATCAATTTACCATCAGTATCATAGATTTTTGCAGTTTTGTTTCCAAATTCTACTGTGTACCCTACATTGCCTAACTGTGAGACACTTAGCAAATTGTAGTTTAGTCCTTCACCATAATATGCATTATCACATGAAATTTTCTCTGTAAGCTTAATGGAGCCTTTTCCTTTCATTTGAAATGGAGCATCATTACCAAATCTAACACTATTTCCATCATACTGAGTAAAGTTAACAAACTTACTTTTTTCTCCTATCATGTGACGTAGGCATCCACTATCTATGATCCATCTATCATTCTTATTCATACATGTTACCAGTACTGTAGGCTCTTCTTCATCAGATTGGTCCTTCATGGCCACATAAACAACTTCATCATCATCATCATTAGAATCCTCTTCAGCAATATAGCACTTCTTGCCTTTGTCTTTGTAATCTCTCTTATCATCTTCCCTTCTATGTTTGTACTTGTTTCCTTCCTTGTATTCTTTTTTCTATGTGCACCTTGCAGCAATATGTCCTACTTCATTGTAATTGAAACAAATGATAGGTAGCTTACCTTTGAATTTTCCTTTGCCTCTATGAAATCTTCTAGCTAGAAATGCTTCTAATTGTTCCACATCTTCCTCATCAGTGCTACTGTCACTGGATACATATTTCATCTTTCTTCCCTTCTTTGATTTCACCTATTTAGCATCTTTCAGTGCTAGCTTGGCCTTGAAAGTAGATTCAACATTCTCAGGTCTATAGTTGTCAAAGTTAGATAACTCAAATGCAGTGAGTCTACACACTATACCTTCAAAACTTAGATTTTTTCCTGGCACACATCTTAGCTCTTGTATAACTAATACTCTAATTGCATAGATAGGGAGGAAGGTTCTTAAGAACTTACTATTAGTAGTATCATCATCTAATTGACCACTCAAACATCTTATTGCACTTACCACTTCCTTTATTCTAGCAACATACTGAGAAGCATTCTCACTTTCCTCCATTTTCATATCATCAAACTTTCCTCTGAGACTTTCTCTTTTTTCTCTCTAGACATTCAGATCTCCTACATAAATGTCTAATAGGGCTTTCCACATCTTGAATGTAGTGTCACGTCCTTTGATATCATCGAATTCAGCATAGTTGAGTGCAGAAGCAATTTCCAACATTGTCTGATTGTGTTCCTGTTTGTTTTTCAAATCTTCTATACTAAGAGTACTAGTTGGATCAACATGTTCAATAACAATTGAGTTATGGGCATAATCTCCTATGGATCCAAGATGTAGCTTCATCAAGCTTTTCCATGCAACAAAGTTGTCTTTGTTGAGCTTGGGAACTTCTCTTTTAGGCATTTTGATCTTTTTCGCTTCTGGTCCTTTTAAACTAAGTCAACAGCAAGGCTCTGATACCAATTGTTAGAATTTTTTAGAATAACTGAGAGGGGGGGTGAATTAGTTATTCAAGGTCCAATGATGTGCAATGCAACTTATTCTAAAATTCCTTAATGGCACATAACTAAAATTATCATATATGCAATTGAACATTAAACAATCATGAAAATTAAACATGCATCACACCATAACACTAAGAATTTGATAACCCAGAAACCCTCCAGGAATAAGAAGGTAAAACTGGAGTGGGGATGATACCCACAAAATAACTACACAATTTATTTCAACCACTTATGATGGTCTACCTTATTAAGGGTCTGCCCTGTCAGAGGCTACAACACATTGTTAAATTTGACCCTATTAGAGGATTTCACCATACTGTTAGGAATGGGCCTGGTCAAAGGACTTCGGAACTTTCACTTGGAATGTCACCCTATTAAAGGATTTACATCATGTCTATTAAACCAACCTAAGTCCATAGGATTTATTCTAACTATTACAATTGCTAGAGAGTAACAATAATGGCTTTTGATCTGATATAACTTACAACATATCTTGCAGATTATAGATCACACTTCAGTTCAATCCTTTTATTGGCTTTAATCACTGTAGCTCTGATAGCTTGTCATCTCAAGCTTTGTCTTCTTGAGTCTTCTTACTCATCATACCAATGCAATCATATCTATGGTCAACTATCAAAGTAGAGTATCTATGCTCTCTTCCACCTTAGCACCTTCTTCAGCACTTCATGCTTTCATTCTTGACCATCATCTTTGCTTCATGACCTTATGACTCCTTAAATAGAAATCTGGAATATCTTTTCTGCTCGATTCTCCATGTCCAACTTTAGGGTTTCAATAGATTAGGTAGGATACAATGTATCTATCCCATATCTTGCTCTTATCTAGAAACTTTTTCTAGAATCCAATTGTATTCACCAAAAGAAATTTTACATAGTGTTTTATGCCACCAGCTCATCATTCTTATCTTCTATTTGATTCAAATAATTCTATATAACTACCATGTTGGCTTAGATTTGGAAAATCTTCGATTTTCAAAATAATGTAGCAACTTGACATTATTGATTTATTGATGCTCGATTTCTTCTATGTTACTCTGCACTTGTATCTTGCTTGGCACCTAATCTTTACTCGGCACTTGATTTTCACTCGGCACTTGATCTTCACTTGGCACTTGATATTCACTTGGTACTTGGTATTCACTCGGCACTTGATAAAGTTGAACTTTCTTGGCTTCAGCTAAAAATCTGTTCGGCACTAACTAGCTTGCTTGGCTCTCTCTAATGAACTTAGTTAGGCTTTACAAATGTCTTAGCTAAACCTTACATCTTTGATGTGTTTAGTGTGCCCATTCTCTATGTCTTAGAGTATGACATCAATACACTGTATCATCAATGGCTTAGCTAATCCTTTAACTTTATTATAACATCATAACTTCAACCTTTCTCTAGGTGCTCTAGTTACATCTTATTGATTGCCTCCTCCTTATCAATCAACCAATTGATAGTATTTGGATCACTAAAGCAATTTTAATTCCTGCAAGTGACAAGTTTGACATCAATGACAAAACAATGATTGAAAACATTCTTTATCAGTTCCATCACTCTTCATTTATGAGATTTTCAATCATTTCCAACATGTCCACTATAAGAGCCTCCATCTTGTATTGGATGGTCGGGGACTCCTTTTAACAGATATGTTAATAATGTTGGTTCTTCTCCTTATTTTTTAGAGTGAACTCTTTATGTTGTAGTACATATTGATACTCATCCTACTAAGTGAACGTATGGGTCACTACAAGTATACCTAGCACATTTCTATCTCAGGTTACAAATGCAAGGGTCATTATGGATAGAATACTTACTGAGTACTTAGCATAAGATTGATCTCTCATGTGTTTGGTGTGTCTTCCATGCAAGCAACATTTTGTTGATTCTAACATTTATGTTTTGATGCTTATGCTAACTTGCTATAATAAAAAGGACTAATGTTATGGTCATTCTAGCTTCTTGTGCCTTGAATGCTTACATTTAATTATGAAAAACTTATAAGATATGTCCTATTCATATTAATATGATTGCAATGTTAGTGGGAATTGTATGACATATGGAATTTTTTCCTATGCTCAGTGATGATAAATTGTTGAGGCTTGGTAATTAGACCTAGGGTTGCATTCCACATAGTATTGCATTGCATACTTCACTTGCATAATTACACCATTCAATTGCAACTCTATTTCCATCCTTCATAATGAGGGATTGTGGATCTCTTCAAGTGTATCAAAATTCTCCATGACTGCACAAGTGGTTGGTTCTTTGGTTCATATTGGTGCACTCCTCAATGGAATACCTATCACTATCAAGCAAAAACATGCAACACTACATGAGATGTTAGTTCATTTACATATGCCTTAAATCCATAAATTTATATCATTTACATCACATAATCAAATCACATCAAACATGCATCCATAACATAACACATGCATATCATAATCATCACATAAACATCTCATGTACATCAAAGTAAAGCACAAACACTAACAATAACATGTACACAAGGATACTCGATCCAAATCTCATATATATATATATATATATATATATATATATATATATATATATATATATATATATATATATATATATATATATATATATATATATATATATATATATATATATATATATATATATATATATATCTCCAAAATGTGTCAATACAAAAAATGAGTGCTGCTCAAGTGCTATCGATCAAAAATGATACAAAATGGTGCTGGCACACCAATCGATACATAACCAGAATCAAAATTTGGGGTAAGAGCATCAATAGCTAGTTGTGACATGCACCATTACCCCTAGCAGCTGGAGGAGGGGGAGGAGGTGGCATATTTGGTCTCATAGGATGACGTGCACCCCTAGAATCTCAAGCATACTATGAAAACTTTGGAACCTACTGAGCCTTATCGGGCACAACTATAGAGTATGTTGAGAAGTAATAAGCCACTTAGGACATCTACAATCTGACCTCATCTTGCAACATCTCTACCCTCCACTCAACTACCTAAACCTACTCCCATAGTCTCAGGATCTCCTAATCTTTCTCAGCCATTCATGCATCCCTCACTACTACCATGATCTGTAGCTCTCTGATCTGCTAGGAAGCTTGTTGGATTTTCTCCCTCTATCATCAAAATGCATCCTAGGATCCTATTGTAGGTTGCTCCTACATCTCCTCATTAAGCATCTCGAGTGCTTGCTCTGTGGGTGCCTGCTCCTCCACCCTCAGCCTCTATCACCATCTTTTCTCTCTGCCACTATCTCCTACACCTGGGTCAAACCCCATCTATTGTGTAGGGATCTACACCTTCCTAACTCTCATCACACTACTGGTAGTGGGCCTTGTGGTGCCTACTACTGAGGAGCATGTTGCTGCTATGTTGGTGCCTATTGTGGGGCTGATGCTGCTCCCCCCAAGGGATCTATAAATCGTGGGAAGGGGTGATTTATAGTATACACCTGATATGGTGGCATCACAACTGCATCTTCTATCTCTAGATGGTAGTCCCCACTATTTTGCAATTAGGTTGCGCACATCAATCATAGACTACCCTACATCTAGCGTCACCAGCCATCCCTATGTAAGATCCTTTGCAACTCACGTATAGGCACAAAACTCCTGGGAGATGTCTTGTTGCCTCCCATACTATCTCCATACCCTATTGATGGAAAACTACTTAATAATCTATGTCATCCTACCCACTAGTGGCCACAAGAAAAAAAATCCATCACAACTCCCTGGGAGTGTCATCCCAATCCTTCGTCTCTCACTAGGGCCACCATACAATGAAGACCAAGTCATTGAGATGGGTTCTCTAGTGCTTCATCTTACCTAGGCCTACCTAGGTAATCTGCCCCCTGTATCTACAAATATATGGCTCTAAAAGCTCCTAGGAATCCTAAAAAATAGGTCATGTGATTAGCAGGTGCTCCCATGCCTAGACCTAAAGAACATACAAACCAATAGCCATACTCTTTCACTCATGGTATACAATCTCATGCATCTCATAAAACATATGAGCCAACATGCACTAGCCCCACAAAAAATTTGCTAGAGAATCAAGCATCCTTTGGAGCATAACCCCCCATCCACACTCCAACCCATGCTATTCTTTGTCAGGTACCAGGAAACAACTAATGAATATGGCTAAAATTGTGGCCAATCTATGTCTGCCCATATGTGTGGGCAAGCTCATCCTAAGTAATGGCTCATCCAATAGTTAACTCCCTTTGAAAAATGGCACACAAGGCCTCTGTCCCTGCTTGGGGCACTGTGTCATAGTATACCCTTGGTCCATGAAATGGTATGCATGGAATCCTGTATATATCCTTAGGAGTGATTTTCATCTCCCCCTGTGGCAAGTGAAAGGTGTTCATTTCCAAATGGAAATGCTCCACCAAGGCAGTCAACAAGCTGTGATTCACCAGCAATGCTAGGATCTGACATAAAGAAGTGAGCCCCAGTCTATCAATATGTGCCATGGCTGCTACATCTAGGCTCCGTAACAAAGCTCCATATAATAGATCATGGGATCTGAATGAAACATCACCGAATACCTCTTACACACATGAACAACAACATCAACAAGAAAATAGTAAGTACTCGATCAACAAATCAGAACGATGAAGAAATAAATGCAAAATTCACTCTAAAATTTAAAAAATTACAAATTTTTGCTACACTGTTGTCATAGATTTTCATGCGAAGATGGATTTTCTCTCTTGAGAATTCATTTCTTCGTGCAATAATTCATTTCATTTCTTGGCACAAGAAATCAAAACCCTGTGTGAAGAGAGACTCTCTCCCACAAAGAAATAAGTTTTTTCACGAAGAGAGATAGTCTCGTGTGAAAGGCAACAACCATTCAATCAAAATTCCCACATTCTTCGAGCAAGAAGTGGGTATCTCCCATGCAAGAACCCCCACTGATGCACGCAAAGAGACTACTTTCACACAAGAAAGGACAGTCTTGTGTGAAGACCGATTGGGACTTCCTAAAAACATGTTAAACATGCAATAAATGACCTCAAATTATAAAGGATGGTTATTGATCGCTCACCGATGGTCCATAGTCTACCAGCCGATTGTATCATCGAGAGTGTTCAAAATGATGATATCTCACGTTGATTGTCATCTTCCTCTCAAAGCATATATTCACAAAAGACAAAAGGTGCAAATGAATTGAAAATGACCCCTTGTGCCCTTATATAGGGTTTGACCTAATTTTTAAAAGTGCTCTGATTTACACAAAAATCACCCCCTAGCTAATTTTACTATTCTAAATCTATTTTCAAAATCGATTTCAAAATTTGATACACCTAACTAGCTCAAAAATGCATTTAAAATTTTTTGGGACTGATGTGATCAAACACTTGTGCAAACCAAATTTTTTTGATACTTTACAATTCTTTGAATCTTTCCAACTCAAAATTCTTCAAATTTTCAAAATTTATTTTGCAAAAAGTCAACTTTGGTCAACTTTTAGTCAAACTTGGTCTTCTCGACCTCAAAGTCATGCCAAATTGACTCTAAATTTTCTTTTGATCATTCTGATCTCTTCTACATTCTGTTGAATCTTGGATTTCTTTTGTATCTCTCAACATATTGCTTTACATCATATTTTTGGTGTGTCATCTTTTGATTTCATACCCGAGGGGGCAAGATGATTACATCATTGAACTCAAATTCCAAATTAATCTAAATCCTTATTGCTCAAAGCATCTCATTCCCATCTTATGTCCTCATTATTCGGGGCATCTCATCACTAAGGGCATCTTGTTTCCCTCTTTCTAGCATCTTTGTCATCTATTTAATCTTGTCATCAGTATCAATATCGAACAGGTATCAGTACAATCTGAACCTCAACTCCTAAGAATCAAGCCTCATTTTGGGGATGATTCTATGACTTATATTTTGATCTTACTATCTTTTATCAATCTCAAGTATCTAGATGTTCTATCTGGATCCTTAAAGGTTAAGCTTCGTTCTAAAGAAAATCTTTTAAATGCTTATCAATTTAGGTATCTAGGTGTTCTATCTAGATCCTTAAAGGTTAAACTTCATTCTAAAGAAAACCTTTTAAATGTTATCAATCTTAGGTATCTAGATGTTCTATTTGGATCCTTAAAGGTTAAGCTCTATTCTAGAGATAATCTTTTAAATGCTATCACTCTCAAGTATCTAGGTGTTATATCTAGATCCTTAAAGATTAAGCTCCATTCTGGAGAGATAATCTTTTAAATGCTATCAATCTCGAGTATCTAGATGTTCTATCTAGATCCTTAAAGGTTAAAAAAATTGCTGAAGGAAACCTTTAAAATGCTTATCAATTCAGGTATCTAGGTGCTCTGCTTGGATTCCTTGGGATTAAGCTCCATTCTGGGGATGGTCCTGAAAAGGCTTATCAATTGGTCTCTATATCATCAATTTCGGAACCAATCTCATTTCTTGATCTTCACATCATGATTTCTAATTTTTCTTTGAATTGAATGTGTTTCTTGCACATTCATTCAAAGAGGGGCAAAATGTAATACCCCAAAATTGGCTCATTTCCATGATCACCAATTCTGGTCTATTTTAATCAATCCTAAAGTCCTATCTCACTAGGCAATTCTTATTCTGCTAACTTGCTACTTGACTTAATTGTCAAGTGCAGAGAACCCTAAATTTGCATTCATCATATTCTATATTTAATTCCTAATGTATTGACTCATATTAGTCACATTAAACCTATTGATTAAGATTTAATTTAATTTAAAGTATTTATACTTTGATTAAATTAAATTATCACCTAAGACTAATGTACTAAGGTATTAAATTTATTTTATTTAATAATTACTCTTATTTTAATTAATTGAATATGATTATTCAATTAAATAGAAAATGTACTTATGAGATCATATCTCACTTTATTAAATTAAATATTATCTTCAAAATCCTTTCTTCAGTTCTAAATGGAAACTTTGAGTGAACTACTTCTCAAAAATGGAATCAATCTAGTTAACTTGCTCTCACTCTTATGACAAGTTCAGTTCACTACTCATCACACTTAGATCAGAAATAGTTCACTTCACCTACATAAGGTAGTTTCCATCTTAACTGAATCTTTGCTTCAATCTTGGCCATCGATTCAAGTTGATCTCACTCGTTGATGGATTCTAGGAATTCTATTTAAGAGGCTCATAATTCCTCATTATAGAGGTTGAATTGAATTGCTATCGAATCTCTGTTGGATTATGCACTCATTTTCTTACTATCATTATAGCTTCTTTTTTTGTTGCTTAGATTTAATATCATATAGTTTTAATATGCATATATATAGCTTAGCTTGTTTTATATGTTACTAGACTACTTGCATCTTTCATATAGAAGTAATTGCATATCATTTAGATTCAATTGCACTGTAAAACCCTTTGTTCTAGAATGGTTTGATTGCCTGTACCTCAAATTTGAGAGCATAAGGAGGTAAAATCCACCTAGATAGAAGGCAATAGGTCATCTTGTAGGACTCCTCTTGGATGAACAATCTCATGTTCATTCCAGGATGAATCCGCATATAAAGACCACGTTGAAGTGTGTGTGTTAAAAAGAGACCATATTTACACATATACAAGACAAATCAAAGAATAGAAGGTTAGGCAAGAGTTGTACATGTTGATGAAGATTCCAGATCCTCACATTGTAAAGATGTTGAAAGAGGAGAAGTCCTAGCTAACTGAAGAGGCTTACTAAGTGGTGAGAATGAACCTTAGCAGAGAAGGAGCTTGTTTCACACAAGGTGTAGATGTGAATATCAGTATTGTGATGTAATCATTGATGATGGAAATATTGATAATCTAGTGTCAAAAATGATGGTCACCAAGTTGAAGCTAAAGAGGCAGAAACACCCACATCCATACTATATTGCTTGGATGCAAGATGACCACAAGCTCATGGATAATGAGTAGTGCTCAATGAAGTTCAAGATTGGAAGCTACTAGGATAAGAAATCTCCAACATTGTCTGATTGTGTTCCTAATTTTTTTTCAAATCTTCTGCAGTAAGAGTACCAATTGGATCAACATGTTCAGTAACAATTGAATTTTGGGCATAATCTAGATTTCCTTACCTGCTTGATTCTCTCTCTCCAACTTTAGGGTTTCAAATAGATTAGGTAGGATACAATGTATCCACCCCATATCTTGCTCTTATCTAGAGACTTTGTCAAAATTCCAGTTGTATTCTCCAAAAATGTTTTACATGGTGTTCTGTGCCACTAGCTCATTACTCTTATCTTCTATTTGATTCACAAAATTCTAAACAACTTTGTCATCTCAGATCTGGAAAATTTTTGATCTTTGAAATAATGTAGCAACTCGGCATTATTGGTTTACTAATGCTAGGCACCTTCTATGTTACTTGGCACTTGAATCTTGCTCAGCATCTGATCTTCACTCGGCACTTTTTGTGTTACTCAACACTTGAATCCTGCTTAGCATCTAATCTTCACTCGGCACTTTCTTAACTCGGCACTTTTTTCTTTACTTGGCACATACTAAAGTTGAACTTGCTCAGCTTCAACTAGGAATTTGTTCGTCACTAACTAGCTTGCTCGGCTCTCTCTCTAATAAACTTAATTAGGCTTTACAAATGACTTAGCTAAAACCTTACATCTTTGATGTATTTTAGTGTGCCCATTCTCTGTGTCTTAGTGTATGTCATCAATACACTATTTCATCAATGGCTTAGTTGATCTTTGTACTTCATTGCAACATCATAACTTCAACCTTTCTCTAGGTGTTATAGTTACATCTTATTGATTGCCTCCTTCTTGTCAATCAACCAATTGATAGTATTTGGATTACTAAAGCAATTTTTATTCCTGCAAGTAGCAAGCTTGACATCAATGACAAAATAATGATTGAGAAAATTCTTTACCAATTCCATTACTTTTTATGTATGATCTCTTCAATCATTTCCAATAATCTCCCTCATGATCTTTTCAATCATTTCCAACAATCTCCCTCATGATCTTTTTAATCATTTCCAACAATCTTCCTCTTTGGCATTGATGGAAAACCAAACTGATCAATTCATCAACTTAGTTACCACCAAAATTCTATATGTTTTCTACTTCTTTCTTGACTGTTGCATTCTTGCTACTGATCTCATATATCTCTCTCTTTCATATATATCTCCCTCTTGCTTTGTATTGATCAATTTTTGCATATATCTCCCTTTTTGACATAAATGTCAAAGATGCAGCATCTTTATCATGCAAAATATAAGCTTTGGCTTTGATGTCTTCTCCCTCTGTCACCATGCTTTTGATTGATTTGGAATTTCTACTCTTGTTGTCATCCTCTGCATCATTCTTCTAATATTTCAATGATTTGTTCCTATTGATGTAGGGCAGCTTCCTTATTGCTTTACACTGCTTGAGTTAGGGGCATTACCCCCAACTTTCCTCTAAGATATTCATAAGCATCCTTGGGCAATGGTTTGGTTAAGATATCGACAGTTTGTTCTTTTGTATGAATGTACTTCAATTGCACTTGTTTGTTTTCTACCAATTCTCTGACATAGTGATACTTGATTGCAATATGCTTGGTTTTTGCATGCATTACTGGATTCTTGGATATGTTTATAGCACTTGTATTATCATAATACAATATCACAAGTTTGGTTACCCCTTCTTTCATTCCTTTCAATAGATGTGTGAGCCACACAATGTTTGTGCAATTGATTGTTGTTGCCACATATTCTGATTCTGCAGTGGACTGGGATGTGCATGTTTGTTTCTTACTAGTCTGAGTAACTAGCCTTTTACCTAAAAATAATGCACCTCCACTTGTGCTTTTTCTATCATCAATTTTTCCTCCCCAATCTGCATCTATATATGCATTGAGCTCAAACTTCTCATTCTTTTTGTAATATAAACCAAAGTTATCAATTCTTTTAAGATACCTCATTATTCTTTTTACTACTATGAGATGATTTTCTTTGGGATTAGTAGAGAATCTAGCCACTATTCCAACTAGTAATGCTATGTATGGTCTGCTATGTACAACATATTGTAGTTTTCCAATCATGGATCTGTACATTGTTTGATTGACTTTAGCTAATTTATCATTTTTGGATAGCTTATTTCCTGTTGCCATTGGTGTGCTGACCGGTTTGGATTCTTCCATTCCAAATATTTTAAGTATCTCTTTGATGTACTTTTATTGTGTCAAAAATATACCATGCTTTAGGTTATGTACTTGCAATCCAACAAAAAATTTGATCTCTCCAAACATAGACATCTCAAACTCATGTTTCATTTTGTCAACAAAGCCTTTGCAAAGCACTTCCTTTCCTCCACAAACTATGTTGTCCACAAAGATTTCAGATACAATAATATCCTTACCTTCTTCTAATTTTATGTACATGTTGTTATCATCAGTTCTTTCAAATCCTATTTGCACTAGATATTTGTGAAGTCTCTCATACCATGCTCTAGGTGCTTGTTTTAGACCATAGAGTGCTTTATGTAATTTACAAATCATATCCCTATTCTTCTCATCAACAAATCCCTCTGGTTGTTCAATATAGACTTCCTCTTCCAATATACCATTTTAAAAAGTAGACTTTGCATTCATCTGATAGACTTTAAAACCTTTATATGCAGCATATGCAAATAAAGTTCTTACTCCTTCTATTCTAGCAATAGGAGTGAATGTTTCCCCATAGTCTAATCCTTCTTCTTGAGCATAACCCTTGCATACTAGTCTAGCTTTGTTTCTAGTAATCTTGCCATTCTCATCTAGCTTGTTTCTAAATACCAACTTGGTGCCAATCACATTCTTGTCAACTGGTCTGGGAACCAAACTCCAAGTTTTTTTCTTCTTTATTTGATCAATCTCTTCTTTCATAGCTTTATACCAGTCATCATCTTGTAATGCACCATATACTATCTTAGGTTCAAATTTTTTGATCAGACATGATTCATGTCTTAGTCTATTCCTTGTCATTGGTCTTGCATCTTTGTCACCAATTAACTGTTCAGCAGGGTGATGTCTTTTTACATATTTGGACAATCTTGGTTCTGTCCTTGTTTCCATGTTTGATCTTTCAGATTCAGGGTCACTATGTACTGAGTTTTCAGGTTGTTCTTCATCTCTTTCATGTGTACTGACTTCAAGATTAGATTGTGGATTTTCTTCATTCTGCAACTCAGCTTCTAAATGTAACTTGGAATTCACTAGTTTTGATTCAACTGAAACTAAAATTTGTTGTTGAATCCCAATTTGATTGAAAGCATCCTTGTCAATAGGCATTCTTTCATAAGAATACACAAAGGTTCTATATTTATTCATTCTCTTGGGTTCTTCAACTTGGACTTCTGTATGCTCATCAAAGTTTACATTTGCACTTTCCACAATTCTGCTAGTGTTAGTATTTAAACACTTATATGCTTTACTTCTAGTGGAGTAACCAAAGAATATGCCTTCATCACTTTTTGCATCAAATTTTCCATTTCTAGCATCTTAAAGGATAAAGCATTTGCAACCAAATACTTTGAAATGTTTTACATTGGGTGAGTGACCATACCATAATTCAAAAGGTGTTGTATTTGTACCTTTCTTGACTTGTACTTGGTTCAGTGTATAAACAGCTACACTTACAGCTTCTCTCCAATATTTTAAAGCAACAGTCTTTTCCATCATTAATGTTTTGGCACAGTTAATCATAGATCTATTTCTTCTTTCAGCAATTCCATTCTGTGGGGGAGTTCTAGGAGCTGACGTTTGTCTCTTGATTCCTTTGTCATTACAAAATATCTCAAATTTATTTGATATGAATTCACCACCTCTATCTGATCTTGGGCATTTCAAACTCTTTCTTGTTTCCTTTTCAACTCTAGCCACATACCAGTTAAAAATTTGAAAAACATCAGGTTTTTTCTTTAAGAACATAACAATCATCATCCTAGAGTAGTCATCAACAAACAACATTATATATATATATCTCCTTTGTAGCTTTGTACTTCCATTGGACCACATAGGTCAGTATGGACTAACTCAAGTACTTCTTTAAATGTATAGTTTTTACTTTTGAAACTTGACTTTGTCATCTTTCCTACCTGACATTGTTTACACATAATATTGTCAGGCTTCTTCAATTTTGGTAAACTTCTGACTTTCTTCATTTTACTGATATTGACTAGATTGTCAAAGTTGACATGACATAGTCTTGTATGCCATAATCATTCATCATCAAATTTTTCAACAAAACAAGAAATATCATCCATATCAAGGTAAAACAGATTACTTCTTGTTTGATCTCCTTTTCCTATCAGTTTACCATCAGTATCATAGATTTTTGCAGTTTTGTTTCCAAATTCTACTTTGCATCCTACATTGCCTAATTGTGAGACACTCAGCAAATTGTAGTTTAATCCTTCAACATAGTATGCATTATCACATGAAGTTTGCTCTGTAAGCTTAATGGAGCATTTTCCTTTTATTTGACATGGAGCATCATTACCAAATCTAACACTATTTCCATCATACTGTGTAAATTTAACAAACTTACTTTTGTCTCCTATCATGTGATGTGAGCATCCACTATCTATGATCCACCTATCATTCTCGTTCATACAGGTTATCAGTGTTGTAGGTTCTTCTTCATTAGATTGGTCCTTCATGGCTAGATAAACAACTTCATCATCATTATCATCAGAGTTTTCTTCAACAATCTAACACTTCTTGCCTTTGTCTTTGTAATCTCTCTTATCATCTTCTCTCCTATATTTATACTATTTTCCTTCCTTGTAATCCTTTTTCTATGTACATCTAGCAGCAATATGTCCTACTTCATTGCAATTGAAACAAATGATAGGCATCTTACCTTTGAATTTTCCTTTGCCTCTATGAAATCTTCTAGCTAGTAATGCTTCCAATTGTTCCACATCTTCCTGATCAGTGCTACTATCACTGGATACATGTTTCATTTTTCTTCCTTTCTTTGATTTCACCTATTCAGCATCTTTCAATGATAGCTTGGCCTTGAAAGTAGATTCAACATTTTCAGGTCTATAGTTGTCAAAGTTAGATAACTCAAATGCAGTGAGTCTACCCACTATACCTTCAAAACTTAGATTGTTTCCTGGTACACATCTTAGTTCTTGTATTGCTGATACTCTAATAGCATAGATAGGGAGCAATGTTCTTAAGAACTTACCATTAATAGTATCTTTATCCAATTGACCACTCAAACATCTTATTGCACTTACCACTTCCTTTATTCTAGTGCCATACTGAGCAGCATTCTCACTTTCCTCCATTTTCATATCATCAAACTTTCCTCTAAGACTTTCTCTTTTTGGTCTTTAGACATTTTGATCTCGTCCATAGATGTCTAATAGGGCTTTCCACATTTTGAATGCAGTGTCGCATCCTTTGATATCATTGAATTCAGCATAGTTGAGTGCTGAAGCAATCTCCAACATTGTCTGATTGTGTTCCTATTTATTTTTCAAATCTTCTACAGTAAGAGCACCAGTTTGATCAACATGCTCAGTAACAATTGAATTTTGGGCATAATCTCCTATGGATCCAAGATGTAGCTTCATCAGACTTTTCCATGTAACAAAGTTGTCTATATTGAACTTGGGAACTTCTCTCTTAGGCATTTTGATCTTTTCCTGCTTCTAGCCCCTTTTAAACTAAGTCAGCAGCAAAGCTCTAATACCGATTGTTAGAATTCTTTAGAATAACTGAGAGGGGGGGGTGAATCAGTTATCCAAGGTCTAAATACCCTAATAATACTTTTTCTCAAATTATAGTGAGCACATAAACTTTTCATCCATCCAAGCTTAAATCAATCATCTTAGCAAGTTACAGAAAATCAATATGCAAGGATAAAACATGCAAGATCAACACATGACACAGTGATTTACGTGGAAAAACAATTTGGAAAAAACCACTAGTAACATGCTACTTAATTCTCACTCTTCTAAAGTGATTCCCTGTTAAAGGCTTACAACACACTATTAAATGTGACCTTTCTCTAGGTGTTTTAGTTACATATTATTGATTGCCTCCTTCTTGTCAATCAACCAATTGATAGTATTTGGATCAATAAAGAAATTGTCATTCCTGCAAGTAGCAAGTTTGACATCAATGACAAAACAATGATTGAGAACATTCTTTACCAGTTCCATTACTTTTTATGTATGATCTCTTCAATCATTTCCAACAATCTCCCTCGTGATCTTTTCAATCATTTCCAACAATCTCCCTCATGATCTTTTCAATCATTTAGAACACATCACATCATCCACAGACTGATGGACAAACAAAAGTTGTGAATCACAGTTTGGGAAATTTGCTAAGATGTTTGGTTGGAGATAAATCAAAAGGATGGGATATGATTTTACCACAGGCAGAATTTGCATATAATAATTCTATCAATAGGAGTACTGGTAAATCACCATTCCAGATTGTATATGGGAGTAGTCCCAGAAATGCTTCTAAACTAAGGTAGTCAGATAAAGGAGAGATAAGTAGTGCTAAAGCAGAAGATTTTGTTGAACATTTGAAGAACATCCATGAGGAGGTGAGGAAGCACATCATAAAGATGAATACATAGTATAAGGCTAAGGCAGATGTGAAAAAGAGATATAAGGAATTTTAGATTGGAGATGAAGTCATGGTTCATTTGAGAAAGGAGCATTTTCCAGTGGATACATATAATAAGTTGAAGATGAATAAGTTTGGAATGTGCAAGATAGTGAAGAGGCAAGATTCTGGCAATGTGGATGAAGTGGAGTTGCCTTCTAAATTGAATATTTCACCAGTATTTAATATTTTAGATTTGACAGAGTATTATGAAGGAGGTGATAGAGATGAAGTTGCAGAAGCATGATGGAGCATTCCAGTAGCTAGTTTGGCTACAAAAGATATTGGGGAGATACTAATCAGTCATGTTGGAAAAAGTACCAGAAACAAAACTTATGAGGAATATCTAGTCAAATGGAAAAGGAGACCAGTTGAGGATTCATCATGGCTAGCAAAGGAGGAGGTTAACCATCTTGGTTTTCCACTTAACACCTATGACATGATGAGGCCACTTCTCAAATTACCCTAGGTGTCTGATGCAAGACCGTCCTAGGTGCAAGGGAAATGTTGCATCACCCAAAAATATTTAATTTTCAATATTTTATATTTTAATAAGGACTAATAGAGAAGTTGGTTACCATAAAAATATTATTGCTCAAGCATTAGTATCAGAGAAGTTATTAAGATTTTTTGGTGGAAAAATTTGTAGAAAAATCTTTAGGCTCACCATTGGAGGCCTTAGAGTGCTTGGATGAGGTCCAAAACCTTGACAGAAGGGCACTAGCATGGTTCAGAACCTGTGGATTGGGAGTTGGCATTTTTGAAAAATGGTTATAATAGCCAGTTGAAGCAATGGTTCATGATTTATGGCCTTCAGAAGTTGGGCTAGAAAAATTTCTAAAATAATTTGTCAAAGATGTATTTGGCCATCTCTAAGTGTATTGTTAGGGTTTGTTAGCCCTATGTATTAAATTTGAGCATCTAGAACCTTCCCAAGAAGCATAAAACTACCTATTTAATAAAGGCCCAAACATTTTCTAGGATAGCTCTAGGTGATAGTTCATAGCTTGTCTTGCAAATTATTGTACTGAAGGCACCCATGTGGGTTATCATAGTGTAGTTATAAATTCTATAATCCCGCATTTGTAGTGGAAATAAGAAGTCCATTTTTTTCTCACATTTTCTATTCTTTCTATGTTTTTGTTATGAGTTTATGGTATTAAGGGGAGCTTCTTACATTAGAGTTGTAGAAGGTGAATGGACCCACTGTCTAAACAACTTCAGGGGCAAGACCACCAAACTCATTGTCCAACTAATATTTATATTATTCCTTGTAGAATAATAGAAATAAAATAACTCAAACTCCTCTATCCTCTTGATCAGACCAAACTTCTTCAGATCTCAAAACCAAATCTTTGAACTCGCATCACACTAATTTCTTTGATCGCTTACACGCATTTAGGAACATCATATATCACTTGCACAATTAAATAAAATCACTCTATACATCACTAATTATAATAGGACCTCATTAAGATATTACAAAACATTGCAACTTTTTGTAATTACAAAACATTGTCGATTCATGATAAATACAACTTATCACATATTCTACACATGTGATATGCAACCTTGTGCACTTACTGATTTCATCATCAATTTGTCTATTATCACTGTCTAACTTCTCTCATCAATATTCTATCCTCATTAAGAGATGCAATCCAAACATCAATAATGACTTCTCAGGTACTCTATCTGCACATTGTCTTCTATAATTCTTGAATTACTTACTTGTGTCTTTGATTCTCTATATGTGCACTTGTTTTCCTCATCAGGACACAATGTAGAATGTATCCTCAATTTTTCTTGATTGCATCACCAATAGACAATTTTTATGACCTTATTCTTTGTCTTTTACTCTGCTAGTCTTTACAGAAACAATACTATGTTTACATAAATGAAAAAAATTGTCATGAATGTAACATGTCAATCTTCTCAGCTACTCTAGGAATGCTTAGGATACTCTTTAAAAGAATAACATCATTATTTATGCTAAAAAAAATCAATAGTAAAACATCTCAAATAGCATCCATACAATTGTGACACTAGGATTGAATGTGGGAATCCAATTTGGGAAAAAACCACCAACAACTTCTCAACAATATTTCACTCTTCTGAAGTGAGCTCTGTTAGGAGCCAACACTATTAAAGGTTACAATACACACTATTATGTGTGACCTAGTTAGAGGATTTAATAACCCTTTTAGGAGTGGCCTTGTTAGAGGACTTAAGAACATTTCATTAGAATATCACGTTGATTAAAGTATTTACAAATGATCGTTAGGTCAACCTTGATTAAAGGATTCTAAACTAATACAATGGTTAGAAAGTAACAATAGGTTGATCTAAATAAATACAACTCACTTTGAAAATACAAATCAAAAATTTGATTCAACAACTGACTCATTGACTAGCCTCCATTATCATCTCCATCATTGATTCACTTGGAAACCCTTCGAGCGATCACTCTTCACCTCAACACTTCACTATTTATCCTTCTACTCAAATTCATCAATCAACAAAATCAATGACTACTCCAACCCTCTTTAGGTTAGCCCTTGTGCCTCCTTAAATAGGTAGCTTGATCTTTCTCTACTTAAATACCACCATTGATCTTAGGGTTAGGTCAAATTCATCAAATCCTTCCATCATTTCATTTCCTCCTCACTCTTATAGAAACTTCTCCAAACTTCTCATTTAATCCATGCATATAAATGCTCAAACATCATTTCTCTTGCATTGAGTGTTCCATCTCATCAATTCTTATCTTCAACATGCTTTACATATTCCAATAATTCATTTATGTTGGCCAAAAAATTCAATTCCTAAACAAACAATAAAATGTTGTCAGTTGGCCAAGATTGTGTTCCTTGGCCTTGGTCATCACTAGATAACTTAGTCATCACTGCACTAACTTACTTAGCTTACACCATCTTCACTCTATCCATTTACCTATGCTTGGTCCAACTTCTTTGTTACTTTTTCTTTTACTAGCACATGGTCAACACTAAATTTTCTTGGCTTCTATTGTTTAGTTGGGAGACACTAGCATAGCTCAACTTTAACTTTAAGTTCCTTAATCTTCTTCTTTTAAGCTTGGTTAAGCCTAAGTATTTTTTCTTTATTGATCATCTCTTCTATTCTTTAACTCAACTGTATTTTCCACTTAGTGTTATGATTAAACAATACATTATCCTTCCAACATCTAACTAATCAACTGTCCATTGTAATTCCTCATAACTCAACCTTTCCACTAGGTCATCTTGTTATCTCTTCTTATAAAATCCTCTTCATTAGTCATCTTGATATGGCACTATACTCAAGTAGCAAATGTCTCACCTATAATGTTCTCAATTTTAATTAATTTGGGGTCCAAGTTATTAATTGTTATATTGGTGGGTTCCAATTTATTTAGTATTTCTTAGACCCATTTTTAATTAATTGTTCCATAGGTGTTGACCATTGGCTATTTTTGTAAACCCTCAAGATGTTTATCCAAAGGGTATTTAAGCACAACATGTAGATTGTAGTTGGTATGCTTTTGGATTATTTTTTATGTACTATGAATACATGTTAGAGTTCTAGATCATTCACCATTTTAGAAGTGAAAGATCTTCCCTATTTAGCTTGAGCAGTTTCGATGAGACTTAACCCTTACCCTATTCCATCTGTGTATTTCTTGATTTGATTCTAGAAAATATCGATATATATTTTTGTGGAGCAAATTTTTTGGTATCTCTTGTGTGCATATCTGGATTTCTTATCAAATATTGTTCATCTTCAAAATCATACGTAGCCCATCAATAGTAATTTCCTGGCAAGCCACGACTTGCAAGTTGTACCCTATCACAACAAGGCTACTATACAGACTAATCCTATACGGCCTCAGCTAAAGCTACTATACAACCTTCATTGCCTTGTCTACTATGCAGCCTCCCACTATCTATATGGTTAGACCCCAACATACCATATAGCCAATAAGGTACTGTACGACCTTTAGATCCTACACATTGACACTGTATGACACACATCCTAAGCCACAGAGGAGAACTACCTGAGGCACTAGAAGGACTACCCAAGGTATGGAGGAGAACTACTTGAGGCACTAAAAAGACTACCCAAGGCATGGAGGAGAAGTACCTAAGGCACTGGAAAGACTATCCAAAGCATGGAGTGAGAACTACCTAAAGCATTTGCTACTGGGAGCACACAACAAGGCTACTTAATTAATTTCCAACAGATCAACATCACTTATAGGCCAACTTCACTTTAGGAACATTATAGTGATATCAAAGCTAGTGATCTTGCTAGCCTATTGGGATGATTGAGAGATTTTGGGATTGGGATAGTGTTATGGCACCAAGCAGCAATGGAGAGTGGTGATTGAAGACATGACATGGGATTGGCAAGGAGCTCAATGAAGGTGTTGATCTTCCATTAGATTTTTTGGAAGTATGTTTGTGTAAGGTTAAGCAATTACCTTCAAGATTTATGCAAAGAATCCTATCATCGATTAAAGATGCCTTAAGTCAACCAAGGTTTTTAAGACACCGTGACAAGGGGAAAAGGTTGGTAGTTACAACATGTCTCAGTGAGATATTGAGAATATTAGCTCCTAGAACACCATATGATGATAACACCATGATAGAGATCCTACATTTGATTGTTGAAAGATTTTAGAGTCTAGATGACATTAGTGCTAATCCCTTTTGTAGAATATCTACAATCTTGGAGAATTTTGCAAATGTTAAAATGGGTAACCTCCTCTTAGATCTCAAATTGCAAAACTGGTCGATGACATGTTTCATCACTTTTTGGCCACCATCAAGGAAGATCATGATACTAAGGTTTCAGTTGCTATAGAGAGCCTTATGATTTTGTGCATTGAGGAGGTGGATGAAATATCCCAATGCATCACATCTATGTTATGGGTTATTCAGAATCTTGAATGTGTCCCTTGTTTAGCCGCATGTATATTGGTCAATCATATTTTCAAGCATTGTGAAGAAAAACTAATATCTCATTTGCACAAGTGGGAGAAAATAGATGGCAGTAATAAGGATGACGTATTACATAAGAAGAAAGGTATTATTATAGGGCTACTCCAAGAGGAATTGTTAAATCCTTCTTCTACACCAACCTAGGGAGAATATCAAAAAATTGAAGATGTTTCTTACATAGATCTTGTGAAGACATGTACAGATCAAGTTATGCCCATCACCAAGGTTGTTGTTGAGACTATGTGTCTATCACAAAAGTTATGTCCACCACCATGGTCATGTCTATCACCAAAGTTGTATGTTCATCACTGTGGTTGTATCCATCACCATAGTTTTTTTTGTTTTCATCACTATCATTGTGATCGTTGCCATGTCTATCATCATCACCATGTCTGTTGCAAAGTACATGGCCATGTTTGTCATCATCATGTCTGTCATCATTGTTGTGTCCATCATTGTCATCAAGTTTATGTCAATCACTATTATGTCTTCCACCATTGTTTCTATCTTTATCATTGTGTTTGTCACTATCATCAAGTTTGTATTTTTCATCATCATTGTATCTTTCACCATCATTTTATTCATTATCATCATTGCATTGGTCACCATCATTATGTCAGTCACCATCATTTTGTATGTTATTAATGTTGTTGTTTTCGTTGTTGCATCTATCACCATCATTGTGTCATTCACCGTTGTTGTGTCCATTACCGATGTCAAGTTTATGTTCGTCACCAACGTCAAGTCTATGCCCATCACCAATGCCAAGTTTGTGTCTGTCACCAACACTGAGTCTATGCCCATTGTTGAACTTGTACCCATCATCATTGTCATGATCATCCATGTCATCATTGTGTATCTTCCAGTACAACTACAACCATTGAGACATTTCTTCTTGTCAAGGTTCTATCCATCATTGAGGTTTCAACTGGGGTTCTGTTTGCTGCTAATGTTTTATCTACAGCTAGAATTGTTGGGTTTGTACCAACATCAATGTATGTGTGTATGACCATACCCAAAGAGATTCATGAACATGATGACATCAATGTATATTATTATTGGAATCCTTGGGATACTAGTGACTCAGGACATGACAATTCTTATATCAAAGTGGCGTAGTGAAAGTTTGATAAATATTTAGTCTCCTTTCCTAAGTGTGTGTATGTGATCATGATGCTACATGAAGACTTCAAAAGATACAACTATTGATCTCCACACATGGTTTGGGATCCTAGAGTTGCAAATTGCTTGAGGACAAGCAATTTTTTGGTGCGTGAGGATTTGCAATGTTCTCAATTTTAATTAATTTGGGGCCCGAGTTATTAATGTTTGTATTGGTGAGTTCTAATTGATTTAGTATATCTCGGACCCATTTTTAATTAATTATTCCCTAGGTGTTGACCATCGGCTATTTTTATAAACCCTTGAGATGTTTATCTAAAGGGTATTTAAGAACGACATGTAGATTGTAGTCAGTATACTTTTGGATTATTTTCTATGTACTATGAATTCCTGTTGGAGTTCTGGATTGTTCGCCATTTTAGAAGTGAAAGATCTTCACCATTTGGCTTGTGCAATTTTGGTGGGACGTAACCCTCACCCTATTTCATCTATGTATTTCTTGATTTGATTTTGGAAAATATCAATATATATTTTTGTGGAGCATCTTTGTTGGTATCTCTTGTGTGCATATCTGGATTTCTTATCAAATATTGTTCATCTTCAAAATCGTATGTAGCCCATCGACAATAACTTCTTGACAAGCCATGACTTGCAAACTGTACCCTATCACAACAAGGCTAGTGTATGGATTGATCTAGTATGGCCTTGGTTGAAGCTTCCATATGGCCTTCCTAACCTTTTCCATTGTATGGTCTCCCACTGTCTATATGGTTAGACCCCAACATAGCTTATGGCCAATAAGGTATAGTATGGCCTTTCCATCCTACACATTGACACCGTATGACACACATCCTGAGGCACAGAGGAGAAATACTCAAGGCACTAGAAAGACTAACCAAGGCATGAAGGAGAACTACCTAAGGCATTGGAAAGACTACCTGAGGTACAGAGGAGAACTACCTGAGGCATTGGAAAGACTACCTAAGGCACAGAGGAGAACTACCTAAGGTACTGGAAAGACTACCTGAAGCATGAAGGGAGAACTACTTGAAGCATTTGCTACTAGGAGCACACAACAAGGCTACCTAAGTAATTGCCTATGGATTGAGATCACCTATAGGCTGAGTTCACCTTAGGAACATTACATCACCAAAGAGATTTTGATGCAGGAGCATCCAGAGGTATAAGGGCAATCCTGTGTCACCCAAAAAAATGTACTTAGACTTAGTTTCTATTTCATGTCTTTACATTTTTGGATACCCATTTGGGTCAAATAAAGGTTTCAACTCTCACAGTTCCACTATTAGTGTGTTTGAAAATCCCAAAAAAATAGGAGCATGCAATTTGGCCATCATTTTGGTGACCTAGAAGGTTTGAATTGGCCAGATGAATGTAATTGTGATTTAGAGCATTCCAGAAAAAGATTCAAATCAAAAGGCCCCACGGTTTGAAAGTTATTTCAGTTTTTTGAGTTTTAGAGACCTCTTAAGAATGCTTCTGGAACCTTCTATTTGGTCAGTGGATGTCTACCAGCACTTTCTAGAATGTACTCCTAGTCCTTAACCCTCCGGGGTCTATTTAAGGAGATTTTTGGCATTGTAAAAGGCAGTTCAGAGTGGAGTTTGAGAGGAGGTACCATAAGGAAAAATTATCTCCAGATTTATGCTATTGTAAGCCCTTAGGGCATGTTTTGAAGTTTAGTTTCCTGTACTGGTTGTACTAGCTTATTTTCTCAGTTAATATAATTTCCCTTTTCTATTATTTCCATTCTATTCTTGAGTTGTGTCCCCATCAAGTGGTATCAGAGCTAGTTTTCCTGAGTGTGTAGACAGAGCGCCGACTGTGAGGCAGTTTGCATCAGGACTGTGTGGTTGTGGGTTCGAGTTAGAAGATGCCTCCATGAAGAGAGCATGGTGGAAGGGCCAGAGCTATTAATCCTAAGGAGGTTAGAGCCCTCCAAAGGCAGGTGCAGGCATTGCAAGAGGAGCTTCGTAGAGGAGCAAATATTGTCGTAGGTGACAACAGTGACGATGACAATGAAGAAGAAGTAATGGGACCAGAAGAGGAAGTTGACGGGGAAGTTCTGAATCCTATAGAGGAAAGCCTTTTTAGGGCCATTACTAAGTTTTGGAAAAGACCTACAATTGAAGTGGGTGTATTTTCAGTAAATCTGAAACCAGATGAGTTGATCGATTGGATCAATGAACTAGAAGAATACTTTGAGTATGAGGATATCAGGGACCCAGATAGGGTTAAGTTTGCAAAGGCCAAACTGAAAGGCCATGCCAAAATCTGGTGGCAAGAGGTTCAATTGGAAAGAAATAGAAGAGGAAAGGAGAAGATCACAAGATGGGATCACATGGTGGACAAATTGAAGAAGCAGTTCATTCCTGTGGACTACGAGTTGGATCTGTTTAAGAAGATGCATGTGTTAAAGCAAGTAGGAAGATCTGTCCAAGACTATACAAAGGAGTTTTACCAACTCTTGATTAGAGCAGGGCATGCAGAAGCAAATAAGGAGAAGGTTTCTTGTTATATCAGTGGGTTGTGACCAAGCATCCAGGAGGAATTAAGTCTAGTAAGAATGACCAACGTTGAAGAGGCATACCAGTTTGCCCTACAAGTTGAAGAGAAGCTGAATAAAAGGTTTGAAAGGAAAAAAAGAGGGTGTGGTCAAGGAGGAAGGGGAAGCGGTAGATCATCTGGATGCCACAATGAAACGCAAAAGAAAAATGAAGATGAGGGTACTAGCAGGAACCAGAGGAATAAGGGTTTCAACCGCTTTCGTGACCAAGACTTTGGAAATCAGAGAGGAAGAGGTAGAGGACGTGGACAAGGAAGAGGAGGCTTCTATGGTACCTATTTCCATTGCAATGAAGAAGGTCATCATGCCTTTGAATTCCCTCAGCAACAAGGAAGGACAGATAGGAGAGCTGAGGGCCAAGCTAGGGTTGCTCATGTAGATGAGGATGCACAATCATCACATTCAGAGGATGCAGAAAGAGGAGAGAAATTGGTAAATGAA
Source organism: Cupressus sempervirens (assembly GCA_028749045.1). Lineage (NCBI taxonomy): Eukaryota > Viridiplantae > Streptophyta > Pinopsida > Cupressales > Cupressaceae > Cupressus > Cupressus sempervirens. The sequence continues at coordinate 138,538,432 of CM053790.1, read as the reverse complement.
AGAGTCCTACTAAGTGGTGAGAATGAACTAGGACAACAGAGGAGTTTGTTCCATACCAGATGCAAGTGTGAGGATAAATGTTGTGATGTGATCATTGATGGTGGTAGCACTGATAACTTGGTATCAGAAGAGATGGTCTCTAAGATGAAGCTCAAGAGGGAGAAACATCCCCAGCCCTATTGGATTTCTTGGGTAAAAGATGATCATAAGGTCCTAGTAAGTGAACAATGTTTAGTAAAATTCAAAATTGGGAGTTACCATGATGAAGTTCTCTGTGATGTTATTTCGATAGATGTTTTCCATCTATTGTTGGGTAGACCATGGCAGTTTGATAGACATGCAATACATGATGGACATGCAAACACATACTCTCTGACAAAGGATGGAGTTCGCCACAAATTGAAGCCCATGAAAAAGGAAGGTGAAAAGGTATGTAGCAGTGCTAGGATTTGTCTTGTTGATGGAAGGAAGTTTTTAGATGGCATGAAACATCAGCATATGTGCTATGCTTTGATTCCTAGGAAAGATAAAGAAGGTAGTAATGAAATACCATTTGAAGTTTCAGATTTACTAGGGGAATTTGGAGATATTATCTCTGATAATGTTCCAGATGGATTGCCACCAGTAAGGCAAATCAGTCATCAGATATATCTGATTCCAGGAGCTAGTTTACCTAACAAGGCTGCTCACAGGATGACTCCTACTGAAACAGAGGAGCTAAATAGATAGGTTCAGGAGCTATTGAGGAAGGGCTTGATTCGAGAGAGCCTGAGTCCATGTGTAGTACCTGCAGTACTCACACCAAAGAAGGATGGAGAGTGGAGGATGTGTACAGATTCTTGAGCTATAAATAGGATAACCATCAAGTAGCGATTTCCTTTACCAAGGATGGATGATCTTATGGACTGCTTGAGTGGAGCTCAGTACTTCACAAAGATAGATCTAAAGAGTGGCTATCATCAGATACGGATTCGAGAAAGAGATGAGTGGAAAACAACCTTCAAGACCAAGGAGGGTCTTTATGAGTGGTTAGTCATGCCCTTTGGATTGACGAATGCCCCAAGCACCTTCATGCGGCTCATGAATGAGGTACTTAAGAAGTTCTTGGGAAAATTTGTTATTGTCTATTTGGATGATATTTTAATTTTCAGCAAGACTTTGGAAGAACATTTACTGCATATTCATAGTGTCCTTGAAAGGCTAAGGGAAGAGAAACTGTTAATTAACCTAAAGAAGTGTGTCTTTGCAAAAAGGGAATTAGTCTATTTGGGGTTTGTTATATCACCTAAAGGTCTCAAAATGGATCCAGAGAAGGTAAAAGCCATCTTGGAATGGCCTACTCTGAGGTCTTCTACTGAGGTAAGATCATTTCATGGTCTGGTTAGTTTTTACAGGAAGTTTATTAAGAATTTCAGTGGCATATGTGCACCCCTAACTGATACAATAAGAGGGGATAGAAAAGAGTTCAAATGGACTGCAGCAGCTGCGAGAAGTTTTGAATTGCTAAAGAAGAAGGTGATAGAACAACCTATGTTGGCACTTCCAAATTTTAGAAAAGTGTTCCAGGTGGATTGTGATGCTAGTGGCAATGCTATTGGGGCTGTATTAAGCCAAGAAGGTAAGCCTATTGCATATTTTAGTGAAAAATTGAATGATGCAAAGAAGAAGTATTATGTTTATGATCAAGAGTTCTATGCAATAGTTCAGGCCTTAAAGAAATGGAGGCACTATTTATTGTCAAAGGAATTTGTTTTGTATACTGATCATTAGGCATTACAGTACCTAAATAGCCAAGGTAAATTGAATCAAAGGCATATGAAGTGGGTAGAATTCTTGCAGAGTTATACATTTGTGTTGAAGCATAGAAGTGGAAAATCTAACAGGGTTGCAGATGCACTAAGTAGGAGACAATCACTGCTTACAGTAATGCAGGTTGAAGTAGTTGGGTTTGATGAACTCAAGAATTTGTACCCCGAGGATCTTGATTTTAATGAAGCATGGAAAGCTTGTAAAGAGCCTGTTGCTATAGATAGAACCAAGTGGTTAGACTATATTATTCAGGATGGCATGTTGTTCAAAGGTAGTCAATTGTGCATTCCAAGGAGTTCCATGAGGGAAAATCTGATTAAGGAGAAACACAGTGGAGGGATGGCAGGACATTTTGGTCGAGATAAGACCATTTCCATTCTTAGAGAACATTATTTTTGGCCTCAAATTTCACAGGATGTGAAGAAGTTCGTACAAAGTTGCCAAGTTTGTCAAGTTGCCAAGGGGTTTAGTCACAATACTGGTCTATATCAGCCGTTACCTGTTCCATCAAGGCCATGGGAGGACATAAGTATGGATTTTTTTCTTCGATTGCCAAGGACACAAAGGGGTAATGACTCAGTATTCATGGTGGTTGATAGGTTCTCCAAAATGGCACATTTCATTCCATGCCACAAAACTCATGATGTTGTCCATATCACAGACTTGTTTTTCAAAGAGGTGGTAAGACTACATGGTCTTCCAAGGAGTATAGTTTCTGATAGAGACACTAAATTTGTGGGGTATTTCTAGAGGACATTGTGGAAAAAGTTGAGAACAGACTTGAAATTCAGTTCCATGCATCACCCGTAGACTGATGGCCAAACAAAAGTGGTAAACAGAAGTCTAGGAAATTTGTTGAGATGTTTAGTTGGGGATAAGCCCAAGGGATGGGATTTGATTCTACCACAGGAAGAATTTGCTTATAATAACTCTATAAATAGGAGTATTGGAAAATCACCCAAGGACTGCACCAGAGCTGAGGAAGATAGAACAAGGGGAGAGGACAAGTGCTAAAGCTAAGGAATTTGCTGAACATATCAAGCGTCTACATGAGGAGGTTCAGGCACACATAACCAAGATGAATCAAGAGTATAAAGCTAGGGCTGATCAAAGGAGAAGACATAAGGAATTCCAAGTAGGAGATTTAGTCATGGTACACTTACGAAAAGAAATATTTCCAGCTGGTACTTACAACAAGCTGAAAATGAAGAAATTTGGCCCCTGCAAAATTTTGAAGAAACATGGCTCAGGAAATGCATATGAAGTGGAGCTGCCAAATGGTATTCAGATTTCTCAAATTTTCAACATTGCAGATTTAATCGAATATCATGATGATGGTGCAGATGAGGAGCTGATGTTAGAGCCATTTCCAATTCCTACTTCTAAGAAGGAGGAGATAGAAGATATTCTAGATCATCGTGTGGGTAGGAGTACCAGAAATAGGCAGTATGAAGAGTATTTGGTCAAATGGAAAGGATGGCCAATCAAGGACTCAACTTGGATTTCAGCAGCTGAGGTTTCCCATTTTGGATTTCCTCTACCATCCATAAAGTGACAGGGTCACTTTTCAATCTACCCTGGGTGTCTGATGCAGGAGCATCCAGAGGTATAAGGGCAATCCTGTGTCACCCAAAAAAATGTACTTAGACTTAGTTTATGTTTCATGTCTTTACATTTTTGGATACCCATTTGGGTCAAATAAAGTTTTCAACTCTCACAGTTCCACTATCAGTGTGTTTGAAAATATCAAAAAAATAGGAGCATGCAATTTGGCCATCATTTTGGTGACCTAGAAGGTGTGAATTGGCCAGATGAATGTAATTGTGATTTAGAGCATTCTAGAAAAAGAATCAGGTCAAAAGGCCCCACGGTTTGAAAGTTATTGCAGTTTTTCGAGTTTTGGAGACCTCTTAAAAATTCTTCAAAGTCAGGTTAGGGGCATTAAATGACCTTGAAAAGGGCCAAAAAATGGGGGACGAGCAAAGCTTGTCCATAGGGCTATAGAGCGCTTTGAGATCTTTCCAAAAATGTAAACGATTCGTCAATCGGAGCTACGGTTCAAAAGTTATGCCTCCCAGAAGTTCGGTTACCGTTTCTAGATTCTTCTAGATTTTCACCGACTTCTAACGATGCTTCTGGAACCTTCTATTTGGTCGGTGGATGTTTTCCAGCACTTTCTAGAATGTACTCCTAGTCCTTAACCCTTCGGGGTCTATTTAAGGAGATTTTTGGCATTGTAAACGGCAGTTCGGAGTGGAGTTTGAGAGGAGGTACGATAAGGAGAAATTATCTCTAGATTTATGCTATTGTAAGCCCTTAGGGCATGTTTTGAAGTTTATTTTCCTGTACTGGTTGTACTAGCTTATTTTCTCAGTTAATATAATTTCCCTTTTCTGTTGTTTCTATTCTGTTCTTGGGTTGTGCCCCCATCAGATTTAACACCAATGATAGCATAACAATTGTTCCAATTGTAATTACAACAAATTTATGAATATTTTAAAGATTTTAAAGTTGAGCACATTATTAAGGATAATATTGAGATGGAGGAAGAAATATTGGTGAGATAGATGACAGGGAGGAAGATTCTAACACTGATATTGAGGGTAATTTGGATACATCTATCGAGAAAATAATTCCTTCTAGAAAAGGAAAAGGAGAATCTAATGAGCCCTCATCCTCCTTGACTACTAAAAGGAGAAGAAAATCCCATGATGTTTAATTTAGGAAGAAGAAAAATGCTATGGAGGAAGAACACACTCAGTGTTTAGAAGAGCAAGATAAGGAAGGTAGATCAAATACTAAAGTTAATGGTGACCTTATCCTTGCTAGTAAGAAGACTTGGCATTCCCCTCCCAAAAGTATTGACAAATTTTTGAGAAGGTCCCCTTCTCTATAAAAGAGTGTTTTTTTGTGATGAGGGTTCCTCTATAACTCACATTGGTGAGGAATCTCCCAAATGAGGTGAGGTGAATTCCCTGAAATTGGATTTTCTTAGTGCTCTATAAAATCATGGAAAAGAGAATATCTTTGGTGTCCTTCAAGCTCCAAATGAATGCATGCTAGATTTCTACAGAATCACTAGGTGGATTTTTCATGAAGTTTTCTACAAAATCACTAGGTGGATTTCTATAGAAATCAAGCAAAGGGATTTTCTAGCAAGATGAAGTTGTTAGAGGTGCTTTGTATGGGTAAATACAATACTTTCTTTGACAATGTTAAATACTTGACCAAAGTTTTTGGTGACATTGAAGACATGGTTGTTGATTATGGAAAACATTTTAGACCAAACACCAAGATCTCCAAAATGCAGTCTATCCCAAAAAAATTTGAATAATGAAACCACAAGATACTAAAGTCATCTACAAAGAAAATAAAGACTCTTGTGGGAAAACTTGAATAGATGAACCAAGAGAAAGTCATTGTTTAGAATGATGATGTAAATAATATCAACCCTAAAGAGGTTATTGGTCCTAGGAAATGAACATGTGCTAGTACTAAGAAGAAGGTGCTCAAGGCCACTTATGATATTGAAGATCTCAAGAGCATTTTTTGCAAATATGGACCAACTAGAACTCAAAGTTGCAAATCTTTTCAAAAGCCTCGTCTAATTATGTTAAATACTGGTATTTTATATATGTATGTATATTTGTCTTTGGTTGGCTTTTGGTTTAGTGTTTCATTTTTCTTAATGTTCGTCAAATTGTCTTTTGGGTGTCTTTAGGTTATAGTCTGGTCTATGTTGAACTCTAATTATTATCTATATATAACTAAGATGTAATTTATTTTTAAGTGCCTAAAACATATTTTTCACTTGATCAAAAATAGGTTACACCTAGAAACTTGGTGGGAGACTGGAAATGGCAAGAGATAGTGAAGTAAAGTATTTCACCCAAATAAAACATTCCAAGTTCATGAAATACTCAAAGGTACATTTACATCTTCACAAATTCATCTCGAGTTGTCAAGATGTGTCTCCTAGTTTCACTAATTTTAAACTTTTATCTTTATTTCAATAATCCCTTCTAACTTGTAAAGTTTTCAAATATTTTTAGCCTTCATGACCACCAAGAACCCAAAACTCCTAAAGAAAGTAGACTCTTTGAGTTCTACTTTATGTCTTACCTCTATTTACTTCTCTATAAGACCTTCACACATTTTAATCTCAATATTCTAACAAAATACACTATTTGCAATAAGAACATCACTAGCTAGGTAAATAGAAAATCAAGCTAGTGTATATGTAGTTATCAAAAACTTAACTTTTAAAAAGGAGGTAAAACAAAAAACAAAAAAAAACAAAAAAACACTAAACCTTAATAAAAATACTAGAAAATGAAGTACCTCCATGGTAACATTAGACAATTTGATGGTTGTATAGATATTTCCAAAAATCAACTAATATGTGGACACATGATTAGAAGAACCAAAATCTAGATTTTGTTACTTGTGTTATAATAAGATACTATAGATAGATAGTATTTCACTAACCATGCTTTTAGTTTTTTCAATTGGACTAGATTCATTTTTGGAGTCCTTTTATTTCTACCCTTTTGACTTAGATTTGGATATACCTCTTGAATCTTTGCCTTCTTTTTGTGGTTCAACCCTTAGCCATCATTTCTTTTACTTTGGAAGGCTCAAAGTTATAATAATTTTTTTGCATATCTTTAAACAATAGATTTCCCCCAACCTAATCAAATTCAAGAAGGGAAATTATGATAAAGCTAGTGTAAGTGACAAAGTGATTCTAAGATCTAATACCTTGTCTTCACCAACAACTTTTATATCCATACTATTTAATTAATAAATAGGAGTATTAAAAGAATTTAAATGAGAAACAATTTTCATTCCCTCATTTACAAACTATACAATTACCTCTTCAAGTATATTCAGTTTATCAAGGATTCATCCTCTAAAAGCACCATTCTACTACATAAGTATGCTATTACTTTATCTCCCAACAATATGAGAAAGAACAACATTATCCAAACATAACTTAAATTTTTGCTAGGAAATCTAGTATCTAGATCCACCTACTACATCATTAATATCAATGGATTCTACATTATCATACCAGTTCCATGTGTAATATTTGTTGCAATAACAAATCATGTTAGAGTGGGGCTGTCGTTGCACCACAAAACTGACCTATCAATGATTGATAAAACCACTCAACTTACAATACACAAGAGGCAGTTAATCATTTTTCATGATTCATGATGGAAGCATAAATTTTTTCCAACAATCTCCCTCTTAGCATTTGATGAAGGGCATTCCCCTTAATACAAAAAATACACAATAGAAAAAGAGAAACAACAAAAATTTTGCAAGAACAAAAATGGGCTTCTTATCATCTCCACCAATGTGGAATTACATATTTTTAGAAATATAATATGCAAAGCCACATGGGTGCTCTATTTATAATATCCTTGAAGACAAAGCCACGAGCTACCACCAAAATTGTTGTAAAAAACACTATGGGTGTTGCTTATATAGGTAGTTTTCCAACACTCGAGAAGGTTCTAGACATTTAACCCTAACCCTTGAGGCTAATTGACCCCAAAACAATAATTACTATTTGATCTCTTACATAAGGTTGGCCAAAATAAATTAAAAATTATACTTTTAGGTAGCCCAACTTTTAGAGGTCATAACTTTCAAATCATAGCTTTTATTTTCAACTATAGGTACTTTTCCAAATTGTCAACTCGTGATCTACAATGTCCAATCATGCAAGCAATCATTAGCCAATGTTTGATTATTTTTCAAATTCATTTAGGCCTTCAAAATTGAGGTCGATGTTTATGTTCCCAAAACCTCAATAACTTATGTAATGCATATGGTATGATAATGAAGCTCCACTAGTGGGCTGGAATAACTAAGATGAACCTCCACCTATGAGCTCATATGACCCACTTACTAAAATAATAAATTTTGAAAAATAGTAAGTTTGTACTAGAATAGACCTTATTGAATAGATAGAAACAAAACATAGTTTTGGTTGATGCAAGATTATCCTTACACCCAGGATGCTCCTGCATCAAACACCTAGGGTAATTTGAGAAGTGACCCTATCACATCTTAGATGTTTAGAGGAAAACCAAGATGGTTAACTTCCTCTTTTTTCATCTATGATGAATCTTCTACTAGACTCCCTTTCTTTATGACTGTATATTCTTCATATGTTTTAATACTTGTACTTCTACCAACACAATTTTTTAGTATCTCCTCAACCTCCCTTGTAGATGAAGTGGTTGTTGGAGTACTACATTGCGCTTATGTGATCTCATCTTCAACACCTCCTTCATGATACTCTATCAGATTTGAAATATTAAATACCTATGAAATATTTAGTTCATAAGGAAACTCAACTTCATAGGCATTTCCTAAATCATGCTTCTTTAGTATGTTACATGGTCCAAACTTCTTCATTTTCAACTTGTTATATGTACCTACAAGAAATTGCTCCTTCCCCAAATTAACCATGGCTCTATCTCCAACATGAAATTCCTTATGCCTCCTTTCTCATCTTCCTTAGCCTTATACTATGTATTCATCTTGTTAATATACCCCCCACCTCCTCATGGATGTTCTTCAAATGTTCTATGAAATCCCCAACTTCAGCACTAATTATGTCTCCTTTATCCAACTTCCTCAATTCAGAAGTAGTTTTGGGACTACTTTCATATACAATCTAGAATGGTGATTTACTAGTACTCATATTAATAGAATTATTATAGGAAAAATCTCTCTGTACTAAATTCAAATCCCATCTTTTTGGATTATCTCTAACCAAGCATCTCACCAAGTCCCCCAAACTCCTATTCACAACCTATGTCTATCTATTAGTTTGTGGATGATGTGACAATTTGAATCTCACATTTTTCTTCAACTTCTTCCACAATGTGCACCATAAATACCCAAAAAAATTAGTATCACAATCTAAAACTATGCTCTTTGGTCGACCATGTAATCTCACCACTTCTTTAAAAAAATACTTATGCCATATGAACAATGTCACTTGTCTTCTTTCAAGGAATGAAATGTGTTATCTTTGAAAACCTGTCAACCACCACAAAAAATAGAATCATGCCCTTCCCGAGTCCTTGGTAAACCAAGAAAAGTCTCCATGTTGACATCTTCTCATGGCTTCTCTAGTATAGGTAATGGCTAATACAACCCTGCATTTTGCTTCACTCATTTCTCCATCTAACATACTCTACAAGTTTTTACAAACTTCTTGACATATTGTTGCAACTGTGGCTAGTAATAATTCTTATTAACTAAGGAAATAGTCTTATTTCTACCAAAATGTCTAGGTAGTCCTCCACTTTGCTTCTCCTTGATTAGATTCTCCCTCATAGAGCTTTCTAAAATGCACAACTGACTTTCTCTTAACAACATACCATCTTGGATTATGAAATCAAACCACTTTTTCATGTCAAGTATAATAGGTTATGTACAATCTTTCCAAGATTCACCAAAATTTGGATCCTCTAGATAGAAATTATTGAGTTGCTTAAATCCAACCACCTCAATCTACATCTCTGTCAACAAAATTTTTCTCCTACTAAGAGCTTCTACAACCACTACTACATTTGGGCCCAAATTGTGATGACCACCTATCGCCCAAGCAACACCAATAGGAATTGGCTATCGTCGGATGAGCATCAAACTTTTTCTGTTGCAATTGTGATAGATAAAGCTATTGTTAATTAAAGCCAGATGGATCAATATGCCATCACAATTGTGATGACTATCCATCGAAGACCCTGTCACATGTGAGACATATATGTGACAAAAATTTTGTGGGATTGACAACTAGTCATCAAACCTATATGTCACCATAGCGATACACTTGTGGTAGAAATTCTATAGAACTGATGGCTAGCCATTAGAATTGTGATAGCTTGTTGTATTAATACTCAAAAAAAATTGTAGAAAAAGTTGAATAGCTATGATGCTCTCATAGTTCACAGTAGATAATTCACACAATTAGTTGTCATGCAATCATAGGTTAATATTGAGCTTCACTTGGTTTTGAGACTAGTGTAATATTATCTACTAATCAAGGAAAACCATGTGAAGGTTCTTAAATTGAATTTGTTTTTGCATCCTAGACATGATTATGGAATTTGTCAATAAGCATTATATGCACTGTAGTGGGAAGATTACAGAGGCCAATGAACCTCTCTCCAAATATGATTTCATATACTTGCCAATAGATTTCAAGTATATTAAATTTTCAATGAGTTTTATATTAATTTATTATGTTTTAAATATGTGCATTTAATAAAAAGATTAATTTGGTTGTGGTTTTTGTAGAAATAGATGTAATTTGGGCTATGCATTTGTGAATTTTACATATGCTAAAGTTACATGAAAGCTCTATAAAATATTCCACAACTATCATTGGGCTAAATTTAATTCCAACAACATTTTTGAAATTACATATGCCAGACTCTAGGTGTTGTGTTATCTCAAGGAAATCTTTATATATATGTGCACGTGTTCAACTTATTATAGTTTTATGTTGTTAATCTTTGTATTATCTATATTGAAATAACCTTTCAAATTGTTCTTTATTGTCTTTGATAGGGTCATCATCTTTTAGAGGATCACTTTAGAAATGTTAGGCTTGAATGTGACACAGACAACTTTTGGCCATCAATCTTCGGTCCTCCCTACAATGGGCAGAATTTGACAGTCACAAGAATCATTTGTTCTCTCCCAAAAGATAAAAATAATAGGAAGACTAGTTATAGGGGTAAGAGTGTCGCAATCTACTAATAATGTTCATAACCAAAGTTGAATTTTAGAAATAGATTTGTTAGGAAAGCATTCTCTCCAATGTCACACATTATTTTTTTCTCTATTATGATTGCAAAATTTAAAGTTATTGGATTCAAAAGTAAATAAGATGGTTGATGTATATATTGACATAGATAAGAAATTTTTGTTTGGAAATATAAGGGATATCAATTAATTTTATTGTATGTATGTGTATATATATAGAGAGAGATATTTTTTAAGGTACTTATTACATCTTAGCATAACAAAAAAATTGATCTAGGTGTATACATATTCCATAATCAAAAAATAATATAACAATAAAACTCAGTTAACTTGTGCTAAGTGAATTACCTCAAAATATTACACACAAATAATGCAGAGTTAATGGGCAATATATATAGGGGAAATATAATGCTCATTAGCAATGACATTAACTCTACCTATTTTTCATGGTCTGTATATATATGTATATACATACGTACATACATATATATATAGAAGAAAACAATGGGAGAAAGAAGCAATTGGGGTAGAGATGTTGAGGGTGATAGGTGGCATTCTAGTATAGACTATAGGCATGCAGATCACATGCCTTGAACTTCTCATCATGGCACATGAAGATATGAATAAGAGAGTGGTGGGAATGTTTGTAAGACTAAATTTGATGAGAGAGATTCCCAGAACCCTAACAGGAGGTGAGAAAAAATATGAGTGTAAATGATGACATTGATAAGATATGTGCATTTAGAGGTAAAAAGCACGAGGCAGACAGCAATAAATATTATTGTTAAGTCAACAATTATAAAAACAAATAGTTAGAGGACGTTTGCATAGGCCTGCAAGCTCCTTGAGATATTATTTTGTGCAATATAGTATGTACATGGTATGAGATTTATTTTCTCTTTTTGTAGACATGTTACTAAGAAGTAAAAGGTTTTATATTTTAGTTTTCCATTGACTCATAATCTTGTATGTTGGGTTATATATTAGAATTTGGTAATTGCAAGATTTATTTTTTCTATATTTCAAAATAATTTTCTATTTTTAAATTGGCCAAACAATATTTATGGGCTTGCCATTTTTAAAATAGTTAGAAGGTTGTTTGATTAATATCAACAATTCTCTTCACTTGAAACTTCATTTTAAACTTAAATGCATCATGCATCAAGAAATTTTGCTTGAAAAGTGTATGGGCAACTTAGTTTTTGGTGGTACTATTTCTTAAGTTATTTAAAGTTAACTTCTTGTTGGTTCATGGTGGATTAGAATGTATCTAAAAGGAAACAGTGAATTTGTCAAAGTTTCATGTCAAACTACTTGTTACTTATAAGTTGTTACTAAAAATTAAAATGTAGGTGGCAGTGATGATTCTCACTCTTTTAATAATGTTGTTACTAAAGTATTCATAAAACCAAACTCATACTGAAAAAGCAACAATAGTCTTGGTGAAATAAAAAATACTTTAGTAAAACTGACATTGAATTAAAATTCAAGAGCCATTTACTTACTCTTGCTTGTGATGTATATAAATAACTTAGTCAACCATAACCTAGTTGAGGGTATTATATCAAATAGGAGATGTTCCATTTTTTGGAATCTAGGACTATTTTTGTGTTCCAAGTATGTGAGGCAAACAAGTGAGTTTGACCTTTGTTATACATACATACATGCATACATATATATAAATACATACATATAATATCATTGTATAGAGGTAATGTCATTGGGGCAGAGACTTCTACAAGGGAATGAGCCTTGTTAGTTACCATATAATATCTTAAAATGGTTAAGAGCTACCTAACTATGTCCAAGGCATCTACACACTAGAGGCATACTCCACCTACCAAGCTGCCTATATACCTGTATCCATGGGATCAAGACCTTTGAACTACTCCCTCTAAAAAATATGTAGTTTTGGTTTCTAATTATTTCGATGTAGTTGTATTCCTATAACCACTAGTGAGCTTTACTCACCTAATACAACTATTCATCATCATACACCAACTCAAGTGAATCAAGCAATTTTCTATAATTACAATACTATAATACCTTGGTGCAACCTTTGAGTTATAGTTTATAGTTAATGTAAGGTTAACCTATATACATCCTAACTCACTCCTTATACAGTTATGTTTAAAAGCTTATGGAAATAATCAATGTGACAAAAGCTTGTTTAAAAGCACGTATTCCTTTTATTAAATATAAGGTTGATTACCTAAACATCCATACATGTATAAGCATAGTAAGTGTAATTTTCCTAAGGTGAACTCAGCCTATAGGTGATTTGATCTGTAGGCAATTACTTAGGTAGCCTTGTCGTGTGCTCCCAGTAGCAAATGCTTTAGGTAGTTCTCCCTTTGTGCTTCAGGTAGTCTTTCTAGTGCCTCACATAGTTCTCCTTTGTGCCTTGGGTAGTCTTTCCAGTGCCTCAGGTAGTTCTCCTCTATGCCTCAATTAGTATTTCTAGTGCCTCAAGCAGTTCTCCTTTGTCCCTCAAGTAGTGTTTCTAATGCCTTAGGTAGTTCTCCTTCATGCCCCAGGATGTGTGTCGTACAGTGTCAATGTGCAGGATGGAAAGGTCATATGGTATGTTAGGGTCTGACTGTACGGACAGTAGGAGGCCATATGGTAGACAAGGCCAGGAAGGTTGTATGGTAGCTTCAGTCGAAGCTGAATAGGATCAGTCTGTACAATAGCCTTGTTGTGATAGGGTATATTTTGCAAGTCGTGGCTTGTTGGGAAGTTACTTTCGATGGGTTGTGTACAATTCTGAAGATGAACAATATTTGATAAGAAATCTAGATATGCACACAAGAGATACCAAAAAAACTGCTCCACAAAAATATATTGATATTTCCTAGAATCAAATCAAGAAATACACAGACAGAATAGGGTGAGGATTAAGTCCCACCAAAATTGCACAAGCCTAATAGGGAAGATCTTTCACTTCTAAAATGGTGAATGATCTAAAACTCCAACAAGAATTTGTAGTACATAGAAAATAATCCAAAAGCATATCAACTACAATCTACATGCCATGCTTAAATACCCTTCGGATAAACATCCTAAGGGTTTACAAAAATAGTCGACAATCAACACCTATGGAACAATTAATTAAAAATGGGTATGAGATATACTAAATCAATCAAAACCCACCAATACAAACATTAATAACTTGGGCCTCAAATTAATTAAAATTGAGAACATTACAAATCCTCACCACCCAAAAGTTTCTTGTCCTTAAGCAATTCACAACTCCAAGATCCCAAAACATGTGTGGAGGTTGATAGTTGTAATTTCTAAAGTCTTCATATAGCATCATGATCACATACACACACTTAGGAAAGGAGAGTAAATATTCATCAAAATTTCACTGCACCACTCTGATATAAACATTGACATGTCCTGAGTCACCTGTATCCCAAGGATTCCAATCATAACATACATTGATGTCATCAAGTTCATGAATCTCTTTGGGTATGGTCATACACATAGACACCAATGTTGGTACAAACCTAGCAATTCTAGCTATAGATAAAACCTTGGCAACACACAGAACCCAAGTTGAAACCTCAACAATGGATAGAGCCTCGACAATGAGAAATGTCTCAATAGTTGTAGCTGCATTGGTGGACACACAATGATGACATGGATGACCACAATTATGACAATGGGCACAAGCTCGACAATGTGCACAGACTTGGTGTTGGTGATAGACAAAAACTTGGCGTCAATGATGGGCATAGACTTGACATCGGTGATAGACATAAACGTGATGAATGACATAGAGTCAAAGTCGGTAATGGGCACAACGACAGTAAACGACAGAATGATGGTGACAGATGTAACAATGACAATAATGACATTGGTAATGGACACAATGACAATGACTAACATAATGATGGTGACATATGCAATGATGATGATGAATACAATGACGATGATAGATACAAACTTGATGGTGATGATGAACACAACAACAAAGATAAATACGATGGTAGTAGACATAACAGTGACTGACATAAACTCGATGACAGTGATGGACACAAAAATGGTGACAGACATGATGGTGATGGACATGGCGATGTACTTTGCAATAGACATGGTGATGATGATAGATACAATGATAGCCATGGTGATAGTAATGAAAACAAATACAACTATGGTGATGGATACAACCACAGTGACAGACATACAACTTTGGTGACAGACATGACCATGGTGGTGGACATAACTTTGGTGACAAACACATAGTCTCAGCAACAACCTTGGTGATGGGCATAACTTGATCTGTACATGTCTTCACAAGATCTATGCAAGTAATCTCTTCATTTTTTTGGTGTTCTCTCTAGGTTAATTTAAAAGAAAGATTTAACAATTCCTCTTGGAGTAGCCCTATAATAATGCCTTCATTCTTGTGTAATGCATCATCCTTATTACTGCCATCTATTTTCTCCCACTTGTGCAAATGAGATATTAGTTTTTCTTCACAATGCTTGAAAATATGATTTCCCAATCTACATGCAACTAAGGAAGGGACACATTCAAGATTACAAATAGCCCATATCATAGATGTGATGCATTGGGATATTTCATCCAACTCCTCAATGCACAAAATCATAAGGCTCTCCATAGCAACTGAAACCTTAGTATCATGATCTTCCTTGGTGGTGGTCAAAAAGTGATGAAACATGTCACCAACTAGATTTTTAAATTTTAGATCTAAGAGGAGGTTACCCATTTTAACATTTGCACAATTGTCCAAGATTGTAGATATTTTGCAAAAGGGATCAACACTAATGTCATCTAGACTCTAAAAGTTGTCAACAATCAAATGCAGGATCTCTATCATGGTGTTATCATCATATGGTGTTCTAGGAGCCGATATTCTCAAGATCTCACTGAGACATGCTACAACTAACAACCTTTTCCCCTTGTCATAGTGTCTTAAAAACCTGGGTTTCCTTAAGGCATCTTTAATCGATGCGAGGATTCTCTGTATAAATCTTGAAGGTAATTGGTTGACCTTACACAAACATACTTCCAAAAAATATAATGGAAGATCAACACCTTTTCTGAGCTCCTTTCCAATCCCATGTAGTGTCTTCAACCACCACTCTCCATCACTGCTTGGTTCCATAATGTTATCCCAATCCCAAAATCTCTCAATCATCTGACAAGCTGGCAAGATCACTAGCTCTGATACCACTATAATGTTCCTAAGGTGAACTCGGCCTATAAATGATCTGGATCCGTAGGCAATTACTTAGGTAGACTTGTCATGTGCTCCCAGTAGAAAATGCTTCAAGTAGTTCTCCCTCTATGCTTCAGGTAGTCTTTCTAGTGCCTCAAGTAGTTCTCCTTCATGCCATAGGTAGTCTTTCCAATGCCTCAGGTAGTTCTCCTCTGTGCCTTGGGTAATCTTTCTAGTGCCTTATTTAGTTCTCCTTTGTGCCTTGGGTAGTCTTTTTAGTGCCTCAAGAAGTTCTCCTTTATTCCTCAAGATGTGTGTCATACAATGTCAATGTGCAAGATGGAAAGGTTGTATGTACCTTATTGGCCATATGATATGTTGAGGTCTAACTATACAGATAGTGGTAGGTCATATGATAGACAAGGCCAGGAAGGCCATTTGGTAGCTTCAGTTGAGGCCATGCAAGATTAGTCTGTATAGTAGCCTTGTTGTGATAGGGTACAATTTGGAATTCATGGCTTTTCAGTAAGTTACTGTCGATGGGCTACATACGATTCTGAAGATGAACAATATTTGATAAGAAATCTAGATATGCACACAAGAGATACCAACAAATTCACTCCATAAAAGTATATATTGATATTTTCCATAATCAAATCAAGAAATACACAGATAGAATAGGGTGAGGGTTAAGTCCCACCGAAACCATGCAAGCCAAATAGGGAAGATCTTTCACTTCCAAAATGGTGAACAATCCAGAACTCCAATAGGAATTTGTAGTACATAGAAAATAATCCATAAGCATACCAAATACAATCTACATATCGTGCTTAAATACCCTTCAGATAAACATCTTAAGGGTTTACAAAAATAGCCGACGGTCAACACCTACAGAACAATTAATTAAAAATGGGTCCAAGATATACTAAATCAATTGGAACCCACCAATACAAACATTAATAACTTGGGCCCCAAATTAATTAAAATTGAGAACATTACAATAAGTTACCTGGGATGTCATGATATTAATCTTTAAAGTACCTAGAATTTCCTTATTGCCTCCTGCTACTCTCAAGGGAAGTCCATCTTCATTACTCATGAGAAATTCATCACACGAGTACATCTAGGAATGTCCTCATCACCTCCTAGATAAAATGAATCCAATATTACAAAATGTCGCCTAAGAAATAATAGTTCAAGTGAAATAAACACATGAAAAATGAGAGAGAGAAAGAGGAATCTACTTACCAATAGGCATTGCCATTGCATCTATGGCCATGCCACCTATTGAGTGAGTTTTATTGTTTCTCTATTGTGCAAGATCTATATATTTATATACATACATACATACATACATACATATATATACATATACATATGTATATTATACATATACATTTGTATATTATACATATACATATGTATATATATGTATATACATATATACATACATATATTGAGATCACAAGGGTATGACAACAAGATGCAAAGATCACAAGGGCACGACAATGAAATGTAGTGATCATTGGCTTTGTTCAATTCATGATTGTAATAAAGTAACAAAGTATGAAGTAATAAAATGTTCAATAAAATAACTAAGAAGTAACATAAATGGATCATCTTCTCAATCCTATTATGACTTTATATGAATGCATCTAATCATTACCTGGATGATATTATGCAAGAGATCTTTACTCAAACACCAAGAGATAATATAATTTGTAAGTATGGATTTTTTCATACTTAGTTTGGTATGAATAGTTTTTATTGAATGCAAAGATAATTGCTTGTGTGAATTCAAGACATGAATGATTAATTTAATTTAGCACAAGTACTATGCAAGTGTGTATGTATACATGTAAAGCAATTCACATAGTGAGTTGATATACATACATACATGCACATATCCATACAAACATCATAATAGTTATCCTTGAATCTAACCAAATCTATTATATATGAACAAGAGAATGAAGATCACAAGGGCACAGTACAACAATGAAATACAAAGATCACAAGGGAACAGCAACAAAATCTTGGATCTCTACTGATCTCCACCAATGTTCAGAGCTCTCCACCCTCATTCGGAGCTCTCCACCCTCTTTTGCATGTAACTCTCCATAATCAATCAAAACAAATGTGGAATGATTAATGTCATGTTTTCTAATCTTTTTTTATAATTCATAATCCACAATCCACAATATCTGTGTGTGTGTGTGTGTGTGTGTGTGTGTGTGTGTGTGTGTGTGTGTGTGTGTGTACATACATAGACACATAGATATGTTTGTGTGTGTATGTATATATGCATACATACATACATACATACATACATACATACATGCATACATATATACATACATACAAGAAGACAACAATGCACTTTCTAAGAGATTACAATTGTTCAACAAAATTAATGTTTTACTTGAGAAAATGTTGTTAAAATATTATAAAAATTGCTTGACATTAGAGGTCCACAAGTAAGGGTGTTGACCAATCTTGAAAACTTGAATGCTGAAATGAAAGTTATCAATGATCAAAAACCTGTGCTAGAGGTAGATATTTAGAAGTTTGATAGTCAAAATATAAGTCGCGAGAGTGAAGGAGAAGGAACAGCTTTAGAAAGAGAAGGAGAAGGAGCAACTTTAGAATAAGACTTCACGACAGAAACAACAGCTAGACAACATAGAGGATATTATGGGAGCCACTAGTTAGAATCGAGGAAATTGTTGTGGTGGGTACTATGACATTGGAAACACCAATTAATTGGTCTAGTTGTTGATTAACTAGATTGATTACTTCATTATTATATGATCTAATGGTAATGTTAGTTATTATTTTGACATACATGAAAACATTATCATTATTCATTATTATGTATACATACATATATGAAAACAACAATGCACTTTCTCACAGTTTACAATTGTTGAACAAAATTAATGTTTAGAAAGAGAATGCACCTAAAGAACTATTATCTCAAAAGCAAGAACATGGTGTTGCCATAGTACAAAAAATGCTTGACATGAGAGGCCTACTAGTGATGGTGTTGAATAATCTTGAAAACTTGAATGTTGGAATGAAAGTTATCGATGATCAAACACCTATGATAGAGTTGTAACTCAATGTGAAGTTGATTTTTGATAAGGTAGAGGCAAATATTCATAAGTTTGATAATCAAAATTTAAGGCGCAAGAGTGAAGGAGAAGGATTAGATTTAGAAAGAGAAGGAGAAGGAGTGGCTTTAGAAAGAGATTGCACAATAGAAACAACATCTAGACAACATTGAAGATATTATGGGAGCCACTGGATAGAATCTAGGAAAGTGTTGCAGTAGGTACTATGACATTAGAATCACTTACAAGTGTCTTTAAGAATTTACACTCCAAATATCAAATGCTTATAAGAGTGTTTCAAGTATTGGCATAGTCTCCCCGTGATGATCCCAAGTATCAAATGCTTATAAGAGTGTTTCAAGGTTGGGAACCACTTCAACATCCTTTGCATGGTTTAGAATTAATGTCATTGTGGTAGATGCTTCTACTGTAATAACCTCTACAGGTTATTCCTTATTCCCAACCAAAAAAACTTACTAATTTTATGGGTTAGACATTTGGTCAAACGATTTGCAAGCAAGCTTTTGAAAACCACTGAAATAACCTGAATTAAATTTGATACAAAACTAAGAAATTTGATTACAATAAAATGAGCAATTCGGTGATATTGGTACTAATATCTATTTTTGCTATACATTATTAATCACTGCAATTAATGTAGTTTGCACATGTTCTTCATTCATCCATATAACTAACAAAATATGAAATAACCATTTGGAACCTGGACTGTGTTGAGTGCTCAAAGAGATGGTAGCTAGGAGTCCATGATATCCTGTTCCTGCCTTGGAGTAAACACAGGTGAATAGCCCGCTAGGAGGGAATGTGCAGACCCACAAGGAGGCTTCCTAATCATCCACTGAAATTAATTTCGGCTGGGTTGAAACTGTCACCCCCTTATTATATCCGCCTATGGTGAATAACCAGACTGGCCCGACTTGTCTATACCCCTTGGTAACGAATGGTTGCCACTGTTCGTTGCCCCCTCAAACTATGACCACGGCCCTACGATTTGACGATAGTAGTGTGCGGGTTTGTTGTAGATGGAGTACCCAATCCGACGATGAATAGTGCTCCAGAATACACACAAAATTTGATGTCATTTCTCTGAGTTTCGAACTGAGCAAAGGGGCGCTCTTGTTAATGCCGAATTATAAAGATTTCCTTACACAGACCGCTTATTTCAAGATGAAGAAATCCTCTTCACCACTGCAGTAATTTCACAAGATAGGCAATCTTTCTCCTCCTAATTAAATCCTTGGATGTTGGCCCTAGGCCACAAATTTTGCCCAACTTGAAATAGTTGAATGCTATCTCCAAGTGCAATAATTCGGATGATATCTCACACCCTCAAAATTGCTTATCCATGAGAGTTATTGTTCCCAAAGATAGTTTGAGAATTTGTAGACCAATGGCTACAAATCCCTCCAAATGGAATAGGAAACAAATCCACAAATCGCTTGCTTGAATGGGTGCCTCATGTCCTCTATTTATTCACTTTGTTGAGAAGTTACTGGAAGCTTCCAGAATTGTCTTTAATAATGTACCTTTTTTATTATTGTTTAACTTTATAAAATTAAATAAATAACTTTATAAAGTTAAAGTACAACCTTAATTTAATATTTGAACAAGTAGGCCCCACTTATAGGATTATTATTCTTCGAGAGCAAAAATGTAATCATCTGGAAATAAAAATGACTCTGTTTCCAAAATCATTTGCCTACAAGAGTCGATGATAGAAAATTTCCTTGTTAAGGTTGTGTCATTAGAAAGGGGACATGATAGTCCACCCTTCCTAAAATTGCTTGCCCTCAAGCAATCTCAAAGCTGGATGCTGCAAAATTGTTTCATTTTCCCAAGTAGCATCTTCAACTAGTAAATCCTTCCATTTAACCAAATATTCTCTGATTATCCTTCTGCGAAGCTATTTTTCTCTCTTTCTAAAATGAATTCCAGCACTAAGATCAATTTCCCTTCATCATCCAAGGGAGGTAATACTGCAGAAGGTATCACATTCTGTCCCAACGCCTTTTTGAGGTGTGATACATGAAACACATTATATACTTTGCTATCTGCTGGAAGCTCAAGCTCATAAGCCAATTCCCCTATTCGCCTGGTGATCCTGAAAGGTCCATAATACCTAGGCTTAAGTTTCTTTGACCCACTCTTTTTGAGGGTAGATTGTCGAAATGGCTGAAGCATTAAGTAAACCATGTCACCCACCTCAAAGCTCCTCTCCGTCCTCTTTTGATCTGCATATTTCTTATACTGATTCTGTGCCCGAGCTATGTTATCCAGTAGAGAGCTAATAATGTCTTTACTTTCTTGCATCAAATCCACGGCACGTGGAACCCGAACATCACCCATTAACAAGTCAATGAAACTCGGTGTATCATACCCATATAATGCTCGGAAGGGTGTCATTTGAATAGACATGTAAAAAGTAGTGTTATAACAATATTCACACAAATAAATCCATCTTACCCAAGCCTTCTGCTGATTAGCCACGTAATTCCTCAAGTAGCCTTCCACCCATTTGTTTACTATCTCTGTCTATCCATCAATTTACGGATGATAACTGGTACTAGGTGTGAGCTCAATGACGCATAATCGAAACATCTCTTGCCAAAAATGACTCAAGAATCTACTATCCCTGTCACTAACAATATTGTGGGGTATCCCATGTAACCTGAAAACCTCTCTGAAGAATACCTCGGCTACCTGAACTGCGGTATAGGTAGTGGTGATGGGAAAGAAATGAGCATATTTCGTTAATATATCTACCACTACATAAATGCAATCACGACCCTGAGCCTTGGGCAACCCAGTAATGAAATCCATAGATATGCATTCCCACTTCTGATCAAGAATAGGGAGTGGTTGTAGAAGTCTTGCTGGGAAGGTGTGTTCTTGCTTATTTTGCTGACAAACAGGACACTCACGGACATACTGCAATACACCTGCCTTGAGTCCTTTCCAAGTGAATCGTTCTCCCACCTGCCTATATCTTTTGAAGTATCTGAGGTGACCAGCCGTAGGTGAGTCATGAAGAGCTCGCATAATAGACTGCTTCACCTTCAATCCTGGGACTAGAAATATCCTTCCCTTGTAGATAATTAATTCATCCACAAGTGTATACCTGGTATCAACAATTGTCCCATCAACTATCCTAGATGCCCATGAGTTTCTAACATATTCTGCAATAGTCAGATGCTTCCAATCCTCATAAATCTCAATCATCAAACTAAGATGTGGTCTGCATGACAAGGCATCTGCTACCACATTTTGCGTGCCCTTAACATAAGATATATCAAAATCATATGCATGTAGCTTGCTTACCCATTTCTGCTATCTATCATTGAGATCCCTTTGCCCAAGGAAATGTCTCAAACTATTGTGGTCAGTTTTTATACAAAACTTACCACCTACTAAGTACTGCCTGAACTTAGCTAATGCATGCATGATAGCTAACATCTCCTTGTCGTAAATGCTGAATGTTTTCTCTGGCCCATGGAGCTTTCTGCTCTCATATGCAATTGGGTGTTTGTCCTGCATCAAAACAGCCCCAATACCATCTCCTGAAGCATCATACTGGAGTTCAAATGGCTTCGAGAAATCAGGCAATCCTAGTACTGAGCATGAAGTCATGATCTCCTTAAAGTTGTTAAAACAAGCCTATGCCTTTTCTGTCCAAACGAAAGCTCCTTTTTTCAACAAATCAGTCATAGGAGTCGCGTGTCGCGAATATCCGCAAACAAATCTGCGGTAGAAGCCACATAATCCAAGGAACCCTCTTAGCTATGTCAAGTTCTCAGGAGTAGGCCACTCCATAATAGCACGAATCTTATCAGGATCCATTCATACTCCTTCTTTACTGATAATATGTCCCAAGTATAATAACTCGGTCATACCTAAATCACATTTAGACTCTTTCGCATACAAGGATTCTGCTTGGAAGGTCTTTAATACTATTTCTAGATGCTCCATGTGCTCATGCCATGTTTGACTGTATACCAAGATATCATCAAAGAAAACCAATACAAACTTCCTCAGTTGATGATGGAAAACCTTATTCATGGTGGACTAGAAAGTAGCTAGTGCATTGGTCAACCCGAATGGCATCACTACAAACTCAAAATGCCCACAGTGACATCTGAATGCAGTCTTCTCGATGTATTGTTCTCTGACTCTAATCTGGTGGTACCTTGATCTCAAATCAATCTTACTAAAGTAGCATGCCCCATGTAGTTCATCTATTAGCTCATCAATCCGTGGAATAGGATATCTATTCTTAATGGTTTTCTTGTTCAGCATTCTGTAATCTATGCACATCCGTAATGAACCATCTTTCTTCTTAACCAAAACTACTGAAGAAGCAAAAGGAGACTTACTGGTCTGATATGTCCCATCGCGAGAAGCTCCTTGATGGTTTTCTCTATTTCATCCTTGAGCCTTTTTGGATGCCTGTATGGAGTGATCATGACTGGTTTAGCACTTTCTTCTAATTCGATGATATGCTCAATCCCTCTATCAGGTGGTGTACCAGGTGGAATATCGCTAAATACCTTACTATACTTCTCCCTCAATGTTTGTATGTCAGGATGATATTCTGTCTTTTGTTGTTCCTCCTATGTAGGCATGAGAGTACGCATAGCTACCCATTCAATATCCTCATGTCTGACCAATCTTTCTAATCTTCTGAGAGAAATCGTTCGGATGTCGCTATTCTGGATAGCTCTCAACACATGTTGTTTCCCATCCACTTAAAACTTAATCTCCATGTCCTTGAGTCAAAAAGTGACCTCACCTAATAAACGTAACCATGCCATCCCCAATATGATATCCATGTCACCCATATTGACCACATGGTAATCTGCTTTGAACTCATAATTATTCAGGCGTATTGGCATGTCTTTAACCATCCTGTTACACTTAAGAGTGTAACCATCAGCAACCTGTACTCGAAGACCTTCAAATTCTTCTGTCTTAATACCACGGCGCTCAACCAATCGTGCATCGATGAAATTGTGTTTAGCTCCTGTGTCAACCAATGTGA
Source organism: Cupressus sempervirens (assembly GCA_028749045.1). Lineage (NCBI taxonomy): Eukaryota > Viridiplantae > Streptophyta > Pinopsida > Cupressales > Cupressaceae > Cupressus > Cupressus sempervirens. The sequence continues at coordinate 138,514,470 of CM053790.1, read as the reverse complement.
TCACCTTCTGTCCAGCTAGAACACCTCGTAATCTAAAAGATCCTTCCTACTGAATGCTAGACAAATGCCCTTGCTGTAAATGCAATTCAGGCTCCTCTTTTTGTTCTGAATTTCCTATTTCTTCCTCAGACTTTGAACTAATGTGATCATCCTCTTTTGCTGCACTGTCGAAATTTGATCCTTCGTAATATGCCCACATAACTCTATTGGCCTTCCCTTTTGGTCTTAGAGGACAAACATGGTCTCTATCATATGGACCTTTGCAATAGAAACATAATTTCTTCCTGCGCAAGTCGTTTAATGTTTCTGCATCTAGGGGTGTAATAGATTTTCCTTTGGTTTCAATGCTCTTCCCTTTATTCTTATCAAATTTCTTATTGTCTCTGAAAGAGGTAGTACTCCGAGAGTTGAACCTACTAGAAGGTGTTGTAAGCTCCATACTCCGTGCTTTCCTCGTGGCTTCCTGTAGTGTTGGTGGGTCAAATGCCTTAGTCCATCCCTTGAGAGGTTCAGACAATCCTTCTGTAAATAAGATAACTAACCTTCTTTCAGACACATCCTATACCATGACTGACAGCCTTTGAAATTCACTAATATAAACCTCCAAATTGCCAGACTGTCTTAACTGTGCTAGGTCACGAAAGTAAATCTCTGGATCCTTCTTATCAAAACACTCAACCAATCTATCCACAAAGTCCCGGTACGATGTTACCTGATTGTACTGCAATGTAACCATCCCATGTGACCACCAATCATGAGCTGTGCCTTCCAGATGCAAGGTGGCATACCTGATGGCATCTATTTCAGACATAGGCCTTAATGCTAGGAAGGTGTCCAACTTATGAATCCAAGCTTGCACTATCATCTGACCACTACCATCGAAAAATGGTAAAGTGAGTTTGCTAACAGCTCGCTGTAACTCACTATCATGACCTCCTCTAGGCCTCCTATTCTAGTGGCTACTCCTCATATGTTCTCTCCTTTGGTTTAGATATCAATCAAAGTTCAATAGTTCATGCACATGCGGGGGCAATGCCTGCCATTCTGCAGTAGCAGCCCTAAGATCTTCTTGGAAATCATCCGATAAATCATCTTCTCCTATCTCCTGAGCCTCTTCCCTTAGGAAGGTGGGATGAGTAGGCCTATTTTCCGTCCATGATCTGCACCTAGGAGCACCCTGTGAGCCTGCCACACTTCTATTATCCTGATCCGATGTACCTCTCCCTTGTTCCTGAATCCTGGGCTGAAAAATTCTTTCCATTGTGGCATTCAAAGCCTGAAGTGACTGAGCTATTTCTTCCTATCTTGTAGTCATGAATATGTAAAACTCTCTGGTTTCCTCATCATCAATTATGGGAAATCTCAGTGGGCTTTGTGATTTTCTTTCCCCCATATCTCTGCTTTTATGTCTAGTCCTCCTGCGAATATAATATCTAGAATATGATTGCATAAGATGTCCTACCCAACAGGATGGTAGGAATATTGCTCTGATACCACTGTAATAACCTCTGCAGGTTATTCCTTATTCCCAATCAAAAAAACTTACTAATTTTATGGGTTAGACATTTGATCAAATGATTTGCAAGCAAGCTTTTGAAAACCATTGAAATAACCTGAATTAAATTTGATATGAAACTAAGAAATTTGATTGCAATAAAATGAGCAATTCGGTGATATTGGTACTAATATCTATTTCTACTATACATTATTAATCATTGCAATTAATGTAGTTTGCACATGTTCTTCATTCATCCATATAATTAACAAAATATGAAATAACTGTTTGGAACCTGGACTGTGTTGAGTGCTCAAAGAGATGGTAGCTAGGAGTCCATGATATCCTGTTCCTGCCGTGGAGTAAACACAGGTGAATAGCCCGCTAGGAGGGAATGTGCAGACTCGCAAGGAGGCTTCCTGATCATCCACTGAAATTAATTCCGGCTGGGTTGAAACTATCGCCCCCTTATTATATCCGCCTGTGGTGAATAACCAGACTGGCCTGACTCGTCTATACCCCTTGGTAACGAATGGTTTCCACCGTTCATTGCCCCCTCAAACTGTGACTGCGGCCCTGCGATTTGACGGTAGTAGTGTGCGGGTTTGTTGCAAATGGAGTACCCAATTCGACAGTGAACAGTGCTCTAGAATACACACAAAATTTGATGTCGTTTCTCTGAGTTTCGAACTGAGGAAAGGGGCGCTCCTGTTAATGCTGAATCATAAAGATTTCCTTACACAGACCACTTATTTCAAGATGAAGAAATCCTCTTCACCACTGTAGTAATTTCACAAGATAGGCAATCTGTCTCCTCCTAATTAAATCCTTGGATGTTGGCCCTAGGCCACAAATTTTTCCCAACTTGAAATAGCTGAATGCTATCTCCAAGTGCAATAATTTGGATGATATCTCACACCCTCAAAATTGCTTATCCGTGAGAGTTATCGTTCCCAAAGATAGTCTGAGAATTTGCAGACCAATGGCTAGAAATCGCTCCAAATGGAATAGAAAACAAATCCACAAATCACTTGCTTGAATGGGTGCCTCATGTCCTCTATTTATTCACTTTGTTGAGAAGTTACTGGAAGCTTCCGAAATTGTCTTTAATAATGTACCTTTTTTATTATTGTTTAACTTTATAAAATTAAATAAATAACTTTATAAAGTTAAAGTACAACCTTAATTTAATATTTGAACAAGTAGGCCCCACTTACAGGATTATTATTCTCCGAGAGCAAAAATGTAATCATCTGGAAATAAAAATGACTCTCTTTCCAAAATCATTTGCCTACGAGAGTCGATGATAGGCAAATTCCCTATTAAGGTTATGTCGTTAGAAAGGGGACATGACATCTACAAGGGAATGAGCCTTGTGATTATTGCATTTACATAGAAGTAGAACTTGCTTCTTCAACTCCTTACACTCAACTCTTCGCTGGACTTATTCTTCCAATAGTGAGAATAGACGCTACAAATTCTTGGGAGCTAATGGACCCTGAACTTATGCTACATTTTTTGGAGACATTGGAGAAGTTACTATTGGCTTCAGTACTGCATAACATTCTAGATCATGTAATGATGCCCAAATTAAAAGCAACATTAGGGGTGAATGCACAAAGTTGGGTCGCAATTTTGTGGAAGTCAAATCTGTGAAATGAGACCTCCTAGAAACAGGTACCCGATTTTAAAAAATGGGCACCCATTTTCTGGCTTGGGTGCTTGACCCTAAATTTAAAAAATGGGCACCCGTTATTTTTAAAAATCGGGTACCCATTTTTTATTTTCAAAAAACGAGTACCCATTTCTCAAAAAAATTAAAAATTTGAATTTTTAAGAAACGGGCACCCGTTTTTTATAAAAAAAAAAATGGGTACCCATTTTTTAAAAGTAAAAAACAAGTACCCATTTCTTAAAAATTCAATTTTTTAAGTTTTCGACAGATTTTACATGCCGCTTTTAGGTTTTCAAAACGAGTACCCATTTTTTGAAATTCAAATAACGGGTGCCCGTTTCTTACAACATGAGGCGAGAATTTTTTTTCTTGCCTCGGATTTTGGTTTGGGACAAGCTTGGTGAGACCAAGCCTATGCCTTGGCCTCTCAAGATTTGGCTAAGGCATTGAACTGACAAATTCATGCCTTGCCATAATTTTTAGAGGGTCTTCCCGATCAAATTTTTTTACGAAACAAAAACCCATTAGAGCTCTCACTATCCTGATTTCACAAATATAAATTTTATAGAGTTATGATTTTATTTACTTTTTAAAATTATTTTTTAATCAAAGGTGGTACCTAAATGTAAAATAGCAACGTTCATTAAAACTTTAATAACTTTTTTATTTTATATTTTTTCTTAAATTAATTTATATGTCATCAATCTACATTCAATTCTTTTAAAGTTTTAAAAAAAATTGAAAAAAGTGAAATTTTGATCAAATTATGGTGTCCATACACGAGAGGTTTTAAAATTTTCCTTTATAGCCAATTAATAATTAATAATAATAAAAATATTCATTAAAAAATTCAAAAAAAAATATTCTCATCAATCTTTGGTGTGTCAGGTAACTCCATTTAAAAGCATTCGCAAAAATTCATTCATTTGTGTCAAATTATGGTGTCCATACACAAGCGTGGTATGGTCCTGAAATAGGCATTTTGAAAAAGTGGTTTTTAAAGATCCATACCAAAAAAATAATCTATCATATGGGTATACAAATAAATTACATATTCAAAAAGAAGATTCCAAGCACTACAATTTTTATTGCTGAATTTTTTTAATGATTAATCTCTAAATGGCTCAAATTTTGGCATCAATTGACAAAATATTTCAAAAACAGGAAAAACACTTCCACTTTTTGGCCAAAAGTGAGACCCAACTTCTTGCACTGACCCTTAGATACTTCAGATCCTCACAGGGAGAGCATACCAATACATGCATGGTGACATTCTTGGCTTCCATTATTGGGCTAGTGTATGAAGCCTTTATATCCAACCATTTGTTATAAATTGGGGAATCTACTTCATGCCTAGCATTCAAGTGATGCATCTACATATGCAATTTTATCACCATGGAAAACTGTATTTGATCCTACTAGATGGGAACATCTGATTATTTATTTTATTGTACCTAATCTGATGACAGTTCTACAAGAATTTGTAATCAACCCAGCTAATCAGCAACTAGACCCAATTTACTAGGTTATGGCTAGTTTCTTTCTAAAAATATCTGTTATGATATGTTTTTGTAAAATTTCTTACAAACTCTACCCTTTTTTCCCTGTGTACACATTATTTTTGTGGAGGATCTTGAGGTAAGTCACTTAACACGATTTGAGTGAGTTTTATTGTTTAATTATTTGGATTCTGGAATATGTATGCAATTGGATCAATTTCTTTGTTGTGTTGAGATGTAATAAGAACATTAAAAAAGATCTCTAAATATATATGTTTAGAAGGAAATAAAAAGAGGCACCTGTTTAGAAGGAAAAGAAATGAACATTTACATAGCCCTTGAAGAAACTGATAGAGCTAGGGCACGCTAATGAAATTGCAGAGCAAGGGCATGGAGATCACAAGGGCATGACATGGAAACAAAATTTCAAAGCAAGAGCACGATAATGAAATCATAGAGCAAGGGTACGACAATGAAATGTAGAGATCAGAAGGGCATAGAAACTAAATCACAGAGCAAGGGCATGGCAATGAACTATAGAGATCACATCAAAAAAATCATAGAGAAAGAGAATAACAACAAAATGCAGAGATCACAACAACGAAATACACCAATCATAAGAGCACAACAACATTCATAGCTCTCTACCCTCATTCAAAGCTCTCAACCCTCTTTCCCACACAACTATCCACAATCAAAACAAACGGGGAATGACTTATGTCATGTTTTCTTTTTTCTTTTTTTTTATACTCATGGGGGCATCACAATTATGATGCCAACATCAGTATTGTGATGGTTTCAAGGACAATTACAAAAACAAAAAATATGAAAATCAACACAAATTACATCGCCTTAGCAAATTGTCGTCACAATTTGATCCCAAATGTTGTAGTGAACCTTGTTAGACTTCTTGCTCCTATATTTCAAAACAAATGTGTAACTCTACAAAAACTCAACCCATTTCAAATTACTCTAATCCAACTTTCCTTGACTATTCAAATATTGAAAAGCTTGATGATCAATGTACAAAAGAAACACCCTAGGAAGAAGATAGTGTCTCCACTTCAATGACTAAACTAGAGAATAAAACTCTTGATCATAAACATTTTTTTTTATTTTGGCATCATTTAACTTCTTACTAAAATAAGAAAGAAATCTACCTTCTTGGCTCAAAATAGCTCCTATTGCAATACTACTAGCATCAAGTCAACTTTAAACACCTTATTAAAATATGGAAGTGCTAATATAGGTTGTTATGTAACTTTTTGTTTCAACAAATTAAAACTCGTATCTTCTCATGTAGTCCACCTAAACTTTTTCATATCCCCTATCCTTTCTTTAGTCAAGGGTCCATGAATATTGCTAAAACCTCTTTTTTTTTTGTAAAAGCTATCCTATCCATGAAAAGATCTTTCCTTGGTAGCACTCCTTGGAGTTGGTCATTTGAGGATAGACTCCACTTTTTTAGGGTCCATTTTTGGACCTTCAGTTGAAATTACAAATCTTAGATACACTAACTCCTTCTTCACAAAACTACACTCCTTCAAATTAATTAGATTAGTGCAACTTTGTTTCCCTCAACTTCTCAAACACCCTACTAATATGCATTATATTATCCTCTAATTTCTTACTAAAGATCAAAATATCATCTAGGTAAATAATGGTAAACTTTTCCAAAAACTGTTTGAGTACCTTAGTCATGAGCCGCATGAAAGTTCTTAGTGCATTGGTTAGCCCAAAAGGCATGACTAACCACTCATAAAATCCCTTCTTTGTCTTGAAATCAGTCTTCCATTCATCTACTTCTTGAATCCAAAACTAGTGATATCCACTCTTTAGATCTATCTTTGTTATATACACAACTCCACTCAAAAAATTCATAATATCATCTATCCGTGGAAAGGGAAATAATTAATTGGTAGTAGTTTTATTGATATCCCTAGAATATATACACATCATCCATTGTCCATTCTTATTTGGTGCTAATAGTGTTGGTACAACACATGGACTCAAACTATCCTAAATCAACCCTTTCTACAACTCTTGTAATTGTTTGTTCAACTCTTCACTTTTTTTTGGCATCATTTTGTGTGCTACCTTATTCAAAAAACTAGTTCTTGGAATTAAGTCCATCTAATGATCAATCTTCCTTACTAACGGTAATCCATCAGGTGCATTATTAGATACAATATCCTAAAATTCATCCAACAAATCTTCAACTTATGCAAGTACATATTCTAATTCCTCTTTACCCTCTTTTCGAATTATAGAAAAACACACAATCTCATGCTTCATCCCTTCTAGGAAGGAAGTTCCATTGATAGAACATATTCTACTAGTACAACACATTTTTCATCTATGTTTGTCCTTAACTTCATCTTACGTTTCACTTTGTCATTTTTTAGAGAATAAGCGTTCACACGACCATCATGTGCAATATGGTTGTCAAACTACCATAGCCTACCAATAACATATGACATGCATCCATAGGTATGATATCACATAGTACCTCATCATGGTAACTCCCAATTTTGAACTTCACTAGACATTGTTCATTGACCATGACCTTGTGGTCATCCCATACCCAAGTAATGTGGTATGGATGTGGTGTTTCTACCTCTTGATCTTTAACTTTGTGACCATATTTTTTGACACCAAATAGTCAATGCTTCCATCATAAATAATCACATTAAAAAACTTATCTTTACACTTACACTTCCTGTAAAACAAGCTCCTCCTTTGAAAACATATTCCATAGAAGCCCGCTTTTCTAGATCATTGTCCTCTTCCTCTTCCTCTCCAATCTCTATTATTCTAATCATGGAAACAATTTAAATGATTTCCCATCTGATTTAGACTACTACTTTTTGCCTTATCCTTCTTCTGATATTCATTTTGGCCTCCATAAGATTGTCCACCAGATTTTCCACAATGACCTCTTCTACTTTGTTTGCTCTAAAACTTCTTATTTATCTTTTCCTCTACTCTTGGGGAAAATTAGTATGCCTCTTCAATACTATTCATTTGGACTAGACTCAACTCCTCCTAAATGCTTGGCCTCAACCCATTAAGTTAATGAGCAACTGTCTCCTTGTCAGATTTTGCATGGTTTGTCCTAATGAGAACTTGGTAGAACTCTTTTGTATACTCTTGAATAGATCTTCCAACTTGCTTCAACCCTTGCATTTTCTTTAGAAGATCAAGCTCATAATCAATATGAATGAATTATTTCTTCAATTTAGATATTATATGATCTCATCTTGTGATTTTCTCTTCTCTTCTATTTCACTCCAATTGAATCTCTTGCAACCAAATCTTTGCATGGCCCTTCAATTTAGCTTTTACAAACTTGACCCTATAAGGATCCTAAATATCTTCATACTCAAAATATTCTTCGAATTCAATTGATACAATTAATCAATTCCTCTAAGTTAATTTTTTTGAAATGTAAGAACTTCAAACTTAGGTATTATTCCAATCTTGGAGATGACCCTAAAAACACTTTCTTCCTCTAGGTTTAGAAGTTTTTCTTCTCCTTCTTGCTCAACATTTCCTTCTTCTCTTTCATCCTAACTTTCATCTCTTACAAAAAGATTCATCCCTCTATTCTTACAATGCTTATAGTTGTCATTAGAGGACTCTAAAACCCTTAGGTGTCACACCTATGGCTCTTCTACCATGTTCCCTTTGTGGAGGCATTTTTGCAATTTTGATGAAACCCTAGTGCAAATTGCCTCACAATTAGAGGATTTTCTACACACTCAACCTAAGTGACAGTCCTAGTGTAAACTACCTTGCATTCAACAATATGTCTACACACTCAAGAAATCCTTCTCTGATACCACTTGATGAAGGGTACTCCCCTAAATACTATAAACACACAATAGAAATAAAGAAACAATAGAATTTTTGCAAGAATAGAAATGGGCTTCTTATTATCTCCACCAATATGGAATTAGATAATTTCATAAATACAATATGAAAAGCCACACAGATGCTTTCTTTACAATATTTTTAAAGAAAGATCCATGAACTACCACTAGAACTACCTAGACTGCACTAGGGGTCTTCCTTATATAGGCAACTTTCCATTGCCTAAGAAGGCTCTAGACATTCAACCCTAATCCTTGAGGTTGACCAACCCTCAAATAATAATTATTTTTATATTTATTACATAAGGTTGTTCAAAAGAAATTAAAAATTATACTTTTAGATACCCCAAATTCTAAAGCCCATAACTTTCAAACTATAGCTCCAATTTTTAACTATAAGTATTTTTCAAAATTGTCAGCTCTTGAACTACAATGATCAATTATGCAAGCATCCATCAACCAAGGTTTGACCTCATTTCAGAGTCATTTAGGCCTTTAAAATTGAGCTCAAAGTTTTTGTACCCAAAAACCTCAATAACTTATGCAATGCATATGGTATGATAATGAACCTCTAATGGTAGGTTGAAATAACTAAGATGAACGTCCACCTGTGAAATCAGAACGTTCTAAGCTTGTATGACCCACTTACTAAAAATAGTGAGTTTTCACAAATAGTAACTCTGTACTGAAATAGCCCTTATTGAAAAGAAAAATATATAAAATATTTTTGTTTGATGCAAGGTTTCCTTTATAACTATGATGCTCCTACATTAGCATTACCCAATGGTCAAATTTTAACCTATGACCAAGCTATGATACCACTTGTTAAAGTGGAGTTGTTGCACCAAAAGACAGGTCTATTAGTGTCTAATACAACCACTCAACTTATACTACACTAGAGGCAATTAAGCCTATGATGAATCTTGAGGGGAGCGTTGAACATTTTGCAAACAAATTGTGCATCTTAAGTTTCCACAACTCAAACTTATTCCTCCCATCAAATTTCCCACCTCAAATCTTGCATCTAGAATCTTCACCATTTGATGCTACAAAGTGAATAACAAATCCTTACAAAACTATACGAAATTTTTTTTTGATATGATTACTTGTAGAAAAAAAACCATAAATCCACAAATCTGAATAAATCCTTGACAACATGTCAAAAAGATAGTTACAATCTTCATGCAAATGTTGTTATTACAATTAATTTATTTCTAAGACAACATAGATATATAATATCTTCAAGATAACCATGGTAGACAAAGAAAATTTTTAAGTTTTCTTTTTAAGAAATTATGGATTATTTCTTAAAGAAAAAGTAGTTCTTTTTGTAAGATAAGATTTGATTTGTATTAGTGTTTAAATTATTTTTATTATCTAACACTAAAATCCCTAGTAGTTGTAAGATGTTTCATTTTGTATGAATTTGAAAAATTTAAAACTCCTTGAAGTAAACTAAGCACCCTTTTTCCTACTCTTACATGTCATGCAAAATCTAGCTGCTAAACATGTGTGATAGTAATGTCTGCCAAAATGTTTTCAAATTACAATAAAATTTAAAAACTTGATATTTCTATTAGGATGTAACTAGTAAATATTTATGTTTTTGATAGTCAAATATTAAGTATTTAATTAATATTCATTCATGGGCTTCAGAAAAAATGCATTGCAAGTGGGGCTCTCTTGTGGAGTACCCTACATACTCCTCAGATATTGATCCTATACTTGTAGGGATAGATGGACTTCATTCCCCTTTGCATCCCTTTTGTGTTGTTGTTTAATTGTTTATATTGTTTTGTTTTCTACTTGCTTGTTTATTTTTCTTTATACCCTCACATGTGTTCCATTTCAATCCTTTTTATTGTGTCATCTAGGTTTTTGGCCTACTTAGGGATCTAGGTTAATTTCTTGCATTGAATGAATGAGTGCAATTAATGGGGTGAGTGCTAATGGAAATGAAAAGAGGTTTATTAATTCAAAAGAGAATGTCTTAGATGATGTTGTTCAAACAAGTGTTGAGATAGTTGAACAATCATACAAATCTCTAGTGGTAGAGGAGCCTTGTTCAAAGTGTCCTTAAATAGCTTTTATTGATAGAAAATTCTACAAAGGATTGAATTTTGGAACAAGCAGCGAAGTGGGTGTCAAGTCCAATGGATGTGGAGTAGAAGATGGAGGCATCTTTGAAGCTATGAACCTTTAAGGAGGAGACAAGGGTGTGACTCCTCTGAATGATTTAAAAACTCTTTCTCTTTCTCCTAATGAAGATATGGTGAGAGCTATCAAATTTGAGCAATCTCATTTGAAAAATGTTTCTATATTTTTGTTTGCATGGATGATAAATTTATTCAAGCTAGAACATTTCTTAATGATTTCTTTAACAATGTTTGGGGAAAGAAATTGGGCATTCATATTAATTTTAGTACAATGATTTAGAGAGGCCTCTTTGTTGTGTTTCTTGAAAACCATGGTATGCAAGAAAGGGTTCTTAGAAAAGGTTTTTGGAATTTTGGGAAATCATTATTTAGGGCCTTTCTTTGGTCATCAACCAACAATTTTGAACAAGTGGTTGCTCAATCATCTCCTAACTGGGTAGAGTTTCAAAATGTACATCCTAAGTTTTGGTCATTCATACCTCAAATTCTTAATCCCTTGGGTTTGGTTCTTCAATTTGAGGAATCTAGGGTCACTCTCCCCCATTTGAGTGCATGGCTATTAATTGCACTCGAACTTGAAGTTGATATCCTTGAAGCTATTACCTTAGAAGTCGAAGAAAAAAAAAATCTTGGGATTTTTTCTTGTTGGGTAATTTAGGGGCTTGTTTCCACTACAAATTGAATTGACATACAAGGAAGGATTGTCCTTCTTTAAAAATTATTCAGAAATCTTTCAATGCCAATAATAATAATAAGATGGGAGAAAGCCCTAGTCTAAATGGTGATAAAAATCCTATTAACCCTAATAGTAAAGATACTTCTCATTGGTGCAATGGAAGTTCTAATCTAAATGTTAATGTTAATAGAAGACATGACATATGTGATGAAAACTTTGTTACTTTAGCAAATCTTCTTTTTGAAGAAGATTTTGAAGTGTCAGCCAATGGTTATAATAGTTCTATCCCACCTACAAGCGTTCACTAGCCAAAGTGGCTTCCCCATCTAGCTCATGTCTTAACAATGTTATCCCTACTAAAAAGAATGCTCAAGAAATTATGCTAGATACCATTAATGAAAGAGCCATGAAAATAGATCAACCATCCTTGGAATAGAATCACCCCTTAGTTGGATCCATGAGTCCTAACTTGGAGATAGAAAAAAACAATTTGTGTGTTCCCCTTAAAACATCTAAAGATCCTTAGGCTAAAGGTGTAACATCCCACCAAGAAACCCAAGAGAAATTAACCAAAAGTTCCATTAAGCTTGTCAAACATTTTTTTTTAAGTTAAAGAAAATAACTTAACAACATCAAATAGATAATATAGTGGAAGCAATAACAACAAGAGATAAAATATAGTAGAAGCATTAACTCTCATACACAACACCATCATAAATAGATTACATCTCCTAAGGGTCCCATGATGTTGAATCACATTTAAGTTTAATTAATACTAAAACCAATATATAACACAACCACATTAAATAATAACTACAAGTATGAATCCATTTAAATAATATACAATTACAGGATGCCACTTGGCAATAAACAAAATGCACAATCATCCACTATACAAATCACAAGGTATGAGAGGCTGAAATAATATACATCATGAAATAGATTACATCATCTCGTAAGATCTATGAAATCAAATACAATACACTTAGAGTATAACCATCAATCATAGAAATACAAGATCAAATAGACAAGAGCATCTACACAAACACATCGAGCAATGGCAACCAATGGTTGAATCTCAATGGTATAAGAAAAAAAACTACTGACTGACCTCATGGAACTCAAAAAGGCCCACTCCCACTGCATTGAGGAGATAAACTCAGGTCTCAAATATGATAAAAAAGCTCAAAAGTCAAAACCAACAGCTAGGTTCAAGGAATCACCTAAAAGCAAACTATCTCAAGGGTACCAAGACACAAGTATCAACTAAACCCAAAGGCAACAAGGACACGTAGGAAATTCTACTATGCAAGTGGGCAAGTGTCATCACATGAGCCAACTCTAAGATTACCATGGTAGTCTCTGAATACTTTGGGCCCCCTAGTGCCTCTCTCTAACATCAGTATCCTTTCATACAAACAAGGCATACTAACAAGTTAGCTCTAAGGTTACCATGGTAGTATTTTAATACTTTGAAACCCCTAGTGACTTTTTGTGGTACCAATATCTTATTAATTTATTTTAAACCCATTTATTTAAATGTTATCACTTATTAAAATAACCTACAATGGGTTACCCGCCAACCTCTTTAGGGCCTCGGCCTCTATTGCAAGCCACTTCCCAACATGACATACATAAAACCTACCCCTAAGCTCAACAAAATAAAAAGATCTTAGATGACTATAAAGCTCTTATCAGTTCTTAAACAAGCAACTGTAAAGCACTCGAATATCACTAATCATAATCACAATTCCACTAATATGATCATCCTAACATGAATGATCCAAAATCAAGTACACATAAATCAAATCCATGTCATAACATGACATCACCACAAACAAATCATTTAATCACCCTAGTTCTATACAAGCAACTAGGAAGCAATCAAGGATAACTGATTGAAGACTCAAAAGGTTATACTAGAAAAGTCACATCATTCACTTCAATTTTGCACAAGAGATACTGGAAAGCAATAACAATCATCTGAACAAATTGCTCATAGAACACACATGACACATCACCATGATTGGGTATAAAAGATTGTATAGAAAATATCATCATGACATCACAGAACAAACCCCCAAGCCTCTGGTAAACATCTTGATTGGTCAAAGCTAAGTTAACCCCGAAACCCAACATTAGTAAATCACACATCGCATATAGTACATACAAAAGAAACTTTTCATAATTCATAAGGTTTTGAAAACACCAAGGTTTAATTTTCACTTATAGGTTTTCAAGTTCTCATTTTTATCTTCAAGTATTGCAGTCCATAATGTTTTCGATCTCAATCAAGGTTTCAGTTTCCATTTTTCTAGTTGCTAGAATCACTATGGTTTCCGAGTTCACTAGAATCCCAGACAATTCAACAATTCATATAAAGTCATTTAAATATCGTTCATCATTTAATTCGTTATCAAAATATTAGAGTTCAGGCTTTCATTTCTAAGTTTTCGACTTTATAAAGTTTTCAATTTCAATTAGGGTTCACATTTTCATTTTCTCAAAGTATGATAACTACTAAGGTTGTCGAATCATAAAATTACCCTAGTGATAAAAATCATTTACATTTAAAACTAACTCGTCTAGAGAAAAATCCGAGTTCATCAAAATTATACGTCTTTTTCCAATTCACAATTCACAATTTCATGTCTCTCCTAGGATTATAAAACAAAATTAAATAATAAATATTAAACTAATTAAATAATGATTAACAAGTTATTAATAGCATAATAGAAGTTTACTAATACCCATTCACAATTTATGGTTCTAATTCATTTTAATAATAATTTAATTAAACACCTTAATTAAATATTGTTAAAATTTATTTCAAAAATCATCAATTTATTAATAATAATAATCATTTTAACATATGTATTAATAAAACTATCAATTAATATTAGTTACTAATACAAAAATTACAACTATTAATAAATAATTTAGATTTATTAATAATCATAATTAATATTAATAATAATATAATATTAACTAAACTATATAATAATAACTTAAAACTTATCTAATGTTAACTTAAAACAAACTAAATATAATTATAATTTAAAAATTTAATAAAATTAAATTTTATTTTTTTTTAAATAATTTAAAAGTGTTTTAGGCTCACACGACCGACCTTTAAATGGTTGTTGTCGCAGGACCTACTACATGCAACCACGACTAGTTCTGCCACCGAGAGGCGAGGTGGGGTGTGGGACTCGCCTCCCTTGCTTTTTTTTTTTTTTAATATAAATTTTTCAAGAACAAATCTATCCAGACACGAAGCAAATAGAAGATTGGAAAACTAAAATCAAACAAATCAACAATTATCCAAGAATAGATCTATCCAGACACGAAGTAAATAGAAGATTGGAAAATTGAAACTATTGCAAGATTAAACACTATATTCTACATGAATCTGATGCTAACTTGCAAACACACAATTGCACAAATGCAAGAAAATCCCTTTCCTCTGAAAACTTCCTTGAAATCACTTCTCCAAAATCCAGGTTCTTGCAAAATGAACTCTAGATCTTTGATAAAGAGTTCTCCCCTAATTTGAGGCTCTGATTATACAATCACACGAGGGAACTTGCTGATCAATATCTTTTGATATTTAATTATCTTTTACATTTTCATGCATTTTTTTGCAATTTAAAATATCTTTATTAAATTAATTTGCTTTTCCACTTTAATTAATTTATTATATTTTAATTTTATGCATAAGCTTTATTCAATTTAATAAAATAAACTTTATTAAACAATATTTTCTCTCTTTAGTTAATTACAAGATGGCTCAGTAATATATTTATTTATTCAACTAATAATATTATTTAGAGTTTATTATTTAAATAAAACTCCTAAATAATTATTATTAAATCAAATAAATATAAATATGCCAAAATTAGAACTTTAATAAAATCTTTTAAAGTTAATTAGTTTATTTAATTAATTTTTCAATTAATTAAATATAATTAAATATCAAATATGTTTATAAAATCCAAGTAGATTCCTCCTAGTGAGAGTTTTTTCAAACTCAATTTTGATGGGGCCTCTAGAGGAAATCCAAGCAACTCTGCTATGGCATAGTCATTAGAGATTTTAAAGGTCATGTGATTGCAACAAAATCATCTTCTCTCCCTCAGTGTACTAATAACAAAGCTGAGGCCTTGGCCTTGGTTTATGGTTTGGAACTTGCAAAATCACTTTCTATATCTAAGTCACATGTTGAAGATAAGATAAGATAAGATAAGATAAATTTATTAATGTCCAACAAAAGACCACAACATGGGTCTATGGGACTGGAATCTTACAACAAGGAAAAAGTAGACAAATGGAGCACCAAACGGTGCCCAAAAAAGAACAAGCACAACGAAAGAAGAAGAAAGCAAGAAACATCACAGAAAAGATTAGGTATCCATCTTCACAGGTAAAAAGTCCAATAGTGACTGATCTGTGCAGCTACCAGAAGCCTTGTGATGAAGCTGAGTGCCACGAGAGGAGTGTCGCTGGCAAAAAGGTCCCCTGCAGGGTCTCATCGATCTAGAATAGCCCGTGTTAGGGAAATTGTATGGTCACTTCACACCTCGAGCTGGAGTTAAGGGCGAGAAGGTCGTAATAATCTGTGCTTGGGTCTGACTCCTGGGAAATGAAAGCTATAAAGTATGGTCACGAAGCTATAAGGACTTGCGAAGATAGAGTGCAATGCAACGCTGATCGGTGTACCTGAAAAAATTTGAGAGGGATCTGCAATCTCTAAAAAAATAGTAAAATCTCCCTCTAATCTTGTAGTATATGGGGGATCTAAAAAGAAAATGAATCTCAGATTCTGCCTCTGCTAAGGTACAAAGTGTACACACCCGATCCTCTCTAGCAATATGGTGATCGACCTGAATTTGGAGTTTGTGTGAGCCCACCCTAAAGGAGCCAAGGGAGATACGCAGGGCGTGAGTCCAGTATCTATGTAAGTACTTAGGGTGTACAATAATCTCATCTCGGATAACTAAGAAGTGCTCAGCGTAGAAAGCCATCCTTGGACGTAGTCCCCCTGGAGGATCCACCCAAGTCCGTGTGATATACTTCCTATAAATGTCAAGTCTGACATGCCCGTTCAACTCCTGCTAAGAAGGGAGTAGATGAGCAGGGGCATCCAATGAGAATTGGTAGGGAGGAAGATGATCAATGTCGATCCCCACTGAACTTAGTAGGATAGTAGCCTGAGCATACCAACCGTGGGCTCTAGTGGCAGGATCAATGTCAGCAATAGAAACTGAGGAGCAGTAGGCTAAATAAGGGTATCTGTGTTGGCCTTTCTTTGAGTCAACAAAGGCACGAAGATGGTGGAGAAACTAGATCAAGTCAAAAATGGCTGCAAGTTTAAATGGGTGAGCATCAAACTCGGCCAAAATAATACTGTGGGGGGTAGAACCGTGACATCTGATAATCTGACGGAGGAGCATAATCTGGGTATGCTCGATCATGGCCCAATCTGAGTCTAAAA
Source organism: Cupressus sempervirens (assembly GCA_028749045.1). Lineage (NCBI taxonomy): Eukaryota > Viridiplantae > Streptophyta > Pinopsida > Cupressales > Cupressaceae > Cupressus > Cupressus sempervirens. Next base: position 138,497,603 of record CM053790.1, on the reverse strand, counting down.
GAGAAGGACCCCAAACCACTGAACCATAGAGCACTGTGGATCTTACTAAGGAATCCGAGAGGGATAGCTTAGACGATGTATCCTGAAAGTGGTGTCTGAAGCACTGTCTCTCGAGCATGGCAAGGGAACCCAACCCTTTACTGATCTGAGGCTGAATAGCTGATCTCAAGCTAAAACGAGATCCAAAAAACTTAACCCCAAGGTATGTGTAAGATGATGTAATCTCAACTTCCCGACCCTGGAAGTGAAAATGGAGATGTGAAGTCTTCAGACCATTGAAGACCATAACCCAAGTCTTCTCAAGGTTCACAACCAGCTGCCTCATATCACAAAAAGATGCAAGTCTATCTAAAAGCCTCTGAAGACCCTCAGGAGAGGAAGCAAGAAGAACCACATCATCAGCAAAGAGAAGGATGGAGATCAATACCTGGTGTAGATGAAAACCATCACCTGGAAGCAAGGAGTCACTAAGAAAAGCCTTGAGTTCATCAATGTAGATCCCAAACAAGGTGGGCGCGAGAGGGTAGCCCTGCTTCACCCCAATGGTGCTCTGGATAGGATCAGAGAGGACCTTTGTGGTCCTGAGTCTACTAATCATAGTCTCATATAACCTCATAATAGCCGTCAATAAGATCTCAGAAATACCAATATCTCTCAGTCTCTGAAAAAGGGTTGCTCTAGGGATGGAATCAAAAGCCTTATGAAAATCCACAAAACAACAGTAGACTTTCTTCGAGTGATGTCAAGCCTCCTCGATAATAGCTCATAGTGTAAAGATATGATCTATGGTCTGGTAGTCTGTCTTGAATCCTACTTGACCCTTAGCCTTGCAATTCCTCCTATCAAGCTCACTGGATAAAATAGTATTCAAAGTTGTAGCATAAAGTTTGGCAAATGTATGCACAATAATGATGGTCCTATAGTTTTTGGGATCAGAGGTCAGCCCAGACTTATGGATCGGGTGAATAATGTGTCTCGACCAAGAGTCCGAAAAACCAAAACAAACCACTCTATTAAAGAGTGTAGAGATATAAGGGCCCAAGATCATGGTACCGAGTTTGAAGAGCTCTGCCTGAAAACCCTCCTCATCAGTTGCCCTGCTACATCTCATAAGTTTGATGGCCTTGTAAATGCTAGAGGTGGAGAATAAGTGACAATGGGGGAGCGGGCTGAGAAGGGGGGCGAGCTGACCCAAGATGTCATACAACGTGGAGATATGGGAAGCAAGGAGATGAAGGTCGAGGGTGGACTAGTGTTGGCTACGCCTGGGGAACATAATGCACCAAAACAACTTAGGATACTGAATAAGCGTGTCTCGGAGGGATCTGCCCTGTGAAGCAATAAATAATCGCTTCTTATGGCGAAGAACACATTTGTAAGAGAGTCGTAAAATTGGTGAAAGCGGGGGAATGAGTATCAAAAGCTAAGCGCAAGGAGCGGTGGAAATTTTTACAGTCATCATCAAACCACTGATTCATGGGACAAGTATTTCGTCGAGCCGATCTGTGAGTGGTGAAAATGGAGCGGTGAGAGATAAAGAGGAGAGCCGACTCCCAAATCGCGGTAGCTAGTGAGTGAAACATGGTGGACATCATCTATTATTATTAATGCATGTATTAAATATCATGTATATAATTAGTCCATACAATATATATTACATCAAGTATGGTCTCTTCTTGATTCAATCTCTGAATGTTACATCATGCATACTAATAGAGAAGGCAATCTTTTAGCTGATTGTCTGGCTAATTTGGGTACTGATGGGGTTTATATTAACTCTTTACTTTCCCCACATAACCTCCTTGATCTCCCCAACTTGGTAAATATTATGACAAAAGAATATGTTTAGAATAAGGTTGAGTCCTCATATTTTATTTGATAGTAAATCATGACTACTCTATGATTTCACATGTTTTTTCTTTTATGGATCTCACTTTTTCTTTTGAGATATTATATGCAGGTCAAGGTCTTGGATTACACTTGCATCAAATGGCTTTCTAATATCATGGTCTTAATTGAAGTTTTGGATGTAGATTAGTGATGGTAATCTCTGTGACAATTTTTGGCTAGGCTCTGGGTCTTGTCTCTGGCACCAATCAATGAATTGTATTCATATGAGTTTTGGGCTCTTTGTAATTACTATATTCTCGATCTGGGAATCTCTAGGACAAGATTCATTAGCATTGATAGATACTCTCTCTTGATGTAGTATTTCTTCTTTTGCATCCCTTTTTTTTTATCAAGAAATGACCAGAGTTTTTCTTTTCTAGTTCTTTTCTCCAGGGGCTTTTTTGAACTAGTTATTATTAATATAAATATAATGTTTCACTAATATATGTATATGTATGTATGTATGTATGTATATATCTTTATAAATTTTTTATTAAATTAAATCATTAAATTATCTTTTAATTTGATTTAATTATAACAAAAAATACAATAGACCCACAAAACCAAATATGACAATTCAACTGAAAGTCAAAGAACAAAGTCAAACTCCAGGGTCAAAGTCACAAATTCACGTCACTTGATAAATTTGGATGGTAAACAACTCATATACTTGTCCTAATTTCTAAAACAATTGGCTTAGGTTATGATTTGGACTCAAGAGTTATCTCCTCACTTATACCATTGAAATACTGTGATAGGGTATGCTCAGTCGATACTTGGTACTTGCAATCTGCATAAAATCCATGCATGTACAAACACATATATTCTAAACTAAACAGGCAATGGAGAGAAGTGGTACATCATGTAGATCTCGACTAGCAGGTGACTACGACCATCACATCAAAAATGTCAACAACAAAAAAAATACACGTACACCATACACATGTAAGTATGGAGTAACCATAGAACTGCATATAAATCATTCCTCTAACATCATGAAATAACTGAAATCATTAACTATATATATATATATATATATATATATATATATATATATATCATTATTGAAATAATCATAAACACATTAAATAACTAGTAACTCATTGCATATAAACAACTGAGTGTATATATATATATATATATATCATTATTGAAATAATCATAAACACATTAAATAACTAGTAACTCATTGCATATAAACAACTGAGTATAAAACACATTTAATCAATTTTGGTAACCAAGTACCAATAATCATAAAACATAATCAGAAAACTAACCTAAAAGAATATGTCAATACGACAATAAAAGTCAACTAGGGGTAGGCATTACATCCACTCCCCTTAAACTTAGGCTTACTCCTGTAAACCTAAAAGAAATATAAAACTAAACGAGGGGTATGCATCACATCCACTCCCCCTAGACTTAGGCTTACTCTTGGAAGCCTATTACAATGACTAGGGTAACTAAAAGTCAAAGAGTATTATCTACAATGTCAAACAAAAAGCTCATTTAAAAAACTAATACAAATAAGTTAACTATGTATACACTTTCAGTCACTTAGAGCAATATGATTTTGGTTTAATAATAAACCGAAAGCCATATTGATCCAACATTCATCTTTTTAACAAATACTAAAATAGATCCCCAAAAACACTCCAAACAAAAGATCAACATCTCTAAATCCATAAAACATAAAAGTTATAATGTGTAGACATAAATCAAAAGTCAAGAACATAAATGTTATGAGTTTCCATGTGTCATATTCAAAAGTTCCACTGCTTTTAATTTTTTTTGTTCAAACTATTTAGGTTCAAGTTGGTAACTCCATTGAAAACACCCAAACAAGAATAACATAATATTCACAAAAACAATCAAAGACATACTACTTTAAAGCACAATCATAAGAAAACATGTCTGAAATCCAACTCACAAGTTTTGCCTTTTTCTATGTTTTAAGTATCAAGCCTAAAGTTTTTAAGTTTGAAGTTTCCAAGTGTTAAAGTTGCAAAAGACACATAACATTGTTTACGTTTCATTTCAGTTCAACTAGTTCAAGTGTTCAAGTTTGCAATAAATACATATAACAGTTCAAGTTTTGTTCTTAGTTAACTAGTTCAGTTGTTTTAAGCTTGAAATAGATACATATAACAGTTCAAGTTTTTTTCTAGTTCAACTAATTAACAACTAGTGGCGTTCCAATATACCTAGAGCTTCCAATGTAGAAACTCTGGCTCTGATACTAGATGTAACACCCCACCAAGGAACCCAAGAGAAATTAACCTAAAGTTTCATTAAGTTTGTCAAACATTTTTTTTAAAGTTAATAACTTAACAACATCATATACATAATATAGTGGAAGCAATAACAACAAGAGATAAAATATAGCGGAAGCATTAACTCTCATACACAACACCATCATAAACAGATTACATCTCCTAAGGGTCCGATGATGTTGAATCACACTTGAGTTTAATTAATACTAAAACTAATATATAACACAACCACATTAAATAATAACTACAAGTATAAATATATTTAAACAATATACTATTATAGGATGCCACTTGGCAATAAACAAAATGCACAATCATCCGCTATACAAGTCACAAGGTATGACAGGCTGAAATAATATACATTATGGAATAGATTACATCATCTTGTAAGATGTATGAAATCAAATACAATACACTTAGAGTATAACCATCCATCGTAGAAATACAAAATCGGATAGACAGAGCATTTGCACAAACACGTCCAACAATGGCAACCAACAGTCGGATCTCAATGGTATAAGAAAAAGCACTACCACCCAACCTCATGAAACCCAAAAAGGCCCACTTCCACTATGCTGAGGAGATAAACTCAAATCTCAAACATGATAACAAACTCAAAAGTCAAAACCAACAACTATGTCCAAGGAATCACCTGAAAGAAAACTATCTCAAGGGTACCAAGAAACAAGTATCAACTAAACCCAAAGGCAAAAAAGACACAGGAAATTCTACTGTGCAAGTGGGCAAGTGTCATCACATGAGTCAACTCTAAGGTTACTGTGGTAGTCTTTTAATACTCTAGACCCCCTAGTGCCTCTATGCGGCATCAGTATCCTTTTGCATAGACAAGGCATGCTAACAAGTCAACTCTAAAGTTACCACAATACTCTTTTAATACTCTAGACCCCCTAGTGATTTTTTATGGTACCAATATCTTATGAATTCATTTAAAACTCATTTAATGAAATGTTATCACTTATTAAAATAACCTACAATGGGTTGCCCACTAGCCTCTTTAGGGCCTCGACCTCCATTGCAAGCCACTTTCTAACATGACATACAAAAAACCTATCCTAAGCTCAACAAAAGAAAAATATCTCAAATGGCTATAAACCACACATTATTTCTTAAACGAGCAACTGGAAAATATTGGAATATCACTAATCATAATCACATATTCCACCAATACGATCATCCTATCAGGACTATGTACACATAAACTAAATCCATATCATAATATGACATCACCATAAACAAATCATTTAGTCACCCCAGTCCTATACAAGCAAATGGGAAGCAATCAATGATAACTGATCAAAGGCTCAAAAGCTTATACCAGAAAAGTCACACCATTCATTTCAATTCTACACTAGAGATACTAGAAAGCAATAACAGCCATCTAAACAAATTTCTCATAGAACACACATGACACATCACCATGGTTGGGTATAAAAGAACGTATACAAAATATCATTATAACATCACAGAACAAACCCCCAAGCCTCTCATAAACATCTTGACTGGTCAAAGCTAAGTAAACCTTGAGACCCAATATTAGTAAATCACACATTGCATACTGTACATACAAAAGTAACTTTTCATAATTCATAAGATTTTGAAAACACTAAGGTTTAATTTTCACTTTGAGGTTTTCAAGTTCTCATTTTCATTTCCAACTATTGCAGTTCGTAATGTTTTCGATCTCAATCAAAGTTTCAGTTTCTATTTCTCTAGTTGGTAGAATCGCTATGGTTTCTGAGTTCATTAGAATCCCAGATGATTCAACAATTCATATAAAGTCGTTTAAACATTGTTCATAGTTTAATTTGTTATCAAAACATAAGAGTTTAGGCTTTCATTTCTAAGTTTTCAATTTCAATCAGGGTTCATGTTTTCGTTTTCTCAAAGTATGATAAATACTAAGGTTTTCAAATCATAAAATTACCCTAGTGATAAAAATCATTTACATTTAAAACTGACTCGTCTAGAGCAAAATCTGAGTTCATCAAAATTATACGTCTTTTCTAAATCACAATTCACAAATTTCACGTATCTCCTAGGATTATAAAACAAGGGGGAGCTTAGAAGAATCCATAACTATGAAACTCAAGGGCAGAGGATAAGAGCAAGGATGAATTAGCTCCGTGGGGGAGACAAAGGAAGTAAACATTTCTTCAACCTTATAATAACCAAGCAAAAAAGAGAACTGATTGATGAAATACAAGTCAACACTATTACCAAGGATGATAATGAAATTAGGAATGCTTTTTATAGGTTCTATGTTGACCTATTCTCATCTTAACATGACACTAAAATCAATGGATTGTGGAAATTTGATATTGTTAAAAGACACTAAAAGTCAGGAATCATTAAATAATTGCCTAAAATTGATTCCAAAGAAAGTCTCAGAATAGGATGCTAAAGCTCTAGATCAAAATATTGATATTATTGAAATTGAAGGTGCTATTAGACCAATGACTAATGACAAATCTCCTAAAATATCCTGATTGGATTTTATAAGGAAAACTTTGAATGGATTAGTTTGGAATTAATGTCACTTTATGAGGATGGTTTTGAGAAAGGATCCCTTGGGGAGAACATTAACATAAGTCATTAAACTTTCGCCAAAAAGTGGTGATAAGACCCAGATTAAAAATTGGAGACTCATTACTCTCCTTAATTTCTCATACAAAAATATTATTGCCAAGCTCCCTGCTAGAAGATTAACCGATATATTAGATAAGATCATTTATGTTACCCAAGTTGATTTATCAAGGGGAGGTATATTCTAGAAAAAATTATCACTAGTTGGCAAGTCATTAATTGGGCTAAATCTGACAGACATAATGCTGCTATGATCCTCCTTGATTTTGAAAAAGTGTACGATGGGGTAAAACAACCATTTGTTGTTGACATGCTTGTAGACTTTGGGTTTCCCACATACTGTTGCAAATGGATATCAATTTTTTTCAAGGATTCCTCCGCTATAATTGATGTGAATGGAGAGTTGTCTAATCCTATTCCTCTTAAGAGGTTTAAACAAGGTTATCCCATATCCCCAACTTTATTTGTTATTGTTGCAGATGCACTATTCTCTATTCTTTGAGCTATAGATCTTGGTTCCCCTGTAAAAAGCATCACTCTGAAATAATGGAGAATTAGTTAATGCTTAGTTTGTTGATGACATAGCTTTGTTCCTTGAATTATCTAAAGCAAATTTTGATAATGTTCTATCTAGGCTCCAATTCTTTTGTATAACATCAAAAGCCAAAGTTGCTCCACACAAGTCCTTTTTGATAGGGTGGGCTCAAATTGCTCCTACTTGGATCTCTAATAAAGGTTGGCTTTGGATCTGCCCTAATATCATTATTAGGTACTTAGCGATCTCTTTTGCCATCGATATGTTACTCAAGGACATGAGGGATTGGATATATAATAAAATTGATAAGAAACATACTAAATGGCCAAGACATTCCTTCTTTGGCTGGAAGAGTTCAAGTGGTACAAAAGGTATTATAGCTTCTCATGCTATATATTACTCTTCTTCTTGGGTATCTAAATATCAAATTGTTTTGCTTGAGAAAATTTGAGAGGCTTCCTTTGGTTTGATGGCATTGTTGGTAAAATGAGGCATTGTGTAAACTAGAATTGGTGTTGCAGACCCATGAGTGTAGGTGGTCTTGGAATCAAGGATTTAAAAGCTCATGGAATTGCACTTGCATCCAAATGAATCTTTAAAGCCATTAAGAGCAATGAACCTTGAGACATAATATTAGTAAGTTTATCATAAATAAAGGTAAACATTGGGATAATGTTCTTGTTTGTGATATTACATTTGGTGAGATGGATACGAAGGCCTTTGGCTCCAAAATCATTTCCTCCTTATGGAAGGCATGGACCCATGTGAGAAGGTTAATTTGTTCGAAGAATGTTGTTGATGGGACTCTTGTGTTCATTGTTATTGACATATCTATGGGGCATATACTTTAACACTAAACCCTTGGCTCTTAACCAATGTTGTTCTACAAAAAACTAAAATATAAAGGGGATATCTTCTAGTAGTAATATTCTGGTTGATAAATGCTTTGGAACATGGGAGGAACTCGGCGGCAAATATGATATTCCTCCCTGACAGAAAAATAACTATTCTCTTATTTCCAAAGCAACCGGGGTATTATTTCCAGGCAAATTGATTGATAGTAACCTGGTGAAATGGTCTGATGGTTCTTTATTAGTAAAAGCTTCTACCAAACAGATCTATAACTTGTTAAATGAAGATTAAGACCTTTTCAATTGGATTAATCAAAAGTGGGCCCTTAGCTGGCCAAATTATAGATGGCACTTTATCTTCAACTGGTTGTGGCACTCTCCACTCTAACCTAAAAAATATTTGCTTTCATTGGCTCTTATTGTTAAAAGAGCTTGTTGTCGGTTCTGTCCTTTCATCTGTTGGTCTGGAGCCTTTATCTTGTGAAATTTGTGGTTGCAATGAAACTTTTGAGCATCATATTTTTATTGCAAGTGTTCTTGTAAAGCATGGTCTCTTTTCCTGGGTCAGCCCATTGTGTGGAACTCCAAGTCTGGCCCCTCTTGGCATAAAATGCTTATTGATTTCTTTGATGAGTTTGATTCTAAATTAAACAAATTCTGATTGGTTTTATGATTATCTGTTGAGGTCTTATGCCATCTTTGGAGAAGGAATGAGGGGGTCTTTGAAAACATTAGGAGGGATCTTAGTGAGTTTAATTTTAAACTTAAACATTTTTATATAATGACTCAGATTTCTGCAGTCTTGGACATTCCGAAGAACAGGTTTATGATTTTAGTTCGTGAAGGAGCCATGATTATATATATGGAAGACATCCAGTCTGCTCATTATTTTGAATAGTATTTAGATATATTGAACAAAGGAGCTTGAGAACCTGAAGCAGTTTACCAAAGATAAAAACATCAATGTTCAGGAGAAAAATGCAAAGATCAAGGAGAAAAGAGAGAAAACTGGACTGAGTTGGGAGGACGCAGCTAACATTTCTAGTGCAGTTGATCCACCCATTGGTGTTTTTGATATTGATAAGGCAGATTGTAGTAACAATATTATTGGTCCCTGCGACTAACAACTAGTACCATTTTGAGTCTGTAATTTTTTGATATGTGATACTCAGCGGTCTTAACTCCTTTTATTCGCAGTTGTAAATATGTAAACACAGCAGCAGGTGGTTTTTCGAAGTCATAGAAGAGTGACTTAGAAGGGTTTCATTGAAAACTGTTTCTGTCTCTGGGTATATACTTCAATTTTTTAGTGAGTCCAATACTTAATGTTTAAAGTTTTATATACTATCTTTAATAGAAAAAAAAAAATTCTGTTTTCATGAAATACGAGAAGAATCTTGACAGTTCCAAATGCTTATTTGTATATTCGATTTTTATATATCTAATTACTTTCTGATTCGCCATGCTATAATTTTCTAAACATGTAAATGCACATACAGCATAGAGAATACATGGCAATGATGGAAAAAATGGATTTGGTTGATTCATGTCATTTCTAATACATAGAAGTAGCATGGCATATTCTACATGTTCTCTGAAGTAACAAATATTCTCAGAACACTGACCACTACTAGATCTGTTTTGGGATAGCACAATCTTTGAGTTCAAAAACAAAATTTGTAGGCATGTAGAATCAAATCTTAGATGACAAAATGTTGATAAGGTTTTGTTAAGAAATCTACCACTTTGACAAAAGAGAGCTCTTGAAGCTTAGACGCTTAGTTCATTTGTGTTAAATTTCTCTTATCATTGGAGAATTTTCAGAATTGCAATCCCACCTTCTGAGAGATTGGGTCAGATCTACGTAACCAATCGCTCTGCTTCAAATATCAATAGATACACAATTAGCGTCTGGTTTTAGGTTAATATGTAACAGTGGAGATCAAGTTTGAATTTTACTCGTACAGATATGTTCCTTTGACTGTACATAAAATGTCTCTGTTGTTGCAAGAACTGTATATTAATATAATGTAATTGTCATAACATGATACAGACCTATTTTCTTGCAGAATGGCTGGAAGAAGACACTTTCAGCTCAAAAGGTTAGAACATGCTCTATTGGACACTGTTACATGGTGCAATAGAATTATAACCATGAAATAGATCTACATTTCTAGTAAAAAAGCCAAAAGCGATAGACTTGCTGCCCAAATGTCATCTTCGAGAACATGCTCTGCAGGAGAATGGCTTATTCCTCCAGTGCAACGAACAAATAACATCCCGACCTGATAAGTTGTATGGTTATGGACACAAAAATTGCATGTATTAAAAAATATTCAGTCTCTAGTAATAATATAACAAACCTTGGTTAGATGTGAAAGTGCCATTGCATCATGCCCTGCTCCACTCATCAACATAGGAACATCATCTGATGCCTTGCATGTCTGTAAAAGAGGTAAGTTTTGCATAGCTACTCTTGCAGCATTTTGCAATCGAAAACTCATGTCATTGTGGCATTCCACAACACTAGCATCATGCTGGATCACAATATAAAAAGTCAGAAGCACACTTATACTGTCTTTCGATAAAATTAGGGCAGTTCTAATAATAAGAAAATTAATAGAAATGTTTTACTTTTACCCCTTCAAGCATCTCTGACAGAAAAAGTTTTAAAACAAACCTTCCTTTCAATAGAGCATGAAAGAGATCGCTTATCGCATATTTTGTATATTTTGTCTTTGAACTTGGAAATGATAAATTCGCGTAGAGCATCCACTCTTGCACGAATATCAACTGTAAATGTCACCTGCAGGAACAAGAACAAATGACTAATAGTGGAAGTCTTGCAACATCTATAGATCTGCTTCGCTTTAAAAATTTAAAATAAATAACACCCCACAAGAAGCAAACACATACTTTCTACAAGTTTGAAGTTAGATCCATTAATATGCAAGGAATCACAGTAGTTTTAACTCCTATAAATTGAATACATCATTAAAAGATCCACTTTATACCTACATAGCAAAATTATCTTGCACAATTGTCAATTGTAATAAAGACTTCAACATAATTAGATGCCATCTTTATGGAAACAAAGAAAAATTCCTGGGCCAAGCAGCCCTAAAAGGATTGTGAATAAAAAGTAAAAAGCTGAAAATCTGCAAATATCTTTATGATCAAACCATGATAAGAGGATGTCACTAATCTCAAAAAGTCTTGTTTTTTATCTAATAAGATATTGCAGCTTTGTGATTAGATCAAGAAAAGGTTTAATACAAGAGCGACACTAGGGGTCACAAAATGAATGTAAGGGGTAGAGTGGAATTTCAGTTATGAAATCATCAAACAATCTTAAGAAACAAAATGCTATGTAGTTAGTTAACACCACTAGAGAATATGAAAACTTGTACTCAATGACTAACCTTACTAATTTTAACTTCAACAAAAGAGAAATCCTCACTGTATTATACTATTATTTAGCATATACAATTTTTAAGTGTAGATCCATAAAATTGGAGACCTTGAGCTCCTAGTGCTGAGACTCGGACTCAGCAAAATCTTGGTAAGTTGTTTTCTGACTCAGAACAAAAAATAAGCTAAAATCCAGCATATATATAGGAAAAACCATCTTTTATGCTTTTTTTTGAAAATTTCAAGTTGATTTCATCTAGAACGATCTATGGACAATAACTCCTACAATATTGCAAAGACAATTCTCATGGCTTACAGTAATTATGGCAACTTGTAACACTTCCATGGTCTACAATTTACTAGGGAACATCCCAAAAGCACAAGATAACGCAAAGATCAACCAGCAATCTTCTTCTAAGCTAAGGCCGCACCAAATCCAGCAGTGACATGTCACTTTAAACAAGTTCAGGCTCAGCAGTATCCACACTTTCATCAAACCTTCTACAATTATTGCCATGGCTTCAACAGGGTATTGGGTCTAGCGACCTCTAGGCCAAACCACAAACGTTAATTTGACATCATACATCACCACATTACTATGACACTGAGTGTCACACTGCAGGCATTGTATAGTGTAGCCCCCGCAATAATGTGTGAGGCACCACTAAAGCTCAGACTATGCTAGGTCATCCACCAACACATCATGCAAGTACCAGCCACATCACTTAACCATCGGGAGAAGATGAGTCCTATAAACGACATCTAACTTACAAAACATTGATAGATATAAAGAAGATAGTAGATAGATAAGCAAATGATAACTTATGAATATAATATATAAATTATTTATTATTTTTGTATGTCACCTTACCATCTCACTTCTCCAAATATTGTAAAGTAGAATTCATCCAAAAATTTAGATGTCTACGAACCCACATGATTCAGAAGTGATTGGTTGTTTATTCCTCTGTTGAGGATTTATCGTAGATTTATAAACAAAAATAGAAAAGGTTATTAATACTTATTTTAAAATATTAGTTTAATTAACATACAAATTCATTGTGAAATATAAAAAATTTAAATTTACAAAAAAAAGTTGTAGGAATGTTTATATCTAAATGAATATAGTTCAAATAATTGGATGCATAGTTAATCATAACTGTTTATCATATCAACTTGACTGTTGTGGAGGTGAAAACACCAGAGCAGAGACTTGACTGATGTAGCTCTCCTGAAAACCTCAAGATTTTCCTCATTTCTGTGTGTGTAATATTAAGGAAAGAGGGAGACATCTAGAGGCAGAAATAGCAGTAAATAGATAGATAGATAGATAGGAGCATTGATTAAGTCCGATGTAGAGATAACAAGATAGAGATGGAGAGGGAGAGATGGGGCAGGAAATATGGACATGTAGAGACTTAGAAGTATGGGAAGGGAGTGATGAAGAGAGACAAATTGATAGAGATAGACGTGTCTACATATGGAGGGGGGAGAGACAGATAGAGATAAAGAAATTTAATTTCTTCGAGCAAGTGCAATGTGCAGGTGTACAGTTGACTGTTGAGAAAGCACATGGATTGTTTGTTAAAGTACCTAGAAATGTGGTCTCTTTTAAATTAATGTGGTTTCATAAGCTAGCGAATAAATAAGATTCTTGCACATTTTTGTTCGAATAGAGTTCCAGAAATCCATCATTACTTATTGAAGCCCAATTTTATATTTCAGAGTTGAATCCTAGAACACTGCATGAAATGGAGTGTCATCTGAATAAAAAAATAATTGTTAGCACTAAATAGTACATGTATCGTTTTAAAGGGGAGTGTTTGAAAAGGAGACATGTTGTCTAGGGAATAATGTGTAGATGGAGAAGAGCTTGATGCATCTTCAAATATACAAGATGGAAGGTAGTTAGCAGCTTGAACAAGTGGAATTGGAGATCCAAATATCTCTACATTGTTTGAGGCTATATCAAAATTATCAATCAAGATTGCCCTGTAAAGAAAGGAGATGTAGGTGGGAAAACAGGAGCGATAAAATGGTGTGGACAAGAAAGGGATGTACTGAATATATTTACTAATATATAAATGATCAATATTTATAAAATTTAAAACATTATATAAAATAACGATATTATACTTATGAATAATATATTATTATAATACATAATTTTAACATATATAAACGATGAACATATTTATAATATTATATAATATAAACTGATGCTAGGGGAGGAGGGGTTGCAGATCTGAGCCCTACACTTCCCAAACTTTCAAGCAAATGCAATGGGTAAAATAACTCATGTCAGGCAACCATGAATCTCCCTGATGAGCGAAACTCTCTCCGAATTGTGCTGGTCATCACCCAGCATGTTGAAATCAGAAGCATCCTTTATCATTGCCTGCGATCCTTATAGCAGTTTCAATGGCCCCTCCACAAATGAAGGCCATTCGGAGGGGCAGAAAAGGGACTAAATGGAAGAGGAATAATCTCATTGGGATAGGGATTATTATTAGAGTTTCCAGTGACAGATTTCAGTCTTATCGATACAGGGGCTCACTCCTCTCTGGAGAATGTACAATCACCCATGGAGAATGTACAATCACCCATGGCTCTGCATCACCTATAAATGCAAAAGACAGCAGTTAAAACAAGGCAGTCTTCCAACCAATGGAAACGGAACCTCTGAAATTAAAGAGTTTCAAACAATGATGTGACACAATATTTGATAGCTGAGATTTAGTTGTTGACAGATGGAATATTTATGTATAAACTGCTGTAATATTGACTTTTTTTGGCAGATATTTCAGGTTACAGTAGGGAGGGCAGAGATTCTCTGCATGGTTGTTCATTTCATTTCAACATGTGCCTACCATTGATCGCAATATATAGGTTGTGCATTATAGAAAGAAAATGCCTATGGCATAAAAATCATACATCTTTTTCATGAGTATGTTATGTATAGGAGGAATGGGTAAATAAAAATACATTTATCATTTCAGTTCTATATCTGTCAATTCCTTTGCACTACTCTCTCTCTCTCTCTCTCTCTCTCTCTCTCACACACACACACACACACAAACACACACAAAACAGCCATGAAATCACATAACTTCATCTAGAGAGATTTTCACCAGGTTTCAAGCAAGGCCCTGTATCGGTAGCATCAAAGTAATTCATCTTCATTTTGCATGACCTATCAATTATGATTGAAGTACCTAAGTCTTGGCGTTAAACATTGAGAACCATCAGACCACCTAGCAAGCTGTTTCAACATGGCCAAACCAACAAAAGAGGAGATAGAAAAGATGATTAAGAATGAAACTGCAAAAGCATTCATGCACTAAATTTGTGCTTCGCTAGTTTGAAGAGGTGCTTGAGCCAGCAGTTCCCTTGACATTGTCATGGTTAGGAATATTGCATCAATAGAATAATTTATTATTTTATGATAAAATAAATGTGAGTTATAATAAAAAATCACATAGCTGTTCTAGGTTTGAAAGTAACTAGTTTAGATTGTATTATGAGTTGTATTTAGTTGTTAAAACTTAAAACAACACATATATTTAGAGATTTATTCCTTGTAACGTAGGATATAAAAAATCCTATAAATATGTATAGAATGAATGAGAGAATAGTGTGATAGAAGAATATCATTTTGGTGTGTAAAATATGCTCCTAATTTCTCTCCCAAAATCTTCAATATGGTATCAGAGCATGTCTGAGCTTAACTTTCTCATACCAGGCCCAGGAACACAAGAAAGCCTTGAGTGTTTATCCTATGTAAAATATAATAAGTGTAGAATAGAAGATAGACTGTTCTTTTTGTGAGAATTTATTTGTCTTTCTTTTAATAGTGGGTACTGAAGCTACAGTACAGTATCATAGCGGAAGAAGGAAGAAAATCAAGTGACTGTTCAGTGGAAGAGAAAACCAGAGCATACATTAATTATTAAATAGTACCAGTAACTCTAGTCATTGTAAAGCCAATAGGATTGAGGCTTTATTATCCACAAGAGGACCAAACCTTGTTCTTCAAATATTCTCAAACCAAATTTAATTATAGCACTGAAAGGCATTAATCTATTTGCATGTGTGATTTAGGACAGACTGAAAGAAATCTGAAATGAGCTGTGGCACAACCAGAAGGACGTGAAGGAATCAACTGTGTAAGTTTTGATTAATGGATGTTTGTTGTGATATTTTCTATCAATTTAAAGGAACAACCATGGCAACACATATGCATAACATAAATGTAAGCAACTACAAATATATAGATATAGGTGTATGCTATAAGTGACCATGTGTGTGCAGTTATGATGGTTAAGCAATTTAGTAAGTGAAGTGTAAGTTCACACTAAGTGAATGGCACATATGGACATATATATATATATATATATATATATGCACCTCGGGCTTGATATTATTATATATTATGATATTGTTCTTCATTCAAACCCAACTTTCAACTAATTTGTAATCAATCTTTCCCATCAGCAAGGAATATCTTCTTGAGTGGCAACATAACTCTTCTTGCAACCCAATATCAAGGAGTCACTTCTTTATCGATCATTACTTGTAAAAGTATATCGGTTCATTTTTGTTATCAATGATGCCACTCAAAACTAGAGCTCGACATCTTGTGCCTTTCGAAATGATTACCAAATCTGAGAATCATTATGGTGTTAGCATTATAGTTCTTAACTGAGGTCATTGCACCAGCAGGGATAGCACGCAAGAGTCTTAGGACAGAGTATCTGCCTTCAAGATTTACAATTTATACAACCATACGTAGACACAAGCATATAGTTGTATTACATAAGTGATTGTGTGTATGTAGATATGATAGTTAAGCAATTGAGCACGTGAGTGTAAGTTAGCACTAAGTTACTGGCACATATGCATTTAAATATATGTGTGTGTTTGTATAAATGCAACTTTGTGCACCTCGGGCTTGATATTATTATATATTATGATATTGTTGTTCAAACCCAACTTTCGATTAATTTGTAACCAATCTTTCTCAGCGGCAAGGCATGCCTTCTTGAGTGGCAACATAACTCTTCTTTCAACCCGATATCAAGGAGTCACTTCTTCTTTATTGATAATTACTAGTAAAGGCATAGTGGCTCATTTTTGTTATCATTAATGCCACTTGAAACTAGCACTCGGCATCTTGTGCCTTTGGAAATCGTTACTAAATCTGAGAATCATTATGGCATTAGCATTATAGTTCTTAACTGAGGTCATCGCACCAGCAGGGATAGCACACAAGAGTCTTAGGACAGAGTATCCCCTTCAAGATTTACCAGGCATGTTCTTCTTCATGAAGCTATGTTGTATTATGTATTTATACTTACGTTCTGTTCAGTCAATCATAGAAGTGATCTTTATACTCAAGGCCATAACCAATATAGAGTTTAGAAGAAAACTAGCTTTACATTGTGTCACTGTTACATGTTTTCTGTCAATCATGAGAACTATCCATGTAATCATTGTTTCATAGTGATATATAAGAGCTTAGATGTAAACAATATTTTCATTGTGACTTTTTTACATGTTTGCTATCTGTGCAACCATTGGGATGCTGATAGCTGTGCATAATATTGAATTGCTAATATAATTAACCAATTGAAGCACACTTTAATATTCATCCATCGAATTTGCATTTGTAATCACATCTGAATTATACTCATTGACTTTTTATATTTTTCCAAAGAACTATTCTGCAATCTACCAATAGGAAAGAGAATTGTCTCTGTGGATGATATCTTTATCAAAAGAGAAACCATGCCCTGTTCTAAGCATTGCATTGAGCTGCACCTATCTCCTAATCGAATGAATATTTTCTTCCAAGAAATAAATGATAGAAATTATCTCTTATCTGAAGTAAAAGGGATAATGTCTTCAATAAAAAATTCATAATTGTTGTTAATCATCATCCTTGCTTACAATGAGAGCTCATATTGTTTAATTATCTAATTCCCTTTGCATTGACAATCATCTCTGCATGCATTCTGATTGATAATATTTTCTGGGCTTTCTGATTTGAAAAGGATAGTAAGTCATAAATGATGAACCTTGCTTCTTGAGGCAATTTATGTGACCCTGTTGTTTGTAATAAGAGCTATAAAGTACTTCCAGTATCAAGTTACCTAATTACTAGATTCTTTTAGAGAAATTCTATATTCTCTGTAGATTGGTATGCAATACTATATCATTATAACCCACATTAGTATCTTTTGAATCTGCAAGCACGGGGTTTCTGAAACTCTGTAATGGAAACACATATTACCAATAAAGTGGTGTTCCCAATGTGAATTATGTTTTGAAATATGAATCTGAAAGACACTCGTATATCCATAATTTGTATCTCAGACAAGTTTATAAACAGCTTTGAGAATGTATACAGTCACTTCTTGGTTGAGCTCAATGATCATAGCACCTTGACCTTTCATAGCGGTTTGAGTCTGCATAACTATTATGGCTCAATATATCCTTGTAGATTCTGCCTTTCTCATAGGAGTCTATTTACAACATCATATATGTGGCTTTCTGAAATGAATTCATGTACCTTATGAGTCTCCATGATGGCATAAACAATTCTTAGGAATTTGTGGTGATCATATCTCTGTCTTTCATCATCCAGACAATTTATTGTTCAAGGAATAGTCATCTATAGAGGAATCCTTAATCATTAATCTATCTGTTACTATATTTTGACAATTTATTATTTAATAACACTGTAAATCTAATGGATGACGAATAATCCTCAGGTTAGGTAAAAATCTGATCATTATAAGAGTACGACAGTATGTCTTCAATATCATCTTGAAATTCTAGATTGAACCTGATCAATCATAAATACAGATGCATTTTGAAAAGGATTCTATTTCTATTGTAGGAAGAGAAAATAGAAAAGACTATGAAATGTCAATCATACTTTAAATGTTTATAACAATGGTTAACTGTTGGAAAGGGACTCCTTGTGGATTGGTCATTAGCCGTGGAAACCATAAAGATTCTGCTTATGTCAATGTGTACCGATCTTAGGTCAATGGATCATTATTGTCAGAAATGGATAACAAGTCTTTAATGAGTCATGGAAAAATTAAAGAGTCTTAAGGGACTCAATAGAAGTTTGGTGGTGACAATGACCAGACGAAGTACAGTGCTTGCACCCATAAAACCATGGCGAAGGTGGTATTATGCTATTGGTAGTAACCATGAAATGCTAGAACCAGTAGGGCAATGTCTAGCTAGGAAGGTCAATCTTATAGGAGAAGATGACTATAGGTGTAACTAGCTATGACAGTTATGGATTTTGAACCAAGTCTCAAATGGAATGACAGACCAAATCGTGTGTTGCATCTCTTGTGTATGGTCAGGCCACTTTCGCAAGAAGTTGTGTGGGAGAATATTAAATTTCAAGAACATAAGATCAATGATTGGGATGTAAAACTTCCGATGATTCTTTCCCCCTTCTGGAAGAAATCAGGAGCTTTAACATAAAGATAAACAAGATCAAACCATCAAGCTTATTTGTTAGTTATACCAGTTAATGCTTTCTTTTATTTCAGCATTAATGAAATGGAAAATTGTCAGTTGAATTCCTTTCCATGTGAAGTTAGTTATTCTAGAGGAAATTCTATCTTTCTTTCAGTTGTTAAATGCACTTTCAGTTATCTATGTTCATGTGAAGAGGAGAGCAGTTACTTCTGTAATTAAAAGTAAAAGCAAAACTATATTTCTCGTGAATTATTCCTTATCTGATTTTATTATCTGGTACTTAGATAAGGCTTGTTACAATATGCATCAATTTGAATTACCAGCTCTCAGCAACAAATGAACGAAGTATATAAGAACAAGAACTTGAAAGGAATCGTAACTTCTCTGTAATTAAAATGAACTAGTAACATGCATGATAGGAAAGAACAATTATCTTAATTTATTCTTGGTATTCTATCAATATTCTGCCTGAATCAAATATTAAATACTATGATTAAATCCAAAGTCATTGTAAACTGAAAACAGGACAGTAAATAAATAAAGATAAACAATAACCAAGCAGATGCAAAAATGGTTAATTTACCCTCAACAATATGTAAACAGTAAAATTGATAGAACAAATCATGCATAATAGATTATAAACTTGATCAAGAACATCAGTTTTCTTTTAGGGGTCTCTTTCCCTAAAAGGTCATTTTTACCATTAAGTCGGTTAAATACTTAGCAGCTGCTTGTTAGTGGGTCGCCATCCCTTTAAAGTCAGAAGACCATTAATGTCAAAAGACAGTGGCAGATAGCCTGATGTTGGTCCTCGAGACCAAGAGAGTAAGTTGGACTCATTTATTATACACAAGTCAAGGGTGGTGAAATCTTAAAGCACAAGATAGTGCTAGTATGTTGATAAAAATTGGCCAAGGTGGCACAAGCGTAAAATGCATGAGGCCATCAGTATACATGAACCATAATTACACGTCTAATCAGAAGAGTCATACTAGATGAAGACGTAACTAGATTGTGTGACTGACTATGAATTATGTAGCTTCTAAACACCAGGCTCGGATGGCAATCAGACCTAACCCTATGCCTGCACTTTTCATGTAGGGAAAGGCTACTTCCATTGGGAAGTTGAGCAAAGGACTGCTGGTCAATTCTTTGGAGGTAAATCACCTAATGATGGTCTCCCTGAAATTATTTCATGACTCATACAAGATTTTCAAAATGGAAGAATGGTGATTATCTTCTCTCTCTTGTTTATGCATTCCTTTAAAAGATAAAGTAGTTAAATGTATTATTTGGTTATCATTCAAGTTCATGTGAAACAGTCAAAGTGGTTACTCTGTTGGTTATTATTCCAGTTCATTTGAAAGTGCCTAAATCTCTTATCAAGCAGTATTCATATTCATTTAGAAAAGAATTCATTTCCATTCCAGTTATAAATGAAAAGAAAAGAAAAAGTTTTATTTTATCAGTTCTGTGATGATAATTGTGTGATATAGTTTAGCTTGCTACCATCATGTGTTAGGAAAATAACCCAATATATTTGATATTCAAAATCTGTTCAATTATTTTGGAAGTATGATTACATTTGCAGATTGTTTTGAAATCATAGGTGGAGGCAACAGAAAAACATTGCATTCATTTAATAACCAAGCTGATTATCATCAAAAGGAAGATAGGTATGGTAAACAAGAGTGTCAGTCACTCTTGAACAGGTACTTCTTTGATGATTTCAGTACGTCTAATTGTGTTTTATTCAAGATATGAATGATAATGGTATGTGCTTTAAATCTTATTGACATGTTTTAGGGGAGATGCATGCTAGAGGTCTTATCAAGGACTTTATATATACATGGATGAAAATATATGCATAATCCTACATAGTTAAATGGAAACATAAAAAGAAAAACATGAGATTGTATCAAGTTAAGAGGCCTCAACCAGTTCTTTGCTAATGTAGGTAGAGGAAACAAAGCAGTTTGGAAGCACCCCATAAATTATAATTGAAACCAGAATTCTCAGACTCAGACTCAGCAAGGCTGACTTGACTCATGACTCGACTATGACTTGACAAAACAAAAAATAAACCTTTAAATTATATATTTTTATAAATATATATATGAGATTATATATCATACTCCATGACCCAGGTCGAGTTATATAAACTCGGCCAGGTCCACACGGCTCAGTGACTTGGACTACTCGCATGACTCACAGAGTCATGGAACTATGATTGAAAAAATGTGATTTTCCATCAACTGTGCATTCAAGAATTCATTTACAGTTGCCTTATAAGTTCATATAGTTCTTATTCTAGTTCAGACAAGAAAACATAAGCTCCAAGGGCTGGAAAATTGATTCACAGCTTTCGCTTCAGCTTGGAAATTATCTTTTAGTGAAAATTCTCGTATATATTATATTTTAAAAAATTGAGACCATAGCCACAAAAGCTAATAAGAAAACTCGTGAAATAATAATATTCTCAAAAATTACACCTTTGTTTTGATAGGAAAACTCTTGCAAACATTCTTTGTTTGCATTATAATATAGTGCCACATTTTCCATTGCATAAGCACTTACTTGACTAAGACCCTATGTTACTCTCTGTGAACTTGGCCAACATAATTCAAATTCAAAAATGACATATGAAAGTGAGAAGTGATATTCAAAACCTGCCGTGGAATAACATTGCTTGCACTTGGCCAGGTTGCTATTTCTCCAACAGTACATACTATTGATCCATCTGAAACTCCCTTCCCAAATAAATTGTCTTTTCCATCTTCAGTTAAGTCTTCTTCTGGATATTTACACAATTTCTCCAAGAACACAATACCTTCTGCAGCTGCTGGCATCGGATCACGACGCATTGACATTGGTACAGTACCTGCATGCCCTTGTGAACCTTTCACCATAACCTGTAAAAGAAGAACCAGGTTAATGGAACCATTTTTTGACATGTTGTATGGGGCTAATTGTATATTGTTATATCTATTTCTTCTGTGACAAGAAGCTAAGAGATTACATATATTGCTGATCTTATCTGTTAAATTTAATAAGGTTCTCATAAGAAATAGGAAAGCACTCTTACTTTTAATCGTGTCTGCCCTGCTATTCCTGTTACAACTCCCAGAGGAACTCCATGTGCCTCCAGCACTGGGCCTTGCTCAATGTGAACCTGCACCATACACCGAAAAAAATATCTAGATGTATAAGCCTTCCTGGTCAACAAAGGAAACAAAAACAAACAAAAAATCTAAGGTAAATACTCATGACAACTATAAGCATGCTTTGCAAGCTAACCTCGATATAACCCCACACCGAGAGAGGATCATACTTGAGTTGAAGCAGGCTTTCCTCTGTTCCATCAAAATTGTTAGCTTTAAGTGCATCCTGAACAGTCAATCCACTGCACATGTAACAAAGATCAGGATTGAGTGATAAGCAGACATTTTATATCATCAACTTATAACCGAACCAACCTTTTATCAGATATATGTAGAATATCTGCTGGAAGTATTCCAGCAATAGCTGAACTACCCAAGAAGGTAGAATGAAACCTAACACCCTCTTCGTCACTGAATGCAATCACCTGCTCCATTTTCAAAACAGTTAGGCACATTAATAAGAACTATCTTTTTGTAGACATTGAGACACCAAATACTGCATTTAGAAGTCAATACTTGTTAGGTTAATCAAGCTCATAGTAGTTAAAGAAATACGATGCAATAACATTGAGGAAGAATTACTTAAAGGTTATCAATGTCTGGTGGTCTAAAAATTAACATCCATGGTCATTCCAACATTCTGGAATTTGTTAAGGATAAGTAAGTAGTGAAAGCCCTGGCTCAGAATCTTGTGAGAGAGGAATTCAGAGGAGGAATGGAGGCTGCTTTGGAGTTTTCCATGGCTAATTCTGCTTGGACTTTTACTATGGCTTCCGGTTGATTCTATGATCTCATTTAAACAATTTGAGACTGGATGCTTAGCTCTGACTGAGGTGGTGGGCAAATTGCAGGTTTTTGTAATTGAAGGCAGTGGGGAAGGCTTAATCCCAGACTTCAATTTCTATAAGTTGCTTCATCCTTTTCACTTTCTGTCTCCTCACCGGGAGAGTGGGCAGGCTAAGAGGTCTTGTAGTTCCATCAGATTTTTGTTGAGGACCACAGGTCTGGTTCCCTGAGGCAGTGATGAAGGCAGGGCTGAAATGTCAATTTCTGGTAGCAGAGCATCTCTGTTGAATCAGTAGAGTCTGCAATTTTGTGCCTGGGTCGAAATTTTGAGTTCTTTACACTTCTTTGCTTGGAAAATGTTGCCTTCATTCAGAATTTCTTCTATGGTTAGTTAAGGATGGAGTTCCCTGATTTTCAGCTAGGGAGTCTTTAGTTAATAAGTAGTCTTTTACATCTCGATTGCAGCTCATTGGCAAACTCCAGACTTGAATGTAACCTTGTTTTGAAAATTAAAACAAAGGGCAAGTGGGCCAAATCTCTCATTTCACGTAAAAGAATGGTTTAAAATTCTTGTTGTACAATTACTCACTATTACCAGATTGGGAAGATTTTTCTTCCTTCCTACTTGTTGTGAGGTTTTCACACTGTTGCCCCATTGCAGTTATCTTTCCACTGATTGTGATCTTTGTGTAACTTTCAGTTTTCTCTAAATGTAATTTAGTGTCACTGTTTTCTGAATACATTTTGATTTCAAGATGTCTTTGAAACTTTGATTCTTCACTTTCTCAAGAGGATGGAAAGTTCATTCCTTGTTTTCATTCTTTTTGTTATGTAAAATCTGGATAAATGGACTTTGTGTCATTTATTTCCTTTTTAGTTAGTTTTTCCACATCTATTTCATGTTTATGGATAGATGTTTGTAAACCTTTCTTGCTTTCAGGTTAAAAGCATTGTCAATCATAGTGTAGTTGATTATTTGTAAATCTTACACAGGGAGCTGTACCCGGATAAATTCAAAGGGCGCTTGCACTTTTCAGTAGCGATGTGACCCAACTGTTAGTGCATATTCAGTCTTCCTGTCTGGGCTTTTCGGGTTAATTTGTATCTTTTTCTTTGGAGGACAATCTGTTCACTAATAGATGGCTAAGGAGACCCTAGTTGTTCATGGGAGAACAATGGAAAAAGGAAAGAAAAGGGACAAGAAGGGAAAATCCAAGTCTCCTGGGAGATCTAAGTCTTCTGGTAAAAAGTCCAAGGCAAAATTTTGTAACTGTGGAAAACCTAGTCATCTTCAAGAAGAGTGCAAGGAGGAAAAGAAAAAGAAATGTAAAAAGGATTTCTTTGATTCTGGCTTTGAAAAATCCTCTCAAGACGATGTAGATGCTTTTATTGCAGCCTTGAGAACACATGCATCAGAAGATGTGTGGTTGATAGATTCA
The DNA here is from genome assembly GCA_028749045.1 of Cupressus sempervirens. Lineage (NCBI taxonomy): Eukaryota > Viridiplantae > Streptophyta > Pinopsida > Cupressales > Cupressaceae > Cupressus > Cupressus sempervirens. The sequence goes on along the minus strand of CM053790.1, from coordinate 138,473,147 downwards.
GGTGTTTGTTTCCACATGACATCTCACAGAGATTGGTTTTCAAAGTATGAAGATTTTGATGGTGGGAAGGTATATCTGGGTGATAACTCTCACCTAAATATTGTTGGTCATGGTAGAGTCAAGATCAGATTTTTTGATTGTAGAGTGAAGGGTATTGATGGTGTACTACATATCCCTCATTTGGCATGAAACCTACTTTCAATCAACAAGCTTGGTGATGTGGCTATGCAAGTTATTTTCACGAGTGATGGATGCAAGATGACAAGAGGCTCTATGGTGCTTGCTAAGGGTGTTAGGATGGGCACCTTGTATAGGTTGTATGCATGCACAATTCAGTGCAATAGTGCTTCTATGAAGTCCAAGAAAAGAAGAAAATTATTGTTTCTACATCTGATGGTCGTGCTTTTTGGGTCCCTAAGGGTACAAATACTTTGGACATGAATCCTCCTATCGAGAAAACAATGTTATGGCACCACAAACTTAGTCACATTGGTGAGAAGGGTCTTAGAAACATGAAAAAAAAGAGCCTTGTTGAAGGCCTTGATGATTGTTATATGGAGTTTGACTTTTATGAACATTGTATTTATGGTAAACAACATCGTGTCTCCTTTTATTTGAGTTCTCATAAGTTTTTTGGGGCTTTGGATTATATTCATTTAAATGTGTTTGGTCCAGTTATTATTACTTTGATATCTAGATCTTTATGTTTTGTCTTATCCATAGATGATTATAGTAGGACATTTGTGTATTTCTTCATAAGTAAATTTGAAGTATTTAGTCGATTAAGGAATTTAAATCCTTGGTTGAAAATCAGACTAGTAGAAAAATTAAGTGTTTGAAGATTGATAATGGCGATGAGTTTTGTTCAACAAAATTTGATAGGTTTTGTAAGGATCATGGAATTGAGAGACATAAGACAACTCCATACACTCCACAACAAAATGGAGTTGCAGAGAGGATGAATTGAATGCTGATGGAGAGGACTAGGAGTATGTTGAGTGGTGTTAGCCTTGAACAAAAGTTTGGGCTGAAGCTATAGCCACTACATGTTATTAAATTAACAGGTCTCCCACTTCAACACTTGTTAAGAAGACACCCGTGGAGGCATGGTCTAGCAAGAAGCCCTCATTTAGACATCTCAGAGTCTTTGGTTGTGAGGCATATGCTCATGTGCCAACTGAGAAAAGATCAAAGTTGGAGGACAAGGTAGTTAAGTGCATCTTCATTGGCTATGTTGTTGGTGTGAAAGTTACAACCTTTGGGATCCAATTGTAGAGAAGGCGCTCGACAGTAGAATTGTGATATTTTGTGAGTTGAAACCTTCCAGTGTTGATTTGGAACAAGAGAAAGAAGAGAAGTAGAGAAAGGAAATAGTTCATATTCCTACTACCCCTAAGGAAGAAAAACTGTGAGCTCCTGATGGACTTGATAATAAGGAGAGCCTAAGCAGCTCTAAAAGTTCTAATGAAGAGCAAGAACCTGCACCTCAAACTTTGAGGTCTACTCGTGATAGACACCAACCTAATACATATGGATATTCACTTGAGAGGTTTGGATATTTTTTGTTGGATTCTAGTTGTATATTTGTTAAAACTGATGAGCCTAGGATTTGCTAGAGAGGTTGTGGGTATGAATGATGCACATTCTTGTATGGAAGCCATGAATAAAGAGATGGCAGCATTGGAGAAGAATGCTACACGGGATTTGGTACCTTTGCTCGAAGGACGAAAACCTATTGGATGTAAATGGGTGTTCAAGAAGAAAGTGGGTCTAGATGGTAGTGTTGAGAAGTATAAGGCATAGTTGGTTGCGAAGAGGTATTCACAGGTGAAGGAATTGATTATGGTCAAATATTCTCTCCTATAGAAAAATTGACATCCATTTGATTCTTGTTATCACTTGTAGCAGCTTGTGATTTTGAAGTTGAGCAAATGGATGTGAAGACAACATTCCTTCATGGTGATTTGGAGGAAATTTATGTCACAGCTAGAGAATTTTATTGAGAAAGGTAAAGAAAATATTGTTTGCAGTTGAAGAAATCTCTATATGGTTTCAGGCAGTCTCTTGGAATGTGGTATCAAAAGTTTGACACCTATGTGTTGTCCTCGGAATTCTGAGATCTAAATCTGATCATTATGTATATTATATATCTGAAAATGGTCACATTCTCATCATAGTCTTGTATGCGGATGATATGTTGTTTATTGGGAATGATAAATGAAAAATTTCAGATTTGAAATCTTAGTTAGCAGCACAGTTTGAAATGAAAGATCTAGGTGCAGCTAGACATATTCTTAGGCTTGAGATCATAAGAGATAGAGCTAGTTGAATGTTTTGGATGAGACAAAGGAAGTATGTTAACTCTCTGTTGGAGAAATTTGGCATGACAACTTGCAGGCAATTAGTTGTTCCAATGTTACTGTTACCTAAATTATCACCCCCCGGCTCATTTCACGTAGAGTCATAGTTATGTCAATCAATGGTGCATTTTTTGTTTGAACCAAATACAAGAGTCAGATTTGCAGCAAATTGAAGGGTTACAAAGCAACAAGGATGCATATGCAATACATCATTTTGGTCATAAAAGGGAATAAAAATGAAGCAATAGCTACAGACTCTGCCATCAATAGCATCAAAGTAAAGGAAGCATTTGGAAGTTTCAAATACCATCAATAAAAGTACATCTGCAACAGCTGTAAGAGGAAGGAAGCAAAGTTTTTCCTATGTAAAACTTTACCCCAAGGTTTCAAATCTAAAGAGAAATCAACAAAGAGCTTCATAATTTCTAAAAATGATAACAAGCTTCAATTTATTTTTATTTCTTTAAGTTTGTATTGTAATTTTTTTATAATATTTATGAATGATATTTTATAAATCATTTATTTGATATTATTTTAAAAATTCAAAATATGGAAATTGGCTTTTAAAATTAGATTAAATATTTTATTTTGTATCATTTAATAAAAAAATATTAAATAATTTATAATCTATTATTTTTAATGAACACTATTATATTAATAATATTGTTAAGTGATTTAATTATCACCCAATAAATATTATTAATATAATTAATTTTGTTTAAATAGTAGATTATAAATTACCTAATAATTGTTAAATAAATGTATTAAATACTTTATAGTTCATTGCTTGATTGATATTTATTAAGTAAATGGATTATAAGTTATTTAATAATTATTACTCAAAGTGCAAGATAAGATATTTAGTTTTATCTCTAAAAGTCAAACAAAGATAATTTAGAGAGTTATGGCAAGGTGTCTAAGGTCATATTGATGGGATTTGAAGGTCAGAAAGTTATATACTTTTCAAGGTCTTTTTGTGGGATATTTTGAGACATAAGAGAGCATTAATGAGGGGTCATTATGTTGATATTGTTGAGGCATGACTTTTGGGCCATATTTACACCTTTTTGAAGACTTTTTAGGGGCTCAAAATTGGCCTTGAAAGCTGAATTCGACCAAGGAGTTTTTTGCATTAATGTAGTTGGATGGAAAAAGGCTAGGTATGAGCTTAAGGCTCATTTGTAAGGGGTTCTGGTTTTATGCAAATTAGGGACTTGTGATATTTTCAGTCCTTTTCCTCATTGTTGCCATATTTCTTGTAACTAATTTTCAAATATACAAATTTGTAACACCTTTGAGTAGTAATACATAGTTTGTGCCTTCTAATTTTATCTTTTTGTGTACTTAGTGTTAATGCAAGATCTTGTGATGTTCTTTGTCCTTGGGGTTGTATTGTATGTTGGTGTATTTATGCAGAAGAAAACAATTCTTTGCAGGTTATAAGTTGTGTTAGTCCTAAGAATCAGTCTTAATTTGTGAGAGATTCTTCTCCTCCTAAGGGTTGAGCTTATTCAACCTTCTTATAAATTATTTATGCAAAGATCATGTTATTAAAGTTGTCGACTAAGTTTCATATATTATTGACTTCTATTGTGTGTGTGTCATCTATTAAGGTTCAAGGATACGTTTTGGTACATCACCATAGTTTAGATTTCGTTTATGTTATCCTTCTATCTCTTTCCCTCCCAAGTTTTAAGTTATGTTTGAAGACAAAATAGGTGAAAGCATCTCATTGGAATTGACCTAAAACCCGAAGATCTACTCTGTTTTTTGGGTAACTCATAGACCTAGTCGTATTTCCATGTTTCTCGAAGTGACTAGGTTTTAGAACTCAGTCCGGGTGCAACTTTTACAGATAATAGTTACATAGAACGAAGCTTACCAAGGAGGATTGTTCAAAATCTCCTACTGAGATGGAGGACATGAATCTGTAAGGAAACTCAGGTGTGGAAACAACTTCCTACACTAATCTCTTGAGGAAAGTATTGTGTAAATTCTTTTAAAATCCTTACAATTATAGATTTAATATTATGTAAACAATAATATTGCAGTCAACCATGACTACAAAAAACAAATAGAGAAATAATAACACATAAGCACAAAGATATGCCGGTGGGGAAAAACCTTTTGGTAAAACAACCCCACCCCTCCAAAACCTGCACAATGTATTATCTTCAACTCAAAGGTAACACACTTGTAGTGCAAGCTCTTTCAGGACACAAAAGACTTATCCAGTAGCTACCAAGAATACACTATTCACACTCTCCTCTACTATCTATAGCCCTCAAAGTGCTTATATAATGCGCTTAAGGCATCTTCCAGAGACAGCTCTTACACCTCATAGGAATCTGTCATAATTCAAGATGCCGACACATCAAGTGGAGTGACAGATCAACATGCCAACTAGACATGTACATTCACACTTAATTACATCATTTGCAAAAAATACATTTACAAAACAAATAATAAGAATAGGAATTATCCAAGGTTGAGACACCTTATTCTTAACATTCTCCCACTTGTCAAACACCTTGTAAGAGCAATAGGAACATAACAAGAACTAACCGCTATAGGTCGAAAGGCCCATGGACTCCAAACACCATCTAAACTTCTCTGTGCCCACTAAATGCATCTGCAACATTCTTTATAGTATCTACCTTCCTCCAAACTTACCTTTCCATCTTCCACCATATCTCTCACAAAGTGAATCTGCACATCAATGTGCTTTGTTCTGGCATGGAAAGTTGGATTCTTTGCAAGGCAAATAGCACTCTGACTGTCGCAACAAATAGTAATTTGTTCTACATCAACACCAATATCAGAACACAATCTCCTAAGCCAAATGGCTTCCTTACAAGCATGGTAGCAGCCATGTACTCAACTTTTGTAGTGGACAAAGCAACCACAGGTTGTCACTTACTCATCCAACTGATGGCACCACCAAATATAGTGAACACATAAGCACTGGTGGACCTCCTGCTATCAATATCACCTGCCTAATCTGAATCCACAAACCCACAAATACAAATTGAATGCAGAGCTCCAAAAGAGCTACCATGATAACAAATGGAGTAATCTGATGTACCCCTCAAATATCTAAATACTTGCTCAACTGCATGCCAATGTACCCATCCAGGATTAGCCATAAACCTGCTTAGAACTCCCACTGCTTGGGCAATGTCTGGTCTAGTACAGACCATAGCATACATAAGACTGCCAATTGCACTAGCATAAGGTACTCTACTCATGTTCTCCACCTCACTAGGAGATTTTGGACAATCATCTACAAATAACTTTGTTCCCATAGAAACAGGAACACACAATGGTCTACAATCTACCATGTTGAACCTTTCCAACACAAACTTCACATACTTACTCTGACTCAACCAAAGTTTTCTGTTAGACCTATCTCTACTGATTTCCATACCCAAGATGTACCTTGCTCCCCCAAGATCTTTCATCTCAAATTGTGCTGACAACCGATCGGAAATCATACCCTTACCCTTCCCAAACAGCAACATATCATCAACATATAATGCAACAATAAGAAGGTGATCATTTTCAAATCTGAAATAAGCACAATGATCTAATTTCGATCTTATAAATCCAATTGACAACACAAAGGCATCAAACTTAAGGTACCATATCCTAGGAGATTGTTTCAAACCATACAGAGACTTCTTTAATCTGCAAACCAAAGATTCTTTACCTTTAACAATGTAGTGCTCAGGCTGTGACATATAAATCTCTTCCTCCAAATCACCATAAAGGAAAGTTGTCTTCACATCCATCTATTCTATCTCTAATTCATATGATACAATAAGAGATAACAAAAATATAATGGATGTCAACTTTGCAACAGGAGAGAATATTTCACCATAATATATTCCCTCTACCTATGAGTACCCCTTCACAACCAATCTAGCTTTGTACTTTTCAACACTGCCATCTGCATAGAATTTCTTCTTGAAAACCCATTTGCTACCAACAGGTTTCTGTCCTTTAGGCAAAGGTACAAGGTCCAAAGTTTTGTTTTTATCCAAAGAAGCAATCTCATCATCCATGGTGAGATGACCCTTGCTAATTAAATTATCATTAACACTGATATAACACTGGAGAATTTGTCAAATACTTGGCAGGTAATCAAATTTGTGCTATTGTAGATAGAATACTGACTCAGTTCAAATACAGATTGAAATGTATATTTGCATTCATGGCAGATACATACAATAAGCAATGTGTAATCAAAATAGTTTCTTCAATTATCAATGTATGAAACTATTGACTTTTAATAAAAAAACATTGAAACCTGGATGACCATGAATCGCCAAACATTTGCTAGAGTTGGTAACAGATCTCAGATCCAAGCAACGCCCAATAATGAGATTGTAATGTTACTGCTGCAGAATCAACAGTCGCATTTCATAATGCGTGTGCTTGTCGATGGGTATGTCAATACTGGAGTGGGTGGCCAAAACTCTGAAAATGTGCAGTATGCAGCCCGAATATAATGTCGACTGGGATAAACTTGAAGCTAGGGAGTCCCTACCCCCGCAATCTTGAAGCTAGGGAGTCCCTACCCCCGCAATCTTTCCCTTAGATATCCGTCGATACTGACCCTGACTGTGGTAGGAAAGAGCCTTGGCGTGTTTGTCGGCTTGTACAAGTCAATCGCCCAGTCTTTGCTACAAATCGCGTTGCAAATCGATCCCAGCTCTGGCCCGAAATTCACCTTCAAATCTCTGCAAGAAACTGATACAAACACCTGCAAATCTTTTTAGCATTCAGTCCTGTGATATTTTCTAGGGTCCAAATCAAGTGACGAAAATGCTCTGAGAAGGGACACCTGAACCAAGGACCTCGAACTTGCTTGTTTGGAAATATAAACGCTGCTTGTAATCACCCTTTCATTAGCGAAAACTAAACCCTCTGATCTAAGATGTAAATCAAAACTCTTAACTGATGCCAAATAATGTCCTTCCTGGTTTCCCTTCGAATTTCTCCAGTTCAGCAATAATTTATGTAGATGGCAAATTGATTCTTCTTCAGCCAATCAAAAATGCAAGAATCCCAAATTGGCCTTTGGCCACAGATTTCTGCCCTGACAAAGTGACTGTAATATCACTTCCAGTTTGCAATAATTCAGGCGATATTCCACACCCTCAAAATTGCTTATCAATGAGAGTTTTCATTCCCAAAGATAATTTGAGAATTTGCAGACTGAATGACTACAAATCGCTCCAATATAAAATAGAAGTTGAATCCACAAAACCGCTTGTCCAAATGGGTGCCTCCTGCCCTCTATTTATTCACTTTTTTTAAGAAGTCACTGGGAGCTTCTAGAAACATCTTTTATAAAATCTTATTATAATGCACTTTATTATTAAATAACTTTATAAAATTAAAAGTGCAATCTCAATTCAACATTAGAACATGTAGGCCCCACTTACTGGATGTAGGATTAATTATAACTCTCCGAGAGCAAAAATGCAATCGTCTGGCAACAGGATGACTCTCTCTCCAAAATCATTTGCCTACGAGAGTCAATGATAGGCAAATCTACTGTAGGAGTCATGTCACTAGAAAGGGGACATGACACATGGCCTTAATCCAGGAACCTGCATCTTCCATATCCAAAGCCTCTTTCACAAATCTAGGCTCATCAGTGTTGGTAATCGAAGCAAAGGCACAACTGGAATCTAACATAGAATAACCAAACCTTTTTGGCTACTTCCTTACTCTCGTGGATCTCCTCAAGAGCTGAGGTTGAGGTTGTTCTTCCTCTTCTTCTAAATTATCCAAGCTACTAGAGCTCTCCTCATCATTAGACCCAACATGGTCTTTCTGTTCAATCTTCTCAGGGGTAGGAGGAAACTAAACAAAATCTTCCTTCTTTTCTTTTTCATCTGGTTGTAGCACAATAGGAGAAGATGTTAGCTCTCTAAAATAACATTTCTGCTATACAACATCTTACTAGTCACAAGGTCCCAAAGCTTGTATCCTTTCATACCAACACTGTATCCGATGAAAATACATTTGACAACTTTGTTTTCCGACTTAGATCCTTTCTCCTTTGGATCATGTGCATAAGCTTCACAACCAAAAAAACGAAGATGTCTAATTGAAGGCTTCTTACTAGACCACACCTTCATGGGTGTCTTACCAACAAGAGCTGATGCAGGCTATTTGTTAACCAGAAAGCAAGTAGTGGCCATAGCTTCAACCGAAAACTTTTGTTCAAGACTAGCTCCACTAAGCATACTTCTAACCTTCTCCATCAATGTCGTGTTCATTCTTTTTGCAACTCCATTTTGTTGTGGGGTATAAGGAGTTGTCTTATGCCTCTCGATACCTCATTCTTTATAGAACTATTCAAACTCTGCTAAGAAAAACTCACCACCATTGTCAGTTCTCACACACTTAATCTTCTTACTAGTCTGATTCTCTACAAGGGCTTTAAATTCCTTGAACCGACTAAAGACTTGTCTTACTTTTCAGAAAATAAACCCATGTCCTTCTAGTATAATCATCTATGAAAGATACAAAAAATACAAACTTGGAGATCGAAGGAACTTTTACAGGACCAGATACATCGAAATGAATAAGATCCAAAACATCAGAAGATTTGTGAGAACTAGAGTAAAATTGAACACGATTTTGTTTACCATAGACACAATGTTCGCAGAAGTCGAACTTGAGATTACAATCATTTAACCCCTCAACGAGGTTCTTGTTCTTCAGGGTTCTAAGACCCTTCTCACCAATGTGGCCAAATCTCATATGCCACAACATTGTCTTTTTTGCAAGCAACTTTCCTTGCAATGTGTTTACACCCTTAGGTACACATGCTGCATTACCATCGGAACCAATAACCATAGTCTTCTTTACTGCTCGTTCAAATGGTGGGGATGAAGTGATAGTTGCTCTCTTCTTTGAAACAAAAGAACTATTACATTGAGAAATGCATGCATCAAACTGAAACAGAGCACCTCTCCTAGTACCCTTAGCAAGCACCATAGCTCCTCTCATCATCTTACATCCATCTTTAGAAAAAAAACTTAAACACCTACATCATTCAACATACTTACAAATAATAGGTTTCGTGCCAAACCAGGGATGTGCATTACCCCGTTGATTCCCTTTACTCATCCATCAGGGAATCTGATAGTGACCTGTCCTTGTTCAACTATCTTTAGGTGAGAATCATCACCCAAGTACACCTTTCCACCATCGAAAACTTCATACTTTGAGAACCAGCTTCGATGAGAGGTCATGTGGAAAGCAACACCCAAGTCTATTAACCACACATCATCAGATGCATGCGCTGCCAAGGCTGCAATGAAAGCATCACTATCTTCTTGATATTTTTCTGAACCTGAATCTGAGGCCTTCTTCTTCTTTGGCTCTTTACAGTCTTTACGGAAGTGCCCAGTCTTATCATAGTTCCAACATTTTGCCTTGGACTTTCCAAAAGTCTTTGATTTTCCACGAGATTTGGATCTACCCTTTCCAGAATTGTTGTCATTTTGCTTGCCTCTGTCATTGGATCTACTGCGAATAGCAAGAGCTTCCTTAGTCGAATCTGACGACTTTCTCCACGTCTCCTCACATAATAGCGAAGACACCACATCATCCATTCTGAAAGTGACTAAAATGCTTCCAAGAGCCATCACAAGATGGTCCCATGAATCCGGCAAGGAACACAATAGGGTCATACATTGATCCTTCTCTATCTTGACACCAAATGATGTCATCTGTGCAATCAGTAAATTAAAAGGATTTAGATGATCTATAACAGATCCCCCTTCCTCCATTCTTAGAGAATATAGTTTCTTCCTCAGGAACAACTTGTTCACCAGAGATTTGGCTTGATACATAGACCCAGGCCATGTCCACAAATTGTTTGCGGTCTTCTCATCAAGAACATTCAGGAGAACTAAATCAGCTAGACAGAGTCTAATGAGACCCTTCACTTTCGGATCCTTGAGATCCCAATCTGTTTGAGATATTGTTGCGGGTCTCACATCAAGTGAACTCACCTCCCATAGATCACGATCTTCAAGAAAGTCTTCCATCTTGAGTTTTCACAACTCAAAATCACTGCCATTAAATTTCTCCACCACCATTTTTTCGTATGATGAACTAGCCATCTCAATCTACAAATAAGATTCAGAATGCTTAGCACAAAACTCCCACTCAAACTTGAGATTAGCTCAAAAAACCCTACCCAACAACTAGGATCAAAAGTTGATCAAGCTCTGATACCATTTGTAAGGAAACTCCGGTGCAAAAACAGCTTCATACACTAATCTCTTAAAGAAAGTATTGTACAAATTCTTTTAAAATCCTTACAATTACAAATTCAATATTATGTAAACAATAATATTGCAATCAACCATGAATATAAAAAATATATAGAAATAATAACACATAAGCACAAAGATATGCCGATGGGGAAAAACCTTTTGGTAAAACAACCCCACCCCTCCAAAACCTGCACAATGTATTATCTTCAACTCAAAGGTTACAACACACTTGCAATGCAAGCTCTTTCAGGGCACAGAAGACTTATCCAGAAGCTACCAAGAATACACTATTCACATTCTCCTCTACTATCTACAACCCTCAAAGAGCTTATATAATGCGCTTAGGGCATCTTCCAAAGATAGCTCTTACGTGTCATAGGAATCCGTCATAATGATTTCGGATATGATTTCCTTACACACAATTAAATCTTCCAAAGATAGCTCTTACGCGTCATAGGAATCCGTAATAACCGTTTCAGTCATGATCTCCTTACACACAATTAAATATTCCAAAGATAGCTCTTACGTGTCATAGGAATCCATCATAGAAAACTGTCATAATTCAAGATGTCAACACATGCAAGTGAAGTCACACATCAACATGCCAACTAGACATGTACATTCACACTTAATTACATTATTTGCAAAAAATACATTTACAAAACAAATAATAAGAATAGGAATTATCCAAGGTTGAGACACCTTATTCCTAATAGTCTCGAGTACCTTATGTGTGTGTTGTTCGCAACTTGATGTATGCTATGGTTTGTACAAGGCCAAACATTTCCCAAGCAATGGGAATCCTTAGTCAGTATATGGCTAATCCTAGAAAGGTGCATTGGGATGCAGTTAAGAGAGTGTTCAGATATTTGAGGGGCACATCTAAGTATTGCCTATGTTTTCATAGTAATCCTACTGCACCTCGACATTCTGTTTGCATTTGTGGATATGTAATTCAGATTGGGCATGTGACATTGATAGTAGAAGATCCACTAGAGGATATGTAATCATGATGTTTGGTGGTTCAATTAGATGAATGAGTAAACGGAAGGCTGTAGCTGCTTTTTCCACTATGGAAGAAGAGTACATGGCAGCTACTCATGCTTCTAAAGAGGCCATTTGGCTTAAGAGATTGTACTCTGATTTGATGTAGGATAGATTACTATCTATTGTAACAGCCAGAGTGCTATCTGTTTAGCAAAGAATGCTACTTTCCATGCCATAACAAAGCATATTGATGTACAATATCATTTTGTTCGTGATTAGTGGAAGATGGAAAGATGAAGTTAGAAAAGGTTGCTACTTTGGAGAATGTTGCAAATGCATTGACAAAGCCAGTGAGCACTAAGAAGTTCAGATGCTGTGTTGGTTCTATGGGCCTTGGGACGCATGCTATAATACAATAACTCCTGTAAGGTCTTCATCAAGTGGGAGATTGTTGGGATAAGGTGACTCAACCTTATCATGATTTATTGTTTTAATTATTCCTTTTAGAAACGTGCTAAATGAAGACAAAATCTTCCACAAGGATGGACTTGGAGCCAAAAAACAAAAAGTTTATTTTTATGTCTATTTATTCTCTTTGATTTGTTTTTAAAGACAAGTTGTGCATAAAGGAAGTTTATAAATAAGTTGTAAATGTGTTGAACATAGACGCTTTAGAAACTGTTTTCCTTTTGTACAAAAGCTCTATAAATACAAGGTGTTGTTGTAGAGAATATGTGATAGAGAGAAGTATTTGAAGAGTGTGTTATGCTGCCAGAGTTATTCCGGATTTAGATATCACTGCTGATTACTCTTTGAGAGCTTTGGCTCTGGAGATTGTATTGTAATTGCTGTTGCTGATAATACAATTGGGGCTGGCTTTGGAGTGCTGGGTTTTTTCCAGAAAGGGTTTTCCCACATATATCCGTCATTATGTGTTTAATCTATTTTTTTGTACGTGTTTATTTAGTTTGCAATAGCTTAGGGGTTTGAAATAAATTTCAGCATCATCTCTCCTATTAGATTTAGCATTTTGAAGCGTTTCTGCACTTTGGCTTTCTTTGAAGGTGGTGCACTTTGGCTTTCTTTGAAGGTGGTCCCCCTTAATGTCGCATAGACCTTTGGGAAATTACTGATTAGAATTAGAGAATCATGCCAAGGCAAAAGGAGTGTGAATCCCATAGAATCTTTGACCTTTACAATAATGAGCACCTTGGAAATAGAAAAAAAAACTCAACCTACAAAGGAGCCTCTAAACATAGAAAGAACAAAAACCAGTTTTCAATTGATCAATATTTTTGGGTGTGCAAGTCTATGTGTGGGCCCAAATGCTCTTGTATCTAACTATCCCCAAAGTTTTAGGGTAATATGGTCATGATGAAGAAAATGTTTCCATGACATACCTTTCTTTGTTTCTCCCTACAATCCATCTCCCTACTCACAAAAGTACTAGACAATGATCGTGTAAGAGTATCTATATAAAACCAACTGCAAATCTAGAAACCACATAGGTTCTTCAAGAAATCAAGGGTGTCCAATACTAGAGTGGAAACATGAGACATTTTAATTATTTCAAAGGTTCATTGTTCCGCAATTGACTAATTAATAGAAGCCATCTTTTGTAATGCCCCCTTTTGTAAATGCTCTATTTTTTTCTCTAAATCACAAATTCCAAGTAGAAAAAGTAGAATAGAATTAGTAAAAGTATATACCTTAAAATCCTGTAACATGTTAGGAAGCCATTGAAACATAAACCACAAAATAGATCTTCCTTATTAGAGACATTCAAAGCATGGATCTTGATCTTTCCAACTAGGATTAGGAACATCAGTTTAATCATAAAATATATTTAATTTATTGATAGGGTCCTACCATGGAAGAGCTAGGATAAGGGGCATATTAGGGTGCCTTAAATGATCATCTATCATGGGCCCAAGAGCTGATATCATCCCTCTTCGCCATCATGTGGCCCTTTTCCATCTATATGAGGGGGTGTACCTAGTGATAAATTCCATAGCTATTATCCTTATCCTCTTTATGATTAGAGTTCCTTAACTCAATGTTCAACCATGGTAAGGGTTTGGGGAAACAATAGTAGGGTGTTCGGGACATTCTTCCTCTCTTAGCCCAAGGGAAGGGCACTTCTTGCACCCCCTTATCCTCATGGGACTATCTATCACTACCATGAGGTGGCGTGCATAGAAAAGGACCTCATTACTATTTCCCCTCCTTGTATTCCTTATTATCCCTAAAATGATTGCTTACAACAAATGTATAAAGAATTACACGTTATTGCTTATATTTTACAAATAGAAGAGCCAAATAATACTATTACTTAGATTGCATATACATTATTTGTAAGCAAGTAATTATAAATAGGATCCACTAAGTTGTCTTTCATAAGAATTAATACCTCATACCATATTACAGTTATAATATCCAAAATCCGTATGCTTGAGTATGATCACCCTAAATCAAATCTGATCCTTCTAACTTATTTTCCAGAGTGTCTTATCTTAATCGATCGTTTAATTGCCGTTGAATGATTGATGTCACTATGAATGATTGATTGAATGAATGAATTCCTTTGGTTTGGTGATTTGAGGTCTTGGCAAGTCATGATTAAGTAATCATTGATCAGATGATTGAAACTTGACAATATAATGAATGCTGGTTTGACATATGATGGATGATGATTGAATATATGTTGATTTGATAGAGTGATTCTTGATTTCTGAATTGCATGTTTTGTTGATCCCAAGATGAAGTGATGATTGATGAGGATTTGATGATAGTTTGCTTGATCTTGTTGATTGATTGTTGGTAGATTTCTTGAGGGGTGATGGATGAAGGATGATAATTGATAAATCATCCTTCAATACTTGGAATGAAATTGCCTTTATTAGTGAAAGGGTCACCACCTTTCATAAGAATTAAGTCACCACTTTCCATTGTTGCCTTGGAGAATATTACATTATTTCCCAAATCAATCTCCCTTGGACATTCACCTCAAATGAAACCTTCTCCCCTTTATCTTCCAATGTGGCGGAAAGTCATACCTCTTCATCATGTCTTCCCTTTGCAATGACCATGGCCTTTCACAATTACCAACCTTTGGAAGAGTCACAAACCCTTCATCTTTTTTTCCCTTTGAAAGAGTCACAAACTTTCATAGTTGTAACTCTTTGAAAGAGTCACAACCGCTCATTATTTTTGTCTTTTGAAGGAATCACTTCCTTATTTTCTTTTCTCATCCCTTTTCTCTTTTCCATTAAACCTTTCTTGATTCACACCTTCCCTTTTCTCTTCCTTCCTCTTTCACCCACCTTTCAAATCAAATTGTCTTCTCCTTTTATAGCTCATGTTATAGGGAGTTGCAACTTTTTATTTCACACCTTTGACCATTCATTAAACTTAACTAAATTTTAATTGCATTACATATATTTTATTCTTTTTGTTTAATATTAAATCCTATCTCAAAAAATTGGCATTACCATGCTTATTCATAAGTTGATCTATAGTGGAAAATTCTGAATAAATATGTTGTAAAAGCCTGAAAATTGTAGATCTCATCCTAGCTCAAATTGTCTATTTGAGTTGATGGATCAACAATCTTGTTGAAGAGCACTTCAAGGTTTCCACTTCCTAGTGATTTGTCTTTCACCATGGATTTGAGCTAAATGGGGTGAAAAATATCTAATTATTCCTCTTCATTAGAAAATGTTGCACCCAACATGCTAACTTAATTATGCCCAGACTTGTATGTGCCTCTACTTCTTACCCAGACATATACAACATAATCTTTATCTATCACGCATTATATTATCCGCTAATGAATCAAAAATTTCTTCCAAATCGTCCTTGGCCTCATACTCAAACTAGTTATTCTAACTCCTAGCATTGTGATTGCCTTAGTTTGATCCAATAATACCCTGCATTATTCCTAAATAGGATAAGGAAAAGATCATGCAAAATACGAATAGAATATAATTAGGGAACCTATTTTTATTTATTTTTATATTAAATATCACAAATGTCACTACATTATTTCAAAACTCAAAATCAAAGAGAAAATGATAAATTATTAAAGAATGATTAGAAGTTATCAGTAGTCCTAATCACTCCTAACCACTATCATCATTGAAAGATATATATATACTTCATATAGAAAGATGTATAGACTTTTGAAGCATAAAAAGATAAAGGGAGCAGATCTGATAGTAGGGATCAATCCCAAGCACCAAGGACAATGTTGCTTTCAGAATGTTTAGAATAACTGAGAGGGGGGTGAATCAGTTATCCAAGGTCCATATGTACCAATTGAACAAACAAACAATATTGGGTGGGTGGAAGGCTTTTTATGCTCTTCAGAATAGGTGCCGTGAAGCAGAGTTGTGGGATTGGAAAACTATTCAAACCTTGTTCGGTCTTCTTGTGCTGCCAGTTGTTCTTTACGGGTGTGAATTATGGGCCAACAACACTACTATAGCACAATGGAAACAAATCGAAGGAATCCAAAAGCGTTTGATCACAAGCAAGTTTAAAATCAAAAGCACTGTTCCATATGATATCATGCTAAGTGAAATGGGGGCTGCTCCTATTGAGGCACTTGTTATTGTTTTCCTTCTAAGCTATTTAAAAAGAATCGAAAAAATGGAAGAGGATAGATGGCCTAAAGTTGTCTTTAGTGACACACTATGTAAGCGAAAAAGGACATGGATGCAACAAAACATCAAATGGATGAGTAAATGGAATATTCAATTCAATATGTGCCCTACAAATAATAAAGAACTAAAGGTCTTTGTTATGGAGAAATTCTACAAGAGAAATTGGGGAAGCGAGATCGGGAGGAAGAAACTATATTATATAAATGAGTTCAACCCCACTTGTGATCAACTCCAAAAAGCATACATAGGAGCCAACATTTCTTGGAGGGCTAAAATTCTTATTGCTCAGCTGAGAACCAACTCTCACCAATTTCGTTGTGAGACCGGGCGTTGGAAGAGGCCAAAGGAGGCTAGGGAAGAGAGAATTTGCAAATTTTGCAATTTTGGGAAAGTGGAAACTAAACAGCACTTTATTTTAGAATGTGAGGCCTACAAGAGTAGCAGAGATAAATTTGCGTATACTATATGTGACAGTTCTTGGCATAACCTATTCAACAAAGAGTACATTGAGCAATTGGGTGGACTCATCATCATCCTGCATAAGAAGCGAACAGTGCTACTTAAGTCTGCTTGAGTTGTCTTGCTGTCCCATAGGCTATTTTTAGCCTCGTGGACGTTAAAATTTTATCTATCTATCTATCTTAAACTACTTCAGATTTGAACATCCATTAGCTCGGCCTCTATAGCAAATTATCAATAACATCTACTAGCAATCCACTATCCTAATAATAACAGACTTGTAAAATGTAAAACATTAATAGTAAATCATCACAAATAACAACAACACAAGTTTAACACTAGGATTTAACATGGAAACCCAATTTGGGAAAAACCACCAGTAACATGTCACCAATCTTTTCACTCTTCTGAAGTGAGCTCTATCAAGAGTCAACCCTATTAAAAATTACAAAACACATTATTAAATGTGACCTTGTTAAAGTATTTAATCACCCTATCAAGAGTGGCCTTGTTAGAGGACTTCAAAACATTCTATTGGAATGCCAACTTCATTAAAGGATTTACATATGATTGTTAGGTCAACCTTGATTAAAGGATTTCAATACTGATACAATGCTTAGAAAGTAACAATATGTTTTGATTTGACAAATACAACTCACTTTAAAAATATAGATCACATGTTGATCCACTGACTGGCCTTCATTGTCATCTCTGTCTTTGATTCGCTTGGCAACCCTTCAAGCATTCACTCTTCACCTCTTCTCAACTCTTCTTAGCCTCCTGCTTAAGTTTGCCAATCAATAGCATCAACAACTACTCCAACCTTGTTAGGTTAGCCCTTGTACCTCCTGTTGGTTCCCAAAACCGCAGGTTGGAATCCTACGAGCCTTGCCTACTCAATGCTTGGATATCTAACCAATTATAGCCAACTTGACAGGGTCAATCAATTCAATCTGGATAACAACCTCAAATCCAAGATGTTTATAGTAGATAGATTTAATGCAATAATAGTTTCCCGAAATGGTAAGAGGCTCTAGGAAACTTGTGGATTGCTTAAAGTGAGAATTAATCTTCGAGAATATGATTACTTTAATAAACTTGTGAATGCTGAAATAAGATCAAGAGTAAATTATTAAAACAAATAGATATCAAACCCATAAAGGAAAGAAACTAGATTATTGCCTGCATGTAGATTGAAAATTATGACCAAGTTAATGATCAATGCCAACATTCAAAGAGGTAATAGAGTCAAAACTATACATTTTCACATAAAACTCTATGATATTATGTATATTAAATCTATAAACAATTCAATGATCAAGATGCGACAAATCAAACGTGTTCATGCATATTTGAACTAGTTTATGATGTTTTAACTCTTATAAAGACAAAATAGATACAAATAAGGAAACAATTATGGTATCTCACAATATTTGTATTTATTAGGTTCAAATAGCAACGAATGATTTAATTCACTTATCCTAATATCAAATTATTTATAGAAAATAAGAGATGATCATAAAGGACGAACTATATAGTATTATGACTCTAAAAGCATTAAATAAAATATCTTATTGATTATGTTGTAGATAAAATTGTATTGAAGACACTCATATGCTGATGCTCCACTCAACACAACTTGATCTCAAATAACATTTAAAATTTATGCCCAGTAATTTGACATCCACCAGCTTGGTTCAAAATCTAGTCTTTTGCCAATGAGGATATTTGATAACATAGATGCCTTAGAAATATGGGAGAGTTTTTATATAATATGGAGTTGTCCTATTTGAATTTTACATTCTCCTATTTATAAACAACAAAAAGGCACTATGCCTTTCCCAAAACAATCTAACTTTTCATAACGAATAACCAATCGATAAATCCCTCAATATTTGCACAAAAGAAAACTTTAATTAGGCACGAGTAAGTTATATAAGACAAACAAAGACTCCTATCATCTAATTTCTTCCACATATCTAACAAATGATGAAATCTCCATCATCGAGTAGGTGATCCCTATGCATATGCCAAACTCCCGACGATGCCTACCTTTCTCCAGACCACGCTTAAAAATCTCCATCTTGTTCTATATCCGACGCTCACTCATGATCATAACATTTGTGTGTGTGTGGCGCACTACAGAATGATTATCATCTGCCACATATGAAGTTCCTCCATAAGATGAATATGGTGCACCACAATATTCTTCCAATTCCTGACGGCTCCTTCATCCAAACGTATACACCTACCACAAAAATACAGAGTTAAAACGATTATACATATAAATATATTTCTCATTTCGATATCCCAAATAAGGGGAACTATTTCCGCGACCAACAGACCCATGTTTTCTACCGCAAACATCCACAGTGACCCCTGATTTATTTCTGGATACATGGATCGAGTCTTCCCTGGGCACAGCTACTCCAAGCGTAAACCTTTGAATTCATCACTCTATGCAAATGGTGGCTTAGTTGCTATTGTTTATAATCACAGGACTGATGTCAAGGATGAAAAACCTTCAATACTTCTTTGTTTGTCACAGTATTTCAAATGTATTGAAGATCATCGACAAGCTTGACAAAGATTTAAAACACGATTTCCGTGTACAAATTTTCCATCTTATAGTTAAAAGGAATGGTGTTGGCTAAAGTTGTAATTCATCTCCATGGCAATATTGACCCATCACGATGATCAATTATGCAAAACTATGCAGACAAGTCTGGAAAAATTTTCTTACAAGGCACCAACAACTCTGCTACATGGGTACAAGAATTCTCAATGTATCAATCATGAATATATGTGAGGTGGATATTTCTCCTTCATGACTATGTGACAAACTAGTGCTTGCTTTTCTAGATTGTAGAATAATGCATGTAAGCCCCTCCTAATCATCTTCCTTGTATAATGGATGCATCACATTCCAAGATCTTCAATACAACATTACTTTCTACTTCATAGCTTGATTAAGCCACTTCTGTTGCTCTTGAAATGAATACTCTTAATTATAATGAATTTCCAAAAAACACAAAATAAGTATTCAGAGTAAAATGATCCACTAAACTACCCAAAAACAGTAGTGGCTATAGGATTGTAAAAATCAAATATGAACCATTTGACTAAGGAATATGGGGAATAAATGTTATATTTAGTTTTCAATGATAAAATTGTGAGAGAAATATATAAGATATAAAGATTAACATATGTGTTTCAAGTGGAGGCCCAAAAATTTTGGGCTCCATCACCTCCTTAAATAGGTAATTCTGATATTTTGCTACTTAAACATCACTATAGATCTCAGGGTTAGGTCAAAGTCATCGAATCCTTTCACCATTTTGTCTCCTCTTTTTCTTCTAGAAACTTCTCCTTGAATCCTTGAATAGAAATGTGCAAACACAGTTTTCCTTAATTTAAATGCTTCAGGTCATCCATCCTTATCTTCCACATGCTCTACATATTCCAAGAAATCAACTGTATCGGCTGGAAATCACAATTTCCTCATAAATTGTCAAAATGTTGTCCCTCCGCCAACACTGTGTTTTGATGCTCGACCATCATTGGGTTACTCGGTCACTACCAACTTTTTGTTTGACACATATACTGATGCTCGGTCAATACTACTTCTTGGCACATATTGGGGCTCAGTCGATACTAGCATCACTCGAAATATACTTCAAGTTTCTTAATCTTCTGCTCTATTGCTCGATCAAACCTATGTCTTTGGTCAATCTTTAATCACTTCTTCAAGGCTTTAGTACAATTGTCTTCTTCACTTATAGAAAAATTAAACAATCACTTTATCTTGTTAAAGTCTAACCAATCAAGTGCCCATTGTAGTTTCATCTTATAACTCAACCTTTTCTCTGGGTGTTTTTGTTATGTCCAATTTCTCAAATCCTCTTCATCAATCATTTGGATATGGCACTCAATCAGATAGCAAATTGTCTTACCAATAAGGTTTGACATCAATGACAATAGAGCAACTGTTCCAATTGTAGTTTCCAACAATTTCCCTCTTTGGCATTGATGACAACACCTCTAGTTAGCATGCAATCCAAAACATATACTGCTACTAGAAAACTCCCTATGTGTTTAGTATCATATCTTCGTTCATATCCTTAGCTTCATTTTGATTCACATCTTTGTGTCCAACAATCTTCTCTTTTAATTTCATTCTGATTCTTATACATTCAGTTATGATATGCAACACATAAGCTCCCTCTATCATATCAGATCATGAAATCAATCATATTCTTTTGTATTGCTGGCAACACACTTCATAATCTCCCTTACTTACATTCTCTTCTTCTGACATAGTCTCCCTCTATCTTGTTATTGCATAGGTAATTGCATCACAATATCTCCTTGTTTGAGAACAATGCCAAAGACACTTTAGCTTTCTCATACATCTTGATTATGTAGATATCTTTATGTCAGTACTGAATTTATGTCATCCATGTATGACTGATACATCATTCCGGTCCTTCTTCCTTCACTACTTTAGGCAACGCCTAAAGTAGAATTGTTTGCATCAACTTGTGAGCTATTCTAATCAACACATTTGATGTAGAGCTCCATCTCAGTTTAAGTAGCCTTGTCTAGGGGAATCACCCCTAGTTTATCTCTTAGATATTAATGAGCATCCTTAGGTAATGCCTTAGTGAAAATATTAGCTATTTGCTTCTTAGTGTTTACATACTCCAATCTCACTTCTTTGTCTTGAACTAACTCTCTCAAATAATGATACTTGATAGCAATAAGCTTAGACTTTGTGTGCATCACAAGATTCTTTGATATGTTTATAGCACTAGTATTATCACAATAGATAACAAATGGATCAATGATCTCTTCCTTCATTCCTTTCAACAATTGCTTGATCCATATGATGTTTGCACAATTCACTGTTGCTGCCACATATTCAGCTTCAGCTATAGACTGAGAAATGTAGTTATGCTTCTTGCTTGTCGATGAAACTAGTCTTTTGCCTAGAAAGAATGCTTCTCCACTTGTACTTTTATGTCATCAACATTTCCTGCCCAATCTGAATTAGTGAACATGTTCAATTCAAACTTGTCATTCTTCCTGTAATACAAGTCATAGTCTTTTGTTCCTTTCAAAAATTAATGTATCCTTTTCACTACCATCATGTGATTCTCCTTAAGACTTGTAGAAAATTTTGTAACTATCCCAATTGCTAATGCAATATCAGGTCTGTTGTGAACTCCCAATCATTGATCTATACAATGTCTGGTTCACATCAGTAGAATCATCATTCTTAGATAACTTATATCCTATAGCCATAGGTGTACTAATTGGTCTTGAATCTTCCATTCCAAAACTTTTCAGTATCTCCTTGATGTGTTTTGATTGAGTAATGAAGATACCTTTCTTCATTTGATATACTTGTAAACCAACAAGAATTTGATCTCACCAAACATATAACTTTCAAATTCCTTTTCATCTCATCTAAAAATGATTTGCATAATGCTTCCTTTCCTCCAAATATGATATCATCAACAAAGATATCAAATAACAATATCTCATTGTTGCTACCAATCTTCAAGTATAGATTGTTGTTATCATTAGTTCTAGCAAATCCAATCTTCACCAAATAATTATGCAATCTCTTATACCATGCTCTAGGGGCTTGTTTCAAAACATATAGAGCCTTGTGCGACTTACATACCATGTTCTTCTTGTTAGGGTCAACAAATCCTTCTAGCTGATTAGTGTAAACTTTTAATATTCCATTCAGAAATGCAGATTTGACACCCATTTGGTATACTTTAAATCCTTTATAAGTAGAATATGCAAGTACTGTCCTAACTCCTGATCTTGCAACTAGGGAAAATGTTTCCCCATAGTCAATTCCTTCTTATGCATATCCTTTGCATACCAGTCTAGCCTTGTTCCTTGTGACTTTACCTTTTTCATTTAGCTTGTTCCTGAATACCCACTTTGTTCCAATAACAATTTTCCCCTTAGGTCTAGGTACCAGTGTCCATGTTTTGTTCTTCTCTATTTGCTCAATTTCTTCATTCATTGCTTGAATCTAGTCCTCATTCTCCAAAGCATATTTTAGTGATTTAGGTTCAAACTCACAAAGTAAACATGTATCACTTATTAGTCTTTTCCTTTTCGTAACTCCAGATCTTTGTCTCCAACGATTTTCGTAGGTGCATGATGTCTTCTCACATATTTTGCTAGTAAAAGTTATTTCCTTCTCTCCTCTTCTACAAGTTCATCTTGAAAAATGATTTCAAGTTCATTTTGTCTCTCTACTTTAGGTTTTGCTTGCTCAAAATTGTCTTCCTAATGTTCGGCATCTTCTGCATGTACCTCGGCATCATTTTTCTGTTGCTCGGCTCCCACAGTCTATTGCTCGGCAACTTCTTGTTGCAACTCGAAATTCCCATTTTGTTGCTGATTTGTAGCTTTGTTCTCTTGCTTAGTTGGGTGCACGGAGCACCTTCATTCACATATATGAATGTACTGTAGCCTTCAAGTTCTGTCTTGCATTCAACTTCATTTTTTTTTTGCATATCCATCAACTTTCACATTTGCACTTTCCACAACTTTGTTAGTGTTAGAGTTCAAACACTTGTAAGCTTTTCTCTTAGTGGATATCCTAGGAATATGTCTTCATTACTCTTAGCATCAATTTTTCTATTTCTATTATCCTTTAGTATATAGCATTTGCTTCCAAAAAGTTTAAAATACTTTACATTAAGTGCATATCCATACCACAACTCAAAGGGTGTAACATTTGTACCTTTTGTTGGTATGTTTATCGTTGCGCCAAAAACTTGAGCTATCAATGAATGTCACAAACACCAAACTTACCCAAATCTACAAGAGGCGGTTAAGCCATGTTGCAAACCTCGAAGGAGGTGCTGACCACTAAGTCAACAATCTCCCCCTTAACACCAACTGAGGGTTCTGCATTGACGGAATGAAGGAGACCTCCTGAGATTCGAACCCATGACCCAACGCTCTGATACCAATTGTTGGTATGTTTTTCGTTGCGCCAAAAGCTTGAGCTATCAACGAACGTCACAAACAACAGACTTATCCAAATCCACGAGAGGTGGTTAAGCCATGTCGTGAACCCCGAAGGAGGTGCTAACCACCAAGTAAACACCTTTCTTGACTTGCACTCTATTAAAAGTATAAACTGTTGTACTTACAACTTCTCTCCAATATTTCTGTGACACATCCTTCTCCATCATCAGTGTTCTAGCACAGTCTATGATTGATCTATTTCTCCTTTCAACTATTCCATTTTGGGGAGGGGTCTTAGGTGCCGACATCTGCCTTTTGATTCCTCTATCATTGCTGAATATATTGAATTCATTAGAAATGAATTCTCAACCTCTATTAGATCTCAAGTACTTTAGATCCTTTCCTATTTCCTTTTCAACACTAGCCAAATACCACTTAAACAACTGAAAAGCATCAATTTTTTCTTTAAGAAACATCACTGTCATCATCCTAGAATAGTTGTCAACAAATAGAAGGAAATATTTGTCTCCATAATAGCTTTGAACACCAATAGGTCCACAAAGGTCGATATGAACCAATTTCAAAATATCAACAGATGAATATGTCTTGCTCTTGAAACTAGACTTTGTCATTTTTCCCAATTAACATTGTTTACACATAGCATTATTAGCTTTCTTCAGTTTTGGAAAACCTCTTACTCTTTTCATCTTACTAATGCTTCCCAAATTGTCAAAATTCACATGACATAACCCCTTTGCCATAGCCATATATCTTCATATTGTGCAAACAAACATGTCTCATCAGGTAAATCTAGATAGAACAACTTACCTTTTGCTTGATCGCCACTTCCAATTAGTTCACCATCAATATCAAATATCTAGGCCTTCTTGTGATGGAATTCAAACCTGTATCCTAATTTGTTCACCTGTGAAACACTCAACAAGTTATAGTTAAGTCCTTCAACCCAATAAACATTGTCACACTTGATCTTATCAGTCAATTGTATTGATCCTTTACCTTTCACAAGACATGGTGCATCATTACCAAACTTAACACAACTACCCTTGTAAGGTCCCATGGTTTCAAAATTTACTTTTATCACCAGTCATGTGTTGTGAACAACCACTATCAATTATCCATCTATCAACTTTACTCATATAAGAGATAATGCAATTTTATCATCTTCATCAGAATCTTCCTCATAGCAAAATAGACAAGTTCATCAACTTTCTGATTCATTATCAATTTCTTCTTCAGCAATATAACAAGATTTCTTATCTTTGTCTTTGTAGTCCTTGTTCCTCTTGTTGTCTCTATCATATCTTCTTCCTTTGTACTTGTTTTCCCTTCTTTCATCCTTGTCTTCTTTGTCAGGACATCTTACAGCAATATGACCAATTTTGTTACATGAAAAATAGATTATAGGAAGTTTACCTTTGTATTTTTCTCTTCCTCTTGAAATTCTTTTAGCCATCAGTGCTTCAAGCTCATCAAGTTCATCATCAAAAACATCACTGTCACTTTTCACACATTTTCCTTTTCCTTTCTTACTAAGAACTAATTGTGATTTAAAAGCAGATTCAACAATGGTAGGGGCGAAGTTATCAGAATTTGACATTTCAAAAGCATGACAATCACACTTTCTCAAGTTGAGTTATTACTAGGAGTACATCTCAATTCTTGTATTGCAGAAACCCTAATAGCATAAATAGGAAGTAGAGTTCTCAATACCTTGTTGATTACAGTCTCATCATCGATCTTTCCATTTGCTCCTCTTATGGCATTTACAACTTCTTTGATTCTACCACAATATTGGACTATAGTTTCACCTTCCATCATTCTCATTTCATCAAACTTACCTCTCAAGCTCTCTGATTTTGCCCTCAAGACATTTTTGTCTCATCCATAGATGGTCTACAGTGTATCCCACATTTTCTTAGCAATCTTGTAATCTTTTATGTCATCAAATTTGGCATAGCTTAGGGCTGATGCAATCTCCAACATAACTTGGTTGTGTTCTTGCTTCTCTTTCAGCTATTGAGCTGTCAGAGGAAGAACAGTGATCTCGACATATGCATTGTCCACAACACGTATTACACTATCTCAAATTCCTGCCTGATGTAACCTCATCAAACTTTTCCATGCAGGGAAGTTCTCTTTGTTCAACCTTGGCACCTCCTTTTTGTACATCTTGATTTTTAGATTCAAGTACCTTCAAACATTTCTCTACAAGCACCACAGCTCTGCTACCAATTGTTAGAATGTTTATAATAACTGAGAGAGGGGGTTAATCAGTTATCCAAGGTCCAGATGTACCAATTGAACAAACAAACATTCAAACTACTTCAGATCTGAACATCCATTAGCTCAGCCTTTATAGTAGATTATAAATAACATCAACTAGCAGTCCACTATACTAATAATAACAAACTTGCAGAATGTAAAATAGTAATCGTAAATCACTACAAATAACATCCACACAAGTTTGACACTAAGATTTAATGTGGAAACCCAATTTGTGAAAAACCACCAATTAGAACATTCTATTAGATTGCCACCTTGATTAAAGGATTTACTTATGACTGTTAGGTCAACCTTGATTAAAGGATTTCAATACTGATGCAATGGTTAGAAAGTAACAGCAGGTTTTGATCTGACAAATACAACTCACTTTGCAAATACAAATCACAACTCAGCTCACATGCTGATCCACTGACTGAGCTTCATTGTCATCTCTGTCTCTGATTTGCTTGGCAACCCTTCAAACAATCCCTCTTCATCTCTTCTAAATTCTTCTCAGCATCCTACTTAAGTTCAGAAATCAATAGCATCAACAACTGCTCCAACCTTGTTAGGTTATCCCTTGTACCTCCTTAAATAGGTAATTCTGATCTTTTTCCGCTTAAACATCACCGTAGATCTTAGATTTATGTCAAATTCATCAAATCCTTCCACCATTTTCTTCTCTTTATCTTCTAGAAACTTCTCCAAACATCTCCTTGAATCCTTCCATAGAAACGCGCAAACACGGTTTCCCTTTGATTTTAAATGCTCCAGGTCATCCATCGTTATCTTTCACATGCTTTACATATTCCAAGAAATCAACTATATCGGCTAGAAATCACGATTTCCTCATAAACTGTCAAAATGTTGTCCCTCGGCCAACACTATGTTTTAACACTCGTTCATCACTGGGTTACTCGATTTCTACCAACTTTCTGTTTGGCACATATACTGATGCTTGGCACATGTTGGGGCTTATACTAGCATCACTCAGCATATACTTCAAGTTTCTAAATCTTCTGCTCTGTTGCTCGGTCAAGCCTATGTCTTTGGTCAATCTTTGATCACTTCTTCAAGGCTTCAGTACAATTGTCTTCTTCACTTGTAGCAAGATTAAACAATCACTTTATCTTGTCAAAGTCTAACTAGCCAAGTGCCCATTGTAGTTTCATCTCATAGCTCAACCTTTCCTCTAGGTGCTCTTGTCATGTCCAATTTCTCAAATCCTCTTCATCAATCATCTAGCTATGGCACTCAAATTAGATAGCAAACTGTCTTACCAATAAGGTTTGACATCAATGACAACGTAACAATTGTTCAAATTGTAGTTTCCAACAATTGCTACATTCAGCTTCATCAATATTGACCAGAGGTTCAAGTGGAGACATCTCTACAATGGCTTCCCAATTAAGAGCATCAGGACCATGAGATTTTTGAGTCTCCTTGTTCTGTTCTTCTATGTCAATGTTCTTCTAAGTCATGAACTGCTTTAGTGCAGCTCTTTCCTTTTCATCAAGTATTCACTATAGGTATGAAAGTAGTGCGTTGATTGGATGTCTTCTTTATAGACTAGCATTAATCCCTCCTATAGCAGTATCATAAACCTTCTCTTTGGAATCTCCAAGACTGCAAAAACCTGTGACATAATAATGTAATATGTGAGTTTTATATAAAACCTAGTACGGTCTCTTTTGGATCCTTGGAAAACTTCTTCATTTCTCTTCTTCCAACTAAGCCAAAGAATTTCACTAGAAAAGACAAACCAGATTCTATTGATTTTAACATCAAAAACATCAACAAAGCAATCAAGAATTTTAATCCAAGAGAAATTGAAAGATTTATTCCAAGAGACATGTCTACCAAAGAAAGAGGACCAAATCAAAACAGAAAACTTACATTCAAAAAAGAGATGTTCAATAGTTTGAAGAACATGACAAATAGAGCACTCAAGAGGCATAATACCAAGCTGACTCGAAGTGTTACCAATAGCAAGCTTTTTGAGTAGAAGGATCCATCGAAAGAAAATTTTTTAGGTTCACTAGACTGATGCCATAAAAAATGCAAGCAATAATTTCAATCCAAGAGAAACTGAAAGATTTATTCCAATAAACATGTCTACCGAAGAAAGAGGACCAAATCAAAATAGAAAATTTACATTTAAAAAAGAGATGTCCAATAGTCTCAGGAATGTGACAAATAGAGCACTCAAGAGGCATACCGCCAAGCTAACTCAAAGTGTTACCAATAGAAATCTTTTTGAGTAGAAGGATCCATCAAAAGCATAGTTTTAAGGTTCACTGCGTTGTTGCCATAAAAAATCCAAAATGAAGTGCCACTTAGAGTTTGGTCAATCAATGCACCATTTATGTTTAAGATTTTTAAGGGTGCTATGCTCCTCTTTTATCATGTTGTAGTGCTTTTTAGTAGAGATATCCATAAAAGAAGGAACATCTTTCCACTTGAGTTTATTATAGATTTCAACATTGGTAACCAACTTGCCAGGAAAAACGAACCCATTGCTTTGTTGATGAGGTTATATGTTATTTTATGAGTAGCTGGTAAGTCAAACTTCCTCTAAGCTCATACCAAGTCCCTAACCTATTATCTACCAAAATGTCTTCAATAATAGTTATGCTTTTGTCACACCATCGTTTGGCAGAGCAGCTTTGTGTAAGAGAAAGAGGCTTATCATTAAGTTAAATTCCCCACCATAAAGACCTATCAATGAAAAATAAACAAGGAGCGTAATCAACAACACCTTTGAAGCATAAAAGTCTTCTCACTTGGGACCATGCCTTCCAAAGTGAGGGAAAAACACTTGACCCAAAAACTTTGATCTCAAAATCACCAAGAATAACATCAATAAAGGATAATTCCTTCCATTTTTTCCCTTTTCTGATGGTAGTGTTGGTTCCCAAAACCACAGATTGGAATCCTATGAGCCTTGCCTACTCGATGCTAGGATATCCAATTGGTAATGGCCAACTTGACGAGATTGATCGATGCAATCCAAATCCCCTGCGCTTCTAGCTCTGCAAAACCAAGGCGGGTGTACCTAATCCTAGACAACAACCTTAAATCCAAGATGCTTAAAGCAGATTGATTAAAACGCGAATGCGATGAAAGTTTTCCTAACGATAAGGATTATAGAAAACTTCAAACTTGCGATTTATGAATTAAGAATAAAAGTAAATGATTGTATGAATGTTCTTAAAATAAGAATAAATATAGATTAATGCAACAAATGAATATATTAAATCTTCAAAGGAAAGATACGAAATAATTGCCAACATATGGATTACGAATTATGGAAAATATAAAGACTAGTGCCAAAGGGCGATAGAGCCAGTATTATACGTTTAAAATATACAACTTTATAAAATTCTACGCACATCAATTATAAACAATTTAGTAATCAAGATGCGATAGATCAAATATATGGATGCAATTTTAAAAGTCTGGAATGTATATTAACTCCTGTGGTTCGGAGACAAACCAAACATAGATTCAAAAAATAAATAAATATTTCTCAATATCTATGATGCTCAATTTTAAAATGCTATAATTGATCCTATCTACTTATCTATCATATAAATTATTTATAAAATTAAAATAATAATAATAAAGGACGAAACTATATAATATCGTAATTCTAAAGCTTCATGCAAATAAAATATATATTTCTTACTAATCATTTCGGAAATAAAATTGCACTGGAGACACTCCTTATGGATGATCCATCCAATACACTTCAACTCCAAAATCGCATAAGAATTTATTCAATAATCTAAATTCACGAGCTTAGCTCAAAAATTCATTTCTTTGCCAATAAAAGAATATAATATATCATAGCGCATATAGTATGCAAATTTTTAGAAAGTATATATGAATATGTCTATGAATTGTGTCTTGCTTTTACATCTATATTTATAGCAGATGAAAAGGTATTTACCCAACCATTGCACCTTTTCAATATAAAACTAATTGGTTATACTTTACAAAATATTATTAAATTCCTTTCACAACTAATAATAAATCAAAGTATGCCTAAAAAGCCAGCAAGCGTGGAGATCTTCTTCGAATGTATATTGATCCTTGACCACTGGGTCATGTCCATGCCTTTAGAAATTCATCTTCACTCTGAACTGACACATTCTCTCCATGTGTTTATTAATACCTGCAAGAGAAATGAAATATCGTTAGATACAAATTAGTAATATCTGACACAAAGCTTCTTGTATACTGGAGCTGCATACGAATCGATTGTCTTCCATACTTCTACATCCTTTTATATATCGAGCACCTTTCCCTTACATGATATTCCATAGCTGATAACCCACGATTACTTGGTAGGCACCCAATATTCTTTATATTGTGCAAACCTGATCTTCATTTCATGATACAGGTAACACAAGGGATATAAATTCGTCACTCCAGAGACAGACAAGTTGGGCTACACAACATCCAATCTCCTAGTCTGCATAAGCTCTTCCAATCATATATCTTCTTTTTTCTCTCTTTGTGAATCAAGGCGTAGTCATTCACTTGCTGAATGTGACGAGTGGGCGCACTGGGAGTTCAATAATTCATAGATGCACAAATCACACACCTCCCCAATTTCTCTAGAGTAAAGCCACATCATTATTTACCAAAACCTGATTTGCGTGCAATGACTTAGGATCTCCACATCATAGGTATCTCCACCGGGTTACGTCCATTATTTTCACAGGGATTTTTGAACATGCTTTTACTCTGCAGTTCGTCTTCTTCCGCTTGCAATCCTGAAACGAACATAAAAGAGTGGTGAGTATTGTTTGAAAATAAATGATTGAATCCCTTGCAATATTGGGATGACTCCAAGCTTTGAGATAATAACAGATTGCCTTTAAATAATTTGAAACTTTCAATTCTGCCTGTAACATGACATATGACACTAAAGATCCCATGTCTCTATCTTCCAATGGCACTCGTGCACTTAAGAAATTCTTCCACACTCAGTACTGTTAGTGCGATAAGTATATCTTTACCATCCTGATCAAAGCACTTATCATTCATAATTATGGTGGTAACAATCGATCCTAATTCAAGCATGATTCCACACTCAGAAACACAATAACCACTAGAATCACACCAAACATCTTCATGGTAATTAATATTTATTCTCTGAAATTAAAAATTCTCAGCCAATTTGGTTGTGTACCAATTACAAATGTGCAAAGATGACTACATGATAATTGCGTCCAAACTATCTGATAAAATGTCTGAATATTATTTTACTATGGAGCTTACTCATAAAGGTCTCAGATTGAGCAATATCTCCTTATAAAATGGGGGATGCATACAGCAGTCTATACTTGGGACAATCTTCTTCCTTTTGCTCCAATATAGATCTGTATTTGGTAACCTCCATATGTGCATCATTTACCACCTATTGTGTGTCAGATTTACATTCGTTTCTGGATTAGGAGACACATTCTGTAGGTAGCAAAAATATGTGTTGCTATATAACTGTCAGCTATGGATGCTCATATATCATTTATGCCACTACTACTTAATTTTTTCTCAATTAGGAGTCTCTAGTGAACTGAACTGTTCTTGAGTTTTAGTTTATGAATTCGATTATGTGTAGTTTTTTATCATCAACATTTCAGATCATATTGCATGATCCATCATCAAGATGCCAGAGAACATGAAGAACAAAAAAAGATAAGATGCAGATCTAGCAGACCTCTAAAGAGAAACAAGAGAGAGGGGGGGCAAGTAGGTTGAAGAGAGAGAAAACAGAGTACCAAGGGTGACAAGACACAAATCTACTGATTGAAAGCTACTCCTCCAAAAAAGAAAAACTAAGAAGTCAAAACAAATATGATGAAAAATAATAATAATAAATTTTAAAAAATTTAAAAATTTAAAAAAATTTAAGAAAATTTAAAAAATAAAACAAAAAAAAATAAAAAATAAAAATTATCTTTATAATATCATGATATATATATATATATATGTCCGAGACCTAATAGCAAAAATAATGATAATGACAATAATAACAAAAATATCAAGATAACCCGAATAATAATAGAGAATATTGAATAGGAAACAAGTACACAAATAAGGGAATAAGTACCTAGAAGGAAAAAAGAGAGAAAAATGAAGATGGGAGTAAGAAATGCAAATATATATATATATATAAGTATATAAGTATATGCGAGAAACTTTGCCGGACTAATAATAAAGAAAATGATAACATATATATATATGTGTGTGTGTGTGTGTGTGTGTGTATGTATGTATGTATGTATGTATGTATGTACATATATATATATATCTATATACATACATATATATATCTATATACATATACATACATATATATATATATATATATATATATATATATATATATAGAAGAAATTAGGTGACCTCAAAAAACGAATAAGAGAAGTATATATAGTTTTTTGTTTTTTATTTTTTATTATTTATTCTTTTCTTATACCCATCTACATTTTTGTAGATTGGGGTGTTTGCTTTCTTGCTCTTTATTCCCTTATTATTTTTATAATTTTCTTCTCTTATTCGTTTTTTGAGGTCACCTAATTTCTTCTATATATGTATGTGTATATATATATATATATATATATATATATATATATATATATATATGTATGTATATAGATATATATATATATATATATATGTATATACATACATACATACATACATACATACATATATATATATATATATATATGTTATCATTTTCTTTATTATTAGTCCTGCAAAGTTTCTCGCATATACTTTTATATATATATTTGCATTTCTTACTCCCATCTTCATTTTTCTTTCTCTTTTTTCTTTCTAAGTACTTATTCCCTTATTTGTGTACTTGTTTCCTATTCAATATTCTCTATTATTATTCGGGTTATCTTGCTATTTTTGTTATTATTTTCATTATCATTATTTTTGCTATTAGGTCTCGCACACGCATACATATATATATCATGATATTATAAAGATAATTTTTTTTTGTTTTTCTTTGTTTTTTTTTAATTTTTTTTTTTTAAAAATTTTTTATTATTATTATTTTTTCATCATATTTGTTTTGACTTTTGACTTTTTCTTTTTTGGAGGAGTAGCTTTCAATCAGTAGATTTGTGTCTTGTCACCCTTGGTACTCTGTTTTCTCTCTCTTCAACCTAGCTCCCCCCCCCTCTCTCTTGTTTCTCTTTAGAGGTCTGCTAGATCTGCATCTTATCTTTCTTTCTTTTCTTTCTTTTTTTTTCTGTTCTTCCTGTTCTCTGGCATCCTGATGATGGATCATGCAGTATGATCCGAAACGTTGATGATAAAAAACTACACACAATCGAATCCAAAAACTAAAACTCATATTCATGGATTGTGGAAATCTCATAGATATGATTGAACTGTTCTTAACAACACAAAAAGATCCCATTCTGATCACCATATCATGTTCTTATATTTGCAGGCTCTTCCTGAAACATATCAAGCAATATAAGAATAATCATTGTATAAGCATATCTGTTGATTACCACAATTCAGAGGCATTTTCTCGCTATTATTATCCCTTTCTGCCTGTATTGTATTAGTCTTTCATATTGGAATTACTTTATGAAGTGTATGCTGTTTAATCTTCATGTAACTATTACTGATTTTTGTTATTTGAAATCCAGTCTTTCTATGTTTATATAAATATGTTTGTTGTACATAATCAATTTGTTCCAACTGCACTACCTCTCAAACCATTGTATTGTCCTTCTTGCCACTAATGGATTGTTGTTGTTTGTCTTTTTGTTCTTTCTTTAATTCTCTGTGAACCATTTATAACTGCCCTGCTCACGACTTTAAATGCTTTGACGCATATTTTTTGAATATAAGTAGTGAGTAAGATCTAAAGATTTTCCCTATAGCCTGGATTTTGGACTCTAAAATTTGTCAAAATTTTAGAGTTCCATCAGGTAGATCTGACAATATTGTTTCTAATGAGAACTTTCCAAGGTTCATTATCAGAGATGGATTTAAAATCCCATTTTGAAGCTAAAGTCATACTGTGAGTTTTTAGATCTCTCATACCGAATCCAACCCCACCTCACCCCCCCCCCCCCCCCCCCTCCTTCTTTGGGCATGCAGCACCTGTTCCACTTGACTGCATGCCTTTTTTTGTTTCCTCATACTATAATCCCTCATTACTCTTTCTAATTTTTCAATCTGATAACTGGTGAAGAGCCAAGAGGAGGAAAAGTAGACAGTGGGATGCTAATACTTTCTGAAGAATCTGTGTTCTACCAACTAAAGACACGAGGTGATTTTTCCATTTGAGGTGTTTCCTTTTGATTTTTTAATAGATCCAGTTCTACATGTCCTTTGTGGAGGGAGAGACTACAAATGGAAAGCCCAAATATCTGATAATTGTATTAGGCCTTGCCCAATTTCATCATTTATGTCTTAGCTAGGTGGGTTCGGTTTCACTCCAACCTGATAATGTGGATTTATGTGGGCCAACTTTGGCTCCTGAATCCAAACTAAAAAAATGCAATCTGTTTACCATTTTATCAAAGTTATATTCATTAATTTGAACAAGGAGTGTTGTGTTATCTGCAAACTGAGTGTTAAAAAGTTATTCCTGGTTGGGAAGAGTGATTCCTTTTATTGGTGGTCCTAAGGTTTGAGATCTCATAATGTAAAGAGAGAATCTGCAGCCAAAACATACAATGTTGGGGCAATGGGACAACCTTGCCTTATAGATCTTTGCAGCATGATAGGATCAGACAAATCACTATTTATATCAATTACTGTAGAGGAGTCTTTAGATAAAATCCCGATCCAATTGCAAAAGTATGGAGGGAATCCAAAGGCTTTCAGCATTCCAGTCACAAAAGGTCATTCAATACGATTATATGCATTTTCAAAGTCCAAGAGAACAATAGTGGAATTTTGCGCTACTTTAGCCCAGTGGAGTGCTTCCCTGTTGGTAATCAGATTTTCAAGGATGTACCTGGCTTTAAAAAATGTTGTTTGTGTAACAGAAACAACTTCATTCAGAAGGCCTGTTATTCTTCTAGCTAGTAGCTTAGCTATGATCTTGTAAGAGAGGTTTAAAAGGGTGATAGGTCTCCAGTTCCTGACCTGAGATTTATCTTCATTCTTAGGAATCAAATTTTTTACTCCTCTATTAATTTTCTCTCCCAGTAATCCCTTTGCACATGCCTCTTTATATACATTTAGAAATCATAGCATATCGATTCAATAATTTCCTTATAGAATTCAACTGGTAGGCCGTCTATTCCTAGAGATCTTTCATTGGCCATATCACCTATAGAAGCTTTAAATTCCTCAATAGAAATTTCTTTATTCAAGGAAGTCACCCAGCTCTTAGAGACTTTTTTGGGAATATTAGTCTCAGGCAATATTTAAGAGTTCCTTATTGTAATTCTTATGTTCTGATGTGAACAGCTTTTGGTAGTAGTTAAGAAAAATATTCTTAATCTCATGAGGATCTTTAGTGAGAGCCAAGTCTCCCAGAATTTCCTCTATTACTTCTCGTTTTTTGCTTTGATCTGATCAGGTTGAAAAAATACTTTGATCCTTTATCTCCTTCATGGAGCCAGTTTGCTCTTGCCCTGATTTTTTGCCCTTGGAATCTTAAGTTTTGTATTTTGCATAATTCAAATTTAGTAAAAGCCAGCTCTTCTAGGGTTCTTCGATCTTATCTTTGATTTTGTAGGGTATTTTATAATTCATTAAACTTGGATTGTAGAAAGAATTCTTCCTTGTTTCTATCGTTCGCTCTTTTCTTTCCCACAATTTGGTACATATCTTTCCATAATTTGGTAAGGATACTCCAATGGTCTATGTTGCTTTTGTTCTTATTACAGAGTTTTGGAATGCAAGAAGCCATTTTAATAGCTTCAGAGGTATTCTGGTCTTTGAGTAGGGTAATATTAAGCTTGAATGTACCTCTCTGTCTTTTACATGAATTAGGATTGGCCAGATCATCAACATTAGCAATGAAGCAAATAGAAGAATAATAAAAAATATAAGTCAAGGTAACCTTTATAAGAGAGCAACCATCCACAAATGGAAAAGAAAAAACTAAGTCGGCATAAACTCTGTCAAGTCAACAATAACTCTTTGTTTACTTGTCCATGTAAACCAGATGTCAGTGAATAAATCCTTCTTTCTACTAATTGGTTCAATGAGATTCAATCTTCTTTTAAAGTTTTCCCATAAGAAAAATTCATTTCCTTTCCAAGTGTTCTTGGTTCCTCCACATTTATCTTCTCCTACCTCCACCATATTAAATCTCCAGCAATTATCCAGTGAGCCTTTGGGAGAGACATGGTCAACCAATCCCATAATGAATCTCTCTCCTATAATCATTAGATGAATAAATATTACATATCCCACATATCTTGCCATGCAAGTTAAAGGTTACCCACACAAGGGGAGGTACCATTGTCCAAAATATGTTCTTCCCAAATAGGATTAACTAGGATAGCTGCTACTCCTTTTCCCATCTTGTGAGAAGAAATAAAGTGTTTAGCCTGGCTCCAAATGAATTTCATGACAGTGAAAGAGTAATAACCAATAATTTTTATTTCTTGAAGAAAGATATAGTCTATAATCTGTAACTTATTTTTTGAGTCTCTAACCACATACTTCTTATCTGGCATCTCAAGACCTCTCACAATCCAACTTGCAAACTTCATCATAATCAATTTTTGGAGGGTTGTTGGATTCCATAGAGCCTGTTAAAACAAAGGCGGCTCTATTATTTGTGTTACCATTTTTGGAAATAGTGTTTCTGTCAAGTATTTTCCTATTTTTATTTCCACCTACCACAGTGGATCCTTCATAATTAGAAGGATCTGCATTTTTTATAGAAACATCATTACTGTCATCCATATGGTCCTCTTCTCCCCTAATTGTTAAGGAGCACTCTTTTGCATAGGGTTCATGATCTTTATTAGTCAACTTATGTTCTTCTAAATCTTCTGTCATATCCTCAACAATCAATCTCATGGTATGGTTTTTAAGCTCCAAAGGTGCAGATGAGGTCTGGCAACCAGAGTTTCTACTTTTTTCTGCTCTATCATTAATGGTCTCAAGGGATAAATATTTGGCATGTTTTCTAATCGGTGCATCTAGAGCATGACTTGGAGAAGACTCTTGACCTAGGTTAAGAGACTTCGGTTGAGCGTAGGCATTATCAGAGTTAGGGATGACTTTATGGTGTTCTTCAAACAGAGGGTTCAAGAGAGAAATGAAAGAAAGAATTCTTATTTTGAATATCATAACCCAAATCTCAACCATTTGAATTAAGTTTTCTTTTATCTTTATTCTCACTATCTTGCGGTGTTTTCTTTTGACCAGGAATCTCTTCATTGTTCTTCTTAGGCTCTTTACTAGTATTATTAATATTATTACTAGGGTTTGAGCATGGGTGGGTTTGAGCATGGGTCAGCTTAATACCATCAT
Source organism: Cupressus sempervirens (assembly GCA_028749045.1). Lineage (NCBI taxonomy): Eukaryota > Viridiplantae > Streptophyta > Pinopsida > Cupressales > Cupressaceae > Cupressus > Cupressus sempervirens. The sequence goes on along the minus strand of CM053790.1, from coordinate 138,435,593 downwards.
TTCCAGAGTTACATCCAGGACAATTATTTTGTTATGCCCATTTATCTTACAGTGAAAGCAAGCATTCAAGTTTCCTAGTAAAACTACTTTCCATTCAAAATGAGAATCTTCCAAAATCATTAGTAGATTTTCATGAATATTAAATTCTGGGAGAAGGGCAAAAAAGAACCCTTGCATTCAAATGAGGTAGGGTAAATTTGGATTCTTAAAACTGAAGAACCAAGCCCAAGAGTTTAAACTTTTGAGCTAAGAAGAGCCAAAATTCAGGCTGTAAATTCACGATTTCCAGCCAATGTGAGGATGACCAGGCCATTACCTGTTCCAAGTTACCTTCAGCCAACCAAGGAAAATCTCTAAACATTGCTTTACCAACATTCCAAAAAGATTTTTTTAATACTCTTTCTTGCATGTAATGATTCTTAAAAAAAATAACAAAAACGTCTTTTTGCAACATTCTGCAGAAACTAAATTCTATCCCTAATTTATTGCCCCAAACATTATTCAACCATTCATCAAAAAACTTTCTAGAAAGTAAGAAATCAGAATCCACTGCAGAAAAAATAATGGCAACATTTTTTAATCTTGCTCCCTCATTTCTAATGGCAGCCCTCATGTCTTCATTTGAAGAAAGATTCAGGGTCATACAGAGATCCTCGGGGACCTTACCATCTCTTCCTTCTCCGGGGTTTGAAGGGTTGACTTTACAACTGCTTCCACTTCCATCAGAGCAAGCCCCCAAAAGTCTTCCTTCCACTACTGCGACTGCTAACTGTCCTTCATATTCTGCAGAGAGTGGACACACAAACTCCGAGTCCTCTATGAGAACTGCTTTATATGAAGGCTTCTCGAGAGGATCTCTGGCAGAAGGTTGTTTTGGCAGGGAACCATCCCCAATATCTTTCTTATTTGCTTCATTCTCAACTTCCTTTAATGCTTTTTCTGAAGATTGTACTTGCACATTTAGCACCATAACAATCCTAAAACATTGAAACAGAGTTTGAGTCAAAGAGCCAAACTCCAAGGGGCACTAGGTTACAAAGCACACGTGTGAGGGCACAGGAAAGCCAAGGGAAAAACACACAGCGCAGGAAAAAATAGTATGTAAAAACCATACGAAAAACAAAAACAAGAACAGTGAAAGTATGCATTAAAGACAGGGAATAACAAAAAATGAAAACCAAGCAAAATAGTTGACAGATGGGATGGTGCAGAGCCTCAAAATGTCCTTTCCGGGGTGCACCAAGTTGCAGTCCACTATCCAAAAGCTACTAATTTCTAGTTTGGTACATTAAACTGGTTACTCAAACATAACATTAATATACCCTACTGTCTAAGAATAATGTAATGGGTTTAAAAGAAAACTAACCCACAAACATAGCAGTAAGTCCTGTCATACTCATCCTTACACTTTGTTAATTTGGAATGCAATTTACAGCCTTTTGATGAAGTGATAGTTTGATGTAGCTTATAGCACAGGATTAGGTTAGCTATTTATGATAAACTAGATAATGCAGCAAGTCTTGATTTTAAACACTTTTGGACCATATGTGGTACACATCCAAAAAATGTACTGAATTTTAAATTTTATAATTCATAAACTTATGAACATTGACCTGTTTTTAGCATTCTTATGTAATTGTCTAGAGTCGATTAATTTTGTGATTTTTCCAAATGATTTCATTTTAACAAGTAGCTTTGATGACCTACCTGTATTTGAAGATAGCTAAAATAAATCATAGTCTTTTGAAGGAAGATGAGAAGCCACAAATAATTCCTCAATAACTTATTTGCAAAGTTATATGACATTTGAGCATTCTATATTTACTATTAAACCATCTTTATATTCTCTTTCATACAGATTAACATTGAAGTTTGGAGATGCAATGTGAATATTTTGTATGGCTTTAATATTTCAAGATTTAGTGATTTTCTATAATGTTATCTGCACAGCTCTTGATTCTCCTATGAATGATCTGAAAAAGTAGCACTTGTGCCAAGGATTCATCATCCTGGTCATTCAAGAACATGGGACTCTTATCACATAACGATGAGTCTCCAAGACTCCTCAACAGTCTCTAAAAGGTATAAAGAAGACATAACAGTTTTACTCAGATAATTTATATTGTAGCCAAAGATTCAAAATGCCTAATTTATAAATATTTTCATTTGCAAGGCCTGAATACATCATGATTTAGTGATTTGTATAATATAAACTGCACAGCTCTGGATTCTCCCATGAATGACTTAAAAAAGCACACTTATACCAAGGATTCGTCATCTGGGCCACTCTAGAATATACGACTCTTGTCATATAACAATGACTGTCATCATCAAAAAGGTATCAAGATGGTGGTATATTTTTGCTCAAATTATGTATAACATAGCCAAAGCTTCAAAACAGGTGAGCTCCTATTAAGATTGCTTTAAATTCTTCAAGGTCGTCCTTGATTTCTAGGTAATGCTTTTCTTCGTTTAAAATTTTGGACTACTGGCTTTGATGTTAAAAAGGTCAACATGATGCTTCCTTTGGATTTTGGGATGATTGTATCATCCATAGAATGCTGATGCTATTGGTTGGTTTATTGTCATTGACAATGTCACTTATCTAGATCTAGTTTTCTCTTAGCTAGATTTTGTCCTTGATTGAAACAGAATTGGAGTTGCCCAACAGTGTTAAACTATGACTCAAAGCATGGATTTGGGAACAGAAAATTCTTTACGAGTCCTCTGAGCTGTACCACTACCACAGTGCTGGATGCTTCTCCTTGGACTGCCAAGACTTCCATGATAATTTACACTCCAATGATGTGGTGAGTCCTCAGGAAAAGGAGTTGTTACTGAAATTGAAAGAGGTTAGAGCAACTCTTCACTGTCATCTTCAAACAACAAAACCCTTTGGAGGACAAGAGGTTGCTGTTATCACAAGTGAACCCTGTTGACGGCAAAGGAGCTCCTTACAAGATTAAAAGGAAACTTGATGTTAAGTTCTCTCCTTCAGAAAGTGGAAGGTCTTTCCGTTCCTACCCTGCCCCTCTTCTGAAGCCTTTGGTGAAATTCGGATTAGAACTGCCTTGACTGTCTTTGTTGGTGGTTTTTGGTCCTTCCAAAACCAAATTTTGCCTCCATGCTTTAACCCAAATAATTGCTGTTTTTTTCTGTTCTCTTCTTTGTGGTTGGTTCCCATCTCTTATCTCAGAATTTGTTCACATTGTTTCTACACTTACTTCTTGTGAGACTCGTCCTTGCCTCTATGGTTGCTCTGCAACAGGTCCGGGTCTTTTTCCTGTAGCTGGCTGTCTTTCTTCTTGTATGCTTTTCAGTCCCATAGACCCTTGGGTGGTCTTTTGTTGGACATTATAATTTTATCTTATCCTATGTTTACCTCAATCAAAACATAAAGTATGTAAACAGAGTACATACTGTTTATGTCTTTTCTGATGTTTATAAAAAATATAGTACCTAAGCAGTAAACGATCAAGTTATGGTACTATTTCAGGACTAATTAATAATTTGTTTAATTCTGGCTTATTCATAGTGGTTACATGCAAAGAAGTAGAAACGAAAAACAATATATCTATTAACTAGAAGCATGAGTTCCATAATAACTCCTTGTTTATGGATGAAATTACCTACTTTAGAGCATTTTAGCCTAGGCATCCCATATTTTCTGTGTATTTGATGCTGTAATTACGTATGATAACAGAAGAGTTAGATTTCATTCACACCTCAACTGGGCGTGGAAGTTCTTCTAATTTTCCACTAATTTTCAGAGCTTTGACCACAGCCAAAGCACATATGATGCCCAAGGATCCATCGTACATTCCAGCATCAACAACTGTATCCTGTTTCATCCAAAGTATTAATTCTCAGATTTTAGAGTTGTACTATTTTTCTTCAATATTTATTAATGAACAGATAAATTTTGGCTGGTTCAGTTACCAAGTGAGAACCAATGAGCAGTTTTGGGGCACTTGCATTCGCTCCATCAGTCAGACCATGGATATTCCCCATCTTATCAGTCCATCTGAAAAATCATAGCATGTTCAGTGGATATATTTGTCATACTGGCGCACACTAAATAGCTTCAAGTAAAAGGAGAGAGAGGGAGAGAGAGGGGGAGAGAGAGAGATTATAGCATGTCCAGTGGATATATTTGCCATATTGGTGCACACTAAATAGTTCAAGTAAAAGGAGAGAGAGAGAGAGAGAGAGAGAGAGAGAGAGCACGTTCTCAGTCCAGCATTGTGCATCCATTCTTCAATCAGATTCCCAGCCTTCAAAGCTGCAGGGCTCAAGAAAGTGCGTTGGAGGTGCTTCTCAGCATCACTAATCTGGTGACAGAGCTCACAGTCAAAACATGTTCCCTTCTATTAACATGATATTGAAGATGAGAATAGCTTCCATTTCTAAGACAAAGCTAAAATTAAGATTTAAACTAATCTTACCTATAAGGTTAAATAACTTGTGTCGCAGAAAACCTGATTCTTTAAGAATTGTTCTAAACAATTCAACATAGCAAAACTTTCATTATTCAAGTAATAATCTCGAAGACTATCCTCTAAAGCAAAGCAGGAACTATTAAATGATGACATACAAAGGCATCCATCTAGTGCATAAAAGATTTAATAGAGACAGAAAATAGAAGGCTTGCAGAAAAATAGTATAAAACTGCACAATATTCTTGAAGACGTATACAGCTTTAGTAGATTGAATGCAATAGAAACTAAGAAACAAAATCATTCTTTGAAATTGAATAGAATCATGGTTGCTCGTGTTGTACCAGTTCAAACAATAATGCAGTGAATGCAGTAAGCTCAATTTTTAAAATTGAATAGAATCCATGTTCCTCGTGTTGTATCAGTTCAAACAATAATGTAGTGAATGCAGTAAGCTCAATTTAGAAAAACAACACGCTACATCCAAAGGACTTTTCACATAGTAGCAATGTAACATGGGTCCTCAGGGACTGGGAGCCAAGGGGACAGTAGGTCAAGTTTCCAGGTTGAGAGGAAAATGGGCTTCAATTTGGGGATGCCAGGAGGACAGCAACGGGAGGCGGCAGAGGGTAGTGTTGCACATACAGTCATACAATATACTATACTTATAGTACTTGAAATTTTAGCTATGTAAATATGTATAATAGTATAAGAAGTAAAATAGCAAAATTGCAAATGCCAAATACTAATACTGACTACAGCATTCTTTAACATTGAAGTTTTATATATTGAATATCAAATTACTAATTACTATTAGAAATTAGGATACTAAATAGAATTGGCAAATTGGCAAATGGAAGACTTATATTATATCAAAAACAAGACAGTAGCACCATAGGAGTTGCAAACATATAAACCCCTATTCTGATTTTTATTTAAGGTAGCCAACATAACTAGCAATAATGTAAGCAATAGCAGCTACAAAACCTCATAATAGTACAGGAGACTTCTAGAAGTCCCTGAGATGCTCAAAGGACTCTTAAGCATAACTAAGACACTTAGGGGACTCCTTGCCATCCCCGCCATCCAGTGGTTGCTGGGCAATGGTGGGGGTACGCCAAGTACCCATCTCCTTGACCCTGGAATGTCTTTGTACTGGAAAACTGGGGGAGGGGTGGGGGGCTGCTTATTATTTTACAAGGTCCTATTGAAATTTGTAAAGGGGACTCAGGCTCTTTATCCAACAACGAATGCAGCCTTAAATTCAATTTGCAATGGCAGTAAAGTATAAGATTACAGAATTGTAATCAAATTAGCCGACAAATTCTCTTTGCCATTTGTTTTGCTTAATCATATCTATTGATGTGTGGTTTATGACAATACCAAAGTATCTTATCCTCTCTTGTGAAAAAATATGTGTATACTACGATTGCAAAAGATCATACAATAAAATCCAAGTTTCATTTATGTCAGTTCTTGACTATGCACAAGCTCAATGGTTGATGTGATTAACTGGTGTCACGAGGGAACTTACATACTCATTATCAAAATGATTCAAATGATACTATGGAACAATTCAGAGAATGTGGCAATGAAAGTATGTATTTTGAATTTTCACAATATATGTTGAAAGTAAATATACATAGGATTGAGAGATCTATTCTAGTCCTAAGAACTTGAAAGATGAATGTAGTGTTTACCGTACAGGGTAAAGAAACTTAACACATGTAGTATAGCACGATACAACACAAAACAGATACTTTATTCATATATGCACTCAATGCTTACAATCCGAATACAATGACTACAATGATGATTCCAAAGTCCATCTCGGACGTGTACATATACCTTTCTGATGGGGTGACTCAAGCGTCACGCACCTGTTTGGATACTATTCTACCCGTTGGCTAGACTATACATTTTACCGACAACATCATCCCCCCCAAAAGAAAAGTCATCTCCAGACGATAATACAACAAAACTCAAGGTAAACAAAATACATCAAAAATACTAAACAGAGGGATGCATCCCTAGCATAGTGGCTGTCCGCACCCTCGACCCATTCAGCTCTGCCCGTAGCTTGTAGACGTGCTCTTTCCTAATCTTCAGTTCCGCTTCTACTTCCATCTGAAGCTCTAGGGCTGACTGCATCATCTCTGCGATTTCTCCCAACTCTTTCTCTTTTCCTGTTGCCATTTGTTCCTTTTCTGTTGCTAACTATTCCTTTTCTGCTGCTTGCCTCTATAGCTAACTTTGTTTGTCCAACAGGGCTGCCCTCTCGGATTCCCAGGCTGCCCTCTCAGATTCCCAGGCTGCCCTCTCTGAAGCTAACCTGGCAGCTGACTCCTCCCGAGCTCTCTCAGCTGCTACCTGATCTGCCTAATTCCTCCGAAGAGTGTAATACGCCTCCCTGTATATCTTCACTACCTCATGAATCAAAGCCTCTACTCTGCTGTCCATACCAAGATCTCTCGTCGTGGCCCAATCCTACCACATCTTTGCAGTCTCCACATCCGGCCATCCCTGCTCCTCAAAGCAAACAGTAAAGGCAGTTGGGCATCCCAATCTCATGAAAGATATAACCCTCTCCAGCTCCTTACTGACTAAGTCCAATGCCCAAGTCTCTGCCGAAGCTAACACCTGGCGAGCATGAGATGCTAGAGACGCTAGAGTTGCTACATTAGCAAGAAATGTCTCTCTGATCCTTGTCTCCTGCGCTATTGGATGTTCCTACTACACACCCATAGCCGTCTCTACTGCTTCTGCCATACGCTCAACAACACTATGTGGTAATCCCTCAGCCTGTGTCTACCCAACCTCCTATAATGGGTTCTCCAGAACTACTTCCCGCGTGGGTGTCAGCAAGTATGTCACTCAAGCTGTCGGGGTTCGGTGGAACCGTGTACTCATGTAAGCACTCAGCTTCTGGGTTCGGCTCTTTCTGTCTCGCTCCGGTGATGCCAGCAGTGCTTTATCTACCGTAACCACTGCATCAGAACCCACTACATCCAATCGGACACCTAATGCCCCCAACTCCTTGCTTGCCGGTACCTCCATTACCCCTGTCTCTGTGTCCATCTCCGCATCAAGTACCAAAGTCTCATCTCCTGCCTCTGGTAGAGTCTCATGAGTCGGCTCCATCGATACCTCCGGAGCTGCTATCTCCATTGGTGACAATGTGCCTCTATTGCTGCCTCTGAAACAACTCGTGTCTCTATGGTGGGTTGCGTCGTAGCTGAAACTGGTGTCATCACCACCAGCTGCTTGAACTGACCAAATCCTGGAATGCCATGTATGCCCACAGGAACCAAGTGTCATAGCCAAAAGTATAGGCCGCAAAAAATCTCAATGGTGTAGTAGTGATCACCTCTACCTCCTCGTCTTCTTCCTCTTCCCCCTTGGTCCCACTCTCCTCTGAAGATGTCTCCTCACGGCCACTATTTGTGTTCCCACCATATGGCCTTGGTCATTTTCGTCCTATAGTTTTGTTGCCGAGTGTATCCAAATGCCTCCACTGCATAATAGGTGGTTCACTAGATGCAAGTGGTCCCGATTTGGCCTCTAGTGCATCATTCAGGATCATCCACGTCGTTGCTTCTAGGAATAGGCCGATAGCATAATGTCGCATATAAAACGTTTTGTGCTGCAATGTCATAAATTCTGACATCCGTTCGGCCAATAATGTTGCCCAATCATATACCCTACCATGCAAAATTTCGTTCATCATTGCTACATGGGGGAAAGAGATATCCGAAGCACGGCTCAAACTTGTGAGGCGACTTTTCACTATGTCTATCAAACAATGCTAGTGACCCTCCTAGATATTAGATTTCTTTAACCCTTTTCCCTTGGACGTGTCTAAAAGAGCCTCTTGTTCCGCCTACAACAGGTTTCCGCACACAAGCTGTATCAACTTTAACTTCACTTCATGGCTCATCTTTTTTGGCTTGCTCTCTATTTTTCTTCGGCCTTGAGCATGACCAAATATGCCAAATACCCATGTAAAATCAGCTGGTTTGAATGATACTACTAAATTGCAACCAAGATATTGAAACATACTAGTTCGAGAGAACCTGTCATACGTTTCAATCATTATACGCAAAAACCCTTTGTAGTTCTGATGCAAAATACTGGCATTTGCACTACCCATTCTACTTGTGCTTTCTGAATACTAGCCTTCACCTGGTGGTTGTCTAGAGTCTCCTGCCAACACTTGGGACATTCTGCACCATTTAACCCTTTGAATGTAATACTCAGTATTGTAGGAATGTCTCCCAGCTGCTTTGGTTGTTTTACTTTCTTCTTACTTGCACCTGCACTGGTCCCTGTAGTGGTCCCTCCTGCTACACAAATTCCGGATGGTAGTGTCTTCACGTTCCTGTTCATGGCAACGTCTTCGTCTAGTTTCCTCTTCCAAGCTCTCTTTCCAGTTGACTACATAACTATCACTTCTTTGTCGTTTTGTGAATAAATCACAAACCGTTAGGGCAGTTACCTCCCATACAAACTTGCTACAATTTTCTTTCTTCCTTAGCGTCCATACTGTACGGCTTCCCTCAAGCTTAGTGAAGTACGGCTACAATTCCTTCACTAAATCGGCTCCTGGTACGGCTTGGCTTAAAAAATGATTATTCTTAATCCTATATTCCGTACGGACTTCAATTCTCCTGTTTGCTTGTTGTAGTGGCCGTACAGCTAATTTTTCTTCTCCACTATACGTTGTGTGGCCTTTTCCTTCCTTCAATTCTTTTCCAAATGTGTGTATAGTTTTCTTTTTATCTTGAAGTTAACTCCTTACACTGTACGCTTTCTGTATCCTCCCTTTCTTGCTTTATCGTATGGTATTTGCCTTTAAATGATCCATACAGCTCTCAATGTTTATGGTTTTCAGACACCATACGGTGTCGTACGTCATATGGCCTTCCTTTTTCCTACTCTCACATGGCCTTCATGTCTACAGTCCTTGTCTTTAGTTCCTGTACAATGCCCAAGCTTTAATGTTTCAGCTTCCCTGAGGTCGTACGGTCCTTAGCAGCCTTATAATCAATCTCTATTTCATCCTAGGTGGCCGTACGATTTCATTTCTAGCTTATTTTCCCTATTGACTTTCTTAGCGCTGTACGGTTTGCCTATTGTTCACCAACATACGATTTTTTGCTTTTAGTCGTGTTCTTCCTCTGTCTGTATGGCTCCCAATTCCTCCTCCTGTGCTCCTCCTCTGGCCGTACGGCTCCCAATTCCTCCTCCTCTAGTCGTACAACTTCCAATTCCTTCTCTTGTGCTCCTCCTTTGGCCATACAGCTCCCAATTCCTTTTGGCTCTCCTCTAGCCCTACGGTCTCTTCCTTCTATCTTCCTAGTGTGCGATGACTTCAATAGATTTGTGGTGTACCCCTTCGACCTCAGGCCGTACGGTAGGTCATACTTTCATTTCTCTCTTTCCATGCTCGTAGGTAGCTTAACTACATCTTCAAGGCCGTACAGTCTTTTGACTTCTTCCAAGATTGGTTTTTTTTTTTTTTTAATATTGTTTGCATATTCTATCCCTTTGAGGTCGTACAGTAGGCTGTGTTTCCCATCATTTTTAATATCTCAAATTCCTGTCATATTAACAAATTTGCGTCCTGCTCCTTTATTACTTCACACTTTAAAACTATAGTTTATTATTTGGCACTTTAAAACTATGTTCAACTTCAATATTTTATTACTTATTATACATATATACATTATTTACAGACGTTTTTTCTTTTCTCAGTTGTTTGTCGCCGGGGGACCATTTCTTTCATGGTATATTTTTAACTTTGATCCATTTACTGCATCTGGTATTTCTTTTTCGTCCAATGTCCATAACTTAATTGCCCCGTTATATCCAACTTCTCATATCTTGTATGGCCCGACCCATTTAACTTTGAACTTTCCAGGTTTGATTTCATTCTGTCCATTATACTTCAATACTAATTGGCCCGGTTGAAAGTTGTTTAATTTTAAGTGCTTATCATGCCATGCCTTCCTCCTATTTTATGTAACTTCAATGGCCCACTGTGCCTGCAGCCGTCGTTCATCAAGTTTGTTCAAATTGTACAATCTCTCCCTTAAGCTTTCCATATCGCCCAACTTGTTTTCAATTGCTATCCTCAAACTAGGTACCATGAATTCTGTCAACACCACTGCCTCCTGTTCGTACATCAGTTGAAACGGGGTATGTCCTGTAGTTACTTTATATGAATACGGTATGCCCGTAGGGCTGATGGCAACTTTTCTTCCCAATCTTCTCCCTCATCTGCACAGGATTTATAAATTACTCGAACCAAGATTTTGTTCGTTGCTTCTGCTTGTCCGTTGGCTCTTGGATAGTATGGGCTTGATAATGAATGATAGATCTTAAATTCAATAGTAAGCAGTCGGATAACATGGTTAACAAAGTGTCCTCCCCGATCACTTGTCAACTGCAGTGGAATCACATCCTTGGTAATAATCTGCTCATAAATAAACCTTGTTGTGCTTACTGCCGAGTTATCTGGTAATGCACGTGCCTCCACCCACTTTGTCAAGTACTCTGTTGCTACTACAATGTATCAACACCTGGTTTTGCTCACCTTCAGAGGTCCAATGAAGTCTAACCCCCATCTTTCAAAAAGTTCCTGTGCATGCGAGGGATTCAGAGGCATGAAGTCTCTCTTCAATGGTTTCTCGGCTCGCTGACATGTGTCGCATGCAACGACCCACTCCCTAGCACCATTGTATACAGTTAGCCACCATAGTCCTACTAAAAGTATCTTCCACGTAGTTGTATCCAACCCCATATGTCCTCTTGCCAGTTCTTCATGTGCTTCCTTTAGTACCTTAGGAATTTCGTCCTCTAGGACACACCGCCTTAGAATCTCATCAGGTCCCATTTTGTATAATAGCCCATTGATTAACTGAAACATCCGGCTTCTCAGCACCAACTTCCTTCTCTCATTTGGTGGCATATCACTCGAAAACTACCCCATTGATAAATATTCTCCAATACGTGTGTACCAGGCTGGTAGTACTATAGCATGAAATAGTTGCGCATCTGAAAAATCATCATTAATTCCCTTAGGTGGCTCCCCCGATTTTATTCCCGACAGGTGATCTGCACTTACATGACTTTTTCTTGGCCATACCACGATCTTAAATGTGAACTATTGTAACAATAGCAACCATCGACTTATTCTTCCTTGAATGATCGGCTTATTTATCAAGTATAGCAACGCCTGATGATCTACGTAGAATATGAATGGAGTGGCCAACAACTAGTGTCTAAACTTCTGTGCTGCGTATACCATCCCAACGCCTCTCGCTTCGTCATACTATAGTTTTTCTTTGCCTTTGATAACAATTTACTTGCAAAATATACTAGATGATCCAATCCGTGGTCGCCCGTCTACGCTAGTGTTGCTCCAATGGCATAATTTGATGCATCTACATGAACATGAAATTCTTTGTCCCAATTCGGATAGGCCAAAATCGGAGCCGTGGCCAACCTTGTTTTTAGTCCCTCAAAAGCTTCATTCTATTCAGCCTCCCATCTGTAAGGTTCACCCTTGCAGGTGAGTTTGACCAGCGAATAAGAAATTTTTGCAAAGTTTTTAATAAATCTCCGGTAATAACCAATGTGCCCTAAAAATGACTTTACTTCCGATACATCCGCCGAAGGTGGCATCTCCAAGATTACGCGGACCTTGTCTAGATCCGTCTTCAATCCTTCTTTACAAACTATGTGTCCCAACAACTTTCCCTATGGCACCATAAACCTACACTTCTTTGGGTTCAACGCCAATCTTTCTCGTCTGCACCTCTCCATGCATTCTCCGAGCGATGTTATGTGTTTCTCCTCTATGCTAAAAATTGACCAATCATCTAGGAACGCCTTAAAACTTCCAACAAACATTTTATCAAATATGTGCAAGATAATCCTTTGGAATGTCGCCGGGGCATTGCACAATCCTAACAGCATCTTGTTGTATGCATATAACCCATCTTCCACAATGAATTTTGTTTTTAATTTGTCCTCCTTGGCGATGGATATCTTATTGTACCCTGAGAATTTGTCCATGAATGAATAAATTTCATGCCCCGCTACTTCCTCCAAAATGCTATCTGTAAATAGTATTGGAAACGGGTCTTTAATTGTTACGGCGTTCAGACATCGAAAGTCCACACATATTCTTATTTGTGTTGTGTCCTTTTTCAGAGATATTACAATCGGTGATACCCACTCACTTGTCTACACTTTAAAAATGATTTCTGCTTCCAACATCCTGTCAATTTCTTCCGTGACCCATGTTGCATAGTTCTTATTCATTCGGTACAGCCACTTCCGTACAGGTACTACACCTTCGATCAATGGTATCCGATGAACACATAGTTCTAGTGGCACTCCTTTTAAGTCTTTATATGTCCAAGCAAAAACATCCTTGTACTCCATGAATATTTTGAATGTTTCCGCCTTCAACACTGGGTTCCAATCATCTCCTGCAAGAATGTTCTTCGGATTTTCCTCATCACCCAAGTTCATTGTTTTCACTGTAGGCTCTTCGTACTTCATCAATTTATCTTCACTGAACGTATGGGCTGGTGTTCCATCCACCTACACTTCTCCCTCCTTTAGTTCACTGTACTCCTTCGGGAACTCATTGCCTGCTTTTTCTTCCTCGACACTCAACATGTTACAGCTTGGAAAAACCTTGTAATCTTCCATTTTCCAGTGTAGTAGTCCGTTCACCGAATCTAGGTCGTCATCAATTGACCCTCCTAATAATCTCAACACCCCTTCTTCATCTAGTTCCATCCTCTTTTTACCTTCGTCATCACTCTCGCCTTCTCCTTCTGAGTCCGACGACGCTGCTTCTTCCCCTACCATTTGTGTATGCAAATCAATTATGAATCTCCTGCCTCCTCTCTCCATGGACAGGGTGTTCCATTTCCAATCATGCTTTACCTTTGCTTGCACCAGCCACCCCCATCCTAGGATGGCGTCGTACCCTCTTCTCTTCAGTGGGATGACCACAAAATCTAGTAAAGATGGTTGTGTCCCAATTGTTACTGGCTGTGCCATCAAAGTTCCCAACGGCTTTATTCCATGCTGATCTGCTGTGAGTAACTGGAAAGTAGGTGGCCATAGTGTGGGTTGTCCAAGCTTTTTCCAAATATCTTTCGGCAGCACGTTCACCCCCGATCCTCTGTCTACAATTGTATCCGTTAGCACAATACCCAAAATGCCCATCTCCACTACTGTCGGGTGTCTTCCTGTTGTAAGTGCGAGTAGCATCGGGTCTGCTACTGTTGTTCCCTTACTATCCCTTACTTCCTCCGTCACTCTCGGGGACGATGTCATATTCATAATGGCTATACGCAACTGTGGCATCATGAGAAGGTCATTTAGTTTAATAGGCCCTTCTATTTGCATTATCTGCCTCATCATGTTCTGTTCCGCCAAGTTCCTTTTCGAAGTTTCGACAATGTCTTTAATTTGTGATTTCTCTGCTTTAATATGTTTTTCTATCTCTGCTTGTGCTTTTTGTAACCTTTCCTTCTCTTCTTCTGCATCCGGATATTTCACTTTCCTCGCCTACTCCCGTGTAACTGCCAGTACTTTCTCATCACACGTTTCAATGCTTAATAGATTTACCCCTTGTTTTGGACATTTTGCATCTTCATGGTCCCCTGGACCACACCATCTACATAGTAGTTGTGGTGTCTCCTTCATAAGACAGTCCCTAGTGAAGTGGCCCCAAAGATTGCATGCCCAACACTGCATCATCGGTCGTCCATTCGCATCATATTGTATTTGACTCCAGCCTCCGTTGTTATTGTTGTTGTTTCCACCCCTTTTGTGTCTGTTCTTATTGCAATATCCACTCGAAGTTGCATCATTGCTTGTGTTATTGTTGTTGGACACTTCCTACATTAGTAACACTTGCTGGTGTCCTTTTGCTTTCATGTTAAATGGGCACTCTTTCAGGGAATGCCCCGCCATCTGGCAGATGTCACAAAACTGTTTCTTCGAGCATGAGCCCTTCATATGGTCATCCTCTTTACAATTTGTGCACCATAGTTCTCCCTTCACTATGTTTGGATTCTTTTTCAAATTCTTAAATTCTTTCATCATATGAAGCATATCTTTCTGTAATGCTCACACCTTGTTTGATTCCTCATCACTACTGCTACTTTCAGATGATGAATCATCTGAATCCGAGGATTTATGCTTTTTCTTCTTACTTGTCTTTTGTTAATTTTCTAAATTCATTGCACAAGTATATGCGTCGGTGTACAACGCCAGTGGTACGATCTTCATCTTCTTTTACAGAGCCGGTCGTAGCCCCTCCACAAACCATCGTTTTTTCAAACTGTCTGTCAGTTGACTTTCCATCTTCCCAACCAGCTCTTTCAGTTCTCTGGCATAGGCCCATACTATTTCATTCTTCCCTTGCTTAGTACTATATATCTCGGCTACTATTTCATTATCGTCCTGAAGCAATCTGAATTCTGCTATGAACTCTTTTTTAACATTCGTCCATGTAGTCAGTTTTTGAGGGTCGACGTCAGAAAATCAGTCAATTGCCACACCCCGCAGAGTTGCTGGGAACTGTCTGATCCAATCGTCCTCATTTGTCACGCCATTTGCCGCCCATATGTTTTCACATATTTTACAATGTTGGATAGGATCTGCTGTACCATCACTGTTAAACTTGGGTAATTTTTCTTTAAGACCTGCCATCACTACTTTCCTTTGATTTTGAGGTACTTGCTGAGCACCCAAGCTGTTCTAAGCACCCGCACTATTCAAAGCACCTGTGTTGTTCTGAGCACCCACGTTGTTCTGCACACCCACACTGCTTTGGATAACAACCTTGTTTCCGACAACCGCGTTGCCTGGTGAAAGGTCTTCTTCAAATGAGTTTGTTCTATTCTCCGCCTGTATCCCTTCGTCTAGTGTATCGAGAACGAAGAGTTCACTCTACGCTCGTGCTCCCTCGGCACTCCGAGCCGTGCAAGTTGCTTCCCTTCCGTTCGGACACTCTCCCCTCGGCGTATATAGGTTAAGGAACTCTTCCTTTGTTTCTTCCACCAAATTTAATCACTGTCGAGTCTCCTCCAGCAATTCCTCGGCACTCAGTCTACTAGGTGAGTGCACTCCCTCCGTCTGTGCCTCTTCACCCCTTCAGTGCCCCTTGGCAATCTGCTGAAGCCTCTGCCTACGCTCTACCTACTGTGCTAGAATTAAAACTTCTTGTGCTGTACATATTTCATCTTTGTCTTTTACCTTATTCCTATCCTTGTTAAGCAAATTCAACATTAATCTTCATATCATTCCTTCATTCTAGGTACGTATGGCAACGATGCCAAATGTTTACCATACAGGGTAAAGAAACTTAACACATGTAGTATAGCACAATACAATACAGAATAGATACTTTATTCATATATGCACTCAATGCTTACAATTCGAATACAATGACTACAATGATGATTCCAAAGTCCATCTCGAACGTGTACATATACCTTTCTGAAGGGGTGACTCAAGCGTCACACGCCCATTCGGATACTATTCTACCCGTCGGCTACACTATACATTTTACTGACAACATCATCCCCCTCAAAAGAAAAGTCAGTCTCCAAACGACAATACAACAAAACTCAAGGTAAACAAAATACATCAAAAATACTAAACAGAGGGATGCATCCCTGGCGTAGTGGCCATCCGCACCCTCAACTCGTTCAGCTCCGCCTGTAGTTTGTAGACTTGCTCTTTCCTAATCTTCAGTTCCGCTTCTGCTTCCATCTGAAGCTCTAGGGCTGACTGCATCATCTTTGCGATTTCTCCCAACTCTTTTTCTTTTCTTGCTGCCACTTGTTCCTTTTTTGTTGCTAACTATTCCTTTTCTACTGCCTGTCTTTGTAGCTGACTTTGTCTATCCAACAGGGCTGCCCTCTCGGATTCCCAGGCTGCCCTCTTAGATTCCCAGGCTGCCCTCTTTGAAGCTAACCTAGCAGCTGACTCCTCCTGAGCTCTCTCAGCTGTTACCTAATATGCCTAACTCCTCCGAAGAATGCAATACACCTCCCTGTATATCTTCACTACCTCATGAATCAAAGCCTCTACTCGGCTCTCCATACCGGGATCTCTCGTCATGGCCTAATCCTACCGCATCTCTGCAGTCTCTACATCCGGCCATCCCAGCTCCTCAAAGCAGACAATAAAGGCAGTTGGGCATCCCAATCTCATGAAAGATATAACCCTCTCCAACTCCTTAACAACTGAGTCCAGTCCCTGAGTCTCCACCAAAGCTAACGTAGGAACATCCAGTAGTGTAGGAGACAAGGATGAGAGAGGCATTTCTTGCTGATGTAGCAGCTCTAGCGTCTCTAGCATCTCGGGCTCGCTAGGTGTTAGCTTTGGTGGAGACTTAGGCATTGGACTCAGTTGTTAAGGAGCTGGAGAGGGTTATATCTTTCATGAGATTGGGATGCCCAACTGCCTTTACTGTCTTCTCTGAGGAGCGGGGATGGCCGGATGTGGAGACTGCAAAGATGCGACAAGATTGGGCCACGACAAGAGATCCTGGTATGGAGAGCCGAGTAGAGGCTTTGGTTCATGAGGTAGTGAAGATATATAGGGAGGCGTATTACACTCTTCGGAGGAGTCAGGCAGATCAAGTAGCAACTGAGAGAGCTCGAGAGGAGTCAGCTGCCAGGTTAGCTTCAGAGAGGGCAGCCTGGGAATCTGAGAGGGCGGCCTGGGAATCCGAGAGGGCAGCCCTATTGGACAAACAAAGTCAGCTACAGAGGCAAGCAGCAAAAAAGGAACAGTTAGCAGCAGAAAAGAAACAAGTGGCAGCAAGAAAAGAGAGAGTTGGGAGAAATCGTCGAGATGATGCAGTCAGCCCTAGAGCTTCAGATGGAAGCAGAAGCAGAACTAAATTTTAGGAAAGAACAAGTCTACAAGCTACGGGTGGAGCTAAACGAGTTGAGGGCGCGAACGGCCACTACGCCAGGAAAGCATCCCTCTATTTGGTATTTTTTATGTATTTTGTTTATCTTGAGTTTTGTTGTATTGTCATCCGAAGACGACTTTTCTTTTGGAGGGGATGATGTTGTCAGTAAAATGTATAGTGTAGCCGACAGGTAGAATAGTATCCGAACGGGCGCGTGACGCTTGATTCACCCCTTTGGAAAAGTATATGTACACGTCCGAGATGGACTTTGGAATCATCATTGTAGTCATTGTATTTGGATTGTAAGCATTGAGTGCATATATGAATAAAGTATCTATTCTGTGTTGTATCGTGCTATACTACATGTGTTAAGTTTCTTTACTCTGTATAGTAAACATGTAGCTATGATGAAATGGGTCTAGCCACATAATAAATAGCTCTAGTCACCTCATCACCTATTCAGTAAGGATTGTGCAATCTTGAATAAGCTCTCTGAAATCTGTTATTGAAGGTGTCGATTAGTTCACACTCTTGTCTCCTTGTCTCAATTAATTTCCTATATAGTGATTGGCAATTGGAAATTCCCTAGGAATATGTCTTTTAGTTCTTGCCAAGTCAAATTGAATTGATGGGTAGTTGATGTATGAGTAAAATGCTTCATAGCCCAGTGAATAGGGGAACAACCTATAAGCAACATTGCCCTCCTAGACATTTATGTTGTAAAGAACATCTTCAAAAATCTTGATGTGTTCATCTGTTGTGTGGTTAACGTCATTCACAAAGAACTTGGAATAGAAATGCTTAGGATTATTGGGCATATAGTGATAACAAGAAAACATTATGAGAGGAGATGCATTTTGTGGAAGCCACAATGCCACTGCTTGAACTGGTTGTCGAACAAGTGTTGGTGCTGCTATTTGGATTGTACTTGTTGAACGTGTGCAACTCCTCGTTGAACTTGCACCTTCCTCTTAGTTGAACGAGGTGGAGTTTCTAATAACCTTGGAAGATCTTCTATACTTGGTGATCTTTGACTTGTACTAGCTCCTTTCTTGTGTCACCTAGGCTTTTGATCAAACTTTAGCTCTTCTAGTTCTTTATCTCCCAGAGTGGATCTCAAGATTCTTTGATGTTTCGCAGGCAAGAATAAATTGAAGTGCTCCATTATGTGGAGTCTTTCTTAATTGTGTCTTAAAGAAGTGGGAGGTTGTTTGACTCCTCTAGATGATCAATGCTTTTTGAATAGCCACTTCACTCTTTTGAGCTTTCTCTTCTTCCTTGTCCAACAAAAAATCTCACATGCATATACTCAACTGCACTTCTCTTAACTTTCCAAGTGATAGATTTCAATCTTGTGATGATGTCTTCTTGATTGTCTCCAAATCCAAGATTTGGTTGCAAGAATGTTACAATGTCTCTATGCGGTAGTACCATCATGATTCATGGTTCGAAATCCTTCTTGAGTAATACTTGTGTGTTGTAACCCTCCTAGCATTAATTTTTTGTTAACATGTATTTTATAAACATACAAATAGTAGAATAAAATACCAAAGTATCTTATTCTCCCTTCAATGAAATAATGTATAAGCTAAGATTGTGAAAGATCACACAATAGACTCGAAGTTCTTTAATATCAAAATTTCACTATGGATAAGTTCAATGGTTGATGTGATATGTTGGTATCATGGGAGGACTTGTGCACTCATTCTCAAGATGATTTAAACAATACTAGCTATCAGCACTATTCAAAAGATATGGCACTAAAAGTACTTTTTTGGGGGTTTTCATGATATATGCTAAAAGTAAATGAGGTAGGGTTGAGAGATATATTCTAATCCTACAAACTTAAAAGATGAATACAGCTATGATGAAATCTACCAAACCTTGCTTTGACAAATTCAACTACACAAAGTTAGTATGATCTTTAAGGGTTGTGCAAATAGTTGTCATATCACAATGAACACCATCATAACAAACAATGTTCATCAATGATAGAAGTAGAGCATCCAGATAAGTGCTCAAAACCAACCTTATACTACACATAATAATCCCCTAAGAACAAAAGGTATGAGAGACTAATCCATCATAACACTATTATCAATCACATTCATCAAAGTAATTGAAAGCAAATACGCTCTAATTGGGGGAACAAACAAAACATGCAAGCAAATATCATGAGAACACCAAACTTCAATGACAACTCTATTATCTTGGTAGTTCTTAAGAAAAAATCTAAAAATTCCTTGTCTTTACAGATGAGAGATTAGGCCTTTACATAGCTCTCGGATTACAATGGGTGGCTAGGATTCAAACAAAGTAAAGGGCCCAGATTTTGCCACCTTATTTCTCATTAGGGTTAGGGATAGAAAAGAGAATCTACAATTAATGAGTCGGTCCACACAAGCCGATCAGAAGAAATCCACTCAGTGGAATTGGTTAAAGATGACCATCAATGAAGAAAGATTCTCACTAAGTCATTTATGCTTTTTTTGCCTAGAATAGCCTATGCCTGATTTTTTTCCCTAAATGCTCGGAATCTAGACAACACTATCTCCAATCCATCTACACTAATACTTGGTGCCACTTCTCATTTGAATTCCAAAATGGTTGTTTCTTTCGCACCTGCTGAAACTATTTTCCCAATCTAGAAGTCCTGAGTGGTATGCATGACATTTGAGAATATGGAAAAGTTCTCAAAATCATTTCTTGAGGAGTTTATTTGAAAGAACTTCTCAAGTTTTCCTCTTCAACTATCTGCAATTATATCATCCTCTGCCATTCTCTATATTAACAATGCTACTCTAAATGTTTTCAATCACCTTTGTCAATCAAGAAAATCCTTCACTAGAATGTTCAAACATCTATTTTGCCATGACTATGCCCCTATACCAGCAGGCAAAATCAAATGCCTTTCCTTTCCTTATCACTCCACCATCATCCAAAATTTACTTGGGAGTCTCCTTAAAAGGTTGCAGCTGTAAGATTATCTCATTTTGGTAAAGGTGCTCATCATCCCATGACTCATCTAAGCATTGTACCTTGGAAAAAATTGCTAATTACTTTTCATATATTTGTGCCGAATCATCAACAAATTTATGTCTCCTTTTGATTGTCTTTCGCCCATACCTTTGTACCACGGGTGACTCTTCCATATCTTCAATGTCTTCTACTGACTCCATTGGAAGAACTATAGGAGGAACAAATGTTTGGCTTTCTTCCCTTACTAGATCGGATAAATTGTTTAGATACTCGCACAAGGCCCTGTTCTTACTCTTCATCTTGTGGAATTATCTTCCAAATTTCTCATCTTTTCCTTCATTGCTTGAGCGGAGTCATTAAACTCTTGAATTACCTATTCCCTAGAGGCATGTCCTAGATCGAATGTTGTCACAATGTACTCCTCTAGTGTGATCTGGTCTTTGGCTTTATCAACTGTAGATACTATAGTCGATACACTTTGAGACCTGGATTCCTTCCTCATGAACTTCGAAAACTTCTTTCCCTTGTCCTTCTCTTCTAGCTTGTTGACTCAGATCAAATCTCTTGTAGTTCTAGTACAAAGTCAATTTCCTTTGCATGACTCCTCTACAACCTTTGCCTCAACCAATATAGAGAATTTGTATAATGCTCATAAGCTAACAACTGACCCTATCCCTACACCAACCCTTAATTGATCTCTTCCTCTATGGGGAAGCTTTCTACCCCTATGACAAAAACTTTTATTTTTGTTGTAGGAGCTTCTTCCTCTGAATTAGGGACTTCTACCTCTACCAAATCATCGTCTACTATGGCCTCAAGGCCTTCATCAATAGTAGCCTCTTGCCCTTGATTTCTTTGTTGGGTGGATTTTTGAAAAGCATTAATACTTTCTCTATCCTGCACTGGCCGAATTATCCAATCTGCTTGTGACATCCTTCTCCCACTCATTTAAACCTCTTCTATCATGAAAGGATCAATTTCCTATAAATCCAAGGTCATGTTGGTTGATGTAGGTGTTATCACTAGCCTTTGCCTCTTTTTCTAGGTTCTTCACTATATACATCAAGCCTCTTCCTCTACAACACTTCTCAGAAAATATTCTTTCCCTTTTCTCATTCATCATTTTTTAAAAGAAATTTTCCTTCAATTTTGACTCATAATGGCTGCCTAGATCTATCATCCCAAAACCCCTAATGTTCCATCAAGTTATAAGTCAAGTGGTCTTTACTCACCCTCAATCAGTTGATTTGATGCTTGATGCACCATTTTGTAAACTTCAAGACTAGTCTCTATATTGAATTGAGATTCAATATTTCTCTCCTAGACCATTCATATGGTTGGATGGTCTTCTCTCTCTGTTTTTCATACCCGGATTGGATCACATTCATATCTTCTTCTACTTGGTTTGGCACTATGATGGTTTTGCATGTCTTGATCATGTTGAGCGGAAACCATGGAAACATCCTCCTTTTTATCTCATATTCGTCTACAACATTTACCAAGAAATCTTCAAGATGCCACTTGTGTTGGTGTTTCTCCCCAACTACCACATTTGATTGTGGTAAGGATAATAATCCATTTTTGATAATCATCTAAGACTCAAACACATAGGACTATAGAATTACAAAATTTTTGCTTAACATCATCACCAAGTCACTATACTCTCATTGAAGGTCCTATTGATGTGAATTTTGTGCCACTACAACATGCACAATCAAATATTCAGTATTCCAATATGAAACACCAAATCTCCAACACTCTCTTGAATAAGGATGCTCATATGTTAAGCAATATATATGGATTGTGTGATCAAATGAGAAAAATCCAAGGTTCTTTCTTATTGTGGACTTTTTCTCAGTTATAATGATATGATATGTTGAGTATCACAAAGGAACCTACATTGTTCAATCAATGGACATCAACTACTTTAACTATTTCCAACCAACCAAACTTCAAAGGATAAGGGTTTAGAAAGCTATTCAAACTCAAAAAATGAAAGAGATGATGAATGTTTGTGTAACTCTATCAGATTTAGTTTAGCATGCAGATATGTAACTTCACATATTTGAGAGATGTGTTTTCATCGATGTCAACATATTTCTTTGTTCAAACACTGTTGTGGAAACAGATTGCAATATTATACAGTGGAAAGAATGGTTTGATATGGGTATTGCATGGAAGAACAGATGTCGCACATGTATAGATGTGTTGTACAGTGTTTGTAAATGTTGCATATGACATTGCTAAAGATTGGAAAAAAGATTTGAGAGAAATACAAGTGATTTTATTGGAGACTAGTATTTTGATGTTCAAACGGTATTCAAGAAAAAGGAATGTCAATATTTGGATCAATAAGGATCAGTATGAGTGAGTTAGCAAATGCTAAGGTTGTGGTATGTTAAGGACTCTATTTTACATCCTTGTCATGATTGGTTCATAGAAAATAGCAAAACCAGTAAGGTTTCTGAGGTGACAGAGCTGGTGCTTTTCTAGAACGGTAGTTCTTGTGGCCAGCCTGAGGTGTAGCATTTTGTGATGGATTGTGGCATGCTCTTGGATGTTTTGCCATGTTCAAGAATGTTATTATGGATCATTGATATGTTCTAGCCAACATATATTGGATCAATTTATAATATGAGTTATAATTAGTAAGTGTTTTGCAATTAGGTGTTTGATAAGGTTGACCTTGTTTGTTTCTATGAGATTGATGGAATGTATAAAGGAATGTGATCTTTTGTGCATACAATTGTGTGTGTGAGTGTGTGCAGGCGCACAAACCATGCATCAATGATCTTGAAAAGAGGTATGGGTAGAACCCTGATGAGCTTCAAAGGAACTAATCAAGCATGAGGAAGATGCTATCAGGCAGTTCATGAATTATAGATTGTTGTCCATTTATGTAAGACAGTTAGTCTTTGTTTGTAATTGAACAGAGAGCTCTAGGCAGTGTGACTAAATGTAAGTCCATTCTCATTTTTTATAATTTCTACTTTTAAGAAAGTATAGTTTATCGTGAGTACTAATCCCACCATAGTTTTTCCCCTAGCAGGGTTTCCACGCAAAAAATCTTGGTGTTGTGTTCATGGGTTGTTTGTAATAACCCTAACTAGTTATAGCTTTGTCAAACACCAAATTCTTCTATAATTTAGTTGTTTGACATTTCGTCAAACACTTTGCAAGCAAGCTCTCATACCACTATAATATCCCTTGCCCAAACTGACTGAATTTAGCTCAAGGAATATTGTCAAACACTTGTAGGCTGCCTTTCTCTTTTCTGATTTTTTGTGTTTCAGATTTGTTTGATATAGTTTGAATGATGCTAAGAAATTTAGAATGTTCGCAAATGATATTACAATACCTCTTACAATGAACTAATATGCAAGTGAGGTTCTTTTTGGTATTTTCAATGCATATACATGGAAACTAGATATGGAATGCATGCCTACTGCCAACTGACATTTTGACAAACAACTAGCATACAACTATTATGCTGATCATATATGCTTTTAGATGGACATTTCATCAAACAAATGGTATGCAACATATATCTCCTTTATTGAATTCATTTCCATGTACAATGTTGCTATGAATTTGCCAAGACAAATGGGCTTGCAATAATGACTACAACAATGGCAAATTTGATTCTGAGTTATCACTTACAACAGCAAAATTATATGCCTAAGATTACAATGCTAACTACTAATAGTTGCAAGAGAAATCTGATAATAGTGATGCCCAAGGATGGAGATGAAAGTCGCAATCGGAATCAAGCATAAATACTGTAGCACGACACTGTTCATGCGTACTGTAGCAACAAGGAAAAAAATGATTACTAATGGCTGCTAAAGATGAATCTTCAAGTCTGCACTCGATATTTCTTCAATATTCTTCAAACCCTTCAGTTATTCCTTAACTTTAAGCACAAATAGAACTCTAGAATGAAGCTCTCCTGAATGCCAAATTCAGTGGATATTTCACCACCTCAAATGGTTGCAACACTGAAGAATTGAAGCTCTCCAATGGCTAACTAAAACCAAAAACCCTTAGTTACTTCTCCCAAGTTCATATCAAATGCAATTGACAATGATCGGATGCCTAACAATGAAGCTCTCACCTCTATATATTCTTTTCCCTCACCATTCTAGAAGTAAATAAAATATTATTTAATTGCATTCTCTAGAAGCTTCCCCCTTTCCAATACAATAATTAGTTGTGCTTCTACAAAATTAAATTAATTAAATATAAAATCAACTTTATATTTATTTATTTATTGACTTTAATTTAATTTATTTCTCCTTATTTCTCCACTCAGCCTTTGGAGAACAAAAAGCTAAGAACTGTATTGAGGGTCTAAAAGATGGGGGACATTATAGTCTACCCTCCCTGAAATTACTTGTCCTCAAGCAATCCAACAACACAATGAACTCCAACCTACACCTGGATCCCAAATGAAGTAGTATGTGACACCCCTATCAACATTGAACCAACTACATGCCACTAACATCATCAAGACCAGCAACATAACCTGCAGTATAGCATTCAAAACCTGTGCTAATGATGTAGGAGTTAGAATATCACCAGAAGAAAAACCCACAAGAAATATCTTCATCCTGGTCCACACCCATATAATATATACTGGAATGGAATCCTGATCAACAATCCCGTGAAGAGATGTCGCTATAGGAGAACCATATGCACTCATGCCAACTGTATCAACAATAGGTGTAGCCACATCAAAATTTGTGGACACGGGAACATTACCAACTGTCGCAACACAAAACTGAATCTTTATAGATGGTGAAAAATGAGCCCAACTCCACTCACGTGAGCGATCAACATCAACCTCAAACAACGGATTGTCATAAGAGAATGTTGTCTACGTGTCGAACATAGGATTTTCCATGAAGTGAACATCAACACTTTGTTGATCGATTGTCTAACATGACTTTGTCACTATATCACTCACCTCATCAACACTAACAAGTGTACTATCATCAGAGCACACATCTACAACCGCATGCATACTGCTAAACTGCTTGTTGGATGACTCAACCGACACCGAGTGGCTACTAATATGATAGTATCCTCGTACGCTCCTACTCCCACTATCGTTGCATCGCCATCAAATACATGATCCAGGAAAGTCATGCCAACAACTACATCATCTGACTTAACCTGTCATGAATTATCATCACATTTCGCTCTTTGCAAAAACAATATCATGCTCTGCTCAAATATCGGATTTGAAATCAATTGGGTCATTCATTTGTGATTTTGATTCATCTCATTCTCTAGCACATCCAACTGTTTCACAATACCGTATATCTCAGAATCTCCATCCCTTGGTAGAGAAGTACGCCCTCTATGGGTATAATGAATACCAAACCTTCTGTCACCATCCATAATGGTGAAAAGAAAGTCCTCTACCTGTGGGTCAAAAGCAAAGTGATGAGCACTCCTCACAGTGTAATACCGATAAAAACTCTCAATCTCATCGTCATCAAACTGGGAATCAGAAGATGGCTCCACTCTCTGACTCCAAACTATCGATTGGGAAAGATCCTGGGAAACCCTCTCAGCAAACCCAACCACCAACTCCCTATTGGGAAGCATTGTAGCCAAGGTCTCTACAATCTTCCTCGCCAATCGTCATATAGCAGAAGAGCCCCAAATGAGAGTACCCTCAGATATATTGTATGAAACCTCCCGCAAATCCAAGCTCTCAAGAAAATACTCCATGAATGATTCAATACAGTAGAAATTATATGTAGAAGCATCAATCTACTCCCCGCAATCCACAGCTGATCCCTCTAAAAATGTGACATTATCAATTGTCCAAGCTACCAATTGTATGAAAAATAGAAATAGATTCACTTCCAATAGAAGGAAGCAAATCACCATGAGAGCCTCTCTCCATTGATGCTCTCACCTCCTTTGTACATACTACAATCATATCCTAAATGAATGTGTTCGCCACATTATCACATCCCTCATCCTCAACCGTAGAAGAAAACTCACCACCAACCACAATATGTAACGAAATAGGGTCTAGGGCTGGTGTCAACTGTACCCATTCTAACTCTATGGTAACCTTATCCAACTATGACTGTGACTCCTAAAGAGCCAACTAAGTATACTGAAGAGAGTCCATAGTCACCTCAAGCTCCTAGGTGAGCTCAGCCACCTCCTCCTCTTTCCTTAACAACATCTCATAATAGGTGCTACCCCACTCTAGAATGTAATCTCTATCAGCAACTAACTGAGAGTAACTATGCTTCAAGATCCTAACAACCTCTCGACGCGCATGAACCTCTGCTAGAGAAAGAGTACTATCACCATGCTCATCAAACCTAGGAGCACCTCAACTAGATGTAGCTAACATCTGATGGATAGTATCATAATGCTCAAGAGCTAATGAAATGTTACTATCACACCTTCAGCTGATAAGTCACATGATGCCTTTGTAACCCATGACTCCTATGCAAGCTTTGTATTTCACTAACTACATTGTGATAGGAAACTGAATCAAAATTGTCCACCACAAGATCACTCATACGTGTGCTATCGTCCTTGCACCACTCTGCATCCGAGATACAACTACTATGTAACTCAAATAACTCCTCATCCGAAGAAAAAGAAGCCCTCATAGTATCAATCTCCTCACATGTCTCAACTTGCACCTCAATAGTAAGATCCTGTAAACATCGATCCTAAGACCCATCCAAAACCTCCTCGGAGTCATCACCCAATATCTGACAAGGTGTGTAATACCCAATACATCTCATAGCATCATCAAATGGATCATCAAATATGTCCATACTATCTACATCAACATCTCCTGACAAAGCCTCAACTGTAGATTCCTGACTCTGCACACATGAGTCAACACCAGGCTACGAATCAATAATACTAGAGCATAAACCACATCTACTGAATCCATTGAAACACCAACATCATAGCTAGGTGACTCTATACGTGTCTCGGTCCCACCTGCACTATAGCAACACTATGAGATCTCACATACAAATCTCCAATAATAATCATGTCCTTGAAAGAGCCAAAAGTATCAGTGGTAACAACTGCATCAACTCTCTCTGCACTAACTATAGCAATAGCTCTAGGAGCCTCAACTTACTGAAGCTTGGTGCCGCTATCCTCTGCTGCCACTGACACGACCACATGTCCCTGTGAGATAAGTCCATCATTAACAATGTGGATAGGAATAGCTAGTGTCATATTGAATACAAGTACATCTGCATCATGGACACATGTCGAGGAAAATTCAGCCTTCCTTCGCTGCAACCTCGATGTCAGCCTTCTAATTGTGGAAACCATATACCTTGCTACCCTCTCAACTGTCTTTGGATCCGACAAGTTTTTCGTCAACCTCTATTGATGAAGCTTAAGTTTCTCCATACTCTCCTGCAAAGCATTCATTTTTGCGCTAACTTTCTCATTATTCCATCGACTTCTAGAACTGTTAATCCTGCTATGTTTGTCCATGGCTCAAAACTACTAGAGTGCTGGTCACTCCAAATGCAATAGCAAATCTGAAAATAAAATAATTTCCTACCCCACAGGAATGGCAAGAAACCACTCTAATACCAATGTAATAACCCTAACTGGTTATAACTTTGTCAAATGCCAAATTCTTCTCTAATTCAGTTGTTTGACATTTCTTCAAACACTTTGCAAGCAAGCTTTGATACCACTCTAATATCCCTTGCCCAAACTGACTGAATTTAGCTTAAGAAATATTGTCAAACACTTGTAGGCTGCCTTTCTCTTTTCTGATTTTTTGTGTTTCAGATTTGTTTGAAATAGTTTGAATGATGCTAAGAAATTTAGAATGTTTGCAAATGATATTACAATACCTCTTACAATGAACTAATATGCAAGTGCAGTTCTTTTTGGTATTTTCAGTGCATATACATGGAAACTAGTTATGGAATACATACCTGTAGCCAACTAACATTTTGATAAACAATTGACATACAATTATTATGCTAATCATATATGCTTTTAAATGAACATTTCGTCAAACAAATGGTATGCAACATATATCTCCTTTATTGAATTCATTTCCATGTACAATGTTGCTATGAATTTGCCAAGACAAATGGGCTTACAATAATGACTACAGCAATGCCAAATCTGATTTTGAGTTATCATTTACAAGAGTAAAACTATATGCCTAAGATTAGAATGCTAACTATTAATAGTTGCAAGAGAAACCTGATAATAGTGATGCCCAAAGATGGAGATGAAAGTTGTAATCGGAATCAAGCATAAATACTGTAGTGCGACATTGTTCATGTGTACTGGAGCAGCACGGAAAAAACAATTACTAATGGCTACCAAAGATGAATCTTCAGGTCTACACTCGATATTCCTTCAATATTCTTCAAACCCTTCAGTTATTCCCTATGTTCCACGAAGTTTCCGGGACGGGGACGTTTTAGGGGATGAGGATGTGTTTATGGTACGAGTACGGGTCGAAGCCAAAATTTAGGGGACGATGACTAAAAACATAGAGGGATTTTTTATATATAGAGACAAAATTCAAATATGCATATCATAACATTGATAAACCATTCACCATAGACATTTTAGAAGATCAATATATGGAATATTATCTAATGGCAAATACTAAGTACTTCCATTATAACAATATCACATACATATATAGCAAAAATCAAAATGCCTAAAGGCTCCAAGTATCATGCTGAAATCAGAATGAAATAAAGAGAAGTCCAACTAGAATAGCTAGTAAATACTAAATGCAATATTTCTTCACTAAACACAATCTTTGCTCACTGCTGCTACTGTTCTTATGTTTTTTTCCCTCCTCTTAGCAAGTATGTTAAATCTAAAAATGAGTAGAAGAGTTAGTATTTTAATAGACCAAATATGGGTTGCATATTGTTATATGTCTTTAAGATGACTAGGAGCCACACGGACAACAAAAATTAGAAAAGAAAATGATTTTTTGGGGGTGTTTTGCCTTTACCAGATTGATTGGAAAAAGGGGACAGCCAAGAGTTTTGGGGACGGATAGGGGATGGCAAAACTGTCCCCGAGACTTTTGGCCGTCCCCAAGTTTCCTGCCAAAAAAAATTGGCCGTTACGGGGACGTTTTTGAATTTTCCAAAAAGGGGACGACTCAGGGGACGGCCAAAATCCGTCCCTGTGTCCCCGGTACGGGTACAAGGGTAAAAACCCAAGAAACCCGTCCCCATGGAGCATAGGTTATTCCTTAACTTCAAGCACAAATAGGACTCTAGAATGAAGCTCTCTTGAATGTCAAATTCAATGGATATTTCACCCCCTCAAACAGTTGCAACACTGAGAATTGATGCTCTCCAATGGCTAACTGAAATCAAAAACCCTTAGTTTCTTCTCCCAAGTTCATATCAAATGTAATTGACAATAATTAGATGCCTAACAATAAAACTCTCACCTCTATTTATTCTTTTCCTTCACCCTTCCAGAAGGAAATAAAATATTATTCAATTGTATTCTCTAGAAGCTTCCCCCTTCCCAATACAATAATTAGTTGTGCTTCTAGAAAATTAAATTAATTAAATATAAAGTCACCTTTAGATTTATTTATTTATTGACTTTAATTTAATTTATTTCTCCACTTAGCCTCCGAAGAACGAAAAGCTAAGAACTCCATTGAGGGTCTAAAAGATGGGGGACATTACATTTTTGTTGATTTATGTTCATATGTTTAACATTAGATCTAAGGTATAAAGGTTAAATCCGATATTTAGCTCAATTTTATGAGTTGAAGACACAATTGATTCACAACCTTCCCCCCCACAATTCCAAGGTGCTACTATTATTCTAATAGTTAGTATCAGCACAAGATTCCGCCCTTGAAGTCCTAATAGCTTGAGTTGATTAGGATGGCAGCATTCAAAAAGGATAGTCCAAGATTTGATGGCACAAACTATTCCTTTTGGAAAGATCAGTTAGAGATTCGTAAGAGATGTCTTGGTAATGAGAATTGGGTGATAACAGCTAAAGCCTACAAGCCTCCTACAGATCTTGCAAATGCTAGTGTTGATGAAGAGTTTGATGTCAACATCAGAACCAATGAAGCCTTATTTCAGTATACTCCGATGTCATAGGATTGCCAACAGCAAATGAAATATGAGTAAAACTATAGACTCGTTATGAAGGAGACACATATGTTAAGATCGCATAGTTACAAACATTGAGAGGTAAATTTGAAGCCCAAAAGATGAGAAAAGATGAAAATGTCACTTCCTACATGCAAAAAGTAACCGAACTTGTTTGCAGTATGAGAAATGTTGGTGCAGTCATAACCGAAGATAATATTGTTGGTAAGATCCTTGGATCCTTAATTTCTTCTTTAAAACATAAAGTTACAGCTATTGAAGAAATTAGAGCAGTATCTATAGTTAGTAAAGATATATTGCTTGGGAAGCTAACTGAATTTGAAATGAGTGAATTTGGAGATGCTTACCTAGGATTGAATTTTTATTTAAGGCTATTGTATCCAAGAACAAAAAGAAATGACTCTAGAGAAAGTTCATCATAGTATCAAAATATTTCGGATAAAGAATGGGAAGAGATAATGGAAAAGGAAACACAACTACAAAGACTTGAAGCCTCAATTGCTAGAAGAATGCCAAAGGGATGTGGCAAATATGAAGGTAAGATACCTATTATCTCTCAAAGTTACACCCTAACTAAGTCCTAAGACCCAGTCACTTCGAGAAACATGGAAATACTCCTAGGTCTATGGGTTACCCAAAAACAAAGTAAATCTCTAGGTTCTAGGCCAGTTCCTATGAGATGCTTTCACCTAAGATCGATGCAGGAATGTAAAATACTTCGCTGAAAAAGGGAAAGAAGGATTTCTTGCATGAAATTTAAATATTGAAAAGCTAAACTTAACTGGAACCAAAACATTAAGATGAGAAGAATAATGACTTGACACAATGAAACTTTACTAAACAGTTCAATATTGGCACAATACTGATCTTAGAAAACCCATATATAATCATTTTATAAGGATAGACTTCAAACAAAATGCAAACAGGAATAATGATATTCACAATTAACAACCTGAAATGAAGCACAATTTCACAGCTTATAACCTATATGGGTATTCCAATTCACTTCCAGATGCTAAAGCTCAAACATTAACTCAAGGATTCAAGACAAATCACAAAAATAACATCAGATCAGTTACACACACACGACAAAATGAAGACAAAATGGCTTCCAAATTGTTCTTTATTCAAACTCCAAAGGTGACACAATAACACTCATCAAACTGGTTACAAAGTAATCTGCAAAAATATATGGACTCAAAGAGATCATTTCAAAACAGCCTCTACATAAAAACTGGAACATTTACAAATGAGCCTCAAGCTCATACTTATGCATTTTTTACATCCAACTACATCATAAATGCAAAACTAACTCCTTGGGCGATTTCAGTCAATAACGCACTTTTTGAGCCCCCAAAAAGACTTCAAAAAGGTGTACAAATGACCCAAAAGGCATTGCCCCAAAATATCATCATAAATGCAGTCATATCCTCAAAAAGACTCACAAAAGTCTCTGAAATGTAATAACTCTCCATCTAACTTCCCATCCAATCAACATGACCTTGGAACTTCTACAATTAACTCTAAAAAATATCCCAATTTGACTTCTAAAATGTAAAGTAAATATTTTATTTTTATATCACATACATTGAAATATTTATAGTTCATAAAATATCAAAAGGAAACCTCATTGAATAAATGAACTATAAAATATTCAATATTCTTATTACTTAATATTTATTTATTACATAATTCGTAAGTTATTATTTTAGTATATATTAACTATATTAATAATGCTTATAAAGTGATGATTTAAACCACTTAATAGTATTATCGATCTAAATAATATATATTAAAATAATAATAATTTATTTATTATGTATTAAATATTATTAAATAATAAAAGTATTAAAAGTTTTATTTGTAATGCTTGTAATTTATTATTATAAATATTGATTGCATTGGTAATATTATTAAGTAATGAAAAATACTTAATAATATCATTAATGTAATAATAATCTACAAATATTACAAATAAAATATTTGTGATGTAAAAATTAACTACATCTATTTTACCTTCGATAGCATAAGTGAAATAATTTTAAAAGTTTGAAAGTTTGGCAAAATTGGAACACTTTAGCATTGTAAGGGATATCCATGGGATGTGAAAATAAAAGGCATGGAAATATAAAATAATTTCTATAGACTTCATGAAGCTTCTAAGGCACGACTACCCAAATAGCAACCCCAAAGATATTTATTTTGTACTTGCATTTTAGAAAAAAGGCTCTACTGAAACATTGTCCAAACCTTAGCCGCCATGGGAGAATGAGGATTTCCTACTACTGTTGACGACATTTGGAAGATTTGGGGCTGTTTCTGGGTGCTTCTATTGGCTCAAAGAGTAGCATTTTGTTCTCCTTCATGCTAGCCACCATTTGCTTGGGGGAAAATGGTGATTTTTGAAGCCACTTATGGCTCGACTCTAGAGTTTTTTGGGCACTTTCCTGAGTTCAAACAGCAACTCTATTTCTGCATTTTTCTCTGTAGATTATAGCACCATCATGAAAGCCTTTGGCTGGAGATTTTGAGCTTCAACTGTATCATTTTGGATCTTCCTCCTGTAGATCTGGACAAACAGGCAAATTGCATTCATGATCAAATTTCCTTTTGATGTTCATTTATTTCTCTTTGTAACTGTAACTCCACAGCGGTTGGGGTTTAAACTTCATGTAAAATCTAAGTTATGCCTAATCTATAAAGGCAATTTTGTAAATATTTTCAGGGTTCTTCTCTGGTTCTTTTACAGCAGCATCATGCTCTGTGATTGTAAATTTCTTCTTTTGCCTTGCATTAATAGAAACCCATGTTTCCTCTTCTTACCATTTAACTATCTTGTGCATGTTTTTCCTTGTGTTGAATGTTTCTACTTTATCTTTTTAATCTGTATGTTGTGTTAATCTTCTCATGGGTGTTGCATTGTGAACATGTCTTTACATCTCTTTCCTTGCAACGTCTCATCTGTTTTAACCTACATATGAATCCTTGAAGGGTGAGTTAGAGTTAAGATCTGTGTAGTTTGGGGTTTTTTATTAATGTTATGTGCATCTACAAGCCCATTGTTTCAATCTGGTGCATCGCCCCCTTTCCCTTTCAACATTTTATTTCTTGCATTCTCTCTTCGTTTTCCTCTTAAGTGGTAGTTTAGGTGCATCTTGATTGTAAGGAAGCCGGTCTTCTCTAGAGATTCAACCTCAGAATGCAAGTCCCACACTTGGAGGTTGTTTCCATATTACACATGGTTGTTTGAGGGTCATACCTCAAGCAAGGGTGCAAACTTTTGTGTCAACATTTTTTGCAATGCCCAGTGGGACAAGATTTCAGTTCATAAGCTCATTGATTAGTCAGTTTGAAGATCCATTAATTGAAAAATTGGGTGTTTTTCTCAGTGCCATCAGCCTTTGGAGTCATTCACCTAACACCATGGTTACTCTATGTATCTACCAATTTCAACTGACTAAGTGTTGGTATGAATAAATGAATTTTGGTTTTTTATGTTTCTTCAGGATTTCGATGAAGTTGTTTTCTTAAATGCTTTATCATGGATTCCTTTCATAGAAATCTCTCCCACTTTCCCCTTTATCATGAAGAGGTTATTCCTCAACCCTCCCATCCTCTATCTCAGCCACAACCTGGTTATGACAAGCATGATTACCTAGATCACCAGGATGCTGATTTTACTCCAACCCATCATGTCATCTATGGCCATGAATATGTTAAAATTTCCCCCTCCAAGTTCATCATAGCCCAAGAATTTTAGGAGCAGCAAGAGATGAAAAACAAATCAAGCCCATAAGTAGACTCCTTGAGTTTGGTTTCCCTTGCAACATCAAATGACCAACCTTCTCAATCTCTTATAGAGCCATACAATGGCCTCAAGCCAAAGCTATTCGAGCTACATGATCGTGTAGATAATTTGGGATCTAGTTTTTTTGACCTTTGAAAGATATTTAACTATGTTGAAAATTCATACCCAAAAATAGTTTGTGGGGATTTTTATTTCGCTATGCTCCTTATGATGTCTTGGCTTAAGGAGTTGCAGGATGACAAGGAGATGTAGAGGAATGACCCTTGTGTTTGCAGCATGGTGTCTGAGGCATTTGATATTTTTAATGAGGCTCACCAGGCCCTTCAAAAGGTGCAGCAGGAGGAATAATTAAGTCAAAAGAAATATGAGGCAAGGCTCAAGCTTGCCCAAATGCAAGAAGTTGAAGCACAAAAACCTCCAAGGCATAGGTTTGCCAACTTCAGACATAGCAGTCCTCCTCAAACTTTCATATCAAGCTCCCTTGGTCCTCAACCTACACTTCAGACACCTTCCCATGTTGATGATGGAGAGCCCCCTTTGTGCCTTCTTCATTGTTGATGAAGTGGACATGCATTTGCCCACATTAGAGACAACACAAGAGAAGCTGCCAATTGAAGAACATGTGTTACAGCAGGGGGTCAAGGAGGAAAAGAATAATGAGGTTGTTCCTGTCCTTGAGGAATAGAATTTGGCTTTTGAGCAAATGGTGGAACCTAAGGGCCTACTGCAAAAAGAAGAAAAGCCAGACCAAGTGTTGTAGCAGGAAGTCTCCCATGATATGGTGGAGGAAGAAACATTGCCTAGGCTGCCCCAAGTATAAAAGGTACAAATTGTTGCTCATGACCCAATACATACTCTAGAGGGAGATACATTATTGCAGCAACTAGAAGCACAACGAAGGCAATTTGAGGTAGAACTTGCAAAGCAGTTGGAGGCACAACAGAGAGAGCATGAGGCAATTCTTGCAAGGGAGTTGGCTGCAGCAAGAGAGGGATGTAGGAAAGAATTAGAACTCTTGATTAAGCAAGAGTTGATGAGTTGTTGTCTGCTGCAGCAGAGACATCAAAAGAGACACAGCTTGGTCTTTCTTCTCCATCACAAGAGCCTACACAAGTGCAGCACGTGCAACCCCTTGTTTGCAAAGATTCACATGGGCTGGAGGAGGAACATATGTTGCAGCTGCAACATGAGGAGATACACACATTACCAACCACACCATCAGAGCCAACCCTTGTTGGTCATAAAGATTTGGAGGTTGCAAAGCACAATAGCATGGTCAAGGCTGATTGCTTAGACCCAAAGCCATCAAGAGGCATCTAGCTCTGCAACAAAGTAAGTTGCCCACGGTCATGCTTACTTTTGAGCATGAGGGTGAGTTTCAAAAAAAGGAGCAAGTATGTCTTGCTCAACAAGGCAATATCCCAGTGCTAGAAAGTTTCATTGTTTTTAGCATTGGGAAGGTATTTCATGCAGCAGTATGCTTGTCATACTTGCTGATCTATTTGCCTACCCACACACATGGAACAGTAAGTCAACTTGTAAGGAAGGGCAACTACTTCAACAAGTTAGTCAATGGCTTTGTTTGATTATTTTGTTTGTAAATACTTGTACATGGTAGAGTAGGTGTTTGTAGCATTCCAAGAAGTGCACGTGGACAATTGTTCTCTTCTCCCATAGCTTTTCAGAGCCATCAGGAGATTTTGTTTTTTGCTGGTTGTATATTTTGTGAAATTACAGGTGGTTTAACATGTCGTTCTTTGCTGGTGACTCTATGCCCAATGGATTTCTTAGGACCACTAATTTTATGCTTAGTAGGCAAGCATCCCCTCTGAGTTGCCAAGAATGTTGGCTATTTTTGCCCTCATTCAGCCCATCACTGATAACCGATCTAAGAGATCTTCAATGGGCTAGATTCTTTGGTGGGTTAACATGTCAGATGGCAATTAAATTTGCGTGTTTTCTGTAGTGTTCTTTGGCCGAGTGTCTCGGTCTATTCTTCTACCCAAAAGCTCGATTGTTGGCTTGGTCTCTTCTTTGGCCAAGTAGATTGATCTCTTCTTTTGCCGAGTTGCGTGTTATCCCATTGCGCTATTTTGCAGAGGTCATTTTGGCAACTTGCAAAATAGTGTAAGTGTTTTTTGTTTCTTCCACCGTGCATTGGAAAATGTGTCGACCCAAATTCAAGGTTTCTTCATCAACGGATGTGTTTTAATCATTTATTGGGAGATTTTTGTAGCACCTAGGCCATCCATTTCAAATGGAAAGATCTACATCGACAATCCACCACTTTTGGGGTAGATCTGAACTTTTTCACACGGGTCAACTCCACAATTTACGTAGGTGGGTTAATGTTGCATGTTATCCCTTCCTGCGTTTTTTGACAGCGGGGCACGATTTGATCTCTTACATCCAACACACGTCTCCAAGGCCGACTCTTTAATGTCGGTCAACCTTTTGGGCCTTGTCTCATGACTGAAATGTATCTCTATGCCTCTTTATTACTTGCAGAGATCTAATTTTATCATATTTTCTCTTTTATCGGCTAGATGCATTTCTTTTAGCTTTTCCTATCACTTCTATGGGAAAGTTGCATTCATGATAAGATTTTCTTCTAATACTCATTTATTGCTCTATAACTATAACTCCACCATAGTTGGGGTTTGAACTTCATGTAAAATCTAATTTATGCCTGATCTATAAAGGCAAGTTTGTAAGTATTTTCAGGGTTCCCTAGTTCTTTTACATCAGCATTATGCTTCGTGATTGTAAATTTCTTCTATTGCCTTGCATTAATAGAAACTTGTGTTTCCTCTTCTTACCATTTAACTATCTTGTGCATGTTTTTCCTTTTGTCTATTTTATCTTTTAAATCTGTATGGTGTGTTAATCTTCTCATAGGTGTTCCATTGTGAACATTTCTTTCCTTCCAACATCTCATTTGTTCTAACCTACATATGAATCCTTGAAGGGTGATTTAAAGTTAAGATCCGTGTAATTTGGGGTCTTTTATTAATATTAAGTGCATCTACAGGCAAAGTTGTAACCAATTGTTTCAATCTGAGGCATCACCCCCTTTCCCTTTCAGCATTTTATTTCTTGCATTGTCTCCCCCTTTTCCTCTCAAGTAGTAGTTTAAGTGCATCCTAATTGTAAGGAAGCTAGCCTTCTCCAGAGATTGAACCTCAGAGCACAAGTCCCATGCTTGGAGGTTCTTTCCATGTTACACAAGGTTTCTTGAGGGTCATACCTCAAGCAAGGGTGCATACTTTTGTGTCAACAATTATTTTTGTGTCAACAGATACCTTTATGTATCTAAGGGGAAAGTACCCCTCCTAATCAGCTCTTAGATGCATTAATTGCATCAACCTAAGGTAGCTTGAAGGGATGTTTTTTCTTCTTGGATTAATGTATTGGGACTACTCCTTAGAGGGAGTAATGTGTATTGAGTATTGAGTTTTGAAGATAAAAAGCTTTTGGATCAGAGAAAGATGCTAAGGTATGTGATCTGTTGAGGCATGTGATCAGTTTTTGATGCATTATTGGAGTGACTACAAATATGTGTCCTAGTCATTAATGTCAAAAGGGGAGAGATCATGTGAAAAGTAGGAACTGAAATGAATATACACCTTGAGGGGGAGAAAGCTATCAGATGAAGAGAAGAATATGTAACAAAAGGGGAGTGTCATGATAAAGAGTGTGTGACAAAGGGGGAGCAATTGTTCTTGAAAGGAGAGGATTGTTAGAGAGATTCTAAAAGATAATTCTTGCTAATTTGATTTGATCTCTAACATTGATTAAGCTTTGCACATTCATATGTTTCCATCAATGCCAAAGGGAGAGATTGTTAGGCAAATATGTGACTTCACATATTTGAGAGATGTGTTCTCATTGATGTCAACATGTTCCTCTACTCAAATAGTGTTATAGAAACAAGTTATAGGAATATACAGTGGAAAGAATGGTTCGGTATGGCTACTGTATAAAAGGTCAGGTTTAGCACAGGTACAAATGTGTTGCATGGTATTTGTAGATGTCATATGTGATATTGCTAAGGTTTCGAGTAAGATTCGAGAAAGTTGAAGGTGATTTACTAGAGATTAGTACTTTGATATTCAAATAGTGTTTAGGAAAGACAAAATGTCAGTATTAGGATTGGTGAGGATCAGTATGAGCAAGCTAGTAGATGCTAAGGTTGTGGCATATTTAGGACTCTATTTTACATCCTTGTCATGATTGATTCCTAGAAAAGAGAAAAGACAGTAAAGTTTCTGAGGTGAAAAAGATGGAGCTTTTCAGGAATGACATTCTTTGTGGCCAGCCTGGGTGTACCATGTTGTGATGGAGCATGTTGTTCTCTTGGATCCTTTGTTTTGTTTAAGGATGTAATTATGGATCATTGATATGTACTAGCCAAGATACGTTGGATCTATTTGTAATATGAGTTGTAATTAGTAAGTGTTTTGTAATTAGGGGTTGGATAAGGTCAACCTTGTTTGTTCCTACAAGGTTGATAAAGTGCATAAAGGAATGTAAGCTTTTGCATATGCAAGTGTGTGTGGCTATGGATGTGAAGCATGCAGTGTTGATCCTAAACAAGAAATATGCTATCAGGAAATTCATGAACTGTGGATTGTTGTCCATTTATGTAGAATAGTAAGTCTTTGTTTGAAATTGAGTAGTAAGCTCTAGGCAATGCACCCAAATGCAAGTACATCCCCAATTGTAATATGTTATCGTTTTCACAGAATATAGTTTATTGTGGGTACCTACCCACCATGGTTTTCCTTTTAACAGGGTTTCCGCGCAAAAATTCTTGGTGTTATGTTTTCACGTAAACAACTATTGGAATGAGTACAATATATCTTCTATTAAACTGTTCTAGATAATTAAATATATTGTTTACTTAAGTTCTTCTAAATAAGATCAAATTCTGGAAAACCAAAAACAAAAGCAAATAGTTTCCAGAAAATTTGAGTTTACCTTTTGCAATTCTTTGCAGGAATTGCACTCCATAAAGTGGGATTTTGTAACATCCTTAATTGCACATCATTCTTGTGTTGTCTACACAATGTGTGAGCCATGGCTTTCAGCTTCATCACTTTTGGCTAGACCATTTATATTATGCACTTTGTCAATCTTAAAAGTAAAAACACTTTTTCAATGTAGAGTCTGATGACTTAAGTTGTTGAAACCTTTCAATTTTGATTACTGAATCTAGAAACTGCTTCTATGCAGACCAGCCTGATGTAAACAGCTGCTTAGTTACTCAAGGTTGCCAATTTTATATCGCAACTTGGCAATTGTTTTTGTGTAGACAAGATAGATGTAAACAACTGTCAGATTGAGTACAATATGCCTTCTACTTAAGCAGTTCTAGACAAGTAGAAATGTCATGGATATTTCTTGCATTTCTTTATATATATATATACACGCATCCAAAATCCAAAAATAATTCACGCATCCGTGCACCCAATTCTCACACCCATATCAGCAACTTAGAGTATAATCTATTTTTTCCATAATTCACTCAAATAGCAAAAAGTTATTACTATACCAGATTTCATCTATCAAACATTTTATGTGCCACTTTTATTCAAATGCACGATTTTATGAAGTAAACGATAATTCTTATTATTAGAAGTAGAATGGTCTTTTGGGTCAGCCCTACAAATATGCCAAATTGTATTTTCCTTTTCATAAAGATGTTTAAAAGGTATTGGTGGTCACTTCAATAAAGTACTTGTGTCCTCTATCGAAAGAGAATACTTACAAAGAAAAACACACCAGAGTTTATCTTCATAGCATTGATCTATGTTACACCAAGCTTCCATGATGACAAGGGGCGAGGAGATGCATTTCTAGGAGAGATTTTTTCGAAGGCCATTTTTAGTTAGGAGATGATAGCGGACAACTACTAAAAAAATTAATAATTTTTAAAATATACGAAATGTGAAATATTCAAATAATAAAGTTGACAAGACATTCATCATATACATTATAAAACAATAATACATAACATTGAAGCTGAATGGAGATTTCATATTAGAAGTGACACAAATTGGCAAATGTCAAGATTTCATTGCCTCAATTGTCAGCATACGTTTATATTATATAAGATGACAACAAAATGCACAAAGCATAGGGTCATCTATGTATGTATATTATAATGACCCATTCTTAAAGGTTGTCATTAACCAAATTTCAACTCTCATTATTGTGTGATCAACTAATTCAATTGAAGGAAAATAGTATATAATGTGTAATGTATTTTGTAGTTAGCATGTTTAGGCCTTGAATTTTTTGGATCCCTACTTCCCTCCTAAACTTTCCCTAAAGAGAGTGTGAATTTACTTGTTGTAGGGCACTTGACACCGGTATACTATCTAGATTTACTCCGCCTTTCTCTACACAACAACAACTATCAACTCCTCAAACTATCGTGAGAGAATAAGTAGATTGACTTAAAACATTCTAAATGCTTTACAATTACAATCCATAGACATATAAATCTAATAATAAATACTAATTATTCGTTTAATCCCATAAGCATAAAGTCCCACCACAGATTTCTTAATCGTTATATTTAAATTATTATTTATCTATTCAATACCTTATTTAAAGACATTATAGATCATATCTAACATAATTATATATATATAAAATCGGAAGATTTAGATTTTAATAAATAAAATACTTCACATAAAAATCTACTTCTAAAAAGTAAATCTCACCTCCTTAATTATACTCATATCTTTTTAGTA
Organism: Cupressus sempervirens; assembly: GCA_028749045.1. Taxonomy (NCBI): domain Eukaryota; kingdom Viridiplantae; phylum Streptophyta; class Pinopsida; order Cupressales; family Cupressaceae; genus Cupressus; species Cupressus sempervirens. The sequence continues at coordinate 138,394,500 of CM053790.1, read as the reverse complement.
GTTTGGACCATACAAATTGCTTGGCTGAATATTCCTTGTATTTGTGTTCCCTATAATTTTGGCTCTCCTATAATTTGGGCTACTTTGTCTCCTTTTTAATAATTTAGAAAATATTTGTAATGTTAATGGGATAAATGTACAATTAAATTTTAACCTTGTTATCTCTTCTATCCATTCTTAATAAATCTTTTATTTTTTGCTTTTACGTATATCTCATGCCATATTCCTTATTATTCAGTGCTCTCTTCTCTCCATTTCTTATCTCCCTTCCATATAATGGTTGATTTGACCAATATTTATATGTCTATTAAGGGTTTTGTTCCTCAATGGTGGGCCCTCTCATATCCCCTTTCAATTACCTTTTCAATAGGACATTTATTTAATCGATATGAAATAACATGTTTGGAATAATATCGATTGTTTACAAATATAGTTGATATTTAAATTAGAATTAGAATTAGAATTAGATGGAATTTGGTAATAAATTAATTAATTATATAATGATTGATATTATTAATCAATATGTAAATCAATAATAATTATAGTAATGATCAAATACTATATAGTAATATTATGTATGTTATTATATATCATGTAGTAATAGGATATATCATTTCTTGATTATTATTTGATATATTATTTTATATTAATTTTATGTCAAGAACTTAGCTACAAAAAATAGTCATAATCATGGCTCTATATAAAAATGAGATGGTATATATTGCTAATATATATATTAATATTAGCAATAGATCTATATTATTATTATATTTTCTTTATTGGTTTAGTTTATATTATACTTGTATATTCTTAATAAGATATTATTATTATATTATTAGACTAATGATAAGATCATTTCAATTTATATCTTATAGTCATTTTTTATTATTATATATCATTATTAGGGCTCATGACATATATGAACACATTACACGACCGAAAATAGATTCTCTCTATTTTTTAAAACCAGATTAGAGGTTTGGGGGCTACAATTTCTAGTGGGTTTAAGGGGCACTGTCATCATGGGTGACTACTGGCAACGCCCCACAGAATTGAGAAGTGCCTCTTGCAAGGTCCAAAGGTGATGCCCAGGCATGTTTCCTATCATGATACATGACAATATCTGTTACATCCCAAAAATTTGACCTATTTAAAATTATTATAGCCATTGAGATGATTAGTTAAAAGCTATTGTTTTTTCCCTATTAATGTGAAAAGGGTAGTTATATGTAACTGTCATTTCATATGAATTTGATTGTTATCAATTATTATGTATAACCTTTTATTGATGATGGTAGTTAACTGTTACTTGTCATATGTTGATGATGGTAGTTAGCAGTTGCTTGTTTTCTGAATGATGGTTAATAACCAATTTCTTTATTATTATCTTTGTTATATGTTGATATGGATTTATCATGTGAACTTGTTATTATTATTGTAGAAAATGTTACACGAATGGTTGCAGGAGCAGACGAAGGGGAGAAGCATTTCTTAACAGGATCTACGGAATGGGGCACTACTTTAGTCCATTTGTCTGATCGACAGGTATGATCTCTAGCTATCTTGGTACATTCATTGGACATGCATGAGCTATTGGAAAATCAATAAAATATTAAACATTTTAACATAATCAAAATACGTAACATTAATGGTTTATGTTGACTTTCTCATCACTTCAAAATAATATGTATATCTATGTATGTATGTGCACATAAGTATAAGAGTATGGTGCCACCATAGTATTAGATTATACAAGCTCATCCCTATTAATATACATATACATAAATATGCGTATACCTTGAGAGGATCTGAAAATAAAATAATCTCCCAAGTATATACATATTTAGATATGTGTATCCTAATAGGTATAACCTTGGACAAGATAATAATATGATGTCACCATTCGAAAATAATATGTGTGTGTAAATATATATACATATATAAAAATCTAAATTATTCTTTTGATTAGGAGACCTTCGAATTCTTTCCTCATAAATATAAATCTCTATGGGAGACGAGAAGTACACTTGCATCTTCTTTTAATTATCGGTGAACCAAGAAGCTGGTTATCTTTTCTTTAACTACTACCAAGGAATTGGCATCTTCTTTTTAAAAATTGCTGAACCAAGAAGCCAGTTATCTTTTCTATAACTACTACCAAGAGTCGCGGCTTCCTTTAAGCCTTCTTCATTATTCCGTATGTTTATATGTTCGAACATATGCCGGAGAGAAAGCACCCCAATTCTGGATTCTTACTTTCGTTCCCTCATCTTATTTATTTTCCTTTTCTTGTGACTAATATTGAAGAAATCCAAGCTTTTGTTTTTATTATTTGTATGCTCACCGAGCCTGAATTCCGCATTTTGAGAAGCCAACTTCGAGAACTGGCCATTCAGAGTTAAGCAAAGATCTATTTTCTTCCATTGATCAGGTTATGTGATCAGTTCTCCTAAACTTACTTTGATATATGTATTGCATTCAAAAGTATAGATGCAAGAATAGCTTCTAGGATTTCCAAATAATGATGCTCGGCCTTAATGTAATTTAAGTCTATCGAATAGTACATTCGATCGAGCACACCAAGTTATTTCACCATGTTAAGTCTGAACCACATACACATTTCGTACTATGTTTTTCCTCTTTGATTAAGCTGGTCTTTCAAATCTGAGTTATATCCTCTGAAGTTTCTTAAGTCTTTAAGGACTGTATTGTATCAATACTGAAATATATATATATACATACACATATAATTCCAATAGTTGAGTTTCAGCAAATGAATTGATATCCTGTATGATTGGGCACCTAGGACTCACCTAGCTAGATGGCCAGAAAGAGGGTGAAGAGGTGGAGAAAGTATTCCAAGAATAAGAAAAAAAAATCAGATTTGATACAACAACTTAATTACTTTAAAAGAATCATTTGATAGCTCATGCATGTCCATTTAATTTACCTTGTTGTCAAGTCAAGCGGTGGTGATCGAGTATTAGAACCCATCCAAAAACCTTGGCCAAGGTCATTAAAGGCATGCTTGCCTTTTATTGATCACAAGATGTCGGTGGCGCCAATTAATCAAATATGTCCGTCTATTACTGAGTGGACATTCTAAACACCAGTATTGCTCAAATGGCTGGACTAATAGAGCCCCAAGCCTAGCCCCGAGGTAGGGAGGGTCTTTCTTATTAAAAATTGTGTGGGGATTGATATGGTCTGCAATTGGGAGGTTAAGTCTAGGCTAATGCTTCTCCTCTTATCCAAAAGCCAAGGCTTGCACAACCAATTCGAGACTCTAGTTGGATTTTGTATGTTCTTTCTGCATCCTTTGCTATGCATTTGCTTTCTCTTGTATCATAGAATTAATGATAGTGATTTAAGTTCTTTCTATAAATATGATAGAAAACAGTTATTCCAATTGGTAGTTATTTTAGTTGAATGTTAATTCAGTTAATTTCCCATGAAATGGAAATAAAGATGTTTATTTCGGTAATTTAGTTGAAGTATTACTTTCATATCTACTTTAATTCAGATTATAGCTCTAATCCTTTTAGTTAAGAAAATTTGTTTTTTACAATGTCGAGGATTGATCCCCCACCATACTCAAATTAAAGCCTTTGACACCATGCAAACCTTCAAGGCACACACCATTTTCCATTGCTTAATGTTAGTCAAAACCCGTTTGAAATTCAAGCACAAAATCCAATCTGCAGCATTTGAAAACATATGAATATCTATCTGTACCCACTAATATAAATTCCTAAGAATTATTGTCTATATTATATTTTGTTCCTTGGGAAATCTGCACTATTTTTAATTTTCTGATTGTTTTTTAGACGGGATGGCTATCTCTGAATTTCTGCAGTATTTCTGGGATGTTTTGATCAAAGTTGACAGTTAGAGGATAGAGAGGGTACATTTCTAATGTGTCCCCAAATCCCCAATATAACAATTCCTTCCAAAAGTTAGGGGCCATCCCCACATAGTATAGGCATTGATTGAATTCAAGTATCCTTCTAATTTATGTTGAGCAAAAAAAATAAAAAACCAACAAGAATAAACACACAAAATAAAAAACATTATATGAGAGTTGCATATCACTTTTACAATGCTCAAGATTCAAAAGAAATGAAACTTCAACCTTTTCCCATACGAAAAGTTTCCTGACCAACAAAGAGATGTCATATTCTTGATGCTAGTGAATGTGTATACAGTGAACTTAGTGCCTTGTAAAAGTCTAGAAAGCTAATTTGTAGGTCACAAGAAATGTTATGGGCCTTTGGGAGAAACATAAAGTTGGAAGTAGGTGTTTAGCACCAAACCATAAAACTTCTAAATGCAATAAACAGTATAACATAAAATACTAGATAATTGTAGATTACAACCAAAAGAAACTTTAGCAATATGCCAGCTCATAGACACATGTAGTGTCCCCAACCTCCTAGTGTGGCATCAGGAACAATTCGAACAGTATAATGGAATGCATTTCTCCAGTCCTCTCTTATCTCTTCGAAAGTTGGTAGTCTCTCCCCGTGGTGTGTTTCCGTTCATGGTGGAAAAGTCGGCATAGAAGATCGAAAGCGTGCTGGCTGAGGATGTGGTTTACCCGGATATTTTGTTCTCTGCCAACTTCTTGAGGGTTTCCTCCATGAGTCGCTGCGTATCCGTGATCTGTGCCTAATTCTGGGCAAGTTCTCTCAGAAGTGCCACAAGTTTGGTGCCGATCGGTTTTCGTTCGTTAGCCATTCGATCAATGGAATGTGTCCTTCTTCTCTTTCGACTATAAACTCTCATTCACTATCCACAGGCTGGCAAGACCAAAGGCTTTGATACCAGTGTAGTGTTTGTTAGCCGACTGGATGGTTTCGGCGGTGTTTTTGTATTCTGTAGCCGACAATCCGGCGATGTTTTGTATTCTGTAGCCGACGGTCCGGCGGTGTTTCTGTATTCTGTAGCCGACGGTCCGGCGGTGTTTTGTATTTTGTAGCCGACGGTCCGGCGGTGTTTCGATATTCTGTAGCCAACGGTCCGGCGATAAATAAATTGTAGTGGATAGAATAATTGTGGCCGACGGACTCTTTCAGGAAGGTTCGGCAGTAGTATTTATAGCCCGTCTGGGATCATTGTAAATCATCATTCATCTACTATTGCGAATATAATTCTGCTGTTCGTGTTCATTGTCTGTATGCGTTCATTTTCTTTACCTGTACGGTAAACATTTGGCGCCGTTGCCGGGGAACGAACCCGGGTCACCCGCATGACAGGCGGGAATACTTACCACTATACTACAACGAAGACTCCGTTGCTGTCACAGGATGGCCAGTTGACTCCGTTGTCATTGCAGAATGGCGACGCCTGGAGGCAAAATGGAGGTACCTCTATTATTTGATTTCTTTTAGGAAAAAAAAAAAAAAATGGGGCCCCACGGACAGGAGGCCCGGGAACTGAAAAGCCCCGCGGGCAACTGCTTGTCCGCGAACAGTTAAAGTCCCGCGGGACCACGGGTACTGAAAGTCCCGCGGGCAAAGAAACCCCACGGGAGTGCAAGGTCTCGCGGACAATCTGTCCGCGGGCTCTTAAAAGCCCCGCGGGCATAAGGTTGTCATCCGGCAGAAATAAAAACACAAACTCTCGCGGGTATAACATTTTCCTCGCCAGAAAAAGCCGTCGGTGAAAGAATGGTCCGCGGGTATAACATTATCCTCGCCCAGTTAACTGCCGGCGAAAGAAAAGGCCGCGGGTGAGGACAGGAAGGCCGCGGGGAGGACAAAAAGGCCGCGGGGAAACAGAGACATAAAGAAGAGTGTTTGTTCTGCCAAAAGGAGAAGAATTTCTGTGTGCAGAGGGATTTGTGGTGGATTGTAGAGGAAGCAGTAAAACAAAAAAAAAAGAAAAAAAACGACGACAGATTCAAGTTGTTCAAAATGAGTGACTGATGCAGATGATGCCAAAGGGAAGGGGACGCATTCGTGGTTGCCAGAAAGAGTGCAGAATCGACAGATAATGACAGAAATGGTGTGTTCCGTGCATTTCTGTGTGGGTTGCGAAGTGCTAATACGCTGCCCCAGGACCCCGCGGGGGCGCTGCCCCTCGACCCCATCGGGGGCGTTGCCCCCTGGACCCCCAATCGTGGCGGATATCAGTCGTGGGAGTTTGACCAGTGGAGAAGAGTTGAAGTTTCTGCAGGCATGGACTTTCTATGTACCAAAGGCAATGGGAGCATGTGTTGGCTGTGAGGCTGTCTTGGTGGATGCATAGAGAGCTCGGGAGGAGTTGATCATCCAGTTGGAGGCAGTGCAGCGACACTTGGCTCAGGGTACCGTGGAATTGAAAACAGAGAAAGCAGCACAGGTGGCGATCAAGGTCAGCTTGAGGAGACAGTATTGTGTTAGCAGAGGCTATAGATGTAACGGGATGAATGTGGAAGTGATGTGACAGAAGCAGATTTTTCTTGTTGTAGTCACTTTGATGATATATTTTGCTTGTTAATTTGTCTCAGACATGTTGTAATTGTCGTCCGGAGATGACTTTTCTTTTTGGGGAGGATGGTGTTAGCCGCCTGGATGGTTCCGGCGGTGTTTCTGTATTCTGTAGCCGACAGTCCGGCGGTGTTTTGTATTCTGTAGCCGACGGTCCGGCGGTATTTCGGTATTATGTAGCCGACGGTCCGGTAGTGTTTCTGTATTCTGTAGCCGACGGTTCAACGGTGTTTTGTATTCTGTAGCCGACAGTCCGACAGTGTTTCGGTATTCTGTAGCCGATGGTCCAACGGTAAATAAATTGTAGCGGATAGAATAATCGTGGCCGACGGACTCCTTCAGGAAGGTTTGGTGGTAGTATTTATAGCCCGTCTGGGATCATTGTAAATCATCATTCATCTACTATTGCGAATATAATTCTGCTGTTCGTGTTCATTGTCTGTATGCGTTCATTTTCTTTACCTGTACGGTAAACAGTGTCCCCAACCTCCTGGTGTGGCGTCAGGAACAATTCAAACAATGTAATGGAATGCAAATGTGCTTGTCGCTGAAATATTGTGGGAATTTTGACACCATTCTGGAGATTGTTTAGTCCGTACGGTGGTAGGCCTAGAGGTGCCGTACGGCTACAAGAATGCAGTACAGAGAGCTTGGGAGGTTTGATGTATGGCGGAAGGCAAAGTAGGGATCCATACGGTGTAATCAAGTTGGCCATATGGTAGGACAGAGATGCCGTAAGGACAGATATGAATGTCGTACGGTGAGAATTTCTAGCCATACAGTGACTGGACTTGCCATATGGGCAGGGTGGAAGAAAAGGTGTATGGAGGTTGTAGTGAAAGGGTTCGTACGGAAATTTTGGGTGCAACAAAGAAGCCGTACGGTGAGAGCAGCAAATGGTAAATCAGAGTCGTACGGAGAGGGGATGAAAGGAAGTTTACAAAGGTTGATCACAATATTGCACGAACACACAAATACTAAATATTATTAATTCAATGGTAAACACAGGAACACCAAATAATACCCGTACAAGCATGGAGAGATATTCACCAGTTGAGACTTTGCAAATAATGAGAGCACTCCAATTGCCGAATACAAACCAGATGAACACCGACGGAATAGGGTGAGGGTTGAATCCCACCAAAACCAAGTAAGCCAAATAGGGAAGGTCTTTCACTTCCGAAATGGCGAACAATGCTGAACTCCAACAGGAATCTGCAGTACAGAGAGATATAATCCAAAAGCATGCCTACGAACTGACTACAAGCTGCGCATAAATACCCATCGGGAAAAGCTTTCTAAGGGTGTACAAAGTTAGCCGATGGCAACACAAACTACGAAAACTAAATAAAATGGGTCTGAGATAAAATAAATCAATTGGCCCGTTACAAAGATTAAATGAGTACATTTATTTTATGACGGGGACATTACAACATGTCATTCCTTGTCATCAAGGACAACAAGGTGGAAATAAACAAAGCCTCCTTATCAAATTCATCAATATAAGTACAAAATCAATCTCTTGAACTACCAACAATGGAGATTTGATTATGAAGTCTTCATTGTTTCTATATTCTAAATGGGTGGTAGCATGAACCATCTCATCCATTTACATTACAATATTACTTATAGAATTATTTTATTGAAAATACTTTACAATAAATCCTCTAACTAGTACAGTGGTTTGAACTTTCAAGTAAAGTTTCTTTGCAATAATTTAATCTAATTTCAATCAATTTTCTACCATGATTATATATGCATTTGAGTGGAAAAGCTCATTATCCATAGCATGCTTCACTTTGGCTCTTTCTTCACAAAGTCTTTCTTCTCTAAATAGGACCTGGTTAAGCGATATTAATCATGTTGATGTTCACCTTTTTATTTAAACATCCAAATCATCTCTTTCTTTGGGTCCATTTCATCCACATAGTAGTCCCATACTAGCATTATTTCTTAGACATCCGTTTATGAAGTGACCCATTCACTATACTCCCAACATTGTCTAATAGGATGACATCTAGATTCTATTCAATTCAACTCCTACCTCCCCTACTAGTGTTATTGAATTTATTATTGCTTCTTTGATTTGGATAGGTTCTAGAAGATGCATTCTTGTTGCTTGCAGCTCCAATGGTTTTGTTGTGTAGAGTAGATCACTTACCTTGCATAAAGAGTAGTGCTTGCTCCTAATTTTCAAATTAAATGGTCATTCCTTAGCCAAATGGTCCATTATATATAAAATATCACATAACATCCTCCAGCAATGTCTTTTCATGTGGCTTTCTACTCTACAATATTTGCACCATAAATCTTTAATCTCCTTGTTCGACTCTCTATTTTCTTTACTTCCAAGACCATATGGAGAATGTCTCATTGTAATTCTTGCATTGATCCAAGTTCGCTATCATTTCTTTCATCTAAGTCATTGTATTCATTGATTGTTTTTTTTAATGTTATACTCACTTTTTATATCCATACATCTACTATACACTTCTACATACAATGAAGGTGGTACAATTTTGATTTTCTTCAGTAACGAGGAATGAGACCTGCAATGAACCATGTTTTTCCCAATCCTTTGACTTGTTTCTCTTTTTTAGCTTAGTGGTTGTAAACTTTGACAGCAATTTCATGACATCTTGAAGTAACCTAAACTCTTCTATGAAATTGTTCCATTATTTCTTGTATGTATTTTACTGATTGGCTCAATCTTTAAGTCTCAATCAATTGCAACACCTCTGGGGATGGCTAGGAATGATTGCAGGCAATATGTTTTATTGCTTTGTTTATTTGCAGCCAAAATGGTTTACAGGTCTTGCAATGCCTTACTACCTATAATATATCTCTTGCAAACTTAGAGAGTTTCTACTTCTCTACACTCAAAGACTTGTCAATGGAGTCACCGTGACTTGTACTTGATGCAAATTTAATGTTTCAAATCTTCTTCTCAAGAAGCTTTAATTTGGACATTTCAATGCTCTCTTGGTGCTCTCAAACACATGAAAAACCTTGATTCTCCTAGAGACTTCAATGATCCACGCACTTGTAACGCCCCCAAGTTCTCTTTTCTCGACAACAATCCTTTTCCCTAGTGATTTCAGCTCATTTTCTTCCTTGAGCAACAACTCTCCAATAACATGAAAATTGCTTTCATATACTTCCCTCTATTTGTCCATGAAGAAGTCCTCAAGCATTGTCTCAAGTTAAGGTTTTTCACAAAGAGAAGGCTATGTCAATTCCTAGACTAAACTTGGTTTGCAAGATCCATACACGCTTATTCTAAAAAAGAAACATTTCTCATTAATGTTATGACATATGTACTCTTGACGAAAGCTCCAATGTGCACTTCAATTTCAACTTCTACTTTGACTTTCACTTGATATTAATCAATTTCTATTGTCAACTATGTATTGCAGCCTCCTTTGTTTTTGTTGTATCTATGTGCATAATCCCCAACACCCTCCTTCCCACAGACTAAGTTATATTATTCTCCTGCCTTAGTTTAGGATTAAGGGCATTAATCTTGTCAATCTCTAGTGTAGCTATCAATAGTGTAAGTGTTATCTCTAAAAGTTGCACCCGGACTGACATCTAAAACCCAATCACTTTGAGAAACATGGAAATACTCCTGCTACCCAAAATTGGAATAAATCTCCTGGTTCTAGGCCGGTTCCTATGAGATGCTTTCACCTTAAGCTTCTAAACTAAAATTTTTAGGAAAAGGGATAGCAAAGATAACAAAAACAAAATCTAAACTATGGTGATGCACCAAAAACATATCCTTGAGCCTTAATAGATAACACACACAATAGAAGTTGGTAATACATGAAACTTAGTCCACAACTTCAATAACAGGATCTTTGCATAAATAATTTATAATAAGGCTGAATAAGCTCAACCCTTATGAGGAGGCGACTCTCTCACAAAATAAGACTAATTCTTACAACCAACACAACTTATAGCCTGCAAAGAACTGTATTCATCTACATAAAGGCACCAACATGCAAGACAACTCCAAGGACAAAGAACATCACATGAACTTGAATCAACACCAAGTACACAATAATAGAGAAAATAAGAAGGCACCATCTATGTATTACTGTCCAAAGGTATTACAAATCTATATATCTCAAAATTAGTTACAATAAGTATGGCAAGAATGAGGAAAAGGACTGAAAATATCATAGGTCCCCAATCTACATAAAACCAAAACCTCTTACAAATGAGCCTTTACCTCATACTTATGCCTTTTTCCATTCAACTACATCATTAATGCAAACAATGACTCCTTGGTTGAATTCAGCTTTCAAGGCCAATTTTGAGCCCCTGAAAAATCTTCAAAATATGTAAATGTGGCCCAAAAGTCATGCCTCAACAATATCAACATAAAGACCCCTCATTAATGCACTCTTATCTCTCAAAGTATCCCATAAAAAGTCTCTTAAAAGTAATAACTTTCTGACCTTCAAATCCCATCAATATGACCTTAGACACCTTGCCATAAGTCTCCAAAATATCTCTATTTGACATTTAGAGATAAAAATAAATATCTTATCTTGCACTTTAAGTAATAATTATAAAATAACTTATAATCCATTTACTTAATAAATATCAATTAAGTAACGAACTATAAAGTATTTAATACGTTTATTTAACAATTCATAGGTAATTTATTATTTATACAAAAATAATTTTGTTAATAATATTTATTGAGTGATAATTAAATCACTTAACAATATTATTAATATAATAATGTTCATTAAAAATAATAGATTATAAAAAAATTAATAATTTTTTATTAAATGATACAAAATAATTTTTTATTTTTTATTTTAAAAACCAATTTCCATATTTTGTATTTTTTAAATAATATCAAATAAATGATTTATAAAATATCATTCATAAATACTATGAAAGAAAAACAATACAAAGTTATAGAAATAAAAAAATCTAAAGCTTGTTATCATTTCCAAAAATCTAGAGGTTCTTTGTTGATTTCTCTTTAGATCTAAAACCTTGGGGTAAAGTTTTATACAAGAAAAACTCTACTTCCTTCCTTTTACAGCTGTTGCAGATGTACTTTTGCTGATGGTATTTGAAACTTCTAAATACTTCCTTTGCTGCTATTGATGGTAGAGTCTGTAGTTGTTGCTTCATTTTTATTCCCTTTTATGACCGAAATGATGTATTGCATATGTATCCTTGTTGCTTTGTAACCCTTCAATTTGCTGCAAATTTGACTCTTGTATTTGGTTCAAACAAAAAATGCACCATTGATTGACATAACTATGACTCCCTAAAATGAGCTGAGGGGTGAAAATTTAGGTAATAGTAAGCAACAAGGCCAAATGTTTATTACCAAACTATAACAGTACAATGTAACATAACATACTAGATAACCGTAGATGAAGACTAATGATATTTTTATTCAAGGTAGTTCTTTTATTGTTTTATCAATGTCACTAGATAACCTCACCTCTTGAGAATATTAATATCACTTCTTTTATTGTTTTATCAATGTCAAAATGTCAATTCAACTTTGTCCATTCCTAAGTATAAGGGTTGGTCCTCATAATTTCTCCGTAAGGCCAATCGCTCAAGATTAGCATTCTTCTCATTCCATATCAACACCTTTTTAATGGCTCATCCTTCATTCTATGCATGTGAATGTTGTGTTCTTTCATGTTCTCATATCCCCCTTGATATTGCTACCTCATTCAATGTTATACACGGTAATCGAAATAGTTAATTAATCAGCTTTGACACTTACATTCAAATGTTAAATATGATCTATGCATCAATTGTGAAATTTTTGCTCGTATAATGTCTTTTTCTTTTTATCCATCCTTCACAATTCGTTAATTATATATCTTTTATTATTGTGTTTTGTCCATTATTATTTTTGGTCTTTGTTCTAAGTTCTCTCAAGTCCTGTGTTTCACCTTACGTCCTTGGTGTAGGAATCACCGACTCAAATGATCCATAGGGTGTCCTATTCTACTAGACTATGGTTTTATGTGCAGATGTATCCTTCTCTCGCATTTCTTTCATGTCTTCTTAGCACATCCTTCACACTCGGAACATATATGGCTGTAACAGTGAGCATTTTGAGACAAGATCACATACATTATCAAGTGCCTATCAAACTCATTCCTCTGTAATTGAGATGTATATAAGTTTGCCAGTAGTTATATTCTCCTATTAAGCACGAAGATTCTATAACAAACGGTTTTTCATATCGAGAACAAAGACAGTTTAAACAGAGAACTTCCAACATTCATAAATATATTATTGAAATCCTTTTCACATGACATTAACTACCTTTAACAATTAACTGAAATAATCCATAACCTTATCAATGTTCATCTGAAAATAACTAGTTTAAAGATTAACTAACCATAACTTCATTCATGATCAACTGAAATAACTAAATTAACGATTAACTAAACATAACTGTATTCATGATCAACTGAAATAACTAGATTAACGATTAACTAAACATAACTGTATTCATGATCAACTGAAATAACTGATTTAACAATCAACTATCCTTTCTCCATACAAGTAAGTAAATGATTACAAGGAAGATGGGAAGAAACATACAAGTATCATTCCAAAGGATCTTTAGCTGGTTGTGCAAGCCTCGGCTTTGGTGAGAGAAGCATTGACATAGGCTTAGCCTCCCAACCTAGGACCATACTTATCCCCACACAATCTATTAAATTAGAAAGGCCCTCCCTACCTCGGGATTGGGCTTGGGATGTTCTTATTCCAGCCACCTGAGTATCCTGATGTTTAGAATGTCCACACAGTTATGAAACAGTCATGCTTGCGTAACTGGCACCTCTAACATCAAGTGATCATTAGATGGAAAACATGCCTATAAACTACCTTAGCCAAGGATTTCCGATGGGCTCAATGACCCGATCAACACCGCTCAACTTGACAACAGATTTCATTACAGGGATGAGCACGAGCTATTACGTATATTTAATTTAAGTTGTTCATGTCTGATTTCTCTTCTATTTTCTTGCAAATTTATTCCACCTCTTCACCATACATGGCTACACAATTGGTGATTCCCAAGTGTTTTGAAAGATTATGAGCATTCTGCCTTTTGTACCTCTTCACCATTTCATGGTTATACTGCCGATGAATCCTAGGTGTTTTGAAAGATTATGAACATTTTTCTCTTGTTATCTTTTATCAAGAATTGTAACAAAATAAAACTTGTTCTTGAGATCAGCAACATTCATCCAGGTTCTTATTACACTTAGAAACTCTTCTTAAAGAGATACTATTCAACTTCTTTTATGATGATTCTGAATACTATGAAAGTAAGAAGAAAATTCATTATACTTCAGTACGATTATTCAGCAAGTTAAATAACATTATCACAGTCATAAAGAAAAGAGATTCCTATGCCTGGCCGTCTGCTATAGAAATTGTATTTAAGAACATTGGAAAGGTAACTTATGACCTAATAAGAATTTGGTATTGTTTTGAAGAACTTGCAATATGATCGATTCCCTCTAGTTTCTTAAGACATCACCTTCAGTGCATATAACCTCTGATTCTTAGACGGAAATACTTGCACTACAAAGGGTAAAAATCGTACTGTTTGATCAAAGTTATTAATCGATAATTGCAGAGTGTAGGTGGAAGAAAATTATTGGATACTGAGATGAAATCGGGTGTTATGGAGGCAAAGAAAGAATACAAAAATGTGGAAATGGTGTTTGACTCCTCTCACGACTTCCATATTTAAAGATCTAGCCATGATTTCTTGGCTTCCACTGGTTTAAAAGATTATATGCAAATTCAAATTGCCAAGTGTTAAATTGATTAAAAAGAAAGGAAAATAAATAAATAAAAAGTTGGAAGAAAGAGTTGGAAAGAGTATAATTCAATTATTATTATATTATATATATTTATATATGTTCATATAAGTATATCAATGGGGTCACATCATTTTATTATTATATTATAATATAATGGTGTCATTTCATTTTTATATTTATATGTATGTATCTATATATATTATAATAATATGATGAAAGATCAATTAAAATCCCTTGAGGTATGTTTTTGTATTTTAATTAAATTATTTTATCCTTTCTTAGATTATTTTCTTAATAGCTCATGTAGGTCCCACAAATGTATCCTATGTTCAAGTCGTTGTGTCCTTTCAAAAGAATTTTAAGGTCATACCTATCGATCCTGATGACTGAACTAAGCGAGCATCCCATTCCAATGATCCTATTTAGCAATGCTTCCCCCATCTTCATCTTCTCCTGCAATCACCCAAGAAAACGCTTTCGCCATAATAAAAATTCTATAATAATTTCATATAAACATTTTAAAAGACCTTAAATTATTAACCATAATTTCAAATCAAGCAACTACTAATCATCTAATAATAGTTAATGGTTAACGACCATCTTCACTAATAGTTAATAAAGTGTATATAAATAACTACCTATTTCACATGATCATGAAACAATAATCTGTTAAATCCAATGGTTTTGAACAAGTTTAAAATTAGGTCAAAATTTTGGGATGTAACATACCCTCCCCCTTAACTTTTTCATCGTCCCCGATGAATATCACAACAAAACTTTAAACAATACTTAATTAGTTTAATTTAAGAAAAGAAAATAAATGTTTAGATTCCAGCCCTAGAGAAAAGATGAGGATATTTTTGAAAAAATTCGTAATAATCCTCCCAAGTGACATTATCCTCTACACACTGATCCCACTAGACCTTGCATTGTGTCACCTCCCGATTTCGTAAGCGTAGCTTATACACCTCGAGTATTCTGAGTGGCTCTATTTCTACCACCTCTGGCTCTCGCACCTATAATAGGTTCCTCAATTATATGATCATGATGAGTAATGTATAAGGTATGACACATGGAAGACATCATGCATCCTGAGAAGGACTGGTGGTAAAGCAATTCTATAAGCTACTGGTTTCACAACTTCCAATATTTCAAAGGGTCCCAAATACCTTGGGGCTAAGTTGGCATTCTTACCAAACTTGATAGTACTCTTCTGAGGTTTTACCCTTAATAGTACTTTTTCTCCCACTAAGAATTCTTTAGGTGTTCTTTTTGCATCTGCATAACTTTTCTGTCTGTCATTAGCTTCCTTTAATCTTTGACGAACCTGGATTATCTGTTCTTCCATTTCTTTAAGCATTTCAGGTCCAAAAATAATTTTGTCTTCCAAGCGATTCCAACTCACAAGAGTTCTACATTTACGGCCACATAGAGCCTTAAAGGGAGCCATTTTAATGGTGGATTGATAGGAATTGTTATACACAAATTCCACCAAAGGTAAATATGTTTCCCACTAGCATTGCCGATCCATACAGTATACTCTCAAAAGATCTTCTAATACTTGATTTACTCTTTCTGTTTGACTATTTTTCTCAGAATGATAGGATGAAATGATGTTTAGTTTAGTACCTAGTGCTGAAAATAATGTTTGCCAAAATCTGGAAGTTATCCTAGCATCCCTGTCTGAAATAATTTTCTCTGGGATTCCATGCAATCTAAAATTTTTTTCATAAATTTATGAGCAATTTCTGGTGCTCCATCAATTACATTTCCTGGTAAAAAATGAGCAACTTTTGTCAATCTAACAACTACTACCAGAATGGTATTGTGTCAATTTTGTGTCATAGGTAATCCTTGTACAAAATCCATGGAAATTATCTGCCATTTGCCATTCTGGTACTTCATTAGGGTGTAAAACGCCTGCTAGGTATCGATGTTCTGCTTTTACTCTTTGGCATTCTAAAACATCCTACCACAAATTCTGTTATCTCCTTTTTCATTCCTTTCCAAAAATATAGGGGTTTTATATTAGACAACATTTTAGTTACCCCAAGGTGTCTTGAATATGGAGCTGAATGAGATTCTTCCAGAATCATTCTTCGAAGTTCAGAGTTGTTGATTATATAAATCCTGTTATGATATCTTAACAATCCATCCTCCTCTAGACTAAATTCCGAATACTTAGAATCCTGTGGGTCCCTCATAAGAGCTAGGATGATTTCTGCATAAAACTCATCATGTTCTAGATATTGTAAAATCTAGTCCTTTAATCTGAAGTTTATAGTAGCCATTGTAGAAATGTGTCTTCTCCTACTTAGGGCATCTGCCACTTTTTTTTCCTTGCCTTTAATATAACTTATGTCGAATTCATAGTCTGCTAAAAATTCCAACCATCTTCTTTGTCTAGCATTTAGATTTGGTTGAGTGAAAATATATTTTAGGCCATGATGGTCAGATCGTAGTTCAAAAGGGTTTTCCAATCAAATAATGTCTCCACATTTGAAGAGCATGTATAATAGCTGCTAATTCCAAATCATGAGGTGCGTAATTTTTCTCATAATTTTTCAATTTCCTAGATTCATATGCAATTATTTGTTCATCTTGCATTAGCAAACCTCCTAAACCTTCTCCTGATGCATCTGTTATAACTATGAATTCCTTTTGTGGGTCAGGTACTTGTAGTATGGGAATTGTAGTTAGCTTTTCTTTCAAGTATTCAAAGGTTGTTTGATATTTTTCTATCCATACAATTTTTTTTCCCTTTCTCTGAAGTGATGTAATTAGGTAAGCTATCTTAGAAAAGTTCCTGACAAATTTCCTATAAAACCTTGCCAACCCCATAAAACTTCTAACTTCTGTCACATTTTTAGGTATGGGCCATTCCCTAATTGCTTTGATTTTTGACGGATCTACGGCTATACCCTAAGCTAATATAATGTGCCATAAATACTGTTCTGTTTTTCAAACCCAGAATGAATTTTCTCACCTTCAGATTTTTATCTTGCTAATATGGTGGTACATACTTCAATAATCAGGTGAATTTCTCCTAGCAGTTATGTACAGTCATATCTCCTTGCTTCAGGTTTTGGAAGTCCAAAAGTTTTTGGTCAAAAAAAGGTTTGGGGTAGCTAGTGATTTCTAAAAATGGTTACAAACTTCTCCCAAGTAATCTCAGTGGTTTTAATGTTTTGCTCAACTTTGGTGTTTCCCCACCAGGTTGCAGCTTCTCTAGTAAAGGGGTATATGCTCCAAACTGCTTTTGAGGTTTCTAAAAAGTGCCTAATTTCAAAATACTATTCCATTTCAATTAACCAAACTTCTGCATCCTCTCCAGAGTCAAAACCGGCAAATTTGGATAGTTTGATTTTCTTAATATACTGACAGATCCACCACTATTTCTTGTTTCTTTTGTTTTTCAGTTTGAATGGCTGAAGAGGTTTTCTTATTATATCTGGAGACTTTTGTCTCTGTTCTAAGAGGAGGTGATGATTGTGCTTCCTCATGGTTATGCCCCATCTGGGCTGCCATCTCATTCATTCTCCTTTCCATGTTATCCAACTTCAATTGCGTTTCTTGCAAATCTGAAATAACAAATCAGTGGATGATTGAGTGTTTTCACAGACCATGTCATGATCTACAATGTTCTCGTTGTTGTTCATTTTGTTTGTTTACTGGTTTAACCTATGAATTTACAAAATTTGTGTCAATTTATTGAATCTATATATATATTCTTTAAGTGTACCTACAACCCAAAGAGTTTTGCAAATGCATAAATTAACCCATTTTATTTATTTAGCTTAATACTTTGCTGCTACATTGATGGCAGCCTTATTTATAAAAATTTCCTCTATTGAGGATGTTTACATCATAAAATCTAATCTTGGTTCTTAGTATTCAATTCTAACTCAAATCTGTACATATCCCACACCATCCAGATACTGTGGAAATGTAGAAGAGAGTTGCCTTAACGAGCGTTCTAACTTTGAATTAATTTGTTCCGATTTGCTGCTTTACTAGCAGGAGTCCACTTAACTCTTTCTTTCTTCATTTGTTGCAATGCTTGGTTCAAAGTTTTGTTATCTTGGGGCATGGAGTAGCAAGTATAGTCAAAATTTGGCATGTTTTTAATTAAATAGGGGAAGATGGAATGTCGAGCCTTCTGACAAGTTGTTTTACATACTTGCATCCTGTACAATTATTCTAAAAAAAAGGTTGGAAGAAAGAGCTGGAAAAATTATAATTCAATTATTATTATAATATATATATTTATATACGTTCATGTAATTATATCAATGGGGTGACATCATTTTATTATATTATTATAATATAATGGTGTCATTTCATTTATATATATATATATATATATATGATGAAAGATCAATTAAAATCCCTTGAAGTATTTTTTTGTATTTTAATTAGATTATTTTATCCTTTCTTAGATTATTTTCTTAATAGCTCATGTGGGTCCCACAAATGTATCATGTGTTCAAGTCGTTGTGTCCTTTCCAAAGAAGTTTAAGGTCATACCTGCCGATCCTGATGATTGAACTAAGCGAGCATCCCATTCCGATGATCCCATTTAACAATGCTTCCCCCCTCTTCATCTTCTCCTCAATCACCCAAGAAAACACTTTCGCCATAATAACAATTCTATAATAATTTCATATAAACGTTTTAAAGGACCTTAAATTATTAATCATAATTTCAAATCAAGCAACTGCAAATCATCTAATAACAGTTAATGGTTAACGACCATCTTCATTAACAGTTAATACAATGTATATAAATAACTACCTATTTCACATGATCATGAAAGAATAATCCGTTAAATTCAAGGGTTATGAACAAGTTTAAATTAGGTCAAAATTTTGGGATGTAACAGACTCCCTCCCTACATATGGAAAATAACACCTACGATGCCAACAATTTGATCCTATGATAAACAAGGATATAGTTTGTGAAGACCAGTCATCTTCACAAAACAACGACATCTGTTCCTAAAATGTTTAATTCAAAATAGATATGCATGTAGTATAATTTCTATATTCAATATGAAGTAGGTCTTTTATTACTATCGTTGACGGTGTTTAGATTTTCCTTTGTCGACTTCCTTTCATCCCTATTAGGTTCGATAGTTTTAATTTTGTGTCTCCTCTTAGATGCGTTTGATGTCTCTTGCCTTCAAACATTCTATTATTCTTGTGATCCATTCCAACTGATAGTCTACTTTCTATCACTTATAATTATTTTTCTTTATTTGTTCACCTTTGCCAATAGTTCTCATTCTTCCATTGTATGTGTTGTCGAGACTCAGAAAGAATAACATGTATCTATTGGAGAGAGTCTTTAGAGGATATAAATAGGAGTTCCATATTGAAATCATTAGTTCCTCTCAATATGTGACATTACATAAGAGGAACCTACTCTGATATCGTGCCACCCAATTTAGGAGGAGATCGCAAGCCACCTCAAGATACCAATGTCACAAATTTATTGTCATCTGCTAGAAGATGATACACAATCATATATTTCATGAAATACGATAGAGAGATTTAGCACATAAAATATTGTGTACAGAACATTCAGCCAATGAAGGGGAGGAGCATAAGGATCAATATCCACACAGCAAGTCTGGAGCATGACAGTAGAACAAGTTAGCAATTTATAGTCTTTCAAATATTCATCACAATCTATATATGAGGATCACTGTTTGCACACGGAGAATGCAATAAAGATAAAAGTCTAATATATTGTTCACAGATTATACAATAACAATGAATAGTGGAGTAATAACTATAACTAGTGATATGACACAGCAAAAGGAGAGATACAACAACAAGGTGTCAATATTGACGAAAGATAATACACCATGTATAATAACAATCATTTCCATGTGAGCTCCAAAAGGAAACTTAAGTTCACATTCATTAATATAGAGAAAGAAAGAACGTCAATGACACCACTATGAACAAATATTCTATACATCAATACAACCCATATATATTATTTTCATGAAGATTCTATTATAGTAGCATCAAATATTGTAAACAAAAGTTATTCAAGTCGATTTATCCCTTGATCTCATAATAAGAAATAGAGGGGACATTATAACATTTTGAGCAAGCTGGAAAAGTGTGCGAAAAATCATGTTTCTATCGGAATAATTTCTGGTACCTTCTATTTTGATGTACTCTTGCACGAGCAAACTGGCAAGCTTGAATTGGGATACAATAAGGATTGCAATTGTATTAACAAATTTCATAATTCCCATTTAATCCACCTCCGATTGTACCTTCTACTTGAAAGTTTTCTTTTGGGAGTTTTTCACTTCAGTTCTTTGTAACTCTGGTTAAAACCCTCTACATCTAGTTATTTTGCGCTTCAACACTGTTAAAACCCTCTATATCTAGTTATTTTGTTGCTTCAACACTATGGGAGATGATTGTGATCAAGTGGAACCACAAAAATTGAGGAATGGACGAATGATGGATCATTTGGCGCATTTGCAAAGAGGGAGGCATTCCCTAGTTCATGGAATTTATGAATGGTCACAACAAAAACCTCTCCAAGCAATTCATTGAGTCCTGGAATGTGAGGAGGGTTGCTATGGGCGATATCTCCTTCAAGGTGAATGAGAATGTTATTGCAAAGGCAATAGGACTCACCACTGAGATACACTAATGGAAGAAAACTGTCAAAGTCTTTGAGGCCACCAATCTTAATAAATTCTCCCACATGGGGGAGCAACCTATGAAGCTGAGGGGTGGTTTTGACCATGAGCAACTTCCTGAGAATTAGGACTGCGTCTACCTCATGGTCATGAGGTATTTCATTCTCAAGGGAAGGTTTGGAGTCTACTATTATTATCACCTCTCATTCTCGAATCATTTCCCTAATCATACTTCTATTTCCTTCCCTTATTACCTATTGCACTCTCTAGAAAACAATGTCAAGGAGGTTTTTGAGGGAAAGAATGCTCATAAAAATTTCACCATCCTTCACCAAGGCCTCATTTTTCGTCTTTACCATTTCCATTTAGCTCTTTGTCCTCCTTGTCAAATTATTGTAGAAGTGTTGCAGTCCTCATCCTCAGTCTCAGGAAGCTCTGCTAATACCCTGTGCCCTAGCCATAACATGGGCACCCCTAGCTCTAGTCATAATGTTAAGCACCATACTCCAAAAAAAATCGAAATCCCCTCAGGATGACTCCAAGAGCAAGCTAGATAAGAGCCATATGCGGGTGAACCCTCCCACTAAACCAAGAAACCTCAAAAGAGTCAAATTGAATATCGACTTTGATGTCAAAATTATCGAGGAACCCAACACTTCCCACTGCTCTAAATGCCTCAAAGGAAAACCTAATAAAAATAATATTAAGGTCTCTAACTCTAATAATGTTGAGTTTAAGGAATTGCGTGAATAGGAGATCTCTAACTCCACCACTAACAGTAGTTCTACCCATGTTTCTGCCAG
The DNA here is from genome assembly GCA_028749045.1 of Cupressus sempervirens. Lineage (NCBI taxonomy): Eukaryota > Viridiplantae > Streptophyta > Pinopsida > Cupressales > Cupressaceae > Cupressus > Cupressus sempervirens. Next base: position 138,372,716 of record CM053790.1, on the reverse strand, counting down.
CATAAGATCTAACCCTAGGGAGCCCGCTCAAAATTTGGTGGTCTCTAATGCAGTTCCTGTCACTGATGTTGAAGGTAAGGGCCCACTAAGGGAGGAACCAATGAAAAATGACCCACCTTTGAATGACGTGTAGGTCCTGAAGAAATGTCTTGCAAAAGTGGAGGCGAAAATTGTGAATGTGGATGAGAAACTGGAGGAACTGGATGTCAAGTTGTACAATGTTTGTAGCTTTTTTATTAAAGTGATGCATGGCTCGACCACATCTTTGTGTTTGGTATAGGCTACCAGTGAGAAGAATACTAAGGATGCAAAGGAGCACAAGGAGCTTTTTCACTTTCTCGCGGAAGACTAGGAAACCTTGATGCTTGCCTCTAAATGGACACATAAGAAGAATTAGGGCTCGACCCTATCGGGGGTTTTAACATTTTGGCTATTCTAGTCTTCCATGGCCATGTCATGGTTATGAACTTTAGTTTTTACTACTGGACTTATATTGTGTTTTCTGGTTACGTCCCTTCGAGGGCCATGTTTAAAATTGATACTCTAGTGGTTTACTTTATGGTTTGATTGACACTATGATAGACTCTCCTATTTTTTTGGACAGTTATGATAAGTACTTGAATACTATTTTGGTTTGTATGCTCATTGCCAATTATAGTTTTGTTGATCTTGTTTTTTATAGTAATGTTATGGTGAATAATAAATGGTTAATGTGTTGATGTTTCTTGGCTGAGGTTGTCAATCTGTTGACAATGTTGCTTTGTTGTTAGTGTGTTTCTGTGCTTCCTTGCCCCTATGGCTTTCTGTATCGGGCCAGCACCCTTGTTTTGCTGCATTACTTACCAAAAACATCACAATAAAAATTAAAAAGTATTGGCATGACTTGGACTCTACAAAACCTAATAGAGCACAAAAATCAATATATAAATCCTTTTGGGAACATCTTTCAAACCATATATTTGCAGCATTTCTTAGGACTGCAATCCTAAGCATAAAGCTGACTTGGAAGGTTGAACTAAAGGGTGCTACTTTGGATTCAAATCCAATGAAGAAAACAAACATGGTTTATTGTATACACATAACCCTTTAAACATTGAACTTATTTACTTTGCGTTAGTTATGACCCTTGGATGTGATAGAATGCATGCATTACCATAATTTTCTAGCTCATTGAATCTTGAAATGATGGAAATAGTCCCGCCTTGTTTTCCTTTTATAGTAAATGAAGATGCATATTGATATGTATTAGGGAAAGAAACCAGAATATTTATAAAACTTGTCAGAGCAAAAATCACCAGATTGCAACAGATCATTAATATGACAAGCCTAAAAAACTTACTAATTGCACAAACAAACAATCATAGAGAACTGTTATCTAGGAAGACAAAAAGCATAAAAGTATCACCTACTCTACAAATTGGATTATAAAGTGAAACTAGCATACCTTTCCCAATTGATTTATTCTTAACACTGCTTCATCCCTTAGAATGGGTGAAAATAAGTCTAATTTCAGCCCTGTTTGTTGATTGTTCCATTCTGCCACAGATAATGTATTTAATATATTAGCTGCCCTCCTCCAAAATAGAACATTACTAGAGTTCAATCAAACTAAATAGTCCTTAAAACATTTTTTCAATCATAGTGGCATGTAGGAAGAAAACATCATTAATTATCTCTTACCCACCTAAAATATTGAATTATCCAATCAAACTAAATAGTCCTTAATAATCATTCAACCCCTAGAGATATGCACAAAGAAAACACAATGATTTTTTTTAGGGTCTACTGATATTCTAATCTCTTGTCCAACTTAAATATTGAATCACTCAGGTTATCCAAGAAATGAGTTCAATTGTTTTTGTCTTTATGTATATTTAATATTCATGTGGTTCAGCCATTTGATCTGCCATAATTAGCTTCATATCATCAGTCTTTGCCTCTCAACTTCCTCTTAAATGTTTGAGACATGCCCATGTTCCAGTCTTCTTGGCCTTTAGTACCTAAAACCTCCATATTTCGCTTACTAATTGTTGACTGGAACAAGATCTCCTTGAGTAAATTCATAAAAATATTTAACATTTTTTACAGTCTTTAATTCTTTTCCTGTGATCTTTGCAAGTAGTATTTGACTAGATTCTTCCATACAATTGTGGAATGTTCAATAGCACTGGATCAAAGGCCTTCCGTTCTCTTCCCATCTAGAGACACAATCACATCAAAACTTGGATCACACTCTTCAATGACACTGCTTATAAATTTTACATTACAATGCCTATTGATCAAAACACAATCTAGGAAGATGCAAAGGATGTTGGCACAAGCAAAAATGGGCAACTATCGAAATCCATTTTTTCGGTATTTTCTATGTTCTAATAGTTTGCATTTTCGGAGGTCTCCAGGGCATTTCTGGGCTTTGGCAAGGCCAAGAAGTCATAGTGCTATGCTTAAGACTTTGAATAATAAATGTAGAACTCTAGAATATCTTTCCAGAAATTCTGACGGTTCGTGATTTCGAGCTACGAGTAGAAAGTTATGACTTCTACAAGTAGAGGTAAATTTTAATATAGTTTTTTATAGTTTTTATAGTTGTTAGAGTTTATTTTGTAATTAATTAGCTTGTGGACTTTTCGTTTTCATATCCAAGGGATAATGGTGACCCTTGGGATCCATCAAATTTGTATAAGCTCTATTTTTCAAAATGAATAGATGACTTTTTGGCTTGCAGAACATCTACTGTTGCATTTTAATTGTTTTCAATTTAATCACAATACTGCAGGTTCTACACCAGGTATTGTAACCTGAATTCATAATTCAGATCACATATTCATTACACTGCCACTCTGTTATGGAATTTTTATTCCAATTTTGGAGGAACAATTGTTAGTCCCTTGCATATACACTTCTAAAGTTTATCCTATATAAAGTTTCTGACGTCTAACTTCACATCACCTTGTTCTCCTGTTAATTTTATTACAAGGAAGCATCACTTGCAATTAATGCTATCTCTAATATACTGCAAGAGCCATTTCCTCAACTACATATAATCCCTATAAAAAAGGTCGAATATATCTCTAACATACTTCAAGAGCCATTTTTCCAAATATACATACTGGTTATAGAAACGGTTGAATATATATAGGCATTCTTGACATCCACATAAGAACAGCCTGTTACACTTTGGTTTAGAGGATAATGCCAGATAGATTCAAATCGAAATCAAATATGTTCTGGGCTAGTCACATGTATTGTCGGTGCAGTTTAATCTCAATTTTAAGTGCAGACCATTTTGGTGCCAGTCGGACTGAAGAATGGTGCAGTCAAAGGCACGGTCTTATCTAAGACAAAATGTAGAGTAAAATGCATAAAAAGCATATTGTAATGCACAAGTGAAATACCAATTGAAATTTGATGACTTGAAGATTGTCTAGTACTCTCCAACAGCAATCTAGTTTTTTCATTACCATTTTTTACAGAGTTTAGATCAAACATATGAGGAGAAATTTCTGCTGAAAACATTGACAGATGCCTTCCCCAGGCGCCTTAGATTGACGGTATGTGGATGGAGACTAGCCCCCATCACAAAATCTAGTCTATAATACGAAACAAGTTGAGCAATTGAGCATGATTCTTTTATAGGAATAGATTTGGTTTTGGCAGGTGAGGCTCAGGTTAGACACCACCCTCTCCTCCTAGGGCACTCTGTTCAGCTTGCAGAGTAGAAACTCTCTAGCAGGGGAAGTTGATGGATGGAGGCCAAGCGACCCCACTAGCATGGGGATTACACATAATGGCGAGAAGAATCACCCAAAGGATTTGATCAAGTCTGAATACAACACATAGAAGCTCTCCCACTAATCCAATTTTATCATGACATAAGAGAATTTCATTGGATATTCTAGCGTAATGAGCATATAACCCGACCCAATGTTGATTCATGCATTGTTTCGGTATTGATAAATGTAAACAAGTTAACAACCTGCCAGACCTAGAAGTACCTTGAGAAGGTCTTTTGACTTGGGCCTTTCAATGTGGATTTTAATTTACCAGAGAAATTATTTAAGTTCAATTCCCATAAGATCTGTTTTACTCCTGGATAGGTTACAAGAAAGTTTTATATAGAATATAAGTGCTTCACAGAAGACCCTAGTTTGGTCTTAGTATAGATTTACATTTGTGATAAATTACAATTCCCCACATTGGCATGTTTGATGTGGAGTAGCATCGACAATAGATGAAAGAACGCTCTTGTTTGCAGATATGTTTCAAAAATAACCTGAGACCCTTAATTAACAATTACAAGTAAAATGATACCAAGTTAAATTTCCATACTACCGTGCCCTATAACCAAGTTGAAAAGACTACCATAATAAAAATGGTAAATACCACACCCAGTACCCCGATTTGGTCTTTTGATATCGTTTTAGAGTTGGATGTAAATAATTTGAATATAACCCAAACTCGTCCTCTCTCTCAGAATCAAAAACATAAACCATAAACATCAAGGTAGCAGCACCCTTATGCAATACCTAATTCTGTGTTAAAATTATAAATTGTTAATCCCAAGTTCAAACCAACATCCCTTTATTTTCCTTGAAAATCGTACCCAACTCGCTCAATATCAGCCTCTGTAAAACTCTCACAATCACCCATGAATTCAAACAATATAAGCAAGAGAGTGGAACTTTTATTGTATAATTTTCAAACATGTCCAGAAACCCATGAATGTAAAATCATATTGCGTAAATTAAATTCCCAAATTCTCAATGTCTAGACCCACCATAGCCATGAAGGATAAATACCAGGGAGAGAAATTGCAGCTATGCTGACTGCAGACGAAAGAAAAAACAGGACAATCGGCAAGAAACGTGCCATTGCAGCAAATCTCTTATTATTATTTAATCGATGATGCATGCAGAGCCTCAAAATTTTACAAGAACAAGCCTCCAGATTCTTGGCATGCATTATCTTTGAGAACAAGAAGTGGCCTGATAATGTTTCTCAGCATCCCAACGGATACCAAAAGAACATGGATCTCAATTTGTTTTGTGGAGTCACGTGTGAGCCTGAATTTCGTCAAATTATTTCAATGCACCACGCCCCACTCAAGGTGCCCATTTCAGCATTGGCTGTCAATATAATAGATTTCAAAGAATTGTGCTTACTTTACACGTATGCTGTGGATTATCATAATTTCTTTCCTACTTTATGCGTATTGTAAGTGCCACATGAACACCAACAGATAAAGGACACATCGGATGGACGGCCACGGCCAGCAAAGCAATTTGCTGACTTTATGCGTATGCAGGATCACAATTTCTTTAATTCGAATCAGATACGCAATTCCAAATGCCACGTGGAACATGGAGAGCCATGTGAGAAAAGATTCCTTCTTACTGGCGCAGATTGTAAGATTTTGTTTGTATTTTTAGTGTTCAATCACGGAATTAGGGAATGAATTCTAATGACGGTTGTGATATCAGCAATGTCAAGTGCCCCGAGATTCTAAATTAATATTTTGGGTAAGAAACTCATCTTTCCGAAGTCTTGCGTCCCTCAAAGGCTTTTTTTATAGTCATTCATTTTCTTTCTTTCTTTCTTTTTCTTTCTTGATGTTTTTTTTTTTTAAAGTCTCTATGAAATTGATTAGGAATATTTTTTTGGTTCGTTCCAGACTCCGTGATGAAATATTCTTTTCTCATGCTTTCTTTTAAGTTCTGAGTGAGAACATTGTAAGGAAAGAAACTCGCGATGAAATATTCTTTTCTCATGCTTTCTTTTAAGTTCTGAGTGAGAACATTGTAAGGAAAGAAACTCTTTTAAGATAGAATTTATTGTCTAATTTGTGTTTGAGGCACGAAGTCTACCAGCTATCAATCAGCGAAAGGCCAGCACACTCACTTTTAGAATATTATATAAAAAAATTATTCAAATTTTAAAATTATATTTTAATAAAAGATTATATGAACGATTATAATATATATTCAATTTTTTATTAAATATTTTACTAAGTACAAAAATTATCTTGTTATTTTTTATTGGTTTTTATTTTGATGTTGGGATACACTAGACAAAATTATTTTAGAAAATTTCTAAAAACCAATCTTTGTTCTTCTCGTGAAAATTTTCTAACTTTTTCTTTTATATCTTTTATCAATTTGCAAGCTTCTATTTTAAAAATATACTCACTTTTAAAATATTATATGAATTTAATATTCAAATTTTGAAATTAATATTATATGAATTTAATATTCATATTTTGAAATTATATTTAAATAAAAGATTATATGAATGAATATAATATATATTCAATTTTTTATTAAATCTTTGATTACATTTGACAAAACTATTTGCATCAATTGTTATGAGACATTTTATGAGAAATGCATATTTCTTCCAACTTGACAAGTTTTAATCCTTGTGCCATAAAATTATTTTGAGGAAAGAATGGTTATGCTTAAAAATAATTAATTGATTTTATTTTATATTATTTTTTTTTCTGATTTTACAAGTATATCTATGTATTTAATTGATATTTTTGCATACTCAAAGCACTCATTTTGTCTCATTTTATTTCATTTTCTTCTCAATTGTTGGCTTCCAAGTTCTTCATGAAAATAACCTTATACATAAGAATTTGAAATCATAAATGAAAATATTAATTTTTTACAATAATTACATCCTTTTTTAAAAGAAAAACTTCGCTTTTAATATCAAAGTTTCACAATACAATATGATCATTCCTTAATTTCTATCGACTTATCATTGCAAGCACAAAAGCTTGCAACTGCTACTTATTATTTTTGAGGGTTTACTATTGTTGAGAAAAATTGAGTTATACAATATTTTTTAAACAATAAAATGTAAGAGTTGGAGTAGAATTAATTTATTATTTTTATTTGTCTTTGGGAAACTTTTTGGAAGCATGGTTGAACATAGAAGTAGTAGCAGTTGGCATTGTGATGAGAAAGTGATCACATCAGTTGAGTGGTCAATAGTAATGATGTATTTAGTTGCCATTGAAGGCAACCTAGCTATAGCAATTGAGTGGAGTGACCGGTAAGACAAGAAGATGATTGATGAGTGGTTACTAAATCAGCAAAAGGGAAAACAACTATGTACATGGACCATTGGATAGGAAGACTTACAATATAAGACTATTGTGTTGGCGATCATTGTGTAGTAAGAATCAAGTAATGCAATCATTAGTATAGCATGTACATGACCAGAAGTGACTCTGAATCACAATTCAAGATGATGAAAAATGATTGAAGATCTCATAAGTAGATGAAGTTATAGGATGAACAACTCATGTTCTTGAGCTACCAATCTTGAATCAATGATCAATATGAGCATTGTAGTGAGATTGAATATAATGTTCATGTGTAATAATGGATAAGGATATGTTGAGGTGGCAGTTGGCGATCAAGGTGTGTAGGAGAAGAAGATTTTAGAAGAAGTTTGAAATTGATCAAACATGTTTTGACTATTCTTGAGGAAACCCCATGTAAACCCTAAGATGGATCAATGTGGTCAAGGAAAATATATTATAGCATTGAGATATGTGAAATGAATATGGCGAATGAGCACCAAGGTTGGAATTTGAATGAATGGAAAAGTTTAAGCAACAAAAGTGAAGTTCTTAAAAAGAACTATTCTTAGTATTTTAGAGTAAGAAGTTAGAGAGAAATTGGATGAATTTGGTCAAGATATTTTGGTGTGCTAGGGTTGAGATTGAAGTAAAGAGCAGAGTTAATTTGTAGAGAATATATTTGATTTGACAAGCAAAGAGTACTACATCTAGACACATAACTTGTTGTTTCCTAATAGTTACAACAAGGGAAATTTCTTAATTGGTGGACCTTAATTGATCTATTTGTCTAAATCCTTTAACGAGGTGGACTCACGGAAAGAGTTCTAAAATTATATAGCAATATAGATCCTAATAGATTGGATTATACTCCTAATAATGTACAAATCACTCCTAACAAGGTGAACCCTCATAAAGGGTATTTGTAGATCTTAACAGGATAAACCTATTTATTACAGTGAAGGACTTGTGGGTGTCATCACCAATGTTGTTTTCTCCCTCTGCCAAGGTTTTCCATGTATAAAAATCATTGTGTCATGTATGATGATTTTGTGGATGTTTGATGTTATTTACTTTTATTGCATTGCATCAGTTATCTATTCTATGTTTTGGAGGTTGGTGTTAAGGTTATTTGTTTTAGTAGTTGAACTAGTAAGTTACTTATTTGTACTGATTCACCTCCACCCCCCACTCCTAAATACCACGAGAATTTGGGTGGAAATATAGGGTAAAAGAACTAAAGGGTAGGTTGGTTTTAGACCAAAATATTGTATTGTCTAACATAGTATTAATCTTAGATTCTTGGTTGAAAATATATAGAATGCACAAGATAGAAAAGCCTTTTGTTATCTTGCAAACTTTAAACAAGCCTTTGACTCAAGATTGCACAAAAGAAATTGGAATATAATGGAGGAACGAGGAGTTCTATAAGAGTTTAGAGAAGAAATACATGGACTTTAGGAACAAGTCAATGCTAAAATTATAACCATATATGTGTTGTTTAAGTGTCTAGGCAGTGATATTGGTGTCAAACAATGGTGTCATCTTTCCCCAACTTTATTCAGACTATATATAGATAAGTTAGAAAATTGGCTACATAAGGCTAGTGGAGTGAGAGTTCAATTGGCTAAATATGTAGTAAAGTTACTTCCAAGTAGTGTTTCCTACATTGTTTGGGATTGGATAAGTAATACCTTGGCAATAGAGACCAAGTGATTTGTTAAAGGAACTAACAATGAGGCTGAAGTCCAAGGGTGGTAATTCAAAAGGCCAAGTAGTTTAAGGTAAGGAAGTTGCACTTGGATGGGGAGTCCCTGGTAATAGTAAAAGCAATATTTAGTGGGGCTTCCTAGATTTGATGCCTAAACAAGTATGTTAAGATAATTAGATCAATGTTCTAGGTGAGTTTGAGAATGCGAAGGAGAGAAACTCCAAAGCAAAAGAGATGTCAAAATGGGAATAAGATTGGTAGAGATACAGAAGGAAGAAATCCTGGAAGACTTTAGAGAAATGAAAGGGGCTTGGTTGGAATAGGAGGAGGTATTTAATGTTCGTGAAGTTCTCTAATCTTGATAACTGGTAGAAGGCAATAAGACTTTAATTTGGCTAATCACAGTTATCCAAATTCAAATTTATATTGAAGCTTGATACTTTTTCTTGGTAGGCATCCATTTATTTCCCATGAAAGGGAGTTCCTTAACCCACCTTTTTTGATGATGGTAGGAGGAATGGGTTTGAAAAAGAGGATAAAGGTGGCATAAATTCTTCATGTCTGCGTACAATGAGGAAAGAGATGGAGATAAATAGGAATTATTAGATTGGAAGCCTATAGAAATTTTGGTGATGGTAAATGAAAGTGTTATATGAACCTTTAGAGGTTAATTTTTCATTACAACTATAAAAACCAAGTAAGGTAATTTCGATGAAGCACATGAGATCATGGAACCAAATTTTACTTTTAAACATTTGTATAAAAAATAAACCTTCTATTGTAATATTTCTCATAGGAGGATGAAGATGATTTTTTAATTTAAGGAAAGCAAATTTATGCATGTTTTAGGTATACTACTAGGGGAGGAATCCATATTAATCGATCATGGGTCTAGAGAAAATGAGGACATGTCTTTAGATGTATATGTGTAAGATCTTAAATTAGGAATAAGCAAGGAAAAATTATGAGTTATGAGGAGCCCTTTGGAAGCATGACTCTTATATTGACTATTATAGAGCCAAGGTTGGGATTCCAAGTGGAGAGCAAAGAATGACACCTAGTGGATGAGTCGAGGAATAATTACTATCCTTTTTCGGGGTGGAGTTCAAAAATAAGAAAGAATATTAGGATAGATGAGTCTTGAGCTAGGTGAGAGTTGTTAAAAGAGAGGTCTCATGAGAGAAGGAGATTGTAAAGAAGGAAAGGGATTTTGGGAGTGAAGATGGGAGAAAAGGAGCAAGAAGAATACTAGAGGATGTATTTGCATCCATAAGGGATCCTCATTGAGTGCAAAAGTTTAAAAAACTAAGAAACAATATCTCTATGAGGAATCAAGAGGAGGATTTTTTTGATAACTACTTTTTGTGTCTAGTGGAACTTTAGATGTGATATAGGGTACATAATGTTTTGAGTTCAATCAAAATGTAATTAGAAATTTGAGTTTGGTATAGTCATTTGTGTAATATCTAATGTATGAGTTGTCAAATTTGGGCTTTTGGACAATATTTTAAGTTCCTTAGTTGTTGTTAATAGCACTAATGTAGTTGGTAGGTGTTAGAATATAAATCACCATAGTTCTCATTCTCTCTTGGGTGGATGGTAGTATGGTTAAAAATGAAAGTGTAATAGTTTTTATTATCAATAAAAATATATAATCAATCAACAATCAAAACAATAATAATTGGTTCTAGAAATAGCTACCCAAGATCTAGAAGCCAAATAGAAAGCACAATATGACCAAGCGAGAATAAATATGACAAGAATATATTATATTCCTATCAAGGCTATGATACAAAGGAATTAACTAGTTTGGATTGACTTAACAAATAAATTGTATTTCTATCAAGAGTGTGATATAGATCAATGAACTGGACTAGATTAACTAATCTAGAATGATCATTACATAGGAGACCCCTTGGTTATATAGCCAAAGTGAATGAGGTAATGGAAAGTGTCATTGTCTCATTACATGATAACCAACATGAAAATTTGTCACCGTACAAAAGAGAGAAAAGCCACCAAAGGTGGGAAATTTAATCCATTTTAGGTGGAATAGGATATGATAAAATGATAGCATGATACTTTGACATGAATTGGAGAACCTCCAACAATGCTTATGTAACTCCCTAAGTAAGTTTAAGTAAAGTGTAATTAGGACCTAGGTGTAAATGTACTAAGGTAAAATTCTTTACTTATACTAGTGCCCCCCTTAAGTGCAACTTAGAGAGTGTAGATGTTTACTACAATAATGATCCTTCAACATATTTGCTCCAATATATGATAGCATTGCGTGCACAATCATATGTTCAAACTCAACACTTCTTCACAACCCATTCTAGAACACATGACCACATGGAGAAATGAAAATATGTTATCACAAATTCATTCCTAAAGACACTCATCCATGTAGCACATGTTGAGGTTCTCTCATGTATCCAATGATACAGTTCGACGCAGTATAGGAGAAAACTTTCAAAACTAAAGCTTTAATGTGCCTTTTCCATGTGTTGTCCATGTAATGTGGTGTCCTATGCCTGTAGATTTTGGTAAAATATATTATGGAGCTAATATTAAAGAAAGGATGATGTCAAGTGATGGAAGGAAATCACACATTACAAAGGAAATTATTAAGTTATCTTCCCATGATGGTAGATTGATTGAAGAACACATATTAGGCATAATGGAAAAATATGTAAAAATATTTGACATGGAAATTGTTACAACAATAGTTATGATTAATGAGCATTTTCATTGACAAAAAAATGTAGGGGATGAATCTATAAACTCTATTCTACAATGTATAAGGGGAATGAGTTCTCTCAAATGATAGTTTGAATAGTACATTGCATTCATTTTTTTTTTAAAGATGTTATTTTTTATCTTGTAAGAAATTCTTTGGGGGAATGCATTTTGTAACATTTTTTTTATTTGTGACCTATTTTCCAGCCTTAGCATGCTTTGTCTTAATAAAACATTGATACTATGCAATTATGGTCTTTCTCTATCTAGTTATAAACTATTTTATTTATTTATTTTGGTCTATTTTTGCATCAACTTATCCTAAAAAGTTGTAGGTAATATATGTTTCTTACTCCTATACATGATTTTAAATAAGATATGAAATTGGGTGTAGTTCATTCCCCATAACTTTTTTTTTTGTGAAATTTGTGATATATGTACTTTTACCAAACCCTTGTAGGGACTATTTATGTCTAGATCTTGAACCCCACACTCTGTTCTTAGCTCTAATCCATTCTAGAAGGAGTTTCTTTTTGGAGAGTCATACATCCCTAAGGAAATATGCATATTTTAGTCAAATCATTATAGGTTCTTTCAAAAATAAAAATCTAAATATTATACTTTATACCTTAGTTACTTCATTATTTGTGTTATCCTTTCCAAAAATGAAGAGTTTGTGGCACACCATTTATTTCTTTAAGAAGATGATAGGTCCCTAATTTTAAGAGTTAAAGGTACTAAGAGAGATATCCAAATAAGTTTTTAAATTATCTAAAATCTTTACATTAGCACATTTCCCCTTTAGCCTGATATTTACTTGAAATAAATTCTTCTTACCCTTTCTAAATCCCAAAGAATGAAGAGTTTGATTCTAAAATATCAAAGGTCATTTTTTAGGGTGTGTTAATGTTGGAAATACAAATGGGAAATGTATAGTTCTAGGTGGGGGGGGTGGTTGGTGAATCAGAAGTACTAAACTCTAACCAATAAAACTTTCAACTTTAAAATATTGCATGCATAAACATATAGAAATAACATGTAAAGGAAATGCATCCACAAAAACTCTTAACACCATATATGATTACCCAGAAACCCTCCATTGAGAAGGTAAAACTGGGGTGTGAATGACACCCACGATTCTTCACTATTGCAGCAATAAAGTTCACCTGTTAAGGTTACATATTTTGACCATTCTCATGATCTACCCTGTGAAGGGCCTGCCCTGTTAAAGGCATACAAAGGATTTTTAGATCCTACCCTATTAAAGGATTTTAACACCCTGTCAAAAGTGTACCTGGCTAAAGGATTTTAGAACACTCACTTGGAATTTCACCCTATTAAAGGCTTTATACAATGTCTGTTAAACCAACCTAAGTCCATAGAATTTTATTCTATTGTAACAATATTTAGAAAGTATAGTGGAATGTTTGATCTGATACACTTACAATCTGATATTGTTGATTACAGATCACAATTAGCTCTTCTCAATCCTCTATGATCTAATATGAAATTGTTGTAACCTTGATCCTTTGTTCTGCTAGCTGATTCTAAAATTCTGTCCTTCTAAGTCAATTCAACTTGATCAATTCACCCCTTTCACTTCCTTCAAAACTTCACTAGCATCATCTCCTCGCATGCATTCTTTCTCACACACTTATGAATTATGGGGCTTTGTCTCTCTTTAAAAAGACTTTGTGACTTAGGGTTAGGTATGAATCTATGATTGAGATTCATCCAATTTTCCCACTCAATTCCTTCCATTTTTATCATTGGTTGCATGTTGATCGCATAGGGAATCAAATAGATTCGATCTTATCTCTAAGATTTGAGATCTATCCATTAGTTGGCATGCAAACAGGTTTACATCTTAGTTTGTGAAAGCACAGACTCTTATGTCAATTCTATGTTGCTTGGCACTTGCTAATTATTGATGCTCGACACTTACTAAAATTTTGTCTTGCTCGACACTTGAAACTTGCTTGGCATCTATAGTTCACTCGGCACTTGAAACTTGCTCAGCTTTTTCTATCTGCTTGACATTTGAGTGACTCGACACTTATTGAATTTTTGGCTTGGCACATATTGCAACTCAACATATGTTGCTAGCTCGACATGAACTTAGAAAATAGCTTAAGTGTGTTGACACTCAATTGTCAAAACCAATCTAAGATCAACAATCTCCCCCTTTCACATGAGTGGCAAAAATACTTAACTATACATGATGAATCTAATATCCTTGAGTATAATATACATTTTGTTCGACATATATACAATACTTCAAAATTTTGTGAAGAACTATATACCTCAAAACTTTATAACTCCCCTTGAGTTAATGTACCTTTTTCTGTATCCAAAATTTTGCTCCTTTTATTCCTTATCTTTATTCTAAATTCTGATACTCTTTATCTAATATTTCTTGTTATGCCCTATTTCTTGCTATTTGCTCTCCTTTTTGTTTTATTCTCTAATTGTTTTGTAACTCCCCCTTTCACATGTCTCCCCTTGTAGATTAAGTCTCCTTCTAGCCTTTTGATTTATCTCCTCCTTTTTACAATTTCTCCCCCTTTTTGACACTAATGTCAAAGGGTCTATACACTAACTAAGTATTTTTCCAAGAAGGTCTTGTTTACTTCCATTACAATTCTCAGAGCAGCATCTTAGTTGTCTATGACAACATCTAAGGACTTGGTTTGGATTGTTGTCTCAGCTGCAAGGTGAACTAAGCCATCTAATGTTGAAAGATTAGGATCTTTCTTCAATACATTTTCTACATAGGCTAGTTCTTTCTATAATATCTCCATGTGAGGGGTTAGAGAGGCTTGAATTTGAACTAATTTGGCTCTAGTATTAGCATCTTCTGCTGTCAATATAGCTAATTCGTTTTGTCTGTGAAGCATTGTATGAAAGTGCTTCTCACTTTGAGCTGGATCTTTTGGCAATTGTAAGCTTGATACTTTCAAATTTCTTTCCAAGCTCATTATTCTTTGGCTAGTATCTTGTGTGAAGATTGAAGGAACACACAATTTTGTGTATAGTGAGAATATGTTCTCAAGTACTGTCTTCAACTTCTCAATTTTCTTTACCAACTTTACTTGTGACAGTGCTATTTCACTAGATATCTTTTCATTTACCTTTTCTTGAAATTTCTTCTTAGACCATTCCATGAGCTTTACATTTGTCTCCCAGTCTTCATTGGTCACCTGTTCAACAATTTTTTATAGTTGTTCCAATATTGGCTTAGTTTCATCAGGTGCCTGCAAGCTGAATGCATCTAGAAAGATGTCTTTTATTTCAATTAGTGCTTGCCTTTTCTTGTACTCTTTTCTGAGTATCTTTTGGTTTTTCTTTCTTTCCAATGCCTCCTGCATCTCATTGATTTGGTCTATGTTTATGGTTGCATACTCATACTTTGGAATGAGTATTTCTTCATCTAATGTAGGGTCTCCATAGTAAAGTACCCTTGCAATCTTTGTGGAGCTTGAGCTTGGTGTTGAAATTTGAAGTGGCATTGATTCAGTGCTCGGCTTCTGAGGCATTCTTGTAGGAGTTCCAGTAGTTGGTAGATTAACCAAAGTTTGAATTGCTTCTTGCTCCTTTTCCTTTGGAATCTCCTTCTCCTCTTCTAATTTATCTTTATCAATAATTATTATTTGTGGTGGTGCACCTTGTACTTGTGTAGTAGAAATAGAAGTATCCATCAGTCCTATTTTTTCCTTTTCTGGTTCTTCAGTAGTTATAACAACTTTAATTGTCGTAGCAACCTTAGCTGATTTATCTTATGGTGCTTTCCTTTGAGGTTGTCCACTTGTAGCTGTAGGGATGGTAGGGGATGTTTCTTGTGTGGCCACCTTGTCCTTGGTTAGGTTAGCTACTACTTTATGAAACTCACCTACACTGAACAATACTAGGTTGTCACACAACTTGGCTTGTAGAGTTGATTGGTCAAGGATCTTTTTGAGATCCTCTATAGTCAATGGATTGATTCTTACTAGAATTATCAGGAACATCCTTTTCTTTCATTGTGTCTACAAGTGTAGAGGTGTCATGTGGAGGGCTTGGTGGTGGCAATTGTGTGTCTTGCACAATCTGATATATTTGCTGCTCCTCAGCAGTTGCCATATCATCTCCTTTTTGTGTTTCCTCCTCCACTATGTTGTATCCTTTTTCTTTCTCTACCTCTCCTTCCTTATCATTCTCTTCCTCTTCTCCATTATTTCTTCCCTCAAAGGGATCTTCCTCTCCTTCTTTAACAATTGTTAGCCCATATATTAGCTTCCACATTTGTGTGAACTTCTTTACAACATCTTCAATCTTGTTTTGAAGAATGTTGAAGGCTCTATATTTGGGTGAAAATTTGTTTACATGCTTCTTGTTAGCTTTAGTTATTTGATCTTTGGTAAGTTCTGGCATTACTCGAGCCAATGTAGACTCTCTTATTTCCTTTTCCATGTTAAGGCAATAATGCCATTTATTTTCAACAATAGAATATACATCTTTAGGCATTGAATTGTCAAGTTCAAGTGGGGTGTTCTTGAACTTAGTCATCATGGTATAGACTGATTCCTCAACCATGTTTTGTTCTTCCCTACTCAACTTATTGAAATCAATGTTCTTTAAGCCAGTTAAGTCTACATTATCTTTAATATTATCACAAATATTATCTAAATCAGACTTGGTGGCATGAATTATCACTCTAAATTGGCTTGTGTCTTCTGACTCGATCCTTTCTTCATCAAAGTCAGGTTGAGCAACATATTTTCTTCTTAGTTTCTTCTTGGCTGGACCTTGATATTTTATGGCCTTCTTCTTTTCTTGCTCCTTAGCCTCTTTAGTTATGGCTCTTGTGCTTGCTCTTGTATTAGGTTTGGTTGGACTTGGCTTTACAATATTTTTGCCCTTGGGCTAGGCTACAAGTTGTTTCTGAGCTTTTCTCTTCTTAGGCTCTGGCTTAGTTGGTGCTTCCTCAGCTTTCTTTTCCTCTTCATCTTCACCCATGCCTTGTGTCAAGGAAAGTGGTTGCTGGCCCTATTCTTCTTCTTCTTCATCTTATTCATCTTCAACTCCCTCTCCAAATTTTGCTTTGAGCTTCTTGACCAATTTATCCTTTTTCTTTAGAGTTGAGGTAGTTTTCAACTTCATTTCCACTTTAGACTTCACAACATCATAAGTGCCAAAAGGTTTTGCTTCTTTGTCAATTTCCTCTGCAAGCAATGTTGTGATTGCTACTGATGCCATCAATGTTTATCTCATATCCTAATGGCCTTAGCCATCTAAATCTTGGTACTGCTACTTGGATATAAGTGTAATCAATATCAACTAAGAAACAAATATCATTGATATGCTAATCCACTAGGGAAACTAGAATTCTCAACCCTTGTTTCATGGTTTTCTTGAAATCCTCAAAATAGCTTGTCATGATGGTTTCAAAATTGGCTCCCATCTACTCTATCTACTCATTTATCTATACAGCTATAGACCTATTGGTCTTCCATCCTATCTTACCAAAAGACGAAGATTCATTCTGAGCATAGAAAAATATACATATCAAAATTGAACCAAATTTGCATTGAGCATTGATCTCCTTATTGCTCCTAGGTTCTCCATGATTTGTTGTAGCTGTAACTCTGCTAGATCATATGTATGATCTTTCTTAACAATTTTATAGCCTATATCCACTCTAATGCATGGCACACTATTTAGTTAGCTTGATTAATAAAATTTGTGAGCTATGACCCTCACTGCAAATTCTAGAAGTGGGTCTTTGATGGTATCAATCGTCATGCCCCTTTTATTCTGCTTTTCCCCAGTGTTCTTCTCAATAGCTTCTTTTGAGTCACTTCTTAGGGTTTTAACAAAATTTGAAACTACGTAGCTCGACACTTGAGAAATACCTTTAAATCAATGAAACAGTGCTTAATCTTTGCTAGAATCTTCGCAAAAGCTTCAATCTCTGCTTGAAAATCACTTCTATGCTCACTTCGCTCTTGCTTTGTATTTGTAATGATGAATAATGATTGAAATATTGACCTTATACCCTTCAATGCATTGCATTTAATGCTTAGTGCATATACAACTATACACTCGGCTCCTTATACAATTTCTGCTTTACTCGACATCAATGCATATTCCACTTCACTTGGTAGCTATAGGAATTACCCTTACTTGGCTTCAATAAGAATTTCTTTTTATTCAGCTAGCTTTGGCTAGCATCTTGGCATAGACTAGGATTTTACTCGACATCTAAAGACAACTTTTCTTACTCGGCAACAATGTGAAAATTTTGAAGATTTAACCTTGCATCTTTATTCATGCCAATCTATCCTTTTCAGTACTAACTTGTCTAGGAATTGATGTATGATAAAGAATTTAAATATCAATCCCACATACCTTCTTCCTTAGTTTGATGAAGTGTGATCACTTGACCTTTCTGGTGAAGTGATCCCTTCATTTTATGTTTTGCATCCATCTTTCTTCTTCCATGTCTTATTCATCTCTCCTCTAATGTGTTCAACATCTACCTTGCCTTTTCCCTTGTTTAACTCCAAGTTAGGTGCCTTTTTCGTTGTTGGGTAGTGCTTGCTGATATGACCAGTCTTCAAATAACTAAAGCATGTAGTTTGGCTTAGCCATCTGTTGTAGCTTCCATTGAAATGTGTTCTTATGCAATTCTTAGGAATGTGTCCATATTCTTGACAATAGTGACAACTATGTCTTGTATTATAGTCCCAATTATAGGAATTCTCATGGCTTCTTCCCTTGTTTGATGACCATGTGGACTTGGATCTGCATTCAAAGGCTTTGTGTCCAAACTTTTGACAATTTTAGCAGTACCCTTCAAATCTTAGTGCATGCATGGTCCTTGTCCTGCATTCATGTGCCAGATGACCTTGTTTGTTGCACTTGTAACAGTGGATCATGTTCCTTGGTTTGACATTCTAACTAGCATTCTTGCTCCTACAAAAATTAGCTATTTGTCCTTTCCTTCCACAATGATGACAAGTAGGTTTAGAGTTCTTACCTTTGTCATTCCTTTGTTTAGCAATCTTGGATGACTCTCCTTCTTTAGTACTTGTATAACCCAATCCTAATGTGTCTTTGTTGGATCTAGGGGATTTTAGTAATTGTTCAAAGTACTTGATAACTTCATTTGGCTTGTTGAAACTTTCAGCAAACTCTTTCTCTCTTTTTAGGTCATTCTATAGCTACTCATTTTGCAACTTCAATGTAGTTATCTCAATATCCTTGACAGTCAACTCATGATGGGCATTCATCATTTAGCTTAGGGTATCCAACTACATGTTTGAGATTCTAGACAACTCTACTAATTTTTCTTCCAATCTATTTATGAAGATTCTTTTGTCTTCTTCAATCATGGCCTTGTCCTCTATAGCTTTCTTCCTTTTCTCAATCACCTCACATAGTAGTATAGCTTGTGGTTCTTACTCCAATTTGAGATTTTTGATCTCTTTAGCTTGTGCTCTGTTCTTGTCCATGAGATCTATAATTGCTACATCAAATTCACAAGAGTTACCATCTGCAAATAACTTTGTGGTGTCAATCTCCTTGTATTGTGTGTCATTCTCTACTATGGCAATCTCTTCCCTTCTCTTTAGCGAACTCCTCAAGGCATCTCTGGCTTCATCCAATTGTTACAATAGGAGATGTATCTCAATCTCTTGATTCTCAATAGTCTTTCCCAACTTGTAGACTTCCATCTCAAGATCTTTTCTCCAAGTTGTGGGCTTCTCCTAATGAGAACTTAGCTCTGATATGAATTGTTGGAAATACAAATGGGAAATGTATACTTCTAGTGGGGGGGGGTGTGAATCAGAAGTACTAAACTCTAACCAATAAAACTTTCAACTTTAAAACATTGCATGCATAAACAACAAATGCATCCACACAAACTCTTGCCACTAGATATGATTACCCATAAACCCTCCAATGAGAAGGTAAAACTGGGGTGAGGATGACACCCACAATTCTTCACTATTGCAGTAATAAAATTCACCTATTAAGGTTACATATTTTGACCATTCTCATGATCTTCCCTGTGAAAGGCCTACCTTGTTAAAGGCTTACAAAGGATTTTTAGATCCTACCCTATTAAAGGATTTTAACACCATGTCAAAAGTGTACTTGGCTAAAGGATTTTAGAACACTCACTTGGAATGTCACCCTATTAAAGGCTTTATACAATGTTTGTTAAACCAACCTAAGTCCATAGGATTTCATTTTTTTGTAACAATTGTTAGAAAGTATAGTGGAATGTTTGATCTGATACACTTACAATTTGATATTACTAATTACAAATCACAATTCAGCTCTTCTCGATCCTCTCTGATCTAATATGAAACTACTGTAACCTTGATCTTTTGTTCTACTAACAGATTTTGCAATCTTGTCCTTCTTCTAAGTCAATTCAACTTGATCAATTCACCCCTTTCACTTCCTTTAGAACTTCGATAGCATCATCTCCTCACATGCATTCTTTCTCACACACTTATGAATTATGGGGCTTTGTCTCTCTTTAAAAGGATTTCATTACTTAGGGTTAGGTATGAATCTACAATTGAGATTTATCCAATTTCACACTCAATTCTTTCCATTTTTCTCATTGGTTGCATGTTGATCACATAGAGAATCAAATAGATTCAATCTTATCTCTAAGCTTCAAGATCTATCCATTAGTTGGCATGTAGAATGGTTTACATCTTATTTTGTAAAGGCACAAACTCTTATGTCAATTCTGTGTTTCTTGGCACTTGCTGATTATTGATGCTCAACACTTACTAAAATTCTATCTTTCTTGACACTTGAAACTTGCTTAGCATCTATAGTTCACTCGACACTTGAAACTTGCTCGGCTCTATCTATCTACTCAGCATCTAAGTGACTCTACACTTATTGAATTTCTAGCTTGGCACATATTGCAACTCGGCACTTGTGTATATTATACTCGGCATATGTTGCTAGCTCGGCATGAACTTAGCAAATAGCCTAAGTGTGTTGATACTCAATTATCAAAACCTATCTGAGATCAATAGTTAAGCCTCATAATTATAAAATTTCCTGATTGCCCTTATTTAGGCATGAGCCTCTTAGGGATCAACTCAAAATTTTAGCATACTTGATGGGAACATTTTCAAATATGTTTTTCTAGATATTTGGTTCATTCTTTCAATTATCATGCTTTGAAGAGGCAATCGACATACCTAGTGAAGTGACATGCCACGAATCTTTACTGAAAGGGCAATACAATACCATGTGCATTCATATTGGGGGTTTAAAATGGGAAAATAGGGGGAAAATATATTTTCTAGATGGGCGGAGTGGATTTTTTGTGAATGGGGGTGGGAGTTTTGTTAGGAAAATAGGTGCGATGGTTATTGGAGGGGGTGACAAAAAATGAGTGTGAGACAATATTTTTTGAAAATTGGAGGATTATTTAGTATTCATGGATGCACATGCTATAATTAAAGCTCACTAAATAAATCCCTCATGTGACATGCACATATGACTCTACCAAAAATAAAGTGGGGATTGGAGTTATCACTTTCTTCCACATTGTGTTGTTCCTTAGCCTTGTCCTTTAGAATGTTGCATTATTCCACATCTCAAGGATTTATTATGTAAATTTTAGCATGAAATGAAATAAATTAAGAAGAGAAGTGAGCTTTTGGAATCAACTCTTCTAGCACATTCACATATATAGTTTAATGATAGAGCTAGTTGTCTTGCCAATGACTTTCCTTTCATTTAGTAATCACAATAAGTAATCACATTAGTAATCACAATAAGTAATCACATTTAGTCATCTTCTAAGGCATTATTGATTAAATATTAAATATAAATTAATTTATTAATGTTCTCCCCTAATCAATTAAATTTAATTAATTGACTAGTCTGATTAATAATTGAATGACAACCAATAGTATGATTTATTAACTAAAACCTCCTTCTCTATTAAATAAAATAAAATGCACAACATATTTAATTTAATCCCTAATTTCCTCATATATTTAATTAATTTAATTAATTAAATCCCTCAACCCAATAGTTACCCTTAACCCAACTCATGCATTAATAACTAACCCTTTTAATTAAATAATTCCTTTATTAAATTAATTCCCCCACAAGCCTTTTTTCTAGCTAAACCACATCAACCTCTTGTCTCAGCCATATCAACCCCCTTAACTAATTCTTTTAATCTCTTTCAAATTACCTACACAAATCAAGGCATAATTTAAGTCTTCTCAACTCAAGCCCAAGTCCACTCTCCTGCCATACCTCCCTCTCCCATCTCTAAACACTAAAGTCCATCTCACACCTCCTTTAGTTAACTATCTATCCACAAAGCCTATCTGCTTACACTCATTGTCCTTGCAAAACTTGTTGCAAGGCTATGGATTTAAGAAAGCACAATCCATGTGCTAATTTCTCCTCGCATCTTAGCCCTCCCTTAAAATCTTCTTGTTTTGCATCTCCATCATCTATTTCTTTTATCCTTGGCTTATAAATTAAACCCTTCATCCAATGTTTAAGAAATGTTATAATGTTGTTTTAAGAGCTAAACACTATCAATGCACCATTACTATACTCAAATTTTCATACATCCATCCATCCTCAAATTCCCATTATTGAAGCTTGAAGCAACTATTGAGCACCCATACATGATCATTAGACCATATCGAATGCATTAATGAGGCTACAAGGATTCACAAAAATTGCATTTTTATTGTGTTTGGATTTCTTTTGGTCTTATCATATTTGTTGCTATTATTTTTGGATTGTTAGATTTATTGCTTTAGTTTCATAACTTTTTCATATTAATTTGATATCATACATTTGGTTTTCCTAGTGGGACACCACAATAGGGTCATTCCTCTATACTAATTCTTTTTCTTTGATAAATGACTAATTGTATCATCTAACATTTGTTTTGAGTTCTTTGCAAGTTTAATTAAATTTTTTGAAAGTTAAACATGCAAGAGAAAGGTTAGATGACATTAGTACTCAATTCATGATTTACACAAAAAAGCCAAAAATCATCTTCAAATTGATGATCCCACAACTACAAGAATGCCTATATTCACAGGTAGGAACGTGATCCTATACCTGCAGGAATGAATCATGAAACTTTAAATATTAAAAACACATACTACTTTATATTCTTCTAACATCTAACATTCTCTCTCATTTCTACCTTTGTAGAATGCGAGTCAACTCTGTGGGAACATGAGTTGACCACGTGGGAATGTGTCATTTCACCTATGGGAAAGTGACTTTGCAAGAATTCTCTATGATAATTTTGCACATGAGAATGTTTCTAAAAAACTCTCTCAACCTTCAATAATGTGACCCTTCTATTGCAAGAATGCTTCTTTGACCTATGGGAACACGCCTGTTTATTTTCTAAATTTTTTACTGACTATGCAAGGTAAAATTTCAAAGTTAACCAATTTTTAATCTTAAAATTAAACTCGCATTTTATTTTGGAAGCTTAAAATAAAAAATTTATGCTTTCATGTAGCACAATCTTGAATGATAAAAGGGAGTGGAAAACACCATGAACCTTTCAATTTGGGCTTAAAATGAAGTCATACAATCTTGAGTGCATAATAGTTAATGAATATTGCAAATCAACCACTTCAGTAATAGCCTTATAGATAGAGTGGGATTATAAAATCTAGAACAAACCCTTAGGAGTGGATTCAATCACAAGTTTATCAACAACACAAGCTACAACTATTATGATTAAATTTCCCTTTCTTCCTCACACACTTTTACACTGATCTCACCACAGGGTTCTTATTAGGATTCATCATAATGGTCATCATCATTTAGACATTATTAGATCCATCATCCTCTAAACATATTCATAACCCTCATCTAACTACAACTTGAATTAGATCTTCATGTTGGATTAACTGCCAATGTCCCCCTTTAGGATTTTTGACATGGCTTAACTTCCTCCCATGTTCTATAAGTCTAGTGATTGTATTAGGCATTGATAGGTCAATATTTTGGTGCAAAGAAAACCCTATCTTGTAACAACTGGTATTAGAGCTTGGTCATAGGTTCAAATCTCCTTAGGTAATGCTAAGAGGGGAATTTTTGGACTAACCACCAATATTCCCCTTCAAGATTTGTAACATGGCTTACTGCCTCCTGTGTTCTATAAGTCTAGTGGTTGTATCAGGCATTGACAGTTCAATATTTTGGTGCAACAACAACCCTAGCTTGTAATACCTCCACCATATCCTATCCTTGGTACCATTATCCTATAAATAATATATCTTATGCCCTACATTCATCACATTATTGTGACTATCCCTATTACTAACACATCTGTCTAGGGTAGTTTACCTTGTCACTTGTGTCCCTCATCACCTTGTTCTATAAGGTAGTTTATGTTGTTACTTGTGTCCCTCATCACCTTGTTCACCTTATCACTTCCTACTCGTAGAGGAGAAATACATTTAATGATATGATAATTTTTATCCCCAACTATAGGATATACCTAACTCAGTGTCCCATCCCCCAAAATAACCCACCTTCCATTATGAAATTAGTGATCCATACCACACCACACCAGACTACCACACCAAAAGCCACATCCACCAGTATCCTCGTTACCACCATTACTATCACACAACCTATGTCAATACCATTGAACATTGTAGGGCATGTTGTCACTCAAATATTTATCCAAAAAATCACCATGCATCAACCTGCATCTGTATGCAATATCCTACTCACTAACAAGACCATCATCCCATCTTAACAAGGCTCACAATCAACACCCCAATATACCACATATATGCCACTTATAGGGTCAACTACTCAACTCATTCCATTATCTATTAATTCTAACAATCTAGTTGCAACCACTAAGGGCATTTCCACTTGTACCATGGGGGTTTATTTAGTCACAAATGTATTGTTGGCATCCCTAGTTTCACCCCCACTATACTAACTCAACTGCAAATAACCTTTCATGCACAAAATCAACCACCACCACTCAATAGTTCACTTTCACTTATCACCAACTATTTGGCCATGTCTCCACTTAGAAGTAATCACAACATCTAGCTACCATATTTGTAGCATACAAGGGCGATCCCCCTTGTTAACTACTTTGTGTCATCCAGTGTCCAAATACCTTCTAATATAGGCACACATCTTCATATAGTTAGAAACCTATCACTTATTAGCCTTATCTTCACCCTTATCCATCCTAATAATAGCTACCATAATAGTACACAAAATATGTACAACCACAAACCAATCCGTTCGCAAAACACTCACCTAATCACCTAACACTACAATGTGTGAAGAATCCTACCCTATAAAAAAATATATCCAATCAGACTCACAAAAATCCCTGAGTCCTCTTCAAGTAGTGGGGAAATCATCATCCCAACCACCTCAATCCATGAAACAAAACCATCCATATTTACCCACTCCATCTGATACATATCATACATCGGGGGCACTTGGATTGGGGGCACTTCCTATAAAACTTATAAATATAGAATGGGAAGAAATGAGGAATGCAATTAGGGAGCTAAAAGTTGGTAACAAGACTAAGGCTTTCAAATTTGAGAATGTATGTCCATATACTTTTGATAGGCCTATCACAATGACACCCTTCCTGAAATTCTTTGAAATACCAAAATATGACAAGTTCAGAGGAAAGGGAGATCATGTGACACATGTGAAAGAATTCTACATGTACATTCTAGAAGTAGCATATAGTGACGTATTTCTCATGCATCTATTCCCAAAAATATTTGGAAGCCCTACTCAAGAATGGTTATATGGAATACCTTATGGAACCATCAATACATTTGCATAACATTTTAAGACATTTGTTACATAGTACACTCACCTAGTTGACATAGAGCTATCAGTGGTGGACCTAGTCTGCACAAAAAAAAGGGATGTGAAAGCCTTGATGAATTGTTATAGAGATGGAAGACCCTTACAACCCAATAAATGTGCTACTTTCCTAAAAGGAATCTTGTTAAAATGTTTATTAGCAACACACACCAGAAGCTTGCATATCACATGTGCAGGAACTACCTACAAGCATACAAAGATATCTGAGAAAAAGGTATGGAAGTAGATCAATGAATCATTGAAGATGGAGTTGTCAAACTATAAAAAGAGAATACTCAATCTTAGAGTCAACCCAATGATAGATCATTATACTATAATTAAACAAAATTTGATAACTGATGGTGATAGTGACACAAAACTTGTCCATGTGGTCGGTATGACACATAACACAAAAAATCCCTATTACCAACAAACAACATACCAAAAACATGCATATCAATAGTACATGCACACACATGCTCGATAAATATTGTTATATCAGCCAAATTCTATATCTATTGCAGCTTAATAGAAGTCACATGTCCATAATAACCCAAACTGAGTTTTTATTCCCCATGGGGAACCTTTAGGCATCATCTTTTAAGAAATGGTCAAAAATAACCTTTTAGTCTTCCCATATATACAAGAACATGATGAATGTGTACCAAAACCCACATGGTACAAAGTAAATGAATTTTGCACCTATCACCATGTCAAGGGACATGTCACAGTCAAATGCATGAAGCTCAAAGGTTACGTACAAGATCTTGTAGATCGCAAGGAGATAATAGTAGGAGGGAATGCACAAATCTCCCCAAACGCAAGGTTACAAATATACCAAAAAGCATTCCCACTGCATAACAATAATTTAGGTAATTACCCATCCAATCATCCTACATTGACAACAATAATTCCATAAATGACAAAAACAAAAACAACAATGGAAAACACAAGAAATGAGACTTTCATGAAAAAATGATTACATCAAAACCTATATCAATTACGACCATCTAATCCGTTGTATATCCCTGAAGTTGAACTATACCAAATCCTTCCACTCCACACAATAGTCATGGTTTCCAACTATTGAATTTGATGAAAGATCAACCCCATAGCTCCCAAGAATCACCTGCATGTAAACACTTTCTCAGAAAAATAGAGAAGCAAAGCTATGGAGGCTAGAATTTCTAGATCTGCATTGGAGACATTCCAATTGAATCAATCAAAAATATATTGAGTAAATTTGTGTTGGTTAATTAAAATGAGAGATCAATCCTTATAAAAGGAGACCCAAAACCCTAAAAGGTAAAACCTATGTTGCATGATAATAATTAATAAAAGAATTCATTATTATATGCCTAAAGTTTAGCTAAGTAGAATAGAGTTAATTAGAAAAATATCTAATTACTTTAATACCCCCCCCTTTAAGATAAACTTAGCTAGTAGCTAAAAACCTAGAAAACTACTACTAACTAAAAGTAGATTTGGGTCCTAACAAAAAATCCTAATGAGGTAACCAATCACAACCAAATCTCTATAAAGAGGAGAAATAGAAAAAACCACATGGTAAAAACCCTACTCCAAAAAGAGATGGAAAGAATGTTGAAAGAAGTAGTGAAGTACTAAAGAAGCCTCCAAACTAGAGAGTGTCCTAGAATATAGGAGTAAAAGAGATGATCATGAAGAACACCACTAAAGTATGTAGAAGTTGTAAAGGTCTATCAAAAGTAACTAGTGATCTAAAGAACCTCCACTAAAATAGAACCTGACCAGGTAGAGAAGACTATAATTTGCATGAGTTCTTTCAGAATAGAGTAATTGAATCAAGAGGCACACAAAGGAAAACAACTAAACTTGAAGATATATATGACATAAAACCCCAAAGATTGAAGAGATGATCGATCGAACATGGAAGTTTGCATCCAAAATATGAGCAAAAAAAGAATGTCTATATGGTAAATGATCCATCTCACCGAAATCCATAGGTACCTAACCAATGCATTGGCCTAGTACATAAGAATAAATACTATATACATGGATCACTCCATCAAACCAAGGAAGCATAAGAACCAATAGAACCCCCCTAATGCAGACAAGGGTGAGGTGATAGGTAACTAAAAAAGTGGGGAAAAATAACTACATGACAATGAACTATGACCTAGTTGCACTAAAGAATACATATGCGTGTACTAAGGTGATCAATCTCATACATGTCATGAGGCTAATGTCATAGAAGTGAAACTTATTGGAGAAAGGGAGATGACAAACAAAGGAAAAATATTAACCCTCATGGCACTTTAATTAGAGTAGTGCATGTACAATAAGGTACATGATATGGTGAATCCAAAGAATATAATAATCTGTATGAGTATCCTTAAATGACACTACTCAAATAAGAAGGCATAATAAGGTAAAAAAATGAAACAAAAAGAAAGATGAAATATAACACTTTATCTTAGTATGTTTACAAAAAATAAAACAATAGATGTCTACATAGACCATAAAAGACATAAGGATAATACAATAGATAGTACAAACCATGAAGAATTATCTAAAGGAACGAAATTGATCCCTGGACCTAAAACAACCAAGATATCACTCAAAATGTAAAAATGAAAAAAATTGAATAGAAAGTACTTGGAGTAGAATCTAGAAAAATAACTAGCATTATTGGAAAGAGTACAAAAATACCTTTTCAATGATATAAAGAATTCCCAAATCAAAGATCAAATGCTCAAGATATGTCTCCCAGAAAGCAAAATAGAACTCTTGACTTTAATAGCAACAAAAGCTATCTAATAAAAATTATAGGTACCATCATGACAGTCTCAAAACTATCTTTCTAGTGGTATCTTGTTTGTGGAAAAAAAAGTCTGTATGCCCAAGATATGAGCAATAATGTAAAAATAGGTCAAATAGAGCTAGAAGGGAAAATATATTGATGATGTAATACTGATGTCAGCATGTGAGCCCAAATTTGATAGTGAAATGGTCATCGAGGCAAAAAAAATCATTAAAATTGACCCATGATGTCAGAAACATTTCTAAAAAATGAACCATTATGTCAGAAAAATTCCACTATTGGTAAAAGATCAAAATGCCTTTAAAAAGTAGATGAACTGGAAAAGAAATATTCAGTGGCCAAAAATTCAACACGTTCCAAATAAAGCACATTTCAATAGCAAAAAAATATGAATCGCTAAACAAGGGCTAGAAACGAATACATTAACCCAAAAGTAGGAACACATAGGGTCCAAGGTGGTGCAATCAATGCACTAACTCTAAGGGTACTGCAGAGTGCCAAAAATAAAGCTACTCAAGATATTCAAAGGCATTGACCAATGCATAGAGAACAAATAATTATGGGTACAATAAATCATATAGATGCTTGAGGAAAAAATCACCTTCTAATAAAGTACTAGAAATAACACTGCATCAACAAGAGACACAATCTTCTACCCAAAGA
The DNA here is from genome assembly GCA_028749045.1 of Cupressus sempervirens. Classification (NCBI taxonomy): domain Eukaryota; kingdom Viridiplantae; phylum Streptophyta; class Pinopsida; order Cupressales; family Cupressaceae; genus Cupressus; species Cupressus sempervirens. Next base: position 138,343,829 of record CM053790.1, on the reverse strand, counting down.
TGTCCCCTCAAATTTTTGCATCTCATCAACCTATTTAAGAACAATCATAGTGTTGAAATTTACGCTCTGGACAATCTAATCAAGAGAAACATATTCCTCATCCTTGTACCCATAGCAGATGAGCAACGATTTGGGATTCCCCTTGTAGAGGCACACCATGTTGAGGAGAATCTTGGGTTTTGATCTAGCTTCTAGCTTGAATGCAAATTCTTTCCCAAACTCAACAATGTCCTCAACCACATATCGATCCTAATTGCATTTCATAGGGTAAACACCTTGGTAATGGGATTCATACCTCTGGATGACAACAATGACATTAGATGTGGATTGAAGGGATTCAATCACATGGTGTAGCACATCTAGTAATCTCATGATGAGTAGTGAGCTCCAAAAAATTGAGAGGCGCTTAGGTAAATTTGACTACCCACATGGGTGTATATAGCTGGTAGGCATGAAAGTCATGGACATGCCACCTTTTTCTCTATTGAATTTATGGAAACCTTTCAAAGAAAGAAGTAGACAACCAAAAAATAAGATGTGGACCCTAAACTCAAAAAAGTGTGGGGGTTGATTTGGAGCTCTATGCATGGGTAGGGACAATGGTCCCAAGACTTAAAGTGATAGGGTCTTAATGGTATAGTGATGCAGGCTTGACCATTTTTTTTGAAAAAAAATCTTGTTAAAATAAATGCCTCCTTTGCATAAAATCACATGCACGTACAAAGATTTTTTTAAATCTTATCTGCTTTAGTTTGTAAAAACAAAAATTGTGATAGTAACATTTTGATTAATAAAACCAAAAAATTATTCTCTTGATTTGTGATCCCAAGGTCGTATGACCTTGGGCTGAAATTATTTTCCCTTAGACTTCAACAATATCCAAGCTAGATATATTTTATATGGAAATAGGGATTTTTGGATGGTCTGAGTGCAATGATGATGTATGTTTTGGGCTCAAAGTGACCAGAAACAATGGTCCCCGCAAATCTAATACAAAATATTTTTGAAAACTAAAACTCTCTAAAAGAAAAAACATAGATATGAAAACCAATCCAAACCACTCAAAAAACATAATAGGGACAAGAATATCTAGAGCTCTGATACCATGTTGCAGTTGATGGAAGATCAACCCCACAACTCCCAAGAATCACCTACATGCAAACACATGTCCTAGAAAGAGAGAAGAAAAGCTATGGAAGCTAGAATTCCCATATTCATGGAGGAAATATTGTAATTGAATCAAACAAAAAAATATTGAGTGAATTTGTGTTGGTCAATTACAATGAGAGATGAATCCTTATAAAAGGTGATCCAAAACCCTAAAAGGTAAAACCTAGGTTCAATGATAATAATTAATAAAATAATTAATTTTAATTTGCATAAAAGATAAGTAAAACAGAGTTAATTAGAAAATATATAATTACTCTAACACCAACTTTATTGTCAAAAGAATCATGATAGATAATGGGTTAGCCCTGAACTTATGCACTCTAAAATTCATCAAACATGCAGGGTACACTCAAGCATACATCATTGATGAAATAGTCACAATCAAGGCATGTCATAACTTAGAGAGAACATCTGAGGGCACTATCTTGTTACCTATCAAAGTCAGTCTAGTAATTCAAGAGATAGTTTATCTCGTGGTTGATATTAACATCCTCTCAACTAACCTTAGATTCATCTAATAAAGGTCATCCAATAAACATATCATTAGTGCATTAAATTTTTGCATCAGGACACTAAGATAGCCATCCATGATGAACCCAAAACTTTTGCATATTGTAATGCATTAGAAGCATCCTATAATAAATATTTCCTTGGAATTGAGATTGGAACTTATGTAGCTATCTCTTCCAGAAATTATCATGACCCACACACCATCCTCATCTCCACATTATCTAATATTATCATCAACCAAAAAGGTTGTGGATAATATAACCTAATAGACTCATTTTTAGTTGGTTCCTTTTCCCTTGATCCACATACACAAGGGCACCCCTCACATCAAGGCCTAAAGAAGGACACAAAATGTTATCTTGAGAAGATTGGACCTTACACTTTTGTCTCCAAATGAATCTAGAATGGAAAGGATATCACACCATATTTCAACACTCGGTTGTACAAAGATCCAACTCCAAAAGATGAAGAGTTTCTTGACTATTTAAAAGAAAAATATCCCAACTCACGTAGAATTTCTACATAATAATGGAAATACCTATTGACATTCTAGTCATGTTTGTTATTAGTGACATACACTTATTCATATTGTACGTATCTACCAAACAGTTAACAGTGTTAGCCATGCATTTCAGTTGCTACTAAGTTCTACAGTGGCTACTGAGTCCCTTGGACAGATTTTAGTTTTCACCAAGAAGTTACTGCAAAGTTGTTGATCAGCAGTATAAATTGAGCATGTCAGTGTATGCTGAGTTTACCAGTGCAAACTGAGTTGTGCAGTGCTTACTGAGTTAACAATTGATGTGATGCAAGTCTAATCTGAACCGAGCTACTCAATGTTAACCAAGTGACTCAATTTATACTAAGCTCATTGTGATAGCATTAACAAAGCTATGAATCATGTGATTCATTTTATATGCTGAGTTTCATAGTATTCACTGAGTCACCAGTGTAGACTAAGTTCAAGACTACTTGGAAGTTATCGGTATGGATTGAGCTTCTATGTCTACCAAGTGCATGATGATGCCAAGCATTGAAAATGAATGTCGAGTATCAGAACCTCACTGAGTTAGTCTTCAAAACCCAAGTTTCTACACTTTGGCCAACTTTGTGATTTTTGTGCAAAATTGTATTGTGGCCAACTTTGTAATTTGTAAATTGAATTGGTATATATGTAATTTACTGTGTCACATCAAAAGAATGATATGATATGGAAGTAATGTAATAGTCAGAGAAGAGAAAAAAGAAAATTACAAAGACTACAATAGTATAAGGAGTAATAAAGATTTATCTATCACAACAAGGTGATTTATACACTTAGAGGAATCTCATTCAAAAAATCAAGTTGCAGATCAGAGATTAGCTACTGCTTAAATCTAACAAGTGGATTAGTCAAATCCTTTAACAAGATAGACCTAACAATCTTATGTAAATCTCTTTATTGAGTGCATACTTCATTGTATGTTTGTAAATACTGTAAGAACTTGCCTTAGGGAAAAATTCACCCAAGACCAAGAAGCACAATAACTAGCACAAAAGACCAACAAAGAATGATTAGAATAATAATATTCAATTCAATTCAATTTTATAGTACACTAGAAAAGCCTATATATAAAGGCCTCTATGATGCATCTAGAATGTCTAGGAGTTATCAACATGATAAGTCTTACAACAAGGAACATGTCCACTAGGTGTGGATTATCCTCCATTAAGCATAGGAGTTAGTGTGATGATGAGAGGATAAGCCTACAAAAGTGTAGCACGTACAATTATGTTGTAAACACTATGTGCTAAAATGATAGTGCAAACAACTACATTGTCTACATGACGACTCAGTTGTTTATGCAAACTCCTAGGTGTCTAACCTAAGAAATAATAAAATAATGCATTTATCCTAAGTAAACTTAAGTAAAGTGTAAATAATAATTATTTACACTAACACCCCACCTTAAGTGCAACTTAGGGGAATGCACTTAAGCTCACAAAAGCTATGATGAAATGCATAATGGGTCCTGGCTACTAGGCCATGTTAGGTACCCAAGTACAATGCAATTCTAATATGCAATGAAATCTCTCTACAAAGAAAGAAAGAGGGAAAACCTAATGGGAAAAATCCTCCTCCAAAAAGAGAGATATGGACAATATGGAAGAGAAGGATCAAGTGACCCCCCCTAATGAAAAATCCCTCACCCCCAAGAGATCTTGCAAATGAATATACTTGACCTTTGTGAAGGGCTTGGTGAAGATGTCAGCTACTTGTTGCTTAGTAGGACAATACTATAGTTCAATGACCTACTCATGGATCAACTCTCTAATATAATGCATATGAACCTCAATATGTTTTGTTCACTAATGCTGAATTGGATGTTTCGAGATCTCAATAGCACTTTGGTTATCACAATGGATGACTATGGGTCGAGGTAGATCAAATCCAAACTCCTTCAAGATTTTTTGTAGCCAAATAGCCTCTATTGCTGCATTCATAGCTTCTCAATTCTCAGCCTTAGTTGATGATAGAGAAATGGTGTTTTTCTTTTTACTCTGCCAACAAATGGGGTCAGAACCAAGATAAAACACATATCCCAAAGTAGATTTGTGAGAATCAAGGTCCCCTACATAGTCTAAGTCGGTATATCCCACCAACTGAAGGCCTATACCAGTTACACAGTGTATCCCATGTATATGTGTACCCTGGATAGAGTGCAAGATTCGTTTGGCTTCCTTCCAATGAAGTTCATGTGGCTTTTGCATGAAGCAAGAAACCATGGCAACTGCAAATGAAATTTTAGGGTGTGTATGTGTCAAGTAGATAAGGCTTCCAACCAATTGTCTATAAAACGTTGCATCAACAAGTGGATTGGAACACTTTGTTTCTAACTTAACACCTGAAAGGAATGGGATGGATGCAGCCTTACAGTCACTCATGTGAAATTGAGCTAGAAGATCAAGAGCATAGTTGGGCTATGATAATGTTATCCCTGATGAAGACTAATGTATCTCTATACCAAGAAAATAGTGTAGTAGTCTCAAGTCTGTCATCAAAAACCTATCCTACAAAGAAGCCTTTACATTGTCAATGATGGATGCAGTACTTCCTGTAATGATCAAGTCATCCACATAAAGCACAAGGAGAAAATGTGAATCATCCCTCTAAAGAATGCATATATTTGGATTGGAATGACATCTAGTGAAGCCTTTGGAGAGAAGGAAGGAATCCATCTTGGCATACCAAGCTCTTGGAGCTTGTTTAAGTCCATATATAGACTTCTTCAATTTACAAACCAAGGTAACATCCTGTATGAATCTTTGTGGCTGCTCCATATATATCTTCTCATATAGATCACCATTCAAAAATGCACTCTTTACATCCATTTGATGAACAACCCATCTCTAAGCTACTGTAATAGCTATTGTCAAATGAATGGAATTCATCTTTGCCACTAGTGCAAAGGTCTTAGTATAGTCAATGCCTAGTACTTTAGAAAAACCTTTTGCAACAAGTCAATCCTTATGTTTATCAACACTTCCATCCACTAAAAATTTGGTCTGATAGATCCACTTACACTGAACCAATGTTCTTCCCTTAGGAAAAGAGACTAAGTCCCATGTATCATTTCTCATAAGAGAGTTATACTCTTCCTCCATTGCTCTATCCCATTTTGGAATACTTGATACTTCTTTAAATGATCGTGGATTTGAAACAACTGCAATATAAGCATGTGGGAGTGAATTGTGTTGTGATCTTGTCCTCCTTAAATAAGAAGGATTCCTTTCCAATGGTCCTACCACATCCAATGTTTGCTTAGCCCATCTAGATCTAGTGGAATAACATGTAGTAAGAGTATCCTCAATCTCAACTGGTTGATGCCTCTGTGTTGGTTGGGGATGACCATTTTCCAAGTCATTGTTTTTACTATCACTCTCTTCAATGAAGGAGGAAGAAGGAGGAGTTGAAGAACAAAATCTTGGACAAATTTCTTCAAAACGTACTCTCCTCTCATAAAATATATCATGTGTCTCTAGATCCATTAACTTTTAGGTTTTATGTGAGTCCACATAGCCAACAAAAATGAAAGGTTTTCTTTGTGCTTCTAATGCCTTGCATTCCAATTATGGCCCATGCTAGACAACCAAAGATTGAAGTGCTAAACTATAGGTTTCCTGCTAGTCCATGCTTCAAAAGTAGTTACACCATCCAAAGCTTTGTAAGGACTCCTATTTTGTATATAGTTAGCACAATTTATTGCTTTAGCCCAAAAGACTTGATCAAGAGACTTGTTTAATAGCATGCAAGCGGTCATCTCTTTGAGAGTTTTCTTTTCCTTTTAGCAACATCATTTTGTTGTGGTGTATATGGTAGTGAATGCTGAAGATCAATACCCTCTTGAGTGCAAAATTATATTAGTCTTGTGTTCACATACTCCCCCCCATTATCTATTTGAAGAACTTTGATGAATTTCCTTGATTGCTTTTCCACTTGAGCCTTGAAGTTGAGAAAATTTTCATACACTTCACTCTTATGAGCCATGAAGAAAACCCAAGTAAAGCGAGAGTAGTCATCTATGAAGGTGACTTCATAGCGAGACTTGCCAAATGATGGCACTGGAAATGGTCCTGCGACATCACTACGAACCAATTGAAGAACACATTGTGCTCTCCAAGGATGCCCCTCTTCATACATTTTTTTTGGATGTTTCCTAAGTGAGCAACCTAAACAAACACCTTCTAAAAATTGAATTTGAGGTAGACCCTTGACAATTTTCTTGCTGCTAAACTATTGAACATATCTGTAGTTGAGATGTCCAAATCTCTCATGCCATAGTTTACTTTCTACATTTGAATGTAGTAACAAGGCTCGTGCATTTGATTTTGGAAAAAAGGAGGAGAAAGTGTAAAGCCTTGAATCATGAATGGCTTCACCTATTGTGATCATTGATTCATCCTTAATGCTTTTTACTAACACTAAATCTTGAAGAAATTTAACTTTATTTCCATCTCCATAGTGAGTCATTTGGTAGAATGAAAGAAGGTTAGATATAAGGTTAGAAGCATATAGAACATCCTTGAACATTCCATTTTTCATCTCAACTTCACCTTTACCTTCAACTTCCACCTTAGTATCATCATTTAAAAAGATGTGTGGTACCTCTGAATGTGTCATGGAAGAAAAATCTCACTTTGACACACCCATATGATGTGTGGCACCTAATTTTATGATCCATTCTGCTTGACTAATAGTGTTTGTGAGTAAAGCATGCCCTTTGCCATTATAATTTGAAGATGAAGATCCTTTCTCCTTATGAACATTAGGCAGTGGAACATTGTGTTTCTTCATGATGTGCTTCAACTCATCAATCTCCTTGTGATAACACTGATGTTCATCATGACCCATCTTTTTAAAATAAGCACACTTTTTCTTCTCTTAATTAGTGTCTCCCTTTTTCTTGGTATTAGAGGAAGACTTTCCTTCTTGATTTGATGTTGGTGTTGTCCTTTTTGTATCCTCTTGTTTGTTGTTCTTCCACTTCTTCTTTCCCTTTCCTTTATTTGAAGGTTGAGCAGCTGAATTTTGAGAACGCTCATTATTAGCCACCAATGCCTTAGACTTAGACGACTTGAGAATTCCCATTGATTGCAACTTCTTTTCTTCATCATCCAACAATTGAGCATAACCATCAAAAGTGACTTTTTGATAGGCAGCCCCTAATGTAGTCTTGGTGGTGTTGTAAGAAGAAACAAATGTGGAGTACTCAGATGACAGCTTATTATGAATGAGATAGATTAACCTGTCATCTTTAATAGGACTACCACAATCATCAAGATTTGTTCTTAATCCATTCACCTTAATGATGAAATCCTGTATAGAATGAAATGTCTTAGGATCTAGGGACATAAGCTGATCTTCAATTTTATAAACATCCTCCTCAGTAACTTTACCATATAGGTTTTTGAGGGCATCCCATGCTTCCTTGGATGTCTTACACTTCTGGATCTAATAGAAGATCTTTTCTTCAACCCCCATCATAATATCACCTAGGGCTTTCCTATCAACTATTTCCCAAGTAGTAATATCACTTTTAGATACTTGATCACCTGTTGGTTTAGAAAGGGTACCATCTACGTATTGAGAAACTTCATTATGCATTAATTGACACCACATTTTAATAGACCTTGTAGCATAGTTGTTATAAGATGTTAATTTTGGAAACTTTAGATTTCCCATAATGCAAGAAATAAACAATAACAACTGAAAAAGAGGAACACAACACCAAGAGACACCCCCGCTTTCACTCAATCAAGAAACCCCACCCCACCCCCCCAAATGAAAGATTTTAGCACTTTATACTTAGTGTGATTACAATAGCCACTTGCCAATTTTGGCTTTTGTGGTCTTTTGATTTACTGTTTACAACCTCCTTTTAGAGACCAAATCTAAAACTAAGCAATGTACAACAATTTTAAAGAAATACAATGCAAAGAAATGACCTAATTCTAAAAGTAGTATTTTTGTCTACACAAGCCTATAATCTAATTGTAGATCTAGAAAGTAGACAAAAAATTACACACTTTCAAAAAAATGGAACCTAATTTGGAGTCTAATTGAGCCCATATGGAGCAATTGAAGTTGCAAAATGTAGGATTAGACATGTACAGTCACCAAAAATTAAAAATTCTGACAAATTCATGCACCAAAACTAGAACATAATAGCACCATTGAAATGTTCAAGAAATTCTGCCCAAAATAAAAAAAAATTACACCTAATTTGGAGCTTGGATGACTAGGATATGGCCTCCCAAAGTCAGACTGTCAAATCAAAAATGAATCTGGAGAGGGGTCTTGGAAGCAAAACACAAGGTTAAATTTGATGTCTAAACAACCATAAGAATAGTTCAAATTTTCTTGAAAATGATAGTCAAAGGGTCGTCAAATTTAACATAGCAAATCATTGATGTTAGCAAAAAATGGATCCCCTGGCTGATGTGGCAGATGATGTCATGATGATGTCCGCACCATACGAATTGTATGGACTGGTCTAATATGTCTACTAATTTGTGTGTTGATGTGGCAGGGCTACAAGGGATGCTGATGTGGAGGTTAGCTTCGGTGACATGGATGTTTGGTGTCCTTGCTGACCTAGATTTGATTTGTCACTGCTAACTGGGCTTACTCTAGGTCCATGTGGACTCTGTTGTCCGTTGGCATGTGCAGGGTTGGTCCACATGGGTGGTCAGTTAGCTATTTCTTAGGCACTATGTGTATGGCCAAAAAATGTTGAGTTGGCACCGATACTATTCCCAGTTGCCAAACTATAGTCAGCAGTCCGACGAAGTAGTAAGGTCATTGGCAAATAGTGGATGACACTGTTGGAGGGTCAGCGATGGGAGGGCTGGCAAGTTTTGCAATTGTCTAGCAGTAGGTTCAATGGCCAGTGGGGTACTCACCACAGTGCCAAAAAGTAGGTGCTAGAAGTGGATTGTGGGATTTAGTCCCACATTCACCGCACAGGTGAATGATGACCTTTTTCAAAGGTAAGGCCACCTAATACAAAAGAAACAAGGCCACTGGAAGTGGTTGTGATCAGCCAGAGATATGTGCTAGTGGGAAGTTAGTGCTTGGCCAGTAATAATGAAGTATGTGCTAGAATTTTTAGTGTGATATGCTCGTCGAAAAAGAAAGGAATATGCTGATACCTGAGAATATTACACCTATAGGGGCTAGGATTGAAAATATTTCAAAAAATACAAAATAATTGTAGAGAAAAATTAAATATAGATCTGAACAAAATAAATGCATAGATTTAATAGATCATACTAGATTTACAAATTAGGGCCTTTGGGTGCTGATTTGCAAATTTTTTTTGCCTCAAATTTAACTATTGCCCAATATAGGTAAATTTATAGTCAATCTTCACCAAATCGATGCTCTAGACGTAATGGTGAGGTCTGCTTTGGCTTTAGATGCTCCCAATAATTGCAAATACTCTAGATCTGTGTCAAGGTGTCCTCAGAGAGGTAAAGCAAGATCAATCTCCAATGGCTATGAAATAACACCTCTATGGCTCTGATACCATGTAAGAATTTGCCTTAGGGAAAAATTCACCCAAGACCAAGAAGCACAATAACTAGCACAAAAGACTAACAAAGTATGATCAAAATAACAATATGATATTCAATTCAATTGTACTATAGAGGAGCCTATATATAAAGGCCTCTATGATGTATCTAGAATATTTAGGAGTTAGCAACATGATAAGTCTTACAACTATGCACATGTCCACTAGTTATGAATTATCCTCCATTAAGCACAGGAGTTAGTGCGATAATGAGAGGATAAGCCTACAAAGGTGCAACATGTACAATTATGTTTTAGACACCATGTGCTAAAATGATAGTGCAAACAACTATGTTGTCTAAATGATGACTAAATTGTTTATGCAAACTCCAATATTGTAGACACAATGCACTAAATTGGAGTTGCTTACTCCTATGTTGTCGAAAAGACAACTCATATGAGTATGCATACTCCTAGGTGTCTAACCTAAGAAATAATAAAATAATGTATTTATCCTAAGTAAACTTAAGTAAAGTGTAAATAATAATTATTTACGCTAACAAATCCTTTTGCAAGGTGGACCTAGCGGTCCTTATTGCTCCTAACAGGGAAGATCATCATAAGTGATCATTGTAAGCCTTAACATGCCAACTTTATACTCCAATACTAAATCTTGTGGGTATCATCCCCACCCTAGTTTTACTTTCTATTTGGAAGGATTTTGGGTCACCAAATTGTGTGTCAAAAGTGTTATGTATCTTTAATGTTTTTAGTTTCTCATTCATACAATTAGATCAGAATTCACATGAAGGATTAATTGATAATTAAGGATAAAATTTCACAAGTTACAGATTCACCCCTCCCCCTCAATAACTTAGCCTATCATAATATTTCCAACAATACCAAGGTGGAAGCTTGGGCTAAGAAGAAATAGAAATATGACAACTTATAGAGGCACATAATCAAACAAAATACAAAGGTCTTAGTTTTGGACTCCCCCAAAATTGGGGATACTTATGAGAATGGTCATGCCTTCATCAACATCCAAAATGAACTTGTAGAGGTCAAAGACATCCTTGAAGAGGTTGAAATGATATCTAGGGTGATATCCCTAATGATGACATCTTCCTAGGAGACCTTGTGCTCCACAAACTATCCATTAACCTTGTTGGTCTTCTCCTTCTACATCTTGAACTTATTGATTAGTACCAACCAAGCATATTTCATATTGATCAGTTTCCTAATGAGGACACACTCCTAAGATATATGGGAAATAAACTACCTAACAAAAAACCAAAGAAACCATCCATCTATATTTGTAAATTAGACCCAAAGGTCTACTTCAAGGAGGAAATCTCTAGTCACAAAAGTGAAAATAAAATAAAAAAATAGAAAAAGAAGACAAAGAGATCTCCTCCTAAAAAATCCTATGGAGCACCATCAAACCAAATAAAAAAAGGAAAAGAAATAAAGGATGTATCTAATAATGGAAAACTCCCTGAGGAACCTAAAGATGGAGATTAATCCTTCCCTTACAATATCACATGCTAGAGGTATCATCTATACTAACTGAAGAAACAAAGCCAATCAACATTGATATACAAGAGATACTCATAATCATTTACGTCTCTACATCCTTGCCAAAATCCTAAGAAAATTGTTGAGTTAGTTTGGGAGCACATTGGTCGATTCATCTAGTCATAGAAAGACATGTTGAGATTAGACCCAAAACTAGTACATTATTTAGCAGTGGATCGAAATGCCAAACAAGTCAAATAGAAGTAGTGATAGATGCACCCTAAGGTAACCTTACTAGTAAAAGAGGAATTGGAGAAAATTCTTCAAACAAAATTCATCAACCCTATTGATTATTCTAATTGGATTTTGAGCATGGTGCCAATCACAAAACCATTTGGCAATATTAGGATGTGCATTGAATTCAAATATCTAAACAAGGATTATCCTAAAGATGAATTTCTATTATCGAATATAGACATGATCATGGACCTCACAACCAGACATGAGATTTTGGGGACAAGTTTTTAGGATATAATCAAACCCATATTGTAGAAGAAGATCAACATAATACAATATTCACAACCCCATTGGGAATCATTTGCTACAACATGATGCCTTTTGACCTAAAGAATGCTAAAGAAACCTACCAGAGATCCATGATAGTTATCTTCCATGATCTAATCCACAAAACCTTTGATGAGTATATAGACAATAGTTTGGTGAAATCACTTGATAGTTTGGACAAATTATGTAACTTAGAGGAGGCCTTCGACCATCTTGTAAAATACCATCTCATGAGAACAAAAAAAAGTGTCTTTGATGTTACATTAGGGAAACTTCTAGGACTCATCATCCCATGGAGATGTGTAGAGATTGATCCTAAAAAAAGTCAAAGTGATTGAGGACATGCCCCACCTAGAACATTAAGACAACTATGCAACCTCAAGGGAAATTTGTAATCACTCTGAAGATTCATCTCCCAAATTATAGACAAGTGCCAATCATTTTCAGATAGATATTGCAAAAAGATCAAAGCTTTAAGTGGGATCCTATATGTCAACAAATCTTCAAAAAGATTAAGGAGTACCTAGAAAATCCACGTATTCTAGTGTGACCAATCATAAGGATACCCTTAATACTGTACATATCTACTACTCTGATAGTAGTGGGGGTACTCTTAGCCCAATTCAATGATAATGAGAAAGAAAGAGTAATCTACTACATCAGTCATACTCTAGTCGACTACGAGATCAACTATACACCAATGGAAAAACATGTTTTGTAGTGGTATTTTCCACTAAGAAACTTCACCATTACATATTAAGCCACATGGTAAAGCTCATATCCAAAATTGACCCACTAAAGTACATGTTCTTGAGGATGAATCTCATTAGATATCTAGAAAAATGGATCATGCTTCATAATAAGTTTGATATCCAATATATTGATAGAAAAATAGTAGAAGGGAAAGTCATTGTAGATTAGTTGGCTGATGCACCCTTAGAAGAAAACCATCCATTGGTCATGGACTTTCCTGATGAATATATTTTTATGATAGAAGAAAAACCTCCATGAAAAATTTACTTTGATGGATCCTACATATAGAACAAATCTGGAAAGGGATACCATTGGTTACCGATCAAGGTGATTACATCCCCAAATCCATTCTCATACAACAATAATATATAAGAATATGAGGTTCTCACCAAAAGACACATAACAACCATAGAATAGAACATAAAAAAACTATAGATTTCTAGTTATTCACAACTAATTATCAAATAGGTCCTTTATGAGCATTAGATACAAGAAGAAAAGATTCTATCATATAAAGAGATGTTGGACAACCTGAAAAAATACTTTACCAAAATCTAGTTCAACAGGTCCCACAACTTCAAAACAAGGTCATTGATGCAATGGCTACTATTGGCTAATTCTGAGACACTCTACAAGAAGCTTCGCAATATCAATTCTTAGTTGGGAAATTACATGTTCATGTATAAAAATATGATGAATCAACAATGGTGTGAATTTTGGTTGGTCCACAATCCCCATGGTACCACAAGATCTACACTTACCTAAAAGAAAGTATCATATCCCCTCACCTCACATGACACGAATGCCTTAACCTTATCCACATATCTTCTTGCTACACTATTGTAGCCAACAACCTACATCATCAAGGTTATCATGATACCCTTTCTAGATGTTTATACTCAAATAAGGTTATTATGGTTCTAAAGGAGTTACAAGCTAGACTTTGCAATGCCGACACAAGCGATATAGTCCTCTCTAGGCATATCTTAAGAGGTGTGTATTATTGGCCCATGTTAGATCATGATGCCTATGAATTTGTTAAGAAATTCTTACCATGTCAACAACATGCCAATTTAATACACATGTCAGCATAATATTTACAACTTATCACACCACTATGGTCATTTTCATGTTGGGGGTTTGACTAGTTGGGGTAATCATACCCTCATACTTCATGCACACAAGTGGATAATCATTGCAATCAATTATTTCACCAAGTGGGTTGAAGAAGTCCCATTTGTCAACATGATAAAAGTTTAGTTTTCTAAATTCATTATTTACCACATGTTAGGATTTAAAGAGAAAAATAACAATTGCATACAAATATAACTAATATCAAAAAATAATAATTCACACAGAAGAGAACATAAGACACAGATTTAATGTGGCTTACTCGATCCCTAGGCTACATCCACCAGAAATGAGTCCAATATTTTATTAAATAATGTACAACCTGATTGCAATCTATAATCCCTTACAACTCAATACCATTGCAAGAAGCTATTATTGTATTGCACCTATGAAAAAACCCTAACTCTAAGCTATATTTTATAAGTTTTTTTGTTGCTTTAGGGTTAAAATTAGCTTTAATATGTCAAGCCAAAAATATTGATAAAATAACAATGGAAATTATTTTCTTGGAGGTTATGCTCCTAAACCCCAAACAAACATAGCCTATCGACCATAGTTGTTTTGGGGGTTGTCGCTCCCAAACTCCTTCTTGGGGCCCATCCCAACCTCAAACTAGTTTGAGGAATTATGGTGTATGTACAATACTTACCTAATTAGTAGCCACAAAATAACACCACACTTTTTCCACTTTGGTATCCCTACCACTATCTTCATAGATCATGGAGGCACATTTGAAAATATTAGCATGGAAGATTTGTGATCCTATCTTCACATCCACCACCATTTCTCTAGCCCATACTTCCCCACAAGGTAGTAGTTAGATTGAGGCAACCACAAAAAATCTCCTCACAATCCTACATAATATTTTTAATGATTTTGACCATGACCAATGTTTACAAATCAACCCCTCCCTTTGGGCTTATCACACCCCATTCTAAACATCCACTAGTACAATCCCATACTCATTGGTCTATGGTGTTGAAGTTTTCCTACCAATAGAGTTTGATCTCCCTTCCTTGCATATCTTATTGCAAGGTGAAATATCTGATGAAAACTAAAGATTTGTGAGACACAATCAACTTGATCTACTTGATAAAAGAAGGCAAGAGGCCTATGATCATGTAGTGGTCTATCTGAATAGACTCAAGAGAAATTAAAAAAAAAAGGTTCATCCTCACTAATTCCAAGTATGATACATGGTGCTCAAAGAAAACATTTAAGCACAACTAAATGAAAAAACAAGGGTAAATTTGAGCGCACTTGGATAGGTCCCTATTTTGTCACAATGGCCTTCAACTAAGGAGCATATTAGTTATCTACTTTAATTCAGGAAATCTTCTAAATGATTCCACCAATATCATTCATCTCAAAAAAAAATTCCTAAGATGCTTAGTGTACCTTACCAAAAATGTCCTAAAAAAAAAACAAAACATCATAAAAAGTCTTGAAAAAATCCATCATCATAGTGAGAAATTGGTAATGCAAGCACTTGGTGATTTAAAAAAAAATCAAGATGTCAAAAAGAAATGAGAAAAATAGGATGTAGAAAAGATTTAGAAAAGATGTTTGATGGTGAAAACATGGCAATTCAAGCGCCTTGGATAGGTACCTTGGTGAAAACCTAGCAATAGGCACCAAGTGTACTTGGACCTACCCATTATCTATCAAACCCCATCCCTGAATCTTATCAACACTCCATCATCCACTTACCCATATCTCAAAGGTGTTTTTGTCACAAAATATTGCACCCTTGCCTAAATTTTTTACCTAAAGGAAACCTTGTGAAACATGGAAACAATCTCCAAGTTGTGGGACTTGAACAATGATATTGAGTCTCTAGAGAAGACTGGTTTCCTTACTATCAAGGTGCAGCTAACTACTCTTGATAGGAAAAGGGAGAAGGAGATGCATGGAAATAAAACTACCTAATCTAATCTAAAGGGATGATACACCGAAATAGTTTGTTCAATTTTATCTCTGCCTAACATGCACTATTCATCAATACCTTCTCAAGATACACTAATTCAACCTTTTCTTTAACTCAATAGTCACATGTAGGTCAAGAACCAAGTGAGATGCTACAAGGAAGGAACTTCACTCTATATCACTCAAGGCCAAATAGATACTATTATGCAAATTGAAGAATGAAGGCAATACACTAACAAAGGAAAGAAGGTTTTGCACTTATATTAATGGGAGAATGAGGTGGAAAAGAGAAATATATTCATTCATAGGCAAAAGGAAATTGTAGTAGAAAAGCATAGAATGCAATACTATAGAATCAGAAAAAAGATTGACCCTTGGAAGAATTTAAAAACTTACTTTTATAGTTCAAGCATAACTGAGAAAATTTTGACTTAAGGAAAATCTCATCTACTAGCATTAATGTCACAAAGAAGAATCACTACAAATCTAGGAAAGATTTGATCATGGTACACATCCTAATGTAGGAAATCATATCCTTCATACCAACCTGAGCCCTAAGAAGACATAAACGACGACCATAACTACATGATTGGGTAGAAGGATAAGCATAGTGATTGGAGGATAAAATTTTCATCTACCAGGCATGGAGAATATCAAAAGTAGTTGCAAAAAATCAAAAAGATTGATTCACCATTAAAGAGATTTTTTTCTCTTTGTTCTTGACATGCCAAATCAGATATTTCATTAGGTCAACTATATTCAACCTCCATCCTATACCTTCCCAATGATTTCATTGGTTGAAGACACCTCTTGCCTTTTTCTAGCTGTGACAAGAAATCACCCTTTTTCATGTCAACCTAGGGACCTATGATCTTACGATTGTCAATGAAGTCAACGCTCTCATAACATCTTCAGTTTGGAGCCTAGCCTTTACAATCTTACACTCATCAATATATCTCATGGTCGAAGGAAAATTTTATAACTCCTATAATCTTACTATCGTGTTTATCTCTCTTTTTTTGTAGCTTCGATAGCATCAAATTTTACCTTCACAATCTCACAATCATTGTCTACTTCATAGCTTTGCAAAGCCCCATTTCTTGTACCTTATGATCTTATGAAACAACTGCTTTATAGAAAGATTAGGAGACCATTTGAATCTTTATGCCCTTGCTTCTAGCCCCACCATGCCACATGGAAAATGCTCACTTCTCCACTTTGGTTAAAGCTTGTTCATCTTCAAAAAGTGGACATACACCTACCATTGATCTCAGAAGATCTAATCGTCCTAGAAATTGTGGGTCCATAGTTAAGCCTATTCATCACAACATTGGAAGACTTAACAATTTGCTTTATAATATTATGATTGTAGCTACCCTTACGATCTCACGACCTCATGATACTATGATGAACACTATTGGCATAGCCTTAGAAGCCCTTGAAAACATCTCTATGATCATGTGATCCTCTCTTTTTTGCAGTGTCATAACTCCTCCAACTCTTAGCACTTCTCTGCTCCTACGATCCTATGATTGCTTGATGCTATGATAACTCAATTCTAGGACCATTTTAAGTACCTCATATCTTCAAAAACCCTTGGCATCTCCCCTTACAATCTCATGAACAATAGTTTATTGTGAGATCACGGGTCCTTGAACTGCTTCATACGATCACCCATCTCTACAATGTTGTGACAACTTGTTATCGTAACATCAAGGGACCTAGAAATTAGCTTCACGATCCTCCACTACATTGTAATATCATAACCTATAGCGCTGTATTCTAACATCACAATTCCTAATTTTTTTTTGTAAGATCACCATCCTTGAAAATTATACCTATGATGCTACAATGAACTGGGTTGTTGACCTGGCTATTGACTTTTGTAGGGTCGCAACTTAAATCCCTTGAAACTTATTGATAGAATGTATCAATTGAAGGAATTAGCCCTTATTTAATGAATTTTTTCTTCAAAAGTAATCCTTGCGACATTGTGACTGAAGGAACTCATGAGATTGGGTCCACTTGGGCACATGTCTGAAGCTCTCTTCCCCGCTATGGCTAAAGTTCATTCATTTTTGGAAAGCACACAAGCAATGACCAATGATCTCCTTTCATCTAACAACTAGAAGATTGTGGGTCCTCTAAGGGTTCTTATGCGTGTTTGACTTGCGATCATGTGAACAAGGTAAATTGTGACCTCACAACTCAAAGTTGAATGTTGGCATTAAAAGTTGCAAAGTCATGCTGATTGTCAGATTATATGCATTGCACCTTCACGGTCTGCTAGAATGTTAAGTGCTAATGACCTATGACCATGTGATGAAGAGAAGTCACAAGGTTGCAACTTAAATACTTTGAGGATATAACATGCAAACATGAAGATTCAAGAATTAGGTATAAATGAGAAAGGTCCAAGATTGTGTCACATTCTTAGGGAAAATAAATTTGAAATATCAAATGATTCTTGGACATGTTTTCACCCTAGAAAATTTTGAAATTTTTAGGGGGCGGGGGGGGGGGGTGGGGGATGACTAACAAGTGTCCCATCATTAAATCATAGAAACAATTGTACTTATAGAAACATATCCAAACTCTGTATGACACTACCCCAATCTTCACATGTACTATAAATAGCTTCAGATGTGGTGTAGGAGCACCTAGAGAATGGGTCAGCTCTATTAGTAATTTTGGCTTGTAATGGTTTTCGCCAAACCATAGTTGAATAAGGGGTGGTTTCTAAAACCAAGAGTGTGTTTGGTTAGATTAGAAGTCCTAGAGATCATGGGCAATTAGTAGTTTAAGGAGTTGGAAATACCGAGCTTGTAATTGCACTAGTTGCTCACTTAGGGTTAAGTGGGTAAAAGGTTGAATTAACCTTAGAGGGAGTATAATAGTTGTCAAAATAGATGTAAATGTAGGTTTGAGTATAAGGGAAGTCAAAATGTAGAACTTTTAAAAATTGCTCATGACAATATTGACAAAAAAAGCTAAACTTTACAAAAAGAAGTTAGAGGGTGGTTCTAAAAAATTCCAAATGTATAAGAAGATTATATTAGACTATGCCACACCCAAAAAAAGGGTTGGAGTTCACACTATACAGAACCACAATTCATAGTTTTGAGCAATTCAAGTTATTTGATCATAGTCTGGTTGCAAGCTACTCTTCCAAACCATAATGGATTGAGTTGGTGAACTTTGATGAATGTGTAGTTAGACATTTCTTACTAGTTTTTGAATGTTCATTTTATTTTACAATTTGGAAAATCACATAGGAGTTTTGTAAATTTCTTGAAGTTGATAGGTTGTTAGTCCATACAAAGAAAGTTAGTAAGATATGGCTCTAACTTGAATTCTAATGGTTGAACTTCTATGGCCACTTGGGATCAAGTAGAAAATTGTAAATGCTTTATAAATATATGTTTTTGGATCATTTGGACAAGATTTTATATTTTTCCCACAAAGCCCTAGGCAAGTCGTGGTGTGCCCTATAGGGATTTTTGGTGTTTGCAAGTTGAAAAAACTGGTGAATCTTGATTGGTGTGTGCCAATAAAGTTGGTGTGAGTGAATATCTATGCCTAAAGGTCCTTATGACTTGATTTGAGATGGATTTGAATCTTTTTGGTAAGTCATTTCTTTAAAAATTACACTGGTTGTTATAAGACCTTATAAACCCTTAAAAATAGGGATAATTTGATAATTGTGATGTATAGTTGGGTTGGGGAACTAAAATTAGATGAATCTAAAAGTTCTTCCAAAAGGGTATCTAGATCCTAAGTTAGTGTGGGGGTTTGGTCAGAAGTATGTGGAGATATGGCACAAATCCCTAATTGGAGGCCTAATTAGGGGCTAAAGGGCCATGAGACCTAAAAGGAGTTTTAAGAGATCAATAGGGGAGATATGGATATGAATACCAAGAAAATTTTGAAAATCATGTAATAGGAAAGTGAAGAATCCTATACACTCCTATTTTACTAGAGGTATGCCCTAGATAATTGAATGGGGGATTGGACACTAAGGAACCAAGGTGTGTTTCAAGATTGGAAGTGTGAATCAAGTTGATTGGTAAGGATCATTAGGAGATAGGATTAGTGAGGAGTTATCCCTTGGAAGAGGGTAAAGAAAGAGGCCTTCGTAGACTAGAAGAGTGAAAGAGCCTAGTATGGTATCTAGACAGTGCATCTATATCTTGTAGTGATCTTCCCCATAAAAGTGGTATCACAACAAGTTAAAGTTTTGTGATAGGCATTGTATATGTCTGAGTCAGTGGGTAAATCAATCATGGTGATTAATGATGAGTTAGCTAAAGAGGTCATGGGACAAAAGGAGAGAAATAAACTCGTAGAGGAAGCCCTAGAGGCTATGAGGAATAGATTGGATGAAGTTGTAGAGACAACTGATAAGGTAAAAGAAAAGTTAGAAGTAGATGAGGATAAGGGGAAGGCAATGGATGAGGATGATATAGT
Source organism: Cupressus sempervirens (assembly GCA_028749045.1). Classification (NCBI taxonomy): domain Eukaryota; kingdom Viridiplantae; phylum Streptophyta; class Pinopsida; order Cupressales; family Cupressaceae; genus Cupressus; species Cupressus sempervirens. The sequence goes on along the minus strand of CM053790.1, from coordinate 138,323,737 downwards.
ACCTAAACCAAACCCTCCACTACAATAAGAATCCTTCCTTAAATCCATCAAGGCATCAGGTAGCAAGGAATTGAGAGGAATACCCATGTTCACTAGGAAAATGGATACAAAGTTAGTGATGGAATAAATAAAAGGCATGGAGAATCATTTTGAATGTGAAGGAGTCACCAAGGCTCAAAAGGTAAAATTAGAAAAAAAAAGATTAAGAGAGCAAGCTTTGACTTGGTGGAAATTACTCCAAGAAGAAAGAGAAAGAGAAGGAAGGAAGCCAATAGCTAATTGGAAGGCTATGGTGACAAATATTAAAGAGAATTACCTATTGGAGGAACATGAAATTCAGTTGCACAAGAGAAGATAAAGTCTAAGGTAGAAAGGCATGGATGTGGCATCCTATATAGAGGAGTTCCAAAGATTATGCTTAAGGTTAAAGGTGCAAGAAGAGGAAAGTATTAGGGTGGCAAGGTATTTAGGAGGTCTAATGTGGAGTATCCAAGAAGAGATCAGTTTGTTGAAACCTACCACTATTCACAAGTGTTACTAGTTGGCACTCAAGGTAGAGGAAAAGAACAAGAAAAAGAAGGATTCAACTTCAAGAGGAAGAGGTAAAAGCAAAGACTCCTAAGGACATAGAGGTGGTTGTAGTGGTAGGAGCATGGAGAGAAAAACTCTAGGAGACTCCAAAATAACTAAAAATAATAATGAATCAGATGGAAGAGGTAACTATAATAGAGGTAGAAGTTCTAATGCTAGTGGAAGAGATAGGTATAGTAACTTTGGAAGAAGTTCATACTTTTCTAATATGAAATGTTATAATTGTGGTCAATTGGGTCATCCAGCTTATATATGTCATGATAAAGCTTCAACATCACAAAGTGAAAAGAAGATAGCCTATATACAAGAAGAGTTTAGCAATGTGAATGCACCTAAAGTTATTTTGGATTCTGAAAGTGGAGAGAACTTAATATTCAAGAGGGTATTGATCATAGAACCTAGTAAAGAAGCACCAAAAAAGAGAAGGGAACTATTTAGAGTGAAATGTTAGATACTTGGAAAAGTGTGCAGAGTCATCATAGACTCAAGATCGATTGATAACATCATATATGAGGAGGTAGTGGTGAAGTTAAAATTCAATAGATTATCTCGCTCTGAACCCTATAGGGTTACTTGGTTGAACAAAGGACAAAATGTGTTAATTAATGAGAAAGTATGGGTAGAATTCACTATAGGAGGATATCAAGATAAAATTTTGTGTGATGTGGTCCCAATGGATGCTTACCATTTGTTACTAGGCAGAACATGACAATATGAAAATGATGTAGTGCATCATGGCAAGAAAAACATGTATACTTTTAAGAAGGATGGCATCACTTTCAAGATTCAATCATTGATTAAAGAAGAATCAGATAGGGTGGTGGAACCTAATGTGTTGCTAGTAAGTGGTAAGGATTTTTTGAATAAACTCAAGTAGGACAAGGGAGTGGGGTTTTCTACCATAGTGAAACCTAAAGAGGAATAAATTTCTCAACAAGCAATTATGCTAGATGAAGTCAAGAAAATATTGGAGAAGTGTAAGTAAATACTATGTGATGGGACACTAGGTACTCTACCACCTCAAAGAGTAGTGAGTCACCAAATAGACTTCATACTAAGGGCATCTTTACCCAATAAATTTGCATACAAAATGACACTAGATCAACACAAGGTAATTGCTAGGCAAGTTCAAGAGTTGTTAGGTCAAGGCCTAAGCAATAGCATTGGCCCATGTGTAGTTCCCATTGTGCTAGCTCCAAAGAAGGGAGGTAAGTGAATAATGTGCACTAATTCTAGGGAAATAAATAGGATTACTATTAGATATAGATTTCCTATACCTAGAATAGAGGATTTAATGAATTGTATAGAGGGTGTTAAATATTTTCCCAAAATTAACATTAAGAGTGGTTATCACCAAATTAGGTTGAAAGAAGGGGATGAATGGAAACCAACCTTTAAAACCATCAAGGGTCTCTATGAGTGGTTAGTTATGCCATTTGGTCTGACAAATACACCTAACACATTCATGAGGCTGATGAATGAAGTGTTAAAAGACTATATAGGTAGGTTTTTGGTAGTATACCTAGATGATATCCTCATTTTTAGTAGAAAAAAATAAGAGCACAAGAAACATATATAATTAGTGCTAAAAGGGTTACAAGAGGAGAAATTAGCCATCAATTTGGAGAAAAGCGAGTTCTTAAAACAAGAACTAGTATACCTAGGATTTGTGGTATTACAAGGAAATCTTAAGATGGATCCAAGAAAGGTAGAATCCATTTTGAATTGGCCTACACCTAGAATAGGGACTGAAGTGAGAAGCTTTCATGGATTAGCTCAATTTTATAGGAAGTTTGTTAGAAGGTTTAGTGAGATCTGCACACCTATCCTAGACACCATAAAAGGGGGACATAAGAATCAGTTTAGGTGGACCAAAGAATCCTCTAAAACCTTTAAGAAACTAAAGAAATAAGTGGCCACATAGATCATCCTAAGAATACCAAGCTTTGAGAAACCGTTCATAGTGGAGTGTGATGCAAGTAATAGAGCAGTAGGAGCAATCTTGAGTCAAGAGGGAAGACTAGTGGTATTCTTCAGTGAAATATTGATTGAAGCCAAGTCTAGATACTCATAATATGAAATAGAGCTATATGCATTGGTACAAGCCCTTAGGAAATGGAGGCATTATTTATTACCCAAAGAGTTTGTGGTGTTTATTGACAATCAAGCCCTTAGTTTCATCAATACTCAAGAGAAGTTGAGTTTGAGGAACATTAAGTGGATGGAATTTTTACAAGCATATACCTTCACCATCAAACAAAAGAAGGGGTAGTGTAACAAGGTAGAAGATTCATTGAGTAGAAGTCTTCTCACAATCCATGAGATTCAGTTGAAGAGTATTGGAATAGAAGGATTCAAGGATTTTTTTGAGGGAGATGAAGATTTTATAGAAGCTTAAAAGGTATGTGTGGAATTCAAGAGTAATTTTCACAATGAATTTTCTAATTATACTTTGAAAAATAGATTACTATTTAGGGATAACTAGTTATATGTTCCTAGAGGTTCCATGAGGGAGAACCCAATTCAAGAAAAATACAGTGGCAACTTGAGTGGTGCTATGCCCTTAATATTAGTGTATATAAGATTATGATTAATAGTCAACTTGTGCCTATCTTAATCCTTTATTAAGTCATGTTATCATTATTATATTATTATTTAGGTAGGTAGGTCAGTTAGGTGTTATGTAGGGTTGTGTCTATTCATCCTAAGCATAATTAGGTATATATAGGAGGTTGTGAGTCTTATTTCATGATCATATTATGAAGTGTGTTCTCATTGGAGATATTTGGAAGTTGCCCCCTCAAAGTGGCATATTACTGTTAGCTATTATCCAAAATTTATATAATATTTTATATTATTTCTTCTATTGTGCAAGTTAATTCATTACAAGTGGTATCAGAGCATGGTCTTGGCACTATAGAGGCAAGATTTTTTCTCAACATTAGGGCAATTTTGGGAAGAGTATAACTTTTAGATTTTAGTGAATTTTTAAAATATTTTTAAAGGGTTTTTGAAGACCATATTAAAGAAGCTATAGTCCAAAATTTAGAGAAATTGGAGCAAATTTGAGCAAATTATTGCGGAATTACTATTTCTACACAATTTATTGAGATCTTCATAGCTCTCACATCCTGTTGAATTGGAGTATAACTTGTATTGGGTTATTGAATATATAGTAGAGGAGCCTAAATTTCAAAGCTTGGAGAAATCGAAGAAAAAATAAGCAAGATATTGTAAAATTAGGAAAATTCTCTCTTAAGGTAGCAAATTTTCTTTTTTTTTGAATTTTTTCCAAGGATATGTTGGCCCTAGGAAGTTACAATAATAAATAAATAAATAAATCAAGGAATTTACATTTAGTTTGTATGATTTATTTTAAAAATATTGGTTTCCATCATGAAGAGGCCTTCAAAAAGAGGCAAAAAGAATGCTACCACACAGAGGAAATCCTCTTACCAAGATTGGGAAACAACAGAGGATAGTAATCCTGATGAGGAGCTAAGTAAGTTAAAAGAAGAGGTTAAGAGAGATAGGTGTGACCTATGGGGATATATATCAGATTTACAAAGAATGTTAAGCAACTATATGAATGAAACAGGGAAGGACCTCTTAAGCAATTAAGGTGAAACCTTCAAGTCGACTAATAATAACACAAATTTTAATATTCCTACGAGATCTAGGAATTTTTTTCCAAAGGTGGATATGCACAAATTTAATGGAAGGATCGTCTAACATGGATAAATCAAATGGAGATTTTTTTTGAAGTACATCAAACCCCATATGGATAAAATGTCACAATGGCTTCCTTATATCTAGAACTAGATCAATTCATTTGGTATTGTTGGCTTTGTACTCATAGGAGGAAAAAGGGTCTCACCATATCATGGTGAATTTTTATAGAAGAACTCTAAGCACAATATAGCAACAGTGTGATAGAAATTTTTTTTAGCCAACTTGCTAAGTTTCAACAAATAAGGTCAGTTAAGGATTATATTCAAAAATTCCAAAAATCTATACCTAAGAGTGGATACAATTACAGAGGAGACCTTGAAAGAGTTATTCTTGGGTGGTCTCAAGCATCACATTCAACATGAGGTACACATGTTTTATCCCAGCTCAGTAAATGAGTCTTTTATATTGGCATGTAGGGTGGAGGAGAAGTTCTTGATTCCTAGAAAGCAAGCAGCTAATGTGACAAGAGAAAAAGGATACTCAACACCTTCTCTTCCTCAACCTACTAGGTTAACTCCACAATAAATTAAGGAGAAAAGAGAAAAAGGGTTGTGTTTAATTGTGATAGCGAGTATAGTCAAGGACATAAATGTAGTGACAAATTTTTTTTCTATATTGAAGGTCCAAGTGAGGAAGAAGAGGATGAACCCATATTAGAGGAGGATAGTGAGTGAGGCGAGGAATCACATGATTCTCAACCAATCATTTCTTGTCATGCACTTTTAGGTTTAAGTGCACCACAAACTCTCAAGGTAGTGGGTTTCTTAAAGAAGCAAAAAGTAACTACATTGATCGACTTAGATAGTACTCATAATTTCATCAACACAAAGTTGCCAACTCTTTGTTGGAAATCTAATTGAAAAAGAAGAACTATCAAAGAGGGAGATTGTTGCAAAGAAGGAAGATTGTTGATGAAGAATGTTTTCAATCATTGTTTTGTCATTTGATGTCAAACCTACTATTTTTTGGAATGAAAATTGCTTATAAGATCCAAGTACTATCACTTAGTTGATTAATGAAGAGAATTTAATCAACAAGATGCAACAAGAGTACCTAAGGGAAAGGTTGAGTTATGGTTTTGTAATGAAGTGTAAGGATCAATTAAGACAATGATAAAATGATGTATTCATAACATACTTGAAGACACAAAAGTTGGCCACACTTAGAAACACTGGAAGAATAAGTCGCAACAAGGATGACTACAAAGCTTAACTAAGTTCATTAGTGAGTGCGGAGCAAGCTAGTTTGAGCTAAGTAGATTTTCAATAGGTGCTGAGCAATTGCAAAATCTAGTGTGTGCCAATTAATATAGAAGGAGCCGAGCGTGTTTAGGTGCCGAGCATCAAAAAAACTTAGTGGATGCCGAGTGAATCCATAGTAGGTGTCGAGCATCAATAAAACACAGTTGGTGCTGAGTAACATAGTATGTGCCAAGCACTAGAGTTTCAACAGTTTCGAGTTGATGCATTATTTGAAAAGTCAAATATTTTCCAAATTTGAGTCGACAAGGTTGTTTACCTTGAATATTGTGAACTAGATCAAGGATAAGGATGATGAGCTAGTGGCACAAAATCTTATGTAAACCATTTTTGAGTGAACTTAGAAGGATTCTTCATGATGTTTCTAGAAGGAAAAAGATATGGGTTAGATTCATTGAATCCTATCTAATCCATTCAAACTAGAATTAAAGGAGGGAAGAATCGAGTGGGAAAAGCAATTCCAGACTTTTATTTAAGGAGTCACAAGCCAAGAAGCAAGAGTTGTTGGTGTGCCAAATTGTGAAGTGGTTGAAGGGTGTCAAGGAGAAGACATCAAGGAGAAGGAAGATCAGAGCTCAGAGACTTTGCTTCAATAAGTGGTTAGAAAGAGAAGATTGCATTGGTACAACGAGCATTAAGACTCAAGGAGATAAAGCTTTAAAAGGGGACAACCTGTTAGAGCTGTAGAGATTGAAAGACTAGGCAATGTTATGAGCTAAAGAGTGATCTAAAATTTGTAAGATAAGTTGTGAATTGTAATCAGATCAAAACCCCTTATTGTTACTCTCTAGCAATTGTATCAATTAGGGTAAAATCCTATGGACTTGGGTTGGTTTAATAGCCATTTGTACATCCTTTAATAGGGTGACATTCCAAGTGAATGGTTTAAAGTCCTCTAACTAGGCCCACTTCTAATAGGGTGGTTAAATCCTTTAACCAGGTCACATTTAATAGTGTGTTGTAGCCTTTAACAGGGTAGGCCTTTCATAGGGCATCACTTCAGAGGAGTGAGAATTGAGTAGCATGTTACTGATGGTTTTTTCCCAAATTGGGTTTCCACGTAAATCACTATGTTATGTGTTGATTCTTCATGTGTTATGCTTGCATGTTGATTTACAGTAACTTGCTAAGTAGGAAAGTTTAAGCTTGGATGAATGAACAGTTTAATAGGCTCACTTTACTTGATCTAAAAGTTTTAATTGGACATTTGGACCTTGAATAACTAATTCACCCCCCTCTTAGTTATTCTAAAGCATTTCTAACACTCTTCTAGATTTTTTAATATATCAAATTCTAGAGTTTCAAGTTTTGATTATAGATGGGGGCATAGTTAGTTGTTCAGGGAAGTGCCATAGCATCAAATTATCCATGGGAGATTATCAACTTGATACCCCAATGTAGGTAATATCCATGGGTGCAACAGATATTATTTTGGGAGTACAATGGCTTACCACATTGGGAACAATTGAGTTGAACTTCCAAATACTATTCATAAGGTTTCAATCAAAAGGAAAGGTAGTGGAGCTAAGGTGGTTGAAGGAAAAATCCCCATAGATGGTAAGCTCTCGTCAAATGCAAAATTTTCTTAAGAAAGGAGCAGATGGATTTGTGGCCCAGCTATGTTCATTAGAAGTCTCTCAATCTAATGCTCTTACTTATCCAGATTTATAAGCAATAATTGATCATCACTTGGTGATTCTTAGAGATATGCCTAAAGGACTTCCTCCTAAGAGGGATCATGACCATGCCATACAACTAGTTTTAGGGAGCCAACCACTGAACATCAAGCCTTATAGGTACCCACACATACAAAAAAGTGAGATAGAAAAAATTGTTGAGGAAATGCTAGAGACAAGAGTTATTAGGCACAACCAAAGTGCTTACTCCTTACCTATGGTGATGTTGCATAGGAAGGATGAAACTTGGTGCAAGTGTCTAGATTATAGAGTGCTCAACAAGAACACCATTAAAGATAAGTTTCTTATTCTAGTCATTGATGATTTTCTAGATGAATTAAATGGAGCCATACATTTTACAAAGTTTGATCTTAAATCAGGTCATCACCAAATTCGGACTAAGGAGGAAGATATTTGTAAGACAATATTTCAAACTCATAAAGGCCATTATGAATTTTTGGTGATGTCATTCGGTCTTACCAATGCACCATCTACATTCCAAAGTTTAATGAATTTCATTTTTAAGAAGTTCTTGATAAAGTTTGTGTTAGTGTTTTTTGATGATATATTAATTTATAGAAAGACTTGGGAAGAATGTTTGTAGCATGTTGATCCAGCATTACAATTAATTGAAGATCATTGACTTTATGCTAAGCCATCCAAATGTGATTTTGGTCTTAAAGAGGTGGAATATTTGGGACACATAGTTTCACATGAAGGAGTAAAGGTGGCCCCTAACAAAATTAAGGCTATCATGGAATGGCCTATACCAAAAACCATTTAGAAGCTACAGGGGTTCTTGGGATTGACATGATACTATAGAGGTTTTTTGAAGAATTATCGTCTTATAGAAGCACCCCTCACCATTCTATTGAAGAAGGATTCTTTTCATTGGAATGAATCTACTAATGTAGCATTTGAGTAATTGAAGAAGGCTATGTGTACAACTCCAGTGCTTGCCACTCCATACTTCAAAAAGGAATTCATTGTGGAATGTGATTCTTCTAGAAATGGTATATGAGTAGTTATAATGAAAGGTTGACCAATTTCTTTTGAGAGTCATCAATTAAAAGGTAAAAATCAGCTCAAACCTATTTATGAGAAGGAAATGTTAGCAATCCTTCATGTAGTTAAAAAATGGAGGTCTTATTTAATGGGTCAACATTTCAAGGTTAAGAAAGATCATGATAGCCTAAAATATTTTTTGGAACAAAGGATATCTTTGAAATAGCATTAAAAATGGGTCACTAAGATGTTAGAATATAACTTTGAAATTGTATACAAGAAAGGAAAGGAAAATATTGTGGCCAATGCACTTTCTAGGAAGGATGAAAAAGATGAAGCCTTATTTTTTGCCCTTTCAATATTACAAGAAAATTGGGTGGAAGAAGTGAAAGTAGAGTGGAAAAATGATGTTGCAACAAGTAATCTCATCCAACAAGTAAAAAGTGACCCTAGTAGTTCAGATAAATTTTGTTTAACGAGGGATATTCTTTGGTATAAAGAGTGGTTGTATCTCTGCAAGAATTCTACTCTTAATTACAAGATTCTCATATAACTACATGAGTCCCCAATTGGTGGTCATTTAGGATTTTTGAAGACATATCATCAAGTCAAGCAAGATTTTTTTGGGAAGGGCTAAAAGGTGACGTTCAAAAATTTGCAGCCAAATGTTTGGTTTGTCAAAGAAATAAGGGGGAGATAGTTAAGGCACCATTTCTCTTGCAACCATTATCTATTCCTAGCCAATGTTGGGAAGAGGTATCCATGGACTTCATCACATGGCTTCCAAAATCTAAAGGTCATAATGTCATCATGGTAGTAGTTGATTGCCTCACTAAATATGCATATTTCATTGCATTGACACGTCCTTTTACAACAAGTATAGTGGAATTTTTTTTTTTGGAGAATATCCAAAATCTACATGCTACACCTAAGGTTATTGTTAGTGATTGTGATCCTATCTTTAATAGTCACTTTTAAAAAGATTAATTCTCATGTTTAGGTACTCAATTGGCTCATAGCTCTTCATAACATCCTCAATCAGATGGGAAAATTGAGGTTGTTAATAAATGTTTGGAAGGATATCTATGTTGTTTCACTTTAAAAAAATAATATCAATGGGTAGATTGGCTACCTCTTGCAGAATGGTGGTACAATAATTCTTTTCATAGCTCATAAAAAATGTCTCCATTTTGGGCACTTTATGGATATTATCCCCCTTCCATCACATAATCATTAAAGGTGTCACCAAAGGTTTAGGTAGTAGAGGACCACTTGCTTCATCAAAAAGAGGTACTTTAAAGACTCGAGCAGAATTTACTTATGGCACCAAATTGAATGAAACAAAAAGCAGACCAACATCATAGTAAAAGAAATTTTGAAGTTGGGGATTGGGTCTTCTTGAGATTGAAGCCTTATAAACAAACCTCAATAAAGCAACAAAAAAAGAATAATAAGTTGTCTCCAAGATATTATTGACCATACCAAATTATGAAAAAGATTGGTAGTGTTGCCTACAAGCTAGAGTTGCCACCAACAATAGAGATACATCCAATTTTTCATGTTTCCTATTTGAAGAAGGTAATTGGGAAGAATAATCCTACTCAAAAAGTAATACTAGAATGCATTCTTCTAACACAAAGAAAGAAGTTGAGGAATAGAACCCTCACCCAATATCTCATCTAATGGAAGAACTTACTAATTGAAGAGGCCACATGGGAGGATGGGGAGTTCATTCAAAAGAATCCACACTTGGTTAGCATTGAGGATAATGTTTCTTTCAAGATAGGGGGCATGCTACACCCTTAATATTGGTGTATATAGGTTTATGAAGAGTCAACTTGTGGCTATCTTAATCCTTAATTAACTAATGTTATCATCATTATATTATTATCTAGGTAGGCAGGTCAGCCTAGGTGTTATGTAGAGTTGTGTCTATTCATCCTAAGCATAATTAGGTATATATAGGAGGTTGTGAGTCTTATTTCAAGATCATATTGTGAAGTGTTTTCTCATTGGAGATATTTGGAGCTTGCCCCCTCAAAGTGGCCTATTACTCTCAGTTATTATCAAGTATTTCTATAATATTTTATATTCTTTCTTATATTGTGCAAGTTAATTCATTACAAGTGGTCATTTTGGTCTTACCGAAACTTTGGAACTTGTAAAAATATTCTACTACTAGCCTAGAATGAAAAAGGACATTAGGAGATATGTGGAACAATGTGGAGTAAGTCAAAAGGCTAAAGGTACTTCTACTAATACTATTTTTTATTAACCTTTGCCAACTCCAAATAGGCCATGGGAAAGCTTGAGCATGGATTTTGCTGTAGGTTCTCTAAGAACAACTATTGGATTTGATAATGTAGTTGTGGTCATAGATAGATTTAGTAAAATTAGTCACTTTATACCTTGAAGACCACATATGATACTAGTCATATTGCATATCTCTTCTTCAAGGAGATTGTCAAGATCCATGGATTGCCTAGAAGTATAGTCTTAGATGGAGATGTCGAATTTATTGGTCATTTTCAAAAGACCCTATGGAAGAGATTAGGTAAAAATCTAGCCTTTGGATCATCCTATCATCCTTAGAAAGATTTCCAAAATAAGGTGATAAACAAAGTGCTTGGAAAATTGTTTAGGTGTTTAACCAAGGAGTATGGTCATGTATGGAACCAAGTTATTCCACAAGTAGAGTTTTCTTAAAATGAAAATATTAATAGGAAAACTAGTAAAATTCCATTTGAGGTTGTATATGGAATGCATCCTAGAGGATTATGTGAGCTTAGGGAGTTAAAAGACCAAGGAGGAGTGAGTGGCCATGCTGATGATTTTCCATAATCCATGAAGGATATACATGAACAGATAAATAAGACACTCATAAAAGAAAAGAAAAGGTGGACATGAAGAGGAGAGGCATTTAATTTGAGGCTAAAGATTTAGTGATGGCTCACCTTAAAAAAGCCAAACTTCAGAAGAGCATACTGCACAAGCTAAAAAAGAGGAGGATTGGACACTATAAAGTCTTGGATAAATATGGTCAGAATGCCAATAAACTAGAACTTTAAAAGGAGTTGTCCATCTCTCCTATGTTCAATGTCAAAGATTTGATCAAATAAAAAGGACTTGATATTGAAGACTAGGAAGGCATCTTAGAGGTGGAAAAAAATGTAAGGAAGTTTAGTATACCCAATCAACCCAAACCTCAAGCAGAAAGGATACTTGACTCTTGGGTGTAGAGGAAAACTAGTAATCAAGTTCATATGGAGCACTTAGTAAAGTGGAAAATAAAATTTGAGTCAGAGGCTACTTGGGTGTGTGAAGGTGATTTCAACAAGCTTGACATCAATTTGGACCTCATACCACAAGAGGTAACTTGACTTTGTTTGTTGTAGGGGAGAATGGTACAGGAGCAATAGAAAATGGGTCAACTATAGTAGAAATTTTGGGTCTTAGTGGTTTTGGCCAAACCATACTTGAATAAGGGGTGGTTTCTAATTCCAAGAGTGTGTTTGGTTAGTTTATAAGTCCTATAGGTAATGGGAAATTAGTAGTTTAAGGAGTTGGAAATACTAAGCTTGTAATTGCACAAATTGTTCACTTAGGGTTAAGAGGGTCAAAGGTTGAATTTACCTTAGAGGGAGTATAATAGTTATCAAAATAGATGTAAATGTAGGTTTTAGTCAAATTGGGACATTGGAAGTGGGTTTGAGTCTAGGGGAAGTCAAAATGCAAAAGTTGTAAAAATTGCTCATGACAACTTTGCAAGTATTGAAAATAAAAGAGAAATTTTGTAGGAATACTATATTAGACTATACCATGCAAAAAGAAAGGGTTGGAGTTCATACTATATGAAACAACAATTATATCAAAATGGTTCATTATAACTTTATCCTACCCTCTTAAATTGTACTATAATAATCAGTCCCACAATCATTTTACCCCTCGACCCTATATAGTATCATCCTTGTAAATATCTTAGTCAGTTACATTATACATGCAAACCCCCATGTTAGTCTTCAATTCAACCCCCATGTACATATTCCACTATTATGTCATCTACGTCAAATTATGACCTTTAGTTCTACCAACTCTATACTCTTAAAAGTCCTCATGCGAGATCATATGTCATTAAAGAATCATCATGAAAGTTTCAAATTTTCCATTTAATAATGGCTCTAGGTGATACCAAAAATCCCTAGTTGGATGTATCCTTGCTCATGTCCAACTTTGATTCGTCAATATCCAGTCCTACCAATCTCTTTGGCAACATAATAATTTATATCGAGTTTTCTCTTTTTTTTGATGTTGGATTACAAATTTTAGCTCTTGATTATCTTTTCTAAGAAATTTGGTTTTTATTACTCAACCACCACTATCTTTCATATCATGGTGCATTGTGAACAAGGCAATCCGAGAGCAAGGTAATGATCAGTCTTTTATTTGTTTCTCTTTTTTTGTATATGAGTCATTTAGATGTAACCCTTAAGAAATATTTCTTGTTTGTGGATTACTCAATATTTTTTCCACTCTGACTCCTTACAAGATTTCATGTGTGATGTTGGGGAAACCCTTGTGTATCTATTTCATGTTTGTCTTATGCAATAACAACGATGATGCCTTAGTTTTCTTGGTAACCTTGGTAGGTTCCCAATATTTCTATATCAAATTAAATACTCAACTACATGCTGATTCTCTTTATGGAGGACCCCACACTCAAGCTTCAAATGGATACCATCTGATCCCCCATTCAAAATAAAACAAAAAAGAGAGTTCATTTTTCCTAAAATTCAATAATATCCTAAAGAAATTCATTAGCATAATCCTACTTATATCAATATGATAATCCCGATCCTTCTAATTCTTGCTAAAAACCTTAGAAAAATCCTACAAAAGTTCCAATTTTTATTCATCCCCTGCTCATATACTACGGGTTCAATTTAAAAAGCCAACATCCCTTCATATATCTATGATTGCCCCCAGTGTCTTACATCATGTCTCCAATTATGCAAGTGATCTATCTACACCCTGGAGGCACATTTAGTTAGTGACATGTACTACTATTCCTATTGTCATGGAATTTCACAACACTTCACATAACTCAGCTTCATTTCAAGACATCTTTGTTACATGTTCATTCATCCATTATTTCCAGTTGCATATTAGTCACCTCATAATTTCACTCATAATTCATTACTTACACCTTAATCTCATTCATCCTAGTTGCATCATCGCTACACTCTCATTCATTATATTCTTATTCTCAAATAGTTACCATTTGTTTTATTCTTTGCATAATCACTAATTTCATTAGCATTGCATTGCATTGATGTCATTATACTTAAAATCCAATATGATTTTTGTTGCATTCTTTTTCATTTAAGATTCATTTTATTATCATTTAGATACATTGACTATCTCATTATCATTACATTGCATTCATTTCATTAAACCTTAAATCCATTATCTTTTTAGTTTTATTTCATTTTTCATTAAAAAATATGTTTCCAATCGCTTACGTTACTTTATCATATTATTTCATTAATCTCATCATCATTACATTACATTACATTCATTTAATTCCATTAATAGTGCATTTATTATCTCATTCTCATTATATTGCATTCATTTCATTGACCTTAAATCCATCATTATTTTAGTTGCATTTCATTTTCATTAGCAATTCATTTTAAATCTACTTCATTGCATTATCATTTTAAGTTGCATTGAATTTTTATTTAAAAGTTCATTTTCAAATCTCTTATGTTGCATTATCATATTTTTTTACTAATCTCATCATCATTATATTATACTCATTTTATTCCATTAATATTTTTGACGTGCATTCCATTAACATTAAGATTTGTTGTTATTATATCATTACAGTAGCAAGTCTGAACACATGACACAAAAAGCCTAAGATGGGCACGGTGAGAGAGAGGGATGGAGCGGGCGGGAATTGCAATTCGAATCACATTTTTTCAAATCTAGAGAAAGGCGGGAGACAAGAGACCACGTCTGCAGGAGGGCATGCAGCAAGGCATGCAGCAAGCGCAGGGCAGGAAACGGAGGGGAAAGATGAGGATGCCTCAAAGGATGGGGACCCACGGGTTTTGATGCCCCATCTAGGTGAGAAGATTCCCCCTCCCCCCCATGTGGGCAGTGGGCCGTCTAGGACATGGGGACGCTAGTCGAATCTATTCAGGATAAAACCATCAGGTAAATCGTCTTTCCCAAAAGTCATTGACAAATCTGATAAGGAGAAAGGTATTTTTGCTCTGGAAATCCCTAGGGAAATTATTGACCACAATATCCTAAGCATGGCGAACACTCTGGTAGGAAAATTTGTAGGGCCAAGACCTAATATTGATGTAGTGAGGACATTTACCAGGAGAAAATGGGACCTTAAAGGGCATGTAGATGTGACTGCTATGGCCAAAGGCTTCATGTCTTTCGAGTTTTCTTGCTCGAAAGATTTTTCTCGTATACTATGTGCTGGGAATTGGTCTTTGGGCAGATCCAACCTAATATTGCAAAAATGGACATCCAACTTGGATTTGAAAAATGATTTCCAATCTCAGGTTCCAGTTTGGTTAAGATTTCTGGAACTTCCTTTGGAATATTGGCATGAGGATGTCTTTGATGGCATAGCCAGGACCTTTGGAGAGCTTCTCTCCATTGACCCTGTCACAACAGCTAAGAAAATATTGAACTACGCAAGAATCTGTGTAGGAGTCATCGAAGGCCAGGACATGCCTCAAGTTTTAGAACTACAATCTCGTCTGGGAAACAGATCCCAAAAGATTGACTATGAAAGTGTGCCTTTTGCTTGTTTCCATTGTAAGAAGGCTGGCCACAAGGCTGGATCATGTCCACTTTTCAAAGGGAAGAGTACGGTGGGAAAGGCTCGTCCACAAGGGGGGATAAAAGATTCTCTAGATCCCAAAAAAGAATGGAGGAAAAAAGCATCAAAAGTCAAGGCAAATGGAGAGGCAGAAGAAAAAAAAAATTCTGCTCCTAATGCACCCCAAGAGGAATCAGGGCCACCTCGGGTGACTGGAAACGTAGGAGGGGGAGAAGAGGAAGGAGTGAAAGACGATTCAACACATCTCCCCAATGCGAAGGAATCTGAGAAGAAATCTAAGGAGATAGGTGAAAAAATGACTCTTCCCCCTCTGGATTCTCAGGAGGATGACTTGAAACTTTCCTTTATCCCGAACTCCATGGAAGAACCAAAGGAGGGGGAACCCACGACCCAGGACCCTAACCCGGTGTGTTGTCCCCCCCCTTCAATAGTAAATAGAATCATAGAGAGGCTGTCTGCATCGACAATGGAAGATTTGGCAAGAATTGATGCTTGGCTGGACAAAGGACTAGAGGGAGAAGAGAATCCCTAGACGGAAGTCAGGAGTAGAAAGAAGAAGAATAGTAGGGACCCTTCTCCGGTATCTCCCCCTTCTACTAGAAGCATGACCAAGGCTGATCTCGGCCACAAATCTAACCTAGTGGGAAGGAAAAACAAGAATGAAATCAGGAAAGAGGAAGCCAGAAGAAACATTAAGGATGGTACGCAGCGCACCATCCAGGAAGCATGTTCAGTAGTTAAATCATGAAGATCTTATTGTGAAATATTCATGGACTCAATGGAATCCACAAGCAAGAAGTTATTAGAAATATGATAATGGACCAAAGGCCTGATGTGTTTCTAATCCAGGAAACTAAAATGAAGAAGGAAAGGATGGAAAATATTAAGTTCAACAATAGCATGAAGGGCATAGCCTCTAACTCTGAAGGAGTGTCTGGAGGACTGCTGTTACTTTTCAATGATAAGTATTTCAATATAGTAGCTGAGTATGATGAAGATAACATTCTTTTCTGCAGAGTTCAACATTTGCACACCAATGATTCCTGGTATTTAGTGAATATTTACGCCCCCAATAATAAGAGAGATAGAAAAAACTTCTGGACCAAAGTTGGTAATATGGTGCAAGATTGTGACATTAAGAAAGGTATAATCATGGGAGACTTTAACACACCGCTAGAAGATAAAGAGAAAAAGGGAGGTATGCCCCCGGATTGGGAAAGTAAATAGGATCTTTCTAACTTCATAAATAATTTGGCCCTTATGGACGTAGATCTTAAGGGCGGATCCTTTACCTGGTCAAACAAGAGAAAAGGCCATGATTGCATTCAGGTTAGGCTGGATAGAGCTCTTATATCTTCGGATTGGCTTCAATCCTTCAGTTGCAGACTTTCTCTGCTTCCCAGAATTGGTTCGGATCACTCTGCCATCTCTCTTTTAGTTTCCCCTCTGGTACACAGCAGATACCATCCTTTCAGGTTTGAGAAAATGTGGACCTCTCACCCTGACCTCATGGATAATATCAAGATATGGTGGGGGATAGAGGTGGAGGGCTCAGCCATGTTCAGAGTCACCAGAAAACTTAGCAATGTGAAGAGGATGATTAAAATTTGGAACAAGTCTGATTTTGGTCACATCTTCCATGAAAAGAAAGAGTTATTTGATAATCTATCTATTATCCAAGATTGCATTCAGAAGGAAGGTTACACTGAGACCAACAGGGTTTCGGAGCTCAAGACCCTGTCTGAAATTCATAACATTATTAATAAGGAAGAAAAATTTTGGAGACAAAGATCGAGGATCACCTGGCTAAAGGAAGGAGATCGGAACACTAAATTTTTTCACCTAACCACCCTCAAGCACCGTGCTAGTAACAGGATCTATGGTATCAAAAAGGGGCAGGAGCTGCTAACAGAAGAATCTGCCATCTCGGCAGAAGCTGTTTCCTTTTTCTCTTGCCTGCTCTCTGAGGACCCAATGCTTTCCAATTTGGACCAGGAGGATTTGTTACACTGTATCCCTCAGCTCATTCAACCTATCCATAATAAATAGCTTTGTGCTATTCCTAAGGCTTTGGAAGTTAGAGAGGCTCTCTTTTCTTTGCCTGCTGACAAGGCTCCAGGCTCGGACGATTTTCCCACTTTTTTCTTCCAAAGGTTCTGGCCGGTGATCATGGGAGAGGTTGTTCAGGCTGTCCAGGAATTCTTTGGAGCCAAATCTATTCTCAAGGAGATAAACTCGACTTTTGTGGTTCTCATTCCTAAATCCCCTAGGGCGGACTCATTGGACAACTTCAGACCTATTAGTCTGTGCAACTCTCTCTATAAGATCATCTCTAAAGTTCTCACATTGAGAATGCTCAAGATATTGCCCATGATAATCTCGCAGCATCAATCGAGTTTTGTTCCAGGGAGACAAATTTTGGACTCTGTCCAGATGGTGCACGAAGTCATCCACTCTCTTGAGGCATCCAAACGGGAAGGTATGTTTCTCAAACTGGATCTTTCTAAAGCTTTTGACAGGGTGGATTGGTCTCTCCTTGGGAAGGTCCTCTCGACTTTTGGCTTTGACAGTAAAGTTTGCAAAATCATCTCTCAATTGGTCTCCACCTCCTCCTTGGCTATTCTAGTTAATGGAGTCCCTTCTAATTTTTTCAAACCTTCCAGAGGCCTCAGACAAGGAGACCCCCTTTCGCCCATTTTGTTCATCATTTTAGCTGAATGCTTAGGAAGGATTATAGACTGTAGAAAGTGTGAGGCTGGTATCAAAGGGATCCTTCCCTCCTCTAATTGTGTTCCCTTCACTCATCAGCAATTTGTTGACGATACTATCTTGGGGGAGGAAGCTTCTGTCAAAGAGGCCAGAGCCCTGAAGAAGATTCTTGATACTTACTCCAGTGGGATGGGTCAGCTGATTAATTGGAACAAAAGCTCGCTCTTTTTCATCAACACCTCTGATTTAAGACAAAGAAAAATTGCCAGGATTCTGGGTTGTGTGGTAGGCTCTTTCCCCTCCACCTATCTTGGTCTTCCCTTGGGATCCTCACCCCCGGAGTCTTTTTGGAATGATATTTTGGACAGATTCAACAGGAAGATGGCTGGCTGGAAAGGGGTCTCTCTTAGTCAAGCGGGGAAATGCCTCTTAGTCAAATCTTCTCTTCAAAATCTGCCAATCTACGCCCTGAGCCTCTTTGGAATTTCGGGGAAAATAGCTGAAAGAATGGAGAAAATCCAGAGAGACTTCCTCTGGAATGGTAATGAAGGGAAGAAAAGATATCCTCTTGTTGCTTGGGAGAAGGTTTGCCTCCCTATGAGGTACGGAGGTCTGGGTATTAGAAAGATCACTCACCTCAATAAGGCTCTCCTAGCTAAACAAATATGGCAGATCTTTAGTAGCACCGGTGAATGGAGGGACACCCTGGTAAACAAGTACCTTAGAAGACCCACTCTTCTTTTCACCCTTTTTAATGAAGATATCCCAAAAGGATCGAACATTTGGAATGGGATCATGAAAGCCAGGGACCTGGCTAAGGCCAGGATATCATGGAAATTGGGAAATGGGAAGGACATCCAGTTCTGGTCGGATAGATGGCTTTCCCAAGATCCACTTATCAATAACCCTGTTTTTGAGAGATGGATGCAAGCTTGTACTGATCAAATTGGGTCCAAAGTTTGTGATTATTGGAATGGCCAGGAATGGAGTGACCTATCCCTCATCTCTGAGGACTTGACTCCTATAATGCTAATGCTCAATTCCATGATTCCTATCAATTTGGGGGATGAGCTGGTCTGGAGGGATAATCCCAATGGAAGATACTCTGTTGCCTCAGGCTATAATTCCCTTTGGAGCTTAAAAGAGAAGGCCCCTTGGGCAGAGGCTTGGATTCTGGGTCTCACTCCAAAGATCAACATTTTTTACTGGCTGGCTCTTCAGAACAAAATCCTTACTCATGACAATCTCATGAAGCGAGGACATGTTATGCCCAGTAGATGTCCCTTGTGTAAGAATCAGGCTGAGACCAGAAATCACATTTTCATCTTATGTGACTATGCCAGGGAGGTGTGGAATGTCATCACACATGATATTGAAACCCTCTGGTGCAAACCGAATAATCTCATGGATTTTTTCCATCAGTGGAAAGGTCTTTGTAAGATTGCTGGTCGGCAGGATCACTCGGACTGGATTTTACCCCATTTTTGCTGGGGAATCTGGAAGGAAAGGAATAATAGAATATTTAGAGACAGAGAGGAGCCGGCTATAATCCTTGGCAGGAAGGTCTCGAAGAATATAAAGGAAAATCTCCAAGTGCTGAAGGAGGAAGAAGAAGAAGAAGGGGACAGAAAGATAGCTAAAGAAAAAGACAAGAACCTCAAAAGGCAGGACGCTAGCTGGCTTCTCCCCCCAGATGGTTGGTCAAAAGCCAACTTTGATGGGGCCTCCAAGGGTAACCCAGGCCCTTCAGGATGCGATGGAATCATAAGAAATAGCTATGGGGAGGGAATAGCTGCCTTTGCTTCCCCGTTGGGAATCCAGACTATTCATCTGGCTGAAGCAAGAGCTACGAGTAAGGTGGTCAAGTTGGCTTTTGAAGCCGGGATTACTAAACTATGGCTTGAGGGGGACTCCAAAAACATTATTAATACCATTAATGGTATTTCCCCTCCCTCGTGGATGATTGCGAACATAATTGCTAAGACTTGCGCCACTCTCACAAAGTTCGATAAGGTCCACGTCACTCATGTTTACAGAGAGGCAAACCCAGTCGCTGATTGGTTTGCTAATAAAGGGGTTAACGCCACCAATAATTTGTCCTGGCATGCCGGAAAAGATTTTCCGGCGGAGGCAAAGTTGCTCATCGACCAAGATAATATCTTGGGAAGGATGGCTCAAATCCAATGCAATTATGGATAATAAAGATTGCTTAATAAATGGTAAGTGCCATTATTGGCATCGTGATTTGCACCAGCAAAAGAGGTTTCCTCTAACATTTCGACACGTTCGAAAGGACAATACCATTATTTTCAGAAAGGGTTTTATTCATGGGTATCATAAAAGAAACATCACCATTTTTTCAAATGCAAATAACTTGCACAGATCAGAGTTCATGAGAGTTGTGGAAGTTGATCAGGTAAACATGAAGGGTGAGAGGAGCAGAAAGGAGCCGGTGGGGGAAGTTCAGAAGTGGAAGAACAAGGCCAAAGTTTGGAGAGAGCTGGAAAAGGGTGGGGTTACTAATTTCTTCGAGAAACTTCAGGGCTCGGATCCTGAGATCACTAACAGCATGGTGAATTCGTGGAATAATGGTAAGGTTAAGGTGAACGGGGTCTACTTTCAAATTACTGAGGATGTGGTTGCTGAAGTCACGGGGATTCTGATGGAGGGGCATAAATTGTTCAGAGACAAGAAGATGTCTTCTAATGCAATCAAGGATTTTGTGAAAAACACTGAAGAGCTGAACAAGCTGGGCAAGAAAGAGAATATTTTTGTAACAGATACTATAAAGAAGCTCTGGAGGTATGTTCTCTACACTGTCATTGAATATATAACCCTAGACCCCAGGTTTGATAGGGTTAGGACTCACCATTTTGTGATTCTGAATCATTTTCGCTATGGTAGTAAGATCTCCTTCCCGTATTATCTTTTTAACTTGATGAATAAGGCCATTTCTAGTTTTAAAAAGAAAGCTACCGTCAACCCGGCTCTGCATGAGGGTCTTCTGCTTCTGATTCATGAGCATTTCCATGCTCAAACCATTAGCAAAAACCCTATCCAGGGGGTGGATGTTGACAAGAGCAGCTCCAGTTTTTCCTCAGATTCTGACGATGTCGAGAGCATCAGCTCTAATGAGGTTTTTGAGCATTCAGGTAAGAAGACTAAAAGCCATAAGAAGGATTACCCCTCTATCAAATTACCCAGCAGAAAGAGCCCTAGAGGTCATACCCCAACTAAAATTGGCTCTGCTGAGGAGGAGGAGGAAATGGATACTGATGATTCTGACAAGGTTTCGAAGGAGGAGCTGGATGAGGAGAAACTGAGAAAAAGACAGAAGAGGGAAGGAGAGAGCATGGAGCGCTCCAACAGTCAGGGAAAGGAGTCTCTGCCCATTCCCCTCTCCCCTATACATCCTCAGCCCCCTTTGGAGGAAAATGACAACTCTGGACAGATTGAGGGGGAAGTGCAAGTTAATAATAGAAGGAAGGCTTGGAAGAACTTCAATGTGAGAACGGCCACTATGGGAATCTACAGAGAGGCGATGAACCCCCAACTCCTGGTGGACGACCTCGAGAAGCCTAGACTCAGTGAGCTAATTGACCCGGCTATGGTGGCTATTTCAGATAATGCAAGAGAAATGGGCATGAATCTGTTGAACAATGCTCGCAATAGCATGATCGAAAACTTCAGATCAATTAAATGGCTTTTCCATGAGCTTGAGGATGTCAGAGATAGGGTTTCCCAAATGGAAAAAATCAAGAGCAAGACAGGTGCTGAAAGCCAAGGCGACCGGAACAGCTGGGAGACTCTGATGGAGAGGAGAGTAAAAAATATTGAGAACTACAATCACAACCTGGCTAGTCAAATGATATCCCTCCTCACTTCGATCAATGACAACATCCTCTCTCTCTTGGATAATCTAAAAGACAGGAACCAGATGGAGGAAGATGATAAACAGAACAGAGACAAGGATAGGCTGGATGTGGATAAAGCCAAGGACAACACTATGGAGCAGGATTTGACGAATGCCCAGGATCATAAGGTAGAAGAGCAACAAGAGTGCGCCGAAGCTGCCCAGACCATGCTCGAGATGGAGAAGTAGTCTGCTAGGTTGGGTCTCTGTCCTTAGGTTTTTGTTTCTCCTGGCTCTGGCTTTTTGTCTAGTCTCTGTTTTTCTGGTTCGTTCTCTGGCCTTTGTTGTAGGCAGCTATTTTGGGCTGGGCCTTTGGGCTTATTTTCAGCCGTAAGGATTATGTTTTGGCTGGGCATTTTTTCGCTTATTTTCAGCCTTTCTTGTTGTTAAACTTATGGGTTTCAGGACCCCTTAAAACCTGTTTACCTTATCAAAAACATTAAGATTTGTTGTTTCACTCAAACCACATTATCATTACATTATCATACAAATACATTTTTTAAATTTAGTTATCATTATTTCATAACATTTATATGATTACCCTTTCATTCAATTTAGTTCAATTTCAAATTTATCTCAATGTATTTTACATTACATCCATTAGTTATTCCATTTAGTTACGTATCGATCATGATGTTTTTTTCAGGATCATTAAACATGTCAGAGATAACACATAGAAATAATCCATGTGTATATCATAAAACATAGAGGAGTAAACCATGTGCATCTCATACATATAGTAATAAGCCATTTGCATCTCATCCATATCAAAATGAAACATATGCAAAGACATCATCCATCATTACATCACATTTTGAATTATGGAAGCAATGCAACACATTTGAACATTGATTCATGACTTGCATATATCAAAAAGGAAAATGATGCATCACATCCTGCGAGAACACACTACTATCATCAAAGAATATAGAGAAAACATCACATCTTGTAATCACATACATTAGTAATATGATATAGGAATCATATCAACATCATACATGTCTCATAAAAATAAGTGGTGCAAATCCATAAAACTCACACATACATCCCACCCAATCAATGCTCATCATGTCTATATATCATCATTCTAGAAAGAATAAAGAATACAATCCACCCATGAAAAAATATAGAGTCTATCAATATGTCCACAATATCCATCATATAGTACATTAGGGTTTGTTCCCTAAAAAATATAAATTGACATCATGTCATAGTATATCAAAACATGTCATACATAACCCCAAAATGTAGCCTATGACTGCTCCTTTGTAGGTGATTCTCCCTTTGTATCTAGATCTAGCTCTAGTATGGTCAAGGTGGGACCTTGTGGTGGTGAAGACATAACCTAAACACCTACTCTCCTCTCCTCCTCTCCACCCTAATCTCCCTCCATAGCTCTACCTCCAACCCCATAATTTAGTGCATTATCTATCATGATAACTTTGTGTCTCTACCACTGGCTTGATCTAGTGTGCTATGATCATCTGAGGCCCAAAACTATTGCTACTTGCAGCCTCCATCCTTATTGTGTTCCTTACTATCTTGGACCATGTTGGCTACTAATAATGCTCTATCTAGTTAGGTGGCATGGCCACATGATACTTACCTCTATAAAACCCATCCCTCTACCTCAAATCCTTTACCTCCCTCCATGGCCAATAGATCTCATCAATATCTACCTGAGCTCTACCTATGTCTATCATCACATGTGCTCTCATGTAACCTAATCCTCTCCCCTTGTACCACCTCTAGTCTCCCCTTCAAAACATCTCACTTTATATGCAATCCATCCTTCTCAAACTACGAGTGATCAAAATGACTACAAAATGTCTCATTCTATATAGGAAGTAGTTTCTCTCCACTTGCAGCTGATCCCTATCCCCTTATGTATCCTATAATAGATGACTAGTCACAACATGTGCCTACTATAAAGACACATATTGGGCTACCAAATCACTACCCTCTCCTCCTATAGAAGAACCTCATTCAGCCCCCTACAAGCACTTGTGTAGCAAATGCTACTTCCAGACCCTACCCACTATCAATATCCATTTATTGTGGCACCACATCTTTCACTCTCCTCTCCTCTCCTCCTCTTTCCATCCTCTTCCTATGATACTCCAAAGCTGGAGCATTTTCTTGTCTAGCTGCTTGAGTGGCATAACGACCCCACCTCACTACCCACTCGTCCTCTCTACACCTCATGACCACCCATGATCTTCCAATAGGTCATGGGCTCTTCTATTGGGCTCAGTATGCCTTTTTCACCCCCATGTCCATGAATCCTTTGAACTAGTCCCATGCTTGTGGTTGCATATGTTGTCACTCCTCAAGAAAACCATATCTCCTCAATCTCAACCCATTTATTATAGTGGGCTCATGTGTTGCATAATTATACCACACAAGATCTATAAGAACATCTTGTAGCCAACTAAACTGGTGCAATAACCTATTAGGGTGATACTACTCTACTATGTAGTCCTAGAGCTACCAAAAATAAGCCCTAATATGATGGCAAAAGGAATATGCAATTGCTCCTTGACCATAGACCTAACCCCATACACAACCTCCATGTAACTATTTTGATATCATCAAATATGATCCTATAATAATCCAGGTCACCTATGTGGTAATAGGTCAAGGACTTTGCTAGCTATACACCATCAAATTATTTGTCTACCTATCTTATTGATCGACTCACGTAATCACTGCAATATGATCCCAGGCTTACACTTGTAAGAGGATAGAAAATACAATAACCCTCCCCTAAGCTCTTTATCCATGATAGACAATATGATGCAAGTCTCTGTACAACCCTGCCAACATTGTAGAACCCCAAGCTGCTAGCACACCTACATCCATGATCCACATTATGGTGGGGATCAAGTCTACAATCATGTTTGTCCCACCTATGTTTGGGGCAAGGTATCCTAACACCATTCCACACACAGAAATATTTTTTCCTCACTAGTGTTGCATCAACATGTTGATCCAATACAAACTAACCTTGTCAAATCTAAAATACACACCTAGACCAACCAACATCCAAACAGTTTTCTCCCCAATCAAGTCTTGGGTCACCAAGACCTAAGCCCCTTGCATAAGAAATCTAAATATCATGTATACATCATCCAGAGTAATTTAATCTCCCCTATAAGGAGATAGAATGTAATAGTTTTGGATTGTAATCTCTCACATAATGAAGTCACCATCACCATATAAGTGCCTTAATGGGGAATTCATGCAAGATACCTTGGGCTAAAGACATCCATATGCACCCACTTAGCAAGACCAAAGTACTTTGTGGCCTACAAAACTATCACATATCTCTTCGATGATACAAGTGTGTCTATCGACTATTGCAATGACAAACATAATAGTGATAGTCCTTTTCTACACTACCAAAACCACCTAAATAGATATCCAACCCTTTGATTCCACAATTCAACACCCCTGACACCCAACCTAACCAATTGCCACCCATAACCTCATCCACCATAAAATACCTATGATCCTTCAAATCTTTTTTCACAATCCCATAACCACCTTTGCTTCAAGTGATCTTGTTGGAACGCATTCTAGTGGGAGTGCAATCTAAAATTTTCCCACCCAAGTCAAAAGCCCTAATCATTCCCGCATTAAAGAGACACCCTAATTCCCTTTCACCCGTGGGAGTGTGTTCCCATGAGTAGGAATGTATTCCTATGAGAGAGAACACATTCCCACAAAAGAATTCTTGTTGGCAATGCATCCTTGCCACAAATTCTAGAGAAATACAATCTTATAACACATTAAAAAATCCCCCAAATTACCATATCCACCTTGTCTTTCTTATGGGACCTTGATCTCACTAGTCCTACACATGATCCTATTGAACTTGAGTCTATGGGAACATGAATCTAAAACACCAAGAACACTAAAAATAACAAAATGGAAAATGGAAAGAGTGGGTTTTGCGCCTACTACTTTGTTTGATATCCCTTGCATGTGTATGCATCAAACCACATCTGTCGAATGCTCTAGAGGTCCCTATGCAACCATATTGATATTAAAAATCAAAGCTCCAAAAGACTATATCTCAATAAAAAAAATGAAGGAAATTGACCCATTTTAACCCTTCGAGGCCCTTACGTAGGACCCCTTTTGAGCCACCTTTCTATTTCCCCCCCCTGAAGTCCCAGTTTCACCCCATATTGCTATGTTTTGTATCTTGAGTGGAAAATTAACACTTAGTCAACCTTTTTACGTCCTTTTCCTTACCATGCCCTTCATACTTTTTGAGATGATATTTGGCCTTGCATTCTTTCCCCACTTCCTTCTCGAGGGGGTATCACACAATCCATTCTCTCTCTCTTCTTTTCGAGACTGGGGTAACCTTGTTAATTTAACCATTATTCTTCGCATTGTCTATATATTAAAAATGTGTTTAAAATAGTGTTATCTCAAATCTATGTCACAGAGGGGCAAAATATAGACACTTACATCTGATCACACAATAAGTAATTACATATAGTCATCTTCTAAGGCATTATTGATTAAATATTAAATATTAAATTAATTAATGTTATCCCCTAATCAATTAATTTAATTAATTGGCTATAGTCCTATTAATAATAAAATGACAACCAATAGTCCTATTAATTAAATCTTCCTTCCTCTATTCAATTAGATAAAATGTACAACCTATTTGACTTGATCCCAAATTTTCTCATCTAATTAATTAATTCAATTAATTAAATCCCTTAACCACAAACTAACCCTCAACCCAACATTTACTCTTAACCCAACTTATGTACCAATAATTAACCCTTTTAATTAAATAATTCATTTAATTAACTAATTCCCTCACATGGATTTTCCGTAAGTAAACCACATCACCCTCTTGTCTTAGCCACATCAACCCCCTTAAATTAGTTTAATCATCTCTCCCAGTTTACTTGCACAAGTCTAGGAATAATTTAAGTCTTCCTAACTCAAGCTGAAGTCCAATATTCTATCACATCTGCCTTTCCCACTTCTAAACACTAAAATCCATTTCACACCTCCTTCAATTAACTATCCATCCACAAAGCCTATATCCTCACACTCATTTTCCTTACAATACTTGACACAAGGCTAATGATTTAAGAAAGCACAATCTATGTGCTCATTTCTTCTTGCATCCTATCCCTCCCTCACAATCTTCTTGTTTTTCATTTTGACAGTCAATTTGTCTTAGCATTGGCCTATAAATTGAACCCTCCATCCTTCACAATTCATCTACCATTTGAGAAAAGTTATTATTGTTGAGATTATGGGTGTTGTACACATTGCATAATATTGTTATATTGTATTATTTTATTTTGTTATGTAATATTGTACCTAGATGGATGTGCAACATGGAAAGATTCCCATGGGATATACGTGATGCATTGTATTGTGACATTGTAATAATATTTCATGTAATTATTTAATATTGGGAAAAATAATTAATTTTAAATATTAAATGTGGGGTCAATGGGTTAGGTATCACATGTTTTTAGCACATGGTTTATGTAATACCACTTGGTAGTTTTGTGGGACTTCCTACTATATAAGTAGCTAAAAGGGTAGTTGTTGGTGTGACAAGAAAAAAGGAAAAAAGGGAAAGAGTCGAGCAAGAAAAGGCTTGACATGTTAGCCAAGGGAGCATTTGTGAAGGTTGGAAGCATGGCATGGGATTTGTGGATTCATGCTTGTTCACATAGATTGCTTGGTTGTGGCTATGGCTTTGAAGGCTTCCATGGTTGTATTGCAATAGTGTTTTGCTAAATAATACATGGTGATGGATGCTTTTGGAGGCTAGGTTTTTCCCTCAATGAAGGTTTCCCAAGGTATATCTTGTGTCACAATTTTTGTGGGTATGTTGTCTATTCTCTTCCATGTGGATTTCAATTACATATTTATTTCAAATCTATTATGGGTTATGTGAAAATGGTTATATTATTTGTTCAAGTTTCCTTACAAGTGGTATCAAAGCTATGGTTTTATTATTGTAACACTAGATTGAATCCATGGGAATGCATGAGAGGATAAAAGAAAGGGCAAGGTATATGAGTTATTTATTGCAAATTTGAGGGTTCTGGGTTTGCTGTTATGATGGGATGTTGAAATATTTTGGGCATGTGAAATTATTGGTCAAAAGGATTTCTTCGGATGTTTTATTTAAATGAGGGTTTTAGGGGGAGCCTGCATAAATGACCTCCTAGCTAAAAAGAAACCTCACCATTATATTTGGGTTGATGTTTCCATAAATTTTGATATATTATATGCCCCAGTTTGGCCATGTTCAGAGAAAATGAAAGAGTTTTTTTGTTTCAATCCATGATGGCCATCAAATTTAATCTTGTTAAAATTTTCATCACAAAATTTTTTTTGTAGTGAAAATGGTAAAAGGACTACCTTGGTAAAATGATCATAACTTTCTCTTAGGATATTGGATTGCAGACTTCTTATAAGCATTGGAAAACTAATTTAGAGCATTACAACTTGGTGTAGGTTTAGTTCTATGATTTTGATATTTTGTCAAGTTTTAAGAGCTCAAAAATTAGATGTTAATTATTTTGAGCACAAATTGGGGCATAACCTGGGCATACAAACTTAGATTTTCGACTTCGAGTAGTCAATGAAAAACTCATGGAGAGCTCTACACATTGGTTCAAATTTGGTGCAAGTTTGACATGGTTTATTTTGTGATATATTAATCTAAATAGTTTATGGTATATATTGACTATGGTAGCATAATGAGTTTATGGCATTGTATATTTTGAAGATTTAAGATTTGATGTCATTATATACTCAGTTTATATTTCATATTGGTCTCATTATGATATGGTTATTAGTGTTTGGTTTGGATATGTATGATGACTTGATGGGTTACTTATAACTTGGTTACAAGTTGTCTTTGCCCATTAATCTTTCATTATTGATACATATTTAGATTGGTGGCTTGGATTTGGGTTGTCTATGCCCTAAGTCACATGATTTTCTAATTTTTTGTTCATGTAGAAGGGATGAGATGTTGTTACTAGGTATAGTCATGGTGGAGGATTATGGTTGATTATTTTATGCAGATAGGTTGGACATATTGAGAGTTAGTTTCTTGGTTCATGGATGTGATCAAGGTGCCGTGTATTTTGGCATGACATGATTGGATATACAGGTACATCCTTGATCTTCATTGGTTTGGATTCTTGATTTGGTTATGGTGGTATATCTTCTTGGTTGAGGATGATAGTTATTTGATTTCTTTTGAGGAGCTCATGATGTGCACTTTGAGTTCTTTGATGGTTTGATACCTTGGTTGATTCTCATGGCTAGAGGATGGTTATTTCTTTTTCATCGTGATGTCATGGATAACTTGGATACATGGTTTAGTGGGAGCTTGTGATAGTGATGGGGTGATAGTGTAGGATTAGTTCCTAGTTTGGTTTGTATCTTCTTGGTTTGGAGATCTTGGTTTCACTTGGTAGTGATACTTTGGTTGTGTGTATAGACTTGGAGAATCTTCATGTAGGAGATATATTTTATGATGCCATATGTGACTTGGTACCATAGTTGAGTGGGAGTTATTGGCATTGATATAATGATTGAGTATTTGCAGTTGTTGGAAGTTTGTCTTAGATCTTGTTTGCAAAAGTGCCTTTAACATTTTCATGGTGTACTTGGGTACCTTCATGTTGTGTGAAGATGGTTAGACCTTGAGGACTCATGGGGTTCTTCATTATCTTCATGGTGTGTGGAGATGGTTCTTCATGGCATGTGGAGATGATTTTCTTTATGGTATGTGTGTTAGATTGTGGTGACTGATCAGGAAAGTACTATAATTTTTTTGGGAAGAAGCCGACATATTATGGCCGACATATGGCCGACATGTTATAACCCTAAAGCGGTTTAATACTTGTATAAAAAGGGCTTAGGGTTGGGTATTTTTATATGTGGTGATACGAAATTGGTTCTTGTGGCAGTATTGAGCTGTAAGGGATTACGGATTGTAATCAAGTTGTAATCACTGGATTGTAATAAGATCAGACTTGCTGTTTGGTGGACGTAGCCCAGGGATTGGGTGAACCATGTTAAATCTTGGTGCCTTGTGTTCATTTATGTGTGTTCTATTATTTTCTGTTATTGGTTATATTTGCATGTAGTTTTTATTTCTGACCATGGTTTATCCTAACAATGTGGAGATGGTTGTATCTTGAGGACTTACAGGGTTCTTTCCAAAGGTGTGGTTTATGCTTTCATTTGACATGCCATCCTTAGTGTGAGGATGGTTTCATTATTATGTCTTGATATACTATCGATACACATTTAGAGTTTTGACATGTTATAGTATGTTCATACCGAGCATGTTATCTCTTTGGTTGAGATGATTAGATCATGTTGTCATGTTTATGTTCTTAAGGCCATGGTTAGAACTTTGACATTGATCATAATTTAGTTTCTTGGTATTGAGTACACTGATCATAAGTTGGATACTTCATAATGTTGCTACGTTTCATTTGGAGTTGGTATGGATTGATTAGTTATAGGTGCTCATGGATACTTAGAGATGGTGGTGATGCTGATTTCTCTTGGATTAGAGAAGTATTTGTTCGGACAGTTGTTTGGTTTTAGCAAGAAGTCCGAGGGGAATTCACATGATATGGACTTGAGAGGAGATTTTTCTTAGATGAATCTTGGTTGGAGACTTGGATATCTTGATGAGAATTCTTATTCCCCACTCTTGGTCTACTTAATGGTTTTGCTACTTAAAAGGTATAGTTCATTATTCTCTCAGGCGCATTATGTTTATGCTTATCTTTTATAGATATGGATCTTGAAACTTTGGTACATGAGTTAGTTATGGAGGGTTCATTTGAGAGATGGTTTAGCATTGGTTATCTCCATTTATACATGTTGTTATGCTAGTTTAGTTAGGGAGATGGTTTTATATTGGGCATATTCCTTGGATTAGGAATAGTTATTCCTTGGTTTAGGACTTGTTTATAAGTTTGTTCTTCTTGTGAGAGGCTTACATCCACAATTAGTTATATGGTATGGTTTGGGTGTTTTTGAGGTTTCTTGGTTGGGGTTTTTTGGAGGAGATCATACTTGCATAGTTTACATCTAGAGGTGTTTGTAGAAGGACATGATACAAGTTATGATTTGTATGGTTTCTCTTTGGTCTTGGTTATCTTCCTAGATGTTCAATTTTTTTTACATTGGATTTGAGATTGGTTAAAGATTGTGATCACTCATTTGTGCTCATGTATGTACTATGAGAGATGACATGGTTATTCCTTTATCTCCTTTCTCTATTTGTTGTGGAGATCTTGGGAGATTTTCAAAGATTTTTTATGAGAGTTATTCTTGTAGGTTATTGGTTTATGTTTTGTGGATGTCCATCAGACTACATGGATTCACTTCTTTGAGATGTTGTGAGTGAATTGGTTATAAATTTGACATTAGCTTTTGTAGTGGGAGATTCTTGGTATATATGTGGTAGGTATTTCTCTCGAGGCTTCTAATTACAAGTTATAGATTGGATGTGTTCATTTTGTGAGATTCACTTGGTATACCTTTGGAGGTATGGATAGTTGGATGGGTTTGACAGTTGTTGTGCATTCTATTTTAGCTATGGATATTTTGACAACTACAGATACATGTGATTACCTTTGGATCAAGTTTTTATGCTTGGCATTTTAGTTGGTACAAAATTTTATGATCTTCTAATGTGATAGGTTGGGTGGCTTTCTCTTTGGATGGCTTCTATGTATGTTCAGTGGCAATGGCATAATAGGAGGTGAGATCATTCATGTTTGATATGCTGGATAATTTGATTTTGTTGTGGGTACTAGGATGGAGCACTTCATGTACTTTGATCCATGATGGTGGATGTGCTAGGACGTGTTTTTCCCTTGTTCATTTTTGTGGCTATAGATTGACCCTATGCAATGTATACAACAAGTGGGAGATTGTTGAGATTATGGGTGTTGCACACGTTGCATAATATTGTTATATTGTATTATTTTATTTTGTTATGTAATGTTGCACCTAGATGGATGTGAAACATGGAAAGATTCCCATGGGATATACTTGACGAGTTGTATTGTGACATTGTGATAATATTTCATGTGATTATTTAATATTGGGGAAAAGAATTAAATTTCCAATATTAAATGTGGGGTCAATGGGGTTAGGTAGCACATGGTTTATGTAATACCACTTGGTAGTTTTGTGAGACTTGCTAATATATAAGCAACCACAAGGGTAGTTTTTGGTGTGACAAGACAAAAGAAAAAAGGGAAAGAGTCGAGAAAGACAAGGCTTGATAGGTTAGCCAAGGGAGCATTTGTGAAGGTTGGAAGCATGGCATGGGATGTGTGGATTCATGCTTTTTCACATAGATTTCTTGGTTGTGGCTATGGATTTGAAGGCTTCCATGGTTGTATTGCAATAGTATTTTGCTGAATAATACATGGTGATGGATGCTTTTGGAGGCTAGGTTTTTCCCTAAATGAGTGTTTCCCAAGGTATATCTTGTGTCACAATTTTTTTGGGCATGTTTCCTATTCTCTTGCATGTGGATTTCAATTACATATTTATTTTAGATCTAATATGGGTTATGTGGAAAAGGTTATATTATTTGTTGCAAGTTTCCTTACAATTATGTTGTTTTGAGAGCCAACCACTATAAGAGTACCATGAATACACTCAATTTTTCATACGTCCACCCATCCTTTAATTCACATTATTGAAGCTTTAATCCACCATTGGGCACATGTACATGATCGTTGGACCACATCTAAAGAATTAAGGAGGCAACAAGGATTCACAAGGTTTGCATTTCTATTTGGGGTCAAGTGACTTCGTTCCGAGTTGGGCATATGTTTGGGTTTCTTTCAATCTTATCATATTTGTTAGTATTGTTTTTGCATTGTTAGATTTTTAGCTTTAGTTTCATGCCTTTTTCATCCTAATTTGATAACATACACCTACTATATATAATTATTGCTAACAAAGAAGACCCCCACTTCTATTTTTTGAAAAAGCCTTCTCTACTTAGAATTTGATGCCCAAGATGATCCTATTAAAAAATTAAACTATAGTATGGGGATCAAATATTTTTAACAAATACACGCTTAATAAATTATAGTAAAATTTCCTAAAATCTCAAATATCCTCAAGGCTAAATACCCCACTAAGAACTATGATGTTATCCCCCATTTGGATGAGGATAATGAATGTATTCTAAGACAAATAATGATAAAGGAGTCCATTTTCTTAAGGACCTCCCTTTTCCCTTGAGACTAAAGACAAGAGGAAATATAAGGAAGAAAAAATTCTAAGGTATAAATGGAGAGGAAACCATTTTTAGCACCTAAAATTCTTAATGAATTCCCTTGTCCCAGAAACCCAAATGAAAGGAAAAACACAAAGAATAAGCCTAACCTAGATAATGATAGTGGATGATGATGCATAATTATGGGATGACCAAGAATTTTTGTGTTCGTCACTTAAAAATAACTCCATTCTTTTATAATAAAAATACTCCTCATCTAGATTTAGTCATCATGAGAAAGAATCACATTTAGAGACATTTACATTGGAATGAAAAGATAAACAAATAATAAATCTAACCTAACCTCAATAAGAAGTTCCTAGAGAATATGCATAGACACCTTATCAGGATTTGGGAAGGCAATCAGATCACTAGTCACCTCCGATCATATTCTTATTTGGACATGAGGATAGCTCATTAGAGGTAAGAAATTTTTCCCTAAGTCATTAGGAAGTGAGATTAATGTCTATTATTATACCATTTTTACCAATGTTTCAAAAATTCTAAAGTACAACTACCCACTTCTAAAACATCTCAATTCTCATGTCAAAATGTGTGCAATATGCACAAAGTTAGGGTATAAGTAAAGCCCCTTCCAAATCCTAGTTAATGAATCCATTGGAATTATTAAGTAGGTAGTTTCTTTAGGTAGGTATTGTTGATGATAATATTTTTCACATGTAAATAGAGTGAAATGAGTTGGGTTTATTTTCCAACAAAATCCACCCAACAAAGGGGCAGAACTAGGATTGTTATCCCTCCAATCACCTAAATGTTGGGTCACAATGATGTTGGATTAACTTAGTTAGACAAAAGGCTATTTTTTCAAGGGAATTGCTCATCATTGGGAAGGTTTTAGATACTTGAGTTGCTGAGAAAGTTTTAGAGAAGAATAAAAATAAACAAAATATAAGAAAGGGCTAGAAAATAATTTGAATCTACCTATAATCATCATCAAATTAATCAATCAACTTTACTCAAGAAAAATATAGCAAACCAATAAAATAAAGAAGTATATACTAAAGAAGCTATATAAATTTCATGCTAGAAAGATAGTTACTATTTAACACAATACATTCAAAATTCTAGAGTAAAGATTATCATGAAATAAAAATGATCTACATTTTACCCATAGCTAAAGTGTACTCAAAATAGCTAGATTAGATAAACTACTACTCTTTCTTTGATTGAATATCATATCATCCAAGCATCATTTCTTTGTATAGATTGCTATGATGAAGTTTAAACATAAAAAAAACACCAAGAGTAAAGAGTTTATAAAGATAATTAGCTTATTACTGCTTATAGTGCCTCAAAATCATTAACTTTATAAACCCTAACAATGCCCCAAAATGATAAGTATCATGAATGTATCCTTGTACAATCATTTATGATTTTGCACTTATTTGCAAATATCTTAAAAGGGTTGAGATAAGAAGAAATAAAAATAATTGAATTTGAATGTTTGAATCTTGAGATAGTGTACTAATGGTGTACAAGTCTCTTCTCATATTTTGTGCATCTTTTGAACTTGTGACTTGTATTATTAATGTCTGATTGATGGTTTGTCTTAAGTTTTAGAGCTATGATCAATCAACAAGGCAAGTAACACCTAAAAATTATGCCTATTCTTCCTATAAAATCCATTTGATCATTGTACACGTAACTGTTAGAAGGTAAAGTCCACTAAGCTAACTGAGGGTAGGGGGGGGTGTTGAATCAACTATTAGATGAATTCAAATTTTATCAACCTTATAAACCTTTAAAATGTGATCAATATAAATAATAACCATAAGAAGATACACACAGACAATAACACCATATATCTTAACTAGGGAAACCATTGATTAGAGGGAAAGCCCTAGTGGGAATGGTACCCAAAAAATGATGTACTAATATAAAATTCCCTTGTAAGAGGACATACCTTTTTAGGAGTTAGTTAAATACATTCAGAACATATCAATCCCTATTAGGAGACTTTGAACCCCTATGAGGAGATACCAAGCCTGCTAGAAGTTGTGTCAACCCTCTTAGGAGTTGAAGGAAGAAATGACCATTGTCCAAATAGCTTTAGGCGAAAGACCACTAAACTCACTATCCAACTAGTTTATATATTATTCCTTTCAAAATAATAGAACTGTAACTGATCTCTCCTCTTACAATGCTAATAACACACCAAATTATTCTCAGACCTCAATACCAGAGCTCTAACTTCACATCACAATGATCCATTTGACCGGTTACATTTATCAATATCCATGAATCCAACACAATTCACTTAAAACTCATACATATCATCACAAGGAGAATAACTATCCTTTATACCATGTCCTCAAAGTAATTCATTGAGTTGGATTTGAGGCTTTCCCAATTAATTATAATAGGACTTCATTAAGATAATACAATTTATTTAATCTTTTCAAAAATTACAAAATAATGTTGGCTCTCAGTCTTTACAAATTTTCACATGTGTAACCTTAGACTTTGCTCACTCACTGATGTCATCATAAGGTTATTTAATATCACTTTCTAACTTTTCTCATCAATATTCTATCCTTTTTAGGAGATATAATTCGAACACCAGAGACTACTTCTTAGGTAATGTGTTTAAACACTTTCTTCTATAAATCATGAATAAATTTCACATGTCTTTGAATTTCTATACATACACTTTTCCATGTCATCTTGAAACACTTTAGACCATATCCTAAACTATTCTTGAACTTATCATCAATATTCAATCCATATGAACTCAATCTTTATCTCCTTTTTTGCCAATCTTCATTATATGTTGACATCAATGATAAACATAGTCACGAATGCAACACACAATCCTGCTAACTATCTATCCACATCTCAAACATGCTAGAATAATCCCCCATAATAATATCATCAACATTCATGCTAACAATCTCCCCCTTTAGCATTGATAACAACATAGATGAAAAATATCTAAGTTCCAAGAATACCAAATCCAACTCTACTGATGTTGTCACTTTCATTTTTTCAAATCCTCTTCATCAATCAAATCCGAAACTCTTAGGAAAAATTGCTACTCCCCCATTGATATACTTCTCTCATTGATAAATCTTTATGCGCTACTTCTCCCAAGTTTTGTATGCTTATCTTTCCATGCATTCTCACCCCAATATTCAGGAGATGTTTTTCATGCACTCTCTCCCTCATTGACATCAATGATAAAGAAAATCATTTTGTCAATCTACAACTCAATTCCTTCAACCATCTCAAGTGTCCAAAGATACTATTCAATTATAGCTACCAAGAGTCCTTCATGACTCTACTCAATCATAGATACTCCCAATAGAGGAAGCATCAACATTCAATCTAGATAAATAATAGTGCTATGTACCACTAAAATGATGTAATCTCTGCACCATCTATTCCAAAGTAGACAAGGGCATAACCCCAAGCATACCTTGAAAATACTCAAATGTATCCTTAGGAAAAGGCTTTGTAAAAATATCTTTAATCTTCTCTTTTATATTAACATACTCTAATATGATCTCTTTCTCTGCAACTTTCTCTCTTAGAACAAGATACTTAATTGATATGTGCTTTATCTTAGAATGTTACTCACTGTACTTGTGTTATCATAATGTATGATAAAAGGTCCTAAAAAATATATCTCAATATTCTTCAACATTTGTTTCATCCACATAATCTGATTGCAATTGTTTGTTGGTACTACATACTCTGCTTCTATTGTACTCCATGAAATACAACCTTGTTTCTATCCTAGCCAAGAAACCAATCTTCCTCCAAGGAAAAATGCTTCACCACTTGTACTCTTTATATCATCCATACTACCTTCCTAGTCTGCATGAGTATAAGCACATAAAGTAAAGTCATTTGATCTATCATACCACAACTCAAAATTAGATGTTCCCTTCAAATATCAGAATATCCTATTGACTGCTTCATAGTGTGATTTCTTAGGGTCTACTAGAAATCTCTCTACTATACGAAATGCATTTTTCTATATCTAACCTTGTGTGAGTTAGATATTGCAAACCTTCAATCATTGATTTGTACTTCTTCTACTTAAATTTAGGTGTCTTATCTTTGCTTGATAACTTGTTACTAGTTATCATAGGTGTACCAAAAGCCTTACAACTTTCCAAGACAAATCTCTTCAACAGTTCTTTCAAATACTTAGTTTGTGATATGAAAATACCATGATTTAACTCTATACAATCTTTAAGCCCAAGAAATATTTCATTTCACTAATCATGCTCATCTCAAATATATTCTTCATTTCATCAACAAACTTGTCACTTGCTTCATCATTACCTCCAAAGATTATGTCATCGAAAAATATCACAATAATCAACAAGACATTCTTAATTTCTTTCAAATATAATCTACTATTTTCAATACCTTTAGAAAATCCATATTTTTCCATATACTTATCCAGTCTTGCATACTAGGTTCTAGGTACTTGCTTTTATCGATACAATACTTTCTTCAATTTTCATACCATAGTTCCCTCTTTTTTCAAGAGAAATCCTTTAGGCTACTCAATGTAGACTTCTTCTTAAGGTTCTCCATTAAGAAATGCTAACTTCACATCCATGTGATACAATTTGAACTTCGGTTTGCTACATAAGCCAAGAACATCTTTGCTGCTTCAATTCTGGCAATAGGTGAAAATGTCTCTTCATAGTCTATAACTTAATCTTGCAAATATCCTTTACATACCAATTTTCCTTTTTTCTCACATCCTCACCTTGTTCATTCAACTTACTTTTGAAAAACCATTTAATTCCTATAACATTTTTATCTTTAGGTCTAGGGAGCAATTCTCATGCTTAATTCTTCACAATCTGATCTAGTTCTTCCTTCATTACTTGAATCCAATGATCATCCTTGGATGCTTCATATGAAATCTTTGGTTCAAGTTGAGGAATAAAACATAATTATTTATGTACTCTATTTCTTGTCATAACTCCTTTGTCTTTGCTTCCAAAAATGATCAACAAGGTGATTCTTTATCAAATTCTTATTTGGTGTTGGTGTCACTGACTTAATTATTTCTTCTACTCTAGGTTCAAATCTTGGTTCTTCTCTCTATTCTACAACTTAAATATCATTATGCAAATCATTTTTAGTCTCATATAAATTATCAATATTTTCTTGGATGGGCTTAGGATTAGTTTCTTCATCATCAGTATTATAATCAAGCATTCTTTCTTTAACTCCAAACTTCTCATCCACTTTTCCATTTGCACTCTCAAAAATAGTCTTAGTCCTCTAATTATAACATCTATAAATTTTCTTTTCAATGAGTAACTAAGGAATATACCTTCATCACTTTTTTCATAAAACTTGCCAATGTCATCATCTCTCTTGATCTAACATTTGCTTCTAAAAATTATGAAATACTTCACCAATGGTGCATGTCCAAACTATAGTTCATAAGGTGTCTTGTTTGTACCTTTTTTGACCTGTACTCTATTCATTATATACACTTATCTATTAACTACTTCTCTCAAAAAATGTCTTTTATAAATAATTCTCAAACATCATAGCTCATGTTGCTTCTATTATAAACCCAATTCTTCTCTCAACAATTTCATTCCACTCAGGAGTCTTAGGGGCTAATAGTTTCCTCTTAATGTCATTCACTTCACAAAATGTGTTAAACTCATTTGAGGTAAATTTTACTCCTCTATTAGATCTTCAAAATTTAATCTTCAATCTAGACTCATTGTCAACTCTATTATTAAACAACTTAAACTTCTAATATGATTCATACTTTTCTTTAAGGAATGCTATCCACACCATCCTAGTAAAGTCATCAATAATAATCATGAAGTACCTTTCACTATAGAATCCTCTTGTCTTTATGGGACTACTTAGATCTGTATGAACAATCTCCAATTTTTCTATTGTAGAGAAATTCTTGCTAGGAGAGCTTTTCATCCACTTAGCCATAACATCTTCCTTGCACACAACATTAGTAGGCTTCTCAATTTTTGGTAAACCTCTAACAACAAATTTACTACTTAATTTCACAATATTGTCAAAATTTATATGACAAAACCTTCTATGCCACAACCAAATATTATCAATTTTAGAAACCAAACATGTCATCTCTATAGGGTTTAGCTAAAAAAATTACTCCTAGATTTTGTACCAGTGTCGATCAACTTATGATTCTTATCCTTGATAATGCACGCCTTCTCTGTGAAATGTAATTGATATCCCTTATCAACCAACTGTCCAAAACTTGCAAGATTATGTTTCAGTCCACCAACAAAGTAAACATCATCTGTGTTACTTTTCCCATCAAGAGTAATAGATCCTATTCCTTTGATATGACAAGCTATATTTTTAGCAACTCTAACAATTCCTCTATCATGACTATTGAACTTAACAAATTTATTCATATCATAGTCATATGATGTGAAAAACCACTATCTATGATCTAATCATCTCTCTTCTCAACCTGTGACACTAGGGCTTTCTCTTCTATGACTTCTTTTTAATGATTTTCTTCTTTTATAGCTACAAATCCTAACTCATCATCACTCTCACTCTAAAATCTTTCATCAGACTTATCATCATCAGTTGCATATAAACATTCTTTAGGCCTTCTAGACTTGAAATTATTTATGTACTTTTTCACTCTTTTAGGATATTGAGAAGCATAATGAATAAATTCATCACAAGTCCAACATTTAAAGATTTTCTTACAATTTGGTTCTCTCCTCACAAGAAAGAGAATTCCTTCTTCAATCTTTATTTCTTCCTCAAAATAGGATCTTCTTCTACTAGCATGATCTCTATTGGTGCTTCCACTCCTTGATAAGGGAGGGAAAACACTTAATGCACTAAAAGTAGTCTCTACACTAGGAAAATCTCTAGACTATTTCAAACTTACTTCTACTACTTCCAATATTCCAAGAAGAGTCTCTCTAGAAAATTTCTCAGTACATGGTATCACTTTCTTAACCATCAGTGATGTCTATTTGAATGGTAGTTTCAAATTTTTTAAGATCTTCCATATGATCTCATCCTCTTCTTTAGTTCCATACAAGACTTGATTCTTGCAACAATTTCTGATATTCCACCAATATAACTTCTTATAGATTCATCTTCCACCATTTTAGCCTCTTGAAATAATCATATCCAATTTTGCAATCTGATTTTCTTAGCATGTTTTTCACCCTCAAAAGTAGATTCCAAAGATGTCTAAAATTTATGGGATGTTACTAAGGATTTTACTAGACTATATTCATTTTCAGGAAGAGCTGACAAAAGTGCTTCTTTGGAAAGAATGTTGCACATGAACATATCTCTTTCAACTTCACTATTTTCTTCAAGTTTTGTTTATTCCATAATGACCTTCTCATTCTTTGTCATCAGCCAATATCCTAGACCCATGGATAGTAGATGTGTTTTTATCCTCTCTTTCTAGTTATCATAGTTAAAGCCATCAAAATTAGGATTTTCTTTTCTTTAATGACCTACCATTGATCTCCATAAGTTATCAAGCCTTTCCTTCAAAGGACTTGATTCTCTAATATCAATTGTCAAAAAGTAAAGTCCACCAAGATAACTAAGAGGGGGGTAGGGGGGTGGGGGGGTGGTGAATCAGTTATTAGATCAATACAACTTTGTTAGGAGCTAGTAAAATACATTCAGTATATATCAGTCCTTGTTAGGAGACTTTGAATCCCTATGAGGAGATTCCAACCCTGTTAGGAGTTGTAGAACGAAGGACTCATTGTCCAAATAACTTTAGTGGAAAGAATACTGAACTCACTATCCAATGGTCTCTATACTGTTCCTTTTAGAATAATAGAAATGCAACCAATCTCAACAAATCAAACTATTGCTATTTCCTCTTACTGTGAATTCTGCAGCATATTCTTCTAAGATCTCAATACCACATCTCTAACTTCACATCATAATGATCCCTTTGATCTCTTACTTGCATTTATCAATCTCCACTAATCCAATACAATTTTCTTACAACTCATATATATCATCACAAGGAGAATAATTTTCCTTTATACCATGTCCTCAAAGTAATTCATTAAGTTAGCCTTGAGACTTTCCCAATTAATTACAGTAGGACCTTATCAAGATAATACAATTTATTACATCTTTTCACAATTACAAAATACTATCAAATCTCAATTTTTATAACTTTTCGCACGTGCAACCTCAAACTTTGTACATTTATTGACATCATTATCAGGTTGTCTACTATCACTGTCTAAATTTTCTCATCAAGATTCTATCGCTGTTAGGAACCACTTCTTAGATAGTCTTTCTACACAATATCTTTTGTAAATCATGAATAACTTTGACATGTCTTTGAATTTTTGCATGCACACTTGTCCACATCTTCATGATACACTATAAACCATTTCCTCAACTACATTTTTTCTCATCATCAATATTCTATCCATATGACATTGTTCTCTTTCTGCTATTCTGCTAGTCTTCAAAGTATGATGACATCAATGACAAACATAGTCATGAATGCAAATTAAAATCATTCTAATTGTCTCTCCAATATTTGTAATTATAGAGGTTGGCCACACTTAAAATTAGTGGAAGAATAAGTTGCAACAAGGTTGACTGCAAAGCTTAACTAAGTTCATTAGTGAGTGTTGAGCAAGCTAGTTGGATCCGAGAAAATTTTCAGTTAGAGCCAAGAGAATGCAAAATCTAGTGTGTGCCAACTGATACAAAAGGAGCCAAGCGTGTTCAGGTGCTGAGCAAAGTAATAGGTGTCCAGCATCAGAAAAACTTAGTGGATGCCGAGTGAGCCCATAGTAGGTGTCGAGCATCAATAAAACGTAGTTGGTGCCAAGTAACACAATATGTGTCGAGCACTAGAATTTCAAGTGTTGAGCTACTACATTATTTGAAAAGTCAAAGATTTGCCAAATCTGAGCCAACAAGGTTGTTACATTGAATTTTGTGAATGAGATGGAGGATAAGGATGATGTGCTGGTGGCACAGAATTTTAGATAAACCATTTTGAAGCAAAATCAAGAGGATTCTTCAAAATGTTTCTACAAGGAACAAGATATGGGTTAGATTCAATGAATCCTACCTAATCCATTCAAACTAAAATTCAAGTAGGAAAGAATTGAGAGGGAAAGAGATTTCTAGACTTCTATTTAAGGAGTCATAGGACAAGAAGCAAGAGTTGTTGGTGTGCCAAATTGTG
Source organism: Cupressus sempervirens (assembly GCA_028749045.1). Lineage (NCBI taxonomy): Eukaryota > Viridiplantae > Streptophyta > Pinopsida > Cupressales > Cupressaceae > Cupressus > Cupressus sempervirens. Next base: position 138,281,435 of record CM053790.1, on the reverse strand, counting down.
AAGTGGTTGAAGGGTGTCAAGGAGAAGACATCAAGGAGAAGGAAGAATAGAGCATAGAGACTCTGCTTCGATAAGTGGTTAGAGAGAGATGATTGCACTGGTACATTAAGCATGAATACTCAAGGAGAAAAAGCTTGAGAGGAGGATAAGCTATTAGAGCTAGAGAGATTGAAAGCCAAGCAATGTTATGAGCTGAAGAGTGATATGAAATCTGCAAGATAAGTTGTGAATTGTAATTAGGTCAAAACCCCTTATTGTTACTCTCTAGCAATTGTATCAGTTAGGGTTAAAATCCTATGGACTTAGGGCAGTTTAATAGCCTTTTTTAAATCCCTTAATTGAATGACATTCCAAGTGAATGTTTTAAAGTCCTCTAATCAGGCCCACTTCTAACAAGGTGGTTAAATCCTTTAACTAGGTCACATTTAACGATGTGTTGTAGCCTTTAATAGGGCAGGCCTTTCACAAGGCATCACTTCAAAAGAGTGAGAATTGAGTAGCATGTTACTAGTGGTTTTTCCCAAATTAGGTTTCCACATAAATCACTATGTTATGTGTTGATTCTTCATGTGTTATGCTTGCATGTTGATTTACAATAACTTGCTAAGTAGGAATTGTTTAAGCTTGGATGAATGAACAGTATGATGAGCTCACTTTATGTGATGAAAAAGTTTTATTAGGACATTTGGACCTTGAATAACTAATTCACACCCCCCCCCCCCCCCTCTCAGTTATTCTAAAATAATTTCTAACAATTGGTATCAGAGCCATCTGCTGATTTAGTTTAAAGGTACTAGAAGCAGGAAGATCAAGATGTCCAAGAGAGAAGTTCCCAAGCTTAACAGAGATAACTTCACTGCATGGAAAAGCCTAATGAAGATGCACCTTGGATCAATAGGTGATTATGTAAAAACCTCAATTAGAGTGGACCATGTAGGTCCAGATGGACCCCTCACTATAGATTATTTAAATAAAAGGAAGGAGCATAATCAAGCAATGTTGGAGATTGCCTCTGCAATTAGTTATGCTAAATTTGATGACATCAAAGGATGTGACTCTGCATTCAATATGTGGAAAGCCCTATCAAATATCTATGGAGGAGACCAGAATGCCCAAAGACCAAAAAGAGAAGACCTCAGAGGAAAGTTTGATGGCATGAAAATGGAGGAAGGTGAGAATGCTTCCTGATATGCCTCTAGAATGAAAGAAGTGGTAAGTGCAATAAGAAGTCTAGGTGATCAATTGGAAGATGACACTGTTAATAGAAAATACTTAAGAACCCTACTCCCTATCTATGCTATTAGAATTTCAACCATCCCAGAGTTAAAATGTGTACCAGGAAATGCACTAACTTTTGAAGGTATAGTAGGAGGACTCACTATATTTGAATTGTCCAATTTTGATAACTACAAACCTAAGAATATTGAATCTACTTTCAAGGCCAAGCTAACATTAAAAGACACTAAGGAGGTGAAATCAAAGAAGAAGAGTAGAAAAGGGAAATATGCATCCAGTAATAGTAGCATAGATGAGGAAGATGTGGAACAATTAGAAGCATTATTGGCCAAAAGATTTCACAGAGGCAAAGGAAAATTCAAAGGTAAATTTCCCATCATATGTTTTAATTGCAATTAAGGACATATTGCTGCAAGGTGTACATAGAAGAAGAACTACAAAGAAGGAAACAAGTAGAAGAACAAAATAGAAGATGATAGCAAAGATTACAAGAAAAAAGGCAAAAGATGCTACATTGTTGAAGAGGATTTTGATGAGAACAATGATGAAGTAGTCTATGTAGCCATGAAGGATGAATTAGATGAAGATAAGACAACAACACTGGTAACCTATGTGAACAAAAATGAGAAGTGGATCATAGACAGTGGATGTTCACATCACATGATAGGAGACAAAAGTAAGTTTATTACCTTTACTCTGTATGATGGAAATAGTGTTAGATTTAGAAATGATGCTCCATGTCAAATCAAAGGAAAAGGTTCTATTAAACTTACAGAGAAAATTTCATGTGATAATGCATACTATGTTGAAGGATTGAACTACAATTTGTTGAGTGTATCATAGTTAGGCAATGTAGATTGCAAAGTAGAATTTGGTAATAAAACTTCCAAAATCTATGACTCTAATTGAAATATTATAGGAAAAGCTTAACAAACTAGGAGTAACTTGTTTTACCTAGATATGGAAGATGCAACTTATCTTATTGTAAAACTTGATGATGTTTGGTTATGGCATAAAAGGCTATGTCATGTTAACTTTGATAATCTAATTAGTATTAGTAAAAGGAAGAAAGCTAGGGGGTTGCCAAAACTAAAGAAGCCTAAAAATATAATGTGAAAACAATGCCAACTATGAAAGATGACTAAGTCTAGCTTCAGAAGAAAAACCTACACTTCTAAAGAGGTACTAGAACTAGTCCATACAGACTTATGTGGCCCAATAGAAGTTCAAAGCTACCAACGAGACATACATATAATGCTATTTGTGGATGAATACTCTAGAATAATGACTACCTTTTTTTTAAAGAAAAAATCTAATGCATTTGAAATGTTTAAGTGGTATTTGGCCAGATTTGAGAAAGAAATAGGAAAGAGTCTGAAGTGTCTAAGATCAGACAAAAGAGAAGAGTTTATGTCAAAATAATTTGAGACATTTTGCAATGATAAAGGAATTAAAAGACAAACATCAGCACCAAGAACTCCACCATAGAATGGCATTGCAGAAAGGAGGAATATATTAGTAATAGACTGTGCTAGAACATTGATGATGGAGAAAAATGTTGTTCTGAAGTACTGGAGAGAAGCTATTAGCACTACTATTTATACCCTGAATCGAGTCCAAGTCAAGAAAGGTACAAATGCAACACCTTTTGAACTGTGGTATGGTCACTCACCCAATGTAAAAAATTTCAAAGTATTTGGTTGTAAATGCTATATTCTTAAAGATACTAGAAATGGAAAGTTTGATGCAAAGAGTGATGAAGGCATATTCCTTGGATACTCCACTAGAAGTAAGGCATATAATTTTTTGAATACTAACACTAACAAGATTGTGGAGAGTGCAAATGTAAATTTTGATGAGCATGCAGAAGTCCAACTTGATTATTGTAAGAAACCAAAAGAGTGCATATCTTTTTTTTATTTCTATGAAGGAATGCCTATTGAAGATGAAGCTGCCAATCAAGTTGGAAATCAACAACAAATCTTAGTATCAGTCGAGTCACAACTAGTGAATGTCGAGCTACATTCAGAAGCTGAGTTGCAAAATGAAAATAATGCACATTCTGACTCTAAAAGTAGTATACATAGAAGAAATGATGAAACGCTTGAAAGTGATGTGCAAAGTGACTCTAAAGCTAAGGGACCAAGCATGGAAAGAAGGACACAACCAAGACTATCCAGATATGTGAGAAGACATCACCTTGCAGAACAAAAATCATTGGTGACAAGGATGTGAGACCAATGACAAAGAACAAACTAAGGAATGAATCTTGTCTGTTGAGCAAGATTGAACCTAAAATAGTGAAAGATGCACCACAAGATGATGATTGGTATAAAGCTATGGAAGAAGAGATAGATCAGATAGAGAAGAACAAAACTTAGACCCTAGTTCCTAGACTAGCTGATAAAAATGTAATTGGTACTAAATGGGTATTTAGGAAAAAGCTTGATGAGAATGGTGAGATCACAAGAAATAAGGCTAGATTAGTCTGTAAAGGTTATGCACAAGAAGAAGGATTGGATTATGAGGAAACATTTGCCTCCATTGCAAGAATGGAAGGAGTAAGAACACTACTTGCATATGCTGCCTACAAAGGTTTCAAAGTCTGAAGTCTACTTTTATGAATGGTATGCTAGAAGAGGAAGTCTACATAGAACATCCAGAGGGATTTGTTGATGCCAACAACAAGGATATGGTCTAAAAATTGCATAAAGCACTCTATGGTTTGTAGCAAGCACCTAGAGCATGGTATGAGAGACTACATAAATATCTTGTGAAGATAGGATTTGAGAGAATAGATGACAAAAGATGTTCTTTGCAAAGATTTTGCTGACCAAATGAAAGATGAGTTTGAGATGTCAATGTTTGGAGAAATCAAATTCTTTGTTGGATTGCAAGTACATCAATTGAAGCATGGCATATTTGTGACCCAATCAAAATATATCAAGGAGATACTCAAGACATTTGGTCTAGAAGATTCAAAACTAGTCAGTACACAAATGGTCACAGGACATAAGCTATCCAAGAATGATGAATCTGTTGAAGTGAATCAGACATTGTATAGATAAATGATTGGAAAGTTGTAGTATGTTGTGCATAGTAGACCAAACATTGTATTAGTTGTTGCAATAGTGGCAAGATTTTTTGCAAACCTAAGAGAAAATCATCTTATGGCAATAAAAAGAATACTAAGGTACCTAAATGGAATTAATGACTTCGGCTTATACTACAAGAGGAGTGAAAAGTTTGAGTTGAGAGCCTACACTGATGTAGACTGGGGAGGTAATATTGATGACAAAAAAAACACCAGTGGAGGAGCATTTTTCTTAGGTAAAAGGTTGATTTCTTGGACCAGCAAAAAAATAGTTGTACCTCATAGTCCATAGCAGAAGCTAAGTATGTTGCTGCTACTATCAATTGCACCAATATTGTATGGATCAAACATTTTTTGCAAGGTATGAAGGAAGAGGTAACTAAACCTGTGATATTCTATTGTGATAACACAAGTGCAATAAACATATCAAAGAATACTATGATGCATGCCAAAACAAAGCATATTGCAATTAAGTAGATCACTATGTAAGAGAATTGGTGGAAGACAAACAAGTGAAAATGGAATATGTTAGCTTAAAGGAATAGATTACTGACATCTTCACAAAAGCATTACCTAAAGATGATTTTGAATATCTTAGTGGTAAGTTAGGGGTGATACCCCTATCCAAGGTTGTTTGAGCAATAGCAAAGTTTGCCCTGCATCAAATGAGTTGATTGTTAAAATATTACAAATTGATGTAGAGAATACTTACTTTAGGATTTTTCCTGAAGTAATCAAAGTGTTGAAGTTCCAAATTAGTCACAAGCAAGGTGACAAAAGGAGAAATTGGAAGTTCCAGAAGATGCTATACTTGCATGTTAAGATGCTAAGATAATATGTCCTTGGCATTATTGTCAAAGAGGAAGAAATAACATAAATTGATCAATAACATTTGAGGAGAAAGAGAAAAGAGAAAAAATTGATCAAATCTATAGGATAAAATGGACAGAGGGAGAAATAATGCAAAAGGAAGTCAGGAGCAGTACAAGATCAAAGTAAATAGTAAAGGAGAAAGGAAACAACAGCTAATAGGGAGAAGTAGAAGAAAAATAATCAAGATTTTAGATCATAGAGGGAGATGTGAAAACTAATGGTAACACAATTTCTTTTTGGCATTTGAATTATTGTTCTAACCTAGTTAGCATCTTGATAACTTGGTTGAATAGTTTGGTTTGATGGTTGATCAGTTTGGTTTTCCATCAATGCCAAAGAGGGAGATTGTTAGAAATTTGATTGAAAAGATCATTGTAAGAAGAAGATTGATTGCAAAGAGGGAGATTTTTGATGAAGAATGTTTTCAATCATTGTTTTGTCATTGATGTGAAACCTGCTATTTGCTAGAATGACAATTTCTTATAAGATCCAAGTACTATCACTTAGTTGATTGATGAAGAGGATTTAATCAGTAAGATGTAACAAAAGTACCTAAGGGAAAGGTTGAGTTATGGTTTTGTAATGAAGTGCAAGGATCAGTTAAGAAAATGGTAAAATGATGTATTGATAATATACTTGAAAATACAGAGGTTGGCCACACTTAAAATCAGTGGAAGAATAAGTTGTAGCAAGGTTGATTGCAAAGCTTAACTAACTTCATTAGTGAGTGCCAGGAAAACTAGTTGGAGCCGACCAAATTTTCAGTTAGAGTCAATCAAATGCAAAATCTAGTGTGTGTTGAGTGATACAGAAGGAGCTAAGCATGTTCAGGTGTCGAGCAAAGTAATAGGTGCTAAGAAAAGTAATAGGTGCTGAGCATTAGAAAAACTTAGGGGATGTCGAGTGAACCCATAGTAGGTGTCGAGCATCAGTAAAATGTAGTTGGAGCTAAGTAACATAGTATGTGCCAAGCACTAGAATTTCAATAGTGTCGAGCTGTTGCATTATTTGAAAAGTCAAAGATTCTCAAAATCTGAGCTGAAAAGGTTGTTATATTGAATTTTGTGAATGAGATGGAGGATAAGGATGATGAGCTGGTGGTACCAAATTTTAGATAAACCATTTTTAGGAAAATTCAAGAGGATTCTTCAAGATGTTTCTAGAAGGAACAAGATATGGGTTAGATTCAATGAATCCTACCTAATCCATTCAAACTAAAATTAAAGTAGGGAAGAATTGAGTGGGAAAGAGGATTCTACACTTCTACTTAAGGAGTCATAAGCCAAGAAGCAAGAGTTATTGGTGTGCCAAATTGCAAAGTGGTTGAAGGGTGTCAAGGAGAAGACATCAAGGAGAAGGGAGAATAGAGCACAGAGACTTTGCTTTGATAAATGGTCAGAGAGAGATGATTGCACTGGTACATTGAGCATGAAGACTCAAGGAGAAAAAACTTCAGAGGAGGATAAGCTATCAGAGCTGAAGAGATTGAAAGCTAGGCAATGTTATGAGCTAAAGAGTGAATTGAAACCTACAAGATAAGTTGTGAATTGTAATTAGGTCAAAAACCTTTATTGTTACTCTTTAAAAATTGTATTAGTTAGGGTTAAAATCCTATGGACTTAGGTATGTTTAACAACCATTTGTAAATCGTTTAACTGGGTGACATTCCAAGTGAATATTCTAAAGTCCTTTAACCGAGCCCACTTCTAATAGGGTGGTTAAATCCTTTAATCAAGTCACATTTAATAGTGTGTTGTAGCCTTTAATAGGGTAGGGTTTTCATAGGGCATCACTTCAGAAGAGTGAGAATTGAGTAGCATGTTACTGGTGGTTTTTCCCAAATTGGATTTCCATGTAAATCATTGTGTTATGTGTTGATTCTTCATGTGTTATGCTTGCATGTTGATTTACAGTAACTTGCTAAGTAGGAATAGTTTAAGCTTGGATGAATGAACAATTTGATGAACTCACTTTACTTGATGAAAAAAATTTATTAGATATTTGGACCTTGAATAACTAATTCATCCCCCTCGAGTTATTCTAAAAGCATTTCTAACAGCACTCATCTATGGACTCATTATTTATTTTTTCAACCTACTACACTAATAATTTTCCTCTTTCATGAATGTATTTTCCTATTCTATGTATTCTCTCAACTTCGTGATAGTATTTGAGGTCTCATGGTAATGATAAAATCAACCCTATAAACTTTGTCATGATTTTTTTAAAATAAAAAATGTAGGAGGAATAAATTTTTTCCTCCATCTACTCCTTAAAGTCCGTCATCAAACAATAAAAAATGGATAAATCCATCTAAAATAATTGTATAGGAGATTTTTCTCCCATACATATATTGTGAATCATGTGACATTATTTTTATCAATAAAGGGAACTGGGTGACTAACCTCTATGCTACTCCCATGAGGTCTACACAAAAATTGAGCTTCCTTCAACAGATGTCCACTAAGTTTATATCCTCATTTTTGTGAATGTTGGATACCTTCAGCTTATATTTTTTTGAGTCATGTACCTTTTTTAGGCTGTTTACCTTTTTTTTTTGTGTCAAGGGATATCAATGTCCTACACACCTTCCTCTTGGATGAGGCACCTGGTATTATTGTCTCAAAATAACAAAGAGGAAGTCGCAAACCTTCTTCACTTCCTTAATGATTTATTAGTTGTTAATTGTGGATTTTATCTTTATTACCTATAAAGAATTCACATCTTCCCATGGGATAAATTATAGAGTACAAGTGTTAGAACCTTGGGAGAAAATGGTAGATTCTCTCATGCAAAACTTTCTCATACTACAATTTAGCCTTCAACATCTTCTTTGTGTTATACTCATTCTCAATCATCTTACACACCATGAATGGAATTAATAAGGTTTCTTAGTTCTCCCCACATAATCCATTTTAAATTTACCTAGACAGACTTGAGTATTTTGGTAATCCATGAAGGTGGCCTTTCATTTATTTTTATATAGAGGTGCAATTATAATCTTAGCCATAGTTTTTCCTTTCTCATTCCTTTGGGTGGAAAAAAACATTTCTCATTTCTTTTCCTTTGTTGAGGTGTAAATATAGCCATGATGTTATAAAGAGACGCCTTCTAATTCACTAGGGAAGATTCTTATTTTAACCTCAACTCTAACCATTAGGCTGACATCAAGGAATTTGGCTACATTTCCATGGTGTCCTAAGTGACAAACATTATTCCCCCCATCCTAGTTTTTTTGTGAGAGAAGTATTCTATAGCATATTAAATTGGACACACTCTAATTTAATGAAGTTTTAACACCTATTTAATGTGACATCATCAATCTCCTTGCATCTTTCATTCCTTATTCCCTTTTTTTTCCTTCCTCCTAGGTGGAATTGGGGTAAAACATAATAGATCCTATTTAAATCTCATATTTTCATGGTATTAAGCTTGAGGTAGGATCCATCTTCCTAGGTCCTTCCTTCCATTCATCTATCCACTTAGAATATTCTCCTTGTACTATAACAACTAGATCTTAGATTTTGCTTCTAATTCAGAGACCAGAGATCTATTTTGGGATCCTAAAAGGATCTTGGAAGTTTGAGGACTTGGTTGTTAGGGGCACAATGCACCCCTAACAAGTCAACTGGAGCCACAATGCACCCCTGATTAGGATTTATTTGGGTCTTCTCTTTGGCTCGCATTTCTAGGTAAATTAAGGGTGCTTATTCCTATGCAGGCCAGTCTAGGGGAGTTAGTCACTTATGAGATCTATATAAAACTTTCTATTTTCTCTATTTCTCATCCACCATATTTACATGCAAAATTCCACAAGTATTTAAGCACTCAAGATTTGAATCCTTCAAGTCTTCAACCATTCATTCAAGTATTCATACATCAAAGATCAAGGATTTATGCATTCAAGCCATTGGACATTCAAGATCACCATTCATATACTCAAGATCCTTTGTTTCATCTTCTTCATTAATCCTTTCATAATCTACATTCATCTACAAGTTACATTTATTAAGGTTGTGGTTTCACTTTGTTGTCCCTTTTAGGGTTTTGAAGTGGAGTCAAGG